>OX104115.1:58384740-59037353 GCA_944474755.1 Limnoperna fortunei
TAATTGAAAACTTGAACTCATCACATGTGTCGTACAGTCTATTTTGTAGTTTTTTCCACACTATTTCCAGCTAAAGGTTTTTTAAATATGAAGGATTACATTAAATACGGACATATCGGACCGAATTTGATAGTTAAGTAACATTACCATCTAAATAGGAAAAAATAGTAAAAGATTGCCGCATTTATCATATGTTCATTTTCTACTTTTTTTCAACTTTACATCAAGGTTTAAAAAAGAAAAAAAAATATTTTGACGAATGACATTTTGTTCATTTTTTACTTCGATCTGTCTGTTCGTAAACAGTAATTTGACTGAACGTTATTCTTAATCGTATCGAAAAGAGCATGCTACAATAGAGTTAAAGTAAACAAGGTGCCTTTCAGTTTAAAGCCTGCTAAATACGAAAAGGTCGGACCCCAAATAGTTTTTTTCAATAATAAGTATCATATGATTTGTAATCTTTTTTATTTCTTATTCTGGATTTATAAACAAAGAAAGTAAGAACTAGAAAATAATAATATAGTACAAAGTAAGCGGGGTCCTGTAAGTTCAACGCCAACCAACCACGACAATGTCGGACCCATAAGATACAGTTTTTATTTTGATTTTTGTCTCAATAATAAGTATATTATTTTTTTCTTTTTTTTTCGTATTTTTTGTTTTTAACAAATAAAGAAAAAGGTTTGCAAAAATCTTTCATGGCTTACGCGGAACTTCAAAGTAAGCAGAAAAATGTTTCCTGTATGAGTAAATGTATTTGAACATAAACAACAGAATGAATTTAAAGGTATCAAATCCCCAATTAGAATGAGAAAACTATATGTAATTTACACGACGCCTCACAAAATCTGACAAGCAAGCAGATATATTATATGTAGTCTGATGTTTTCTTGCAAAGGGGAAACAAATATTTGCGGAGTTGTCGAATTGTATAACTTAGGTTACTATCAACCCCTTTATTCGAAGGAGAAGGTCTTTATTCAAATACCTAAACAAATCATATTACTGACGAGTAGTTTTGTTACATTTGGACATTTTAAGTAACATTTACGGTTGTAATCAATATTGTCTACTATTATAGTTGAAATTATACTATTTTCGAGGTGGACAAACTTTCATTTATTGTAATTTTTATGCAATTGGGGTGTTGGTAAAAATGATTTTAACTCTTTCTGAACATGACACTATGAATATTACAATCCTAAATATATACACTTTAACAACCCAAATTAATGTACCCTATGTCATTTTTCTTTTCTTTTTTTTTTGCTTCTTCTTTATTACCATATTCAGCGCTAAACGTGGTATCATTTAGACATTATGTCGAATCAATACTATGATGAAATATATACCACGAACAGTGAAAAACTACTAAATCTAATGTATTGTCAGTCAAAACTATGAATTGCAAATCCTAAACTAGATATTTTTAGCTAAAAAAAACCACACAAATACATATGGCAGATTCTACGGATACCTTATATCCATCACAGTGCTGATTTATATCCCACATTAATAAGTTATAAACTACATGTATTTACAGCAAGAAGCATGAACTGTACCCCAATATTTCCCAGAATGACTAAAAACGTGGACATTTGCATGCACTGATAAAATCACTTCTGGACTGTAAATGGAAATAGTAGCCAAAATTAGATATTTTAATTCAACTATCAATATGAAATAATCCAAGCATCGCTTTAAATTGAAATGCATAAGCCGAAGTGTAAACTTTATTAATCTTGAACATCATTCCTAATATCGGTTTTTAACGGTAAATAATTGCAGCACCGGAGAAATATTAAAACATAAACAAATTTCAACCATATGCAACTTAGACGTACTCAAACTCCAATTTACAATTTACAAAGCCTCATACTTTTAACATGATTGGAAAGATATCTACAACAAATTAATCAATGATTAATAATAACAAATATGGCGAAAACTAATCATTGTCATCTGCTATAGATTTTGTATCTACTGGCCATTTGGTTCAAAAGGAACCAGTGATCTGCGAACTGAACTGTGCTATAGCCAAACATTCTAAACATGAACATAATAGAAATGAATCCACATTTCAAACACTTATACTAAAAGTTACACCCTCTTGCAGCCTGTTTTGCTTGCGCTGTTTTATTATTCAATATTGTACCTTTGTAGTGTTAAAATCCAATTTATAACAATTCTACTCGATAACACGTCCATATTTTATAGTACGCCTTCGTTGTTGACAAATCCCAAATCGTCCTTGACATTTCCTACGGGAATTTTACATAGGAAGTCAGCCATTTGAGTTTCTAATGGGACTTAGCGTTGTTTTCAAAAACATCGTCTGCTTTCGTAACGTTAAATGGTATTCGGACAAACCGCGACAGGCGAGTCTTTTCCCGCCTTAACCACAGGCGATATTACCCGAAGGTTTTCGAAGAGACAACAATGGATTCTCTAGACATACACTTCCGTTGTAATTTAGGTCAAACTTTACTATAAATAATAGCTCTTTCAAAATAAGTTATCCGATAAGTCCGTGCGAGACCGTTGTACGTTAGTCAAGGACGTTAAAAACCCCCATAAGTAAGTAAGAAGAAATCCGCCGCATTGCAAAACGCTAAATAACTGCGGAAAATAATTGTTGAGTTCAATTTGCAACTGTTTGGTTCTACAAAAGGATCGTAAGCTGGACCATACGCTGTAAGCAGAAGGCAAGTCCGACCATCTGTGAAGTCATAGCAGCCCTGAAAGGACCGCTAATAACGACTTACAAAATTTACTATTATTTTACAAATAAATGTGATCAATAAGTTAAATTGTTAATTTTCATGTTGTCAATTATATATTAAATATTAAATCAATCAAACATTGCATTTATATTATATTAGTATTTAATGTCCCTGCCTTGATACAAAATAAGAGCAGTTCGTAACAATGATTAAGTATAGTCTAAAGCGTAATTAGAAATATTGAAAGCAAATATTCCAAGCCAGGTTGGTTACCTGAGATATAATTAAATTTAATGACATTTAATGGAAACCTGCCATTTTTCTATTCTTATACCCTTGTTGTGGAAAGATGCAAAGATCGCATGTGAAACTAATGAATAAGGAAAACTTCGAATATTCCAAGAAAAGAAGACGAGAGATTTTAGTACGACTATAAAAATTCTTTCTTTTTATCATTTGATGGGCTCAAAATTCCTTCAAAAGTTATGATTTAGCATGAAAACAACCCAGCTGGAATGGGCTTAAAAAACAATCTTTCGAGCTTAGTGCGCAGGAAAATTATGTCACCCATAAGTATCCTAAAAGTAGATTGAAGAACCCTTATTGTGTCTAAAAATGAATAGGCATCATTATGGGGCCTAAATGGCTATATCCTGATTTTACTCCATAGGAAGGTAGAATTTCCTGATGATTTGTACTTGTTATACATCATGGACACACCAAAAATGTTCTGAATAAATGAAAGATTTTATTTGTACTTTTATAATGTATATAACGGCTTATAACAATTAATCGTATCCTCCATTTTTTTCGCGTTAATCCGACAAATCACAAAACTAAAATCCGATTGTAATGGCAGTAAAATTTTGTCTTATAACAGTTTAAACGCTACGGGGTAGAATCAGAAACATATATATAAATATTTAAGTCTTATGGGTTCGAATCGGGAGCATATTTAAGGCAGTTTTTAATTACGCTTTTGATTATAATTAATAATTGTTACGAACTACTCCTATTTTTGATTGAGGCAGGGAGCTGCAGTGGAAAGATAATTCTCATTGTCCACAGTACTTGACGGAGGTTTGTGCTTTTCTGGTTCTGAATTCGATTGTGAAAACTCATCGAAACATTCAATTGATGTAGAAATTATGTGAATTACATGTTAGTTTGGTTTATGATTTTGTGTACCACTAGAACAACTTGGAGCTGAGGGTTGAATAAGGTTTGATGACAATGGTGGATGTCGATTTAGCTGTCTGGGTAATGTGCTAGCAGCTGGTTTGATGTGGTGTTGATAAAAAGCACAAAGTGATTAAGAACCCATATTAGTTTTGTGTTGTGATATGAATATTTTGTTTGCTTGAATGTTGTTCAACGCCAGTTTTAGCAATTTTTCAGCTATACATGGCGTCCGGTTTTTATTAGGGGAGGAAGCCAAAGTAACAGGAGAAAACCACGGACATTCGGTAGGAAAACTACCAATGCGTGTGACTTTAGATTGAAGTCGAGTGCATCCTGTCCGCAGTGAGACTCGAACCCGCAATCTCAGTGTGGACAGACGAACTACCTTAATCACTCGGTCACCGAGGCCCCTAAACAATTTGAAAGATATTATAATTATGTATTTCGATTATCAGGTGCTTCTTTTTCTAAAGTAGATAATTTTAATTTCTAGTAAAACTTATTTTGTACGGCAATTACCAAATACATAGAAAAAACATATTTTAAATGAACCTCCTTTACTATATCATTGTACATCGTTATAGTGATATTTACACACTATTCAATTAATAAATCACATATACTGCTCAAACAAGAGAAAAACGAAAATGATTATGCTAAAATAGATAATATTGATGATCAAACAGCAGAAAATATGATTGAAAGTCCGGTCCAGTTTCGTAGGCTTTGTCAACGTATGCTAAGCTCCTGTAGACTGTATCAAAGTCTTGTCTAGCTCCGTAAGCACTGCATGTCAAACATCCTGTCAAGCTTTGTTATTTCAAACTTCATATCCTGTCTAGTGTAGTCCAATAGGTGGCGCAAAAAGCCCTGTCTATCGTAGGCTGTCTAATGTCCTGTCTCTCGTCATAGGCTGTGTCAATTAGAGCTCACGGCTTAGTTTCATACTTAGTTTGTAAATCTATGCAGACATCCTGTCTAGAATGTAGACTTTTCAAACCTCTAATCTAACGCCGTAACGGTGTACTATGTTAAACGTCCATTTTAAGGCCGTTTGCTATGCAATACGTTCTGTCTAGCGCCGTAGCCTGTGCTATACGTATAAGCTGTGTTAATATAAAAAAATTTCAAGAACATTAAAAGCCTAAGCAAACAACATAACTGGCATCGAAGGATGTGTCAAAAGTTCCATCTAACACCTCAGGTTTAATCAAACTTATCTAATTCCCTATGGTATGTTATACGTTCTGTCGTAATAGGCTGTATCAAACGTCCATTATAGCGACGGTATGTATGTATTCCTCATATACATAAACAAATTTCTAAGCTTAAGATAGTTCATCTTCTTCCTTGATTCTACATTTTTCTGGATAATAAGTAACGCGAATGCAGTCCAATAAGATGCAGACGGCCAACTTAGAACATCATGCTTTTTATTGGGTTCGTGCACCATATGGCTTTCATTGGGTTCTGGCTACTCACTTTCTGTTTTTGTGTTTTTGGTATTAATTCCGTGTTTAATATGTTTTACATGTTTGTTTATATTCGGAGTTGTACTTGTCCCTTGACTTTCGGCTCGAATGATTGCCTTGCTATTCTCTTTACATCAGTGACAAATGCTTCACGGCTCCTCACTGGTCATTTACTTGTTTATTTAAATAAAAAAAAAATCAAAGTACTACTGAACAATATTGTGATCTGGATCTTCTTTGTAGTTAACCAGCATGCTAAGCTTAATGTTATGGTGCTGCTCACGTAATCTGCAACTGAGGACAGTTGGCAAATCCCAAAACAGAAGGATTGCATTGTGTTGTTTAAGTTCAATCTGTATCTGCGGTTATTTATGCCAGTCTAACTTAACATAGCCGGTAAAACAAACCCCCATGGATGGGGTTGCTCTGTTTGATGTTATCAATATATATTTAAAGGCTTTGTAGAACAACACATTATTTGAACTTGAAAAAGTCATTTATTGTTTAAATGACAAAGATTGAATGGAAAATAGTTCTACTCTAATATATATATACATAATCATAAAAACAGTATTATCATTATCATAAAAACAGTATTATTACAATTACAGTTTTTAAAGCAACAGAAAATCTACAGATGGGCAATATTAGAGTAACATCAAAGGTGGGGAAAGGAAAAAAAATGCATATACAACATATCATAAACAGTATCATCACAAAGATATTTTTTATATTTATCATATAATGACATAAACATCCTAAAAACAAATGCAGTATATACCTATACATGTATACCGAAACTAAAAATGCTCATTGCGACACAAAAATAAAGGATGGGTGGATGGGTTTTTCTCGTAAAAAGTTTCCTTTCTATCACTTCCAATATGGCGAATTTGTTTAGACTGTTCTTTTAATTTTGTCAACTACCGACTACTCTGTTTTTTTCTTTTGCTAAGGTTTGCTAAGGCTGTTCTATCAATTAATCCCACCCTCGACTACAATTACTTAAGTCAACAACAATTAACCCGAAAATTGAAAAGTATTAAATTTAAACTGGCATAAAATCATGATATGGACCAAAAAACTGATATGACTCTTTGGGCAGTCCAAATATTGTGATATTGTCATCAGCAACATGAAATATTCTGTAAATATTGTCCCTGATTATATATATTTTGGAGACAGTACCATAATATAGTCCACAAAATTGTCCAATATTTGTTGTACATTGTGCTGATGTACACAGTAAACATTGACTTATTCAGTAAATCATAGGAACAATCTAAAGCATATTTTATTAAAACAAATCTATAATGTTTACAGAACAATTCCTTACATGCATTGCATTAATACCAGTAAAATACATATTATTGTCAGTTCTATTTGTAATGTGGTATACTCATTTAATACATTATATCCCATTAGTAAAATTTTGCGTGTTTTAGATTAGTCTAACTAGTAGCGGGTAATGTTAAATGGCTACATTGCTAAAATTGCATCAATATCTGTTTTTTTTTTGCTGCTTCATGGTTTCATTCCAAACATAGACTACAATCGGTCAAAAGCGGGATCTAATTTTAGCTTGTTTGCTTTAAAATAAATCAATGGGTACAATTGTTCTGTTGCCAATCAGAATATTGGTCTTAACCCTAATCATCCAATCAATGCATTTAGTTTCTGTACGTTTCTAGACACACAAAAAATTGGCGGAAATCAATGGACGCTTCTGCGGCTAAAATATTTTCAACGAAAGACGATGATATGTTGACCTTATTCATGTAATATGTAATAAAACAATTACTGACTTTGATATGCGGTCACTATCAGTAGCAGTGGTTTAAAAATCCCGATATCATAGTCAATAATTGCATGATGCAAGCAACTACACAACTTAAAATACATTTTAGCTACATGTAGTTGCTTTTTATCGTTTTAAGATATGCAGTGAATTTTCATTTTTATGTGCTTTTTATATTGTTTAAGAGAAAAGTAAATATATATTGACACGATCCCAGTGGACTTATTTATTCCATCTCCTAATGAAAAAAATATTATTCCATCTTCCAAGGAAGAATATCTTAAACATTTAGAGTTAAACGCCACTGATGAGTTATTTATACGATCCGATACTTAATAATTTACTGTTTGGTACTTTCTTTAGACTTAATATATATAGAATTGCATAACAATAACTGTTTTAATCATTTCTCTGTCAGTAATTTAAAAATAACTTAGTAATAAAAGGTATAAAAAGTCATATTTAAAAATCAAAGTCATAATACATTGCTCGTTTTTTAAAATATATTTATGAGGAATTTTGGTTAACGTTTACTGAAATATACATAATACATATAATTTAGTATAACAGGGAAATCTATTTTTCCATTGTCTTTCAAATAAAATCGCGAGAATTTTAAAAGTAGCGAAAAGTAAATTGAATTATAATTGTGTTTAATGTCAGTCGTGACTGTATTTCAGACATATTGACGCCAACGGTGGTTGTCTATCAGCAACATTGTAGCTTCAATAAATTTGCATAAAACACAATTTAAAAAAAATACATTATAATATGTATTATATATGATTATCCGAAATAAAAACTTATTGTGTTTGTTTCTATGCGAATTTCTCTGCCACTTCCTTCTTCGAAGCCTATCGTGAGTCAGGGATGTTTGTTTCTGTCATCACCTTACACCCCCAAAGGTAAGCAAAGTAAAATTCTTAAATAAAGTATTATCCGTAAATAATTGTAATAAAATTATAACTAACAGAACATTTTAAAGTACGGTTTAATTGAACTTATGTAGATTTAGGACTTTGAACATGATATATAGAATTCAGTACGCAAGAATATATAGTAACACATTGTGATGAACTGAAAATGTATAATGCGCATATGGAGGCAACGTTTATCGGTTGTTTCAAGAGAGTGTGTCGTGCCTTTAGATGACTTTTGGAAAAATCAGAAAATTTTTGGAATTCACGTTACTACAGTTGAATAGGCATAGACCTAATTGATAAACATTTGTTGTCGAAGAAGAACGAAATATTCTAGTTTAACATAGAGATGTCAATAGCTTAATTATAACTACGGGAGGTAACAACGGAATAACTGAATAGTCTTCATATATCATTAAAAATCTTATTTTCCTACTATTTTGTAAGAATGTTAGAGACCATTCATTTTGGTGCTACATTACCTTACATTATTATTATTATTAGGTTTTTTCATATAGGCTTTTCTCCGGGTACTCCGGCTTCCTACCCCAATAAAATCTGGACTTCATGAAAAAGCGGAAAAATTGTGGCGATACACATCAAACAAACACACACAAAAAAAAAACACAATAAAAATCAGTTATATGCAATGAAGCATTTTTAAGCAAAGAAAAGCGTAAATGTCCCAAATATTGTTTCGTCCAAATGACTGTGCTACTAAAACGGCGAATCATAACTTTTCACTGCCAGTGCCCTTCGGATGTTCTCTTCATCTTTTAACAATGCCTTCTACAATCATAGCATATTCTAATTTATTACACGCACATAATTTTAAACAGCGATAATCGTATATGTACATAAGATAAAAGGTAAATTATACATACCAAAACTAAAATTGCAAAGCAAATAATTATTCAGAAACGCGTTCATTTTAATCAAGTAAAGCATCTTTGAATGAAATATATTGCGTTATTTAAAAAATGCGATTTTAAACATCAAGTAACTATCTGCAGGAACCTCGTCGGCAGAGTGGTTAAGTTAGTATTGATCACTTGGTTTGTCTACACTGAAGCTGCGGGTTCGCGTCTTACTGCGGGAAATTCATGAGTGTATTAGACTTCAATCTTAATTGACAAAGATTGCGAGTTTTCCTACCACAAGTCGGGGGTTCTCTCCGGGTACTCCAGCCTCCTACACCAATAAAACTTGACGCCATGGTGTAGATGGAAAATTGCTGAAAGTGGCGTTAAACATCATTCAAACAACCAATCTGTATCAATAAGGTTAGATTGGCAACACATTGAGAGGTTTTCCATGCATTTACTCACAGAGCTGCGCAGCACATCCCCAGATGGCGTAAAGGGTTGACAGTATTTATACAAAGGATAATGATACAAAACAGTGGTTGACTTATTCGAAAAGTTTAATTTTCCTTGCGTACAAAAACATTTTACAGTTGATAGAATTATTGTAGCCACAACAAAAGACTAAATCCCCCGTCCATAACCAAATCCCAGTACTTTAAAGTGGTATTCAAATTGTTCTATCCCTGTGCCGTCTCATTATCACTTTGATTAACTTTTGGTAAGCCTGTTTGTATCCTTAATATAATGTTGATGAGGATCAATACACCATTTCAACCACAATCTGTCTGTTATCAATTTTATGGGGATAATTATTGAAAACAAAAATAAATATCTCTCTGTATAACCTACTGCAACTGTAATCTCGTTTAGGCTTAAAGCCTTTAAACCGTACCCAGAGTCGCGTTTGAACTTCCAACCTCATCTGGCCTGGTGACCAGTAGTAGCAGTATCTATTCTACTTAGCCACAAGGCAACACTTTGGAACTGGTTTGTTCGAACTATGATAAATTGTAAAACAACATGGTTATCTATCTATCTTCTGATTTCCGCACTCGGTCAATCAACGACTAGTTATAACGTGCAGAAAGAAACTTTCAACTTTTTGATCTGTTTAAATTATTATTCATATATGTTATCAGATTTCGGAAGATGTAGGCTTTTCTCAGCATTTCTTAGAAACATATATTATACCGAAATGTATGCCCCCATCCCTCTATTATATTATTCTTTTATCAATAGATTTCTCGTTTGAAAGACAAGTTTTTTTTCTAACAAATAAACCTAGTTTTAATTACCTCTCTTTCCTTAATTTTTCGACCGACACGGAGTTTACTTTGAATGTCTTTTATTTGCCTAATTTTTTCGTTCAGTGCATCAATCGGCTCCTCCAAAAATGACTCAAATTTGTCGTCAACATCAAACCCATAATTATGCTGATTTTCTTCATAGTCCTCGCGTCGCTTCTGACGAACATTGTATGCCATTAACCCTGCAATGCTAAATCCTAAATAGAAATACACTTCCGTCTCTGATGAGATATCGTTACCCCCTCTTATTTTAGTTATCTCAATTTCTTTTCCTGATTTAGGATTTTTTAAGACAACAAAGGTACGTCCGTCTTTATTTCTTATTTGTCCTTCTAAACGTTTTAAAAGATTTCTAACTGCTCCCTTCTCCCACATACCCTTTTTGTCGAACTCAGCATCGGCATCTGGTTTACTACGATTAAATATTTCAAAGCGGTGACATACTTTTTGAATACCTGGTTTTGACGTTAGAAAAAATTGGGCTGTTGGCTTCGTTATATTCCTTTCTTCTTTTAGAACTAAATTGGTATTTGTAATGCCTCGATTTTTTTCTATTTTCTTCTGCTTATTTTTGTTCAGGTACATTAGGGATGAGTAAAATTGTTCATCGTCGTATTCCAAGTCCATGTTGTCACACGGCCATAGTAAGATACTAATGAAAAAATGTGCCTGAGTAATGGAACCATGATTTGTTTTAATGATATCCATACAGTATCCAAACATAGTTTTTAAGGAATCTCTGTTTCTGCTATTTAAAACGCCTAACAAGAAATTAACAGCTACTAAGTTGAGTAAGTCCTTTGGTTGGCGGGTAGATATTCCTTGCAAATGGTGTTTTATTTGTAGGCACTTATTAGTTGCAACTTTTGGTGTAATTTGCTGTTTTTTAACTTGCGCTAAAATATCATACATATTCATGTAAGTATTTCCCATTAAATTGATCAGACGTCGTCGGTGCCATATATTGACTAATTCCGGTGAAGCTGACTCTGGCATGTTCTCATTGTCCTCTCCCAGGTATTTTGAAAACTGCTCGCGTGTTTTGGGAAAATTATGATGTAGCTGATTATGAAAACGATGCAGTTTACTTGGATCATGTGCGTAAAAAATTGTGTAAAAGCATAAATAGGATTCTATGCAGTCAAATGATTCATCTGCATATTCCAAAAATTGTAAAAATCTTGGTTTAAGTGTCTTCCATTCGTTGCCTAATTCATCAGGCATATAGTTTTTGTCTGTAAGAAGTTTTTTTACATCAACGTCTGCTGCAAACTTGACATTTTCATGAATAAATTCAGCACATGTATTGATTGTTTTAATTACATCTTGACTTGTGTACAATAGCCGAATTTCGCTACTCTTTCCCAAATATTTTCTAGCCTCAACGAAATGTAGAATGGCTTCTAGTATTATTGTGACCATTTTTTGTGATTCATTTGTTGTCAATTTGTCTTTCAATCTGTCACGCTGATATTGAAAGTGTTCACGCAACACTGTCCCTAAATTATGATGCCATGTACCTTTTTCCATAGAAGTTGAGATGTATTGTTCGGCTTTTCTTGACCATTTAACAGCTGCATCGTGTTGTGTTTTCTTTGAATAAAGACGAGCAAGAGTTTGGCACATATAACAGTCTTCAAATTTATTGATGCCTTCTTCCAAAACCGCAGCAGCATTATGCCAATCTTCATCACTCAGAATTTGTTCGATTAATGGTGAGTAGTGAGTGTTTTTGCTGTCATTGTACTCTTCCTTTAGTCTTCTTGTAAGCATTTCTTTTGTCAGTTGTTTCAAAATTTCTTTGCCATACGCAGAACAAGTAAATAAGGACGATCCCAAAAATTGTAATGTCAACTGACTAAGACTAAGATTTGTAACAACTAAAATGCGACTTAAAACTGGTAGAGCTAATGCAGGATGTGACATCCGTATCTCCATTCCACTTGCATGTTCTTTCTGTTCAATTATCAAGAAAATCTTCAAATAATGAGATAAATTCTTTTCCCATATTTCCCATAACTGGCCTTTTTTGAAACGTCGTCCAAGAAGTTCGTCACAGCATTCTACCGGAATGAAAGCATTTGGACCACGCACAGATGTTGACGCAAATGCTGAAACCAGTGATGTATACTTCAGCAGTTCAACTTCGTTCGATTTAACATCAAGCATTTGTAGAAACTGAGTTATGGTCTGAGTGATGTAATTTTCATTGAAACCTTTTCGAAGTATCATGAACGAAATTAGATGTTCAGGATGACCCCCTGGATTTCGTTGTTCAATTTGTTTGAATTTTTCTTCCATCCATATTGTTTCAGATTCTGTCAGTTTTTGACATAATGGAATTACATGTTGATTTATTTCTGGAAAGGACTGTGAAGGCAAATGATAGTGCTTGGTCATATCGGTCTCTTTTTGACACACAAGAAGACAACATACAATCCCATGTTGATTATCTGGTATGATAATTTCCTTGTTAATTTTCCATATTAAGTCCTCGTAAAAGAATTCTGATTGTGATAGTTCGTCAATAAGTAATAGAATGGGTTTAGGTCTACATTTCTCTTTATATTTCCAAAGTGTTTGTATATTTTGAATTGTTCTATTAGTAAGTTTTGTAATGGTTGAACATCTGTATTTCTTTCTATAATTCCACAAAACATTGTGTGCAAGTGTCGTACCGCCTGCACCAGGTTCATGAGCTATAGTCACAACTGCTACCTTTCTTCCAGTTCTCTCACCAGACGTGAAAAGATTGTCTATAATATTGCACAACTGACTTAAACAATGCCGCTCTAAGACATGGTCTTTGAAAAAAAAGTTGTACCATCGTACTTTTCCACCTTTATAGAAGTCCGTTTCTAAGCTATGACGGAATGAATCAGACTTGTTTTCTTTACCTTCACACTGTTTTGCACTAAGCAACTTCAAATCAGACATGGACTCCAATACGTGCTGCTCTACTTCAATTATTGCACCACTTGTTGTGGGTAAAAATACACATATGTCATCGTCCTGGCCTGTAACTTCTATAAACGTCGCACATACATGTTCCCACGTTGTTCCAGATCCGGACACACTGCACATGTTGACATTTTCCTTTGTTCCTTTGCACTCGACCACTATACGATCTGTGAATAATCTTAAATGTTCATCTTCACAAGATATTACAAGAACTTGTTTCCAACCAAACCTTGTCGTGCACTCATGAAATGTTTCTATAACACCGTCAAAGTCGTCCGAAAATAACAGAAAGATGATGAGTGCTCTACCGCTAGCTATTACTTTACTGAAAAAAAGTACGGCGTCCCGTATTCCTGTACTATAATTTTCTGACCAGCTGAGTCTATCTAGATGCTGCATTGGTGGATGCATATCTATTCTTCCATTAGCAAATATCCATATAGTTTTCATGTCAAGAGGAAATCCTAACTTTGTTTCGAGATCTATTTGCCGACCAGCATAATCCTGAAATATATCATTTGTATATAAAGCCGAGTTTTCTTCGTTTCTGTAATAACGAGACATCCCATTGATGTTTGAATAATCATCAAAGTCAAAAACTGCATGAAAGTGAATTTTTTTCAGAAACCTCATACTTTTGATCCATTCCTCTTGGTGTCTTTGAACTTCTGACGGTTTACTTATTGCAAGAATTGGCCAAAAAGATTTATCTAGTTTGTCAGTTCCTTTGCATAATAAAATTCTCAGTTTGTCCATCGGCTTTTCTAGGGACATAATGTGTTGATTCAATACTAAACGTTCGGTTGATTCTCTTTCTTGAATGTTTTGTTTTAATTTAGTTTCAACAAACAGCTTTTGTTCAATTTCTGTTTTTGAACATGTTGACGAACCTTCACGGACAAACAATGTATACTTTTTTTCAGTCATTTTTGTCTGCATGTTTGGTATTTTACTTCTGTCAACCAGAAAATAAGCATCCTTGCAACGAAACGAAGCAGGTTCGATATCAACTTCCATTACAAATTTTGACTGATTATCGTCCTTGGTCGCAACTGAAATAAAAACAGGATTGCTTATACAGTCTTTGACAATCATTGCGTTACGAGGCTCAAAGCAAAATTCCTTAGCTTTTATTAAAGCTTCGGTAACCTTTTGCCTGAACTCGACAGACGGTAGTATGAACCCAATAACTTCTCCGTGTTTGAACGATTCTCCGACATTGTCAGCTATACCAAACATAATTGTGCCATTTCGTCTTGCGTTGAGACATCCACAGGCAAACTTTAGGGTTTCTTTTAAAAATTTTTCAATTGCAGCGCTTTCTTTTTTCAAATCTGAAGATGCATAGTATTTAAATTCGAAACACCGATATCCTACTGCACCATCATGTTCAGCGGTCGCCATTACGCTGTTAGATGTATAATGAACGACCATGTCCTGTCCTCTAAATGGACGCGGTTGCTGATATGAAAGTGATGTAATTTTCATGCAGGAAGGTAATGTCTCAATTGCATTATTTGTATTAAATTTTTTAACAATATTTACATTGTCAACTGGAATGATCGGTTGTTTGTCAAAATTAGAGTTTTTGTCTATTTCTTTCATTTGAATAGCGCCCTGTATATTGCTTTGAGACGACGGATTATCGGATAAGCAAGACAATAACTCTGATTTAGAAGAATACGGATCGTTTTGTTGTAATAATTGGAATCGGTCCGAGTGATCATCTTCACTTTCAACAATGCCCTCTTCATCGACAATTGTTTCATTGCATCCTGGAAGCGGAATTGTTGGAATAAATCCTTCTGAATAATTACTGGGACAAAATCGCCAAAACCGAACGGTTTTGTCTATAGAAAAATGGTACGGTGCATTTAACTCTAGACTTACAGGTTTCTTTAGATGAAATGTGAAAATTACATCATCGTTTTTCAGAAGATCATCACTTATCAGGAGAAATATATTCTCAATTCTTTTCAATTCTTCGATTTTTTTTTCAGTTAAATATCTCATATTCACTGGTCTTTCTGTTAAACGAATAAGCTGTTTAGTTTTAGTACAGAAATAAGCAGTGTCAGTTGGAGTATCCTCAAATGACTCCATAAAAGAATGTGAACACGTTTTTCTCCAAACAGACATATTATTGCGAATTTTGTTCCAAAGGCCGTTTCGCGATTCTTTCGACTCATAATCAGAGTTATTTGCAAGGACTAAGAATAACATTCGCTTCTCCAAGTCGTTTGCATTTTTCCAATTGCTGTGCATGATTTGTAATTTACAAATGAAGTCATTATTTGTGGATTTTCGATTTCGTAAGCATGTATTTTCTTCTAAAAATTGAATGTAATCGTCTTCTGGGAACGGATTGCGTCTGTTTGTACCTTTAACTAAATGGTTTTGATCTAAATCCGATTCTAAAGAAGTTGGCAAAGGCGATTCGTCTTTTTTGTTCCTTTTTGAATTTGACTGACTGTTATTTTGTTTTGAAATCAATAATTCATTTCGCTTTTTAATGATTTGATGAAATATTGATCCTATTTGAAGTTCACTTGGAAAATCTTTCTTCATGTCTTCTCCGTCCTTGTATGAAAGAAACACTGTACCATCGATTCTATTTTCTTTAATGAAAATACATACTTTATCAAGAATTTCATTTGGTTTAAGATTTGATTTCACAAATGCTTCGACGCCAACTTCTGTCCATTCCGTTTCCTCCATCTTTAAAATATGAGAAAACTGATCTTTTTCTAAATATATTAATATCTTTCGTGCAATACCAACTGATGTATTTAGAAAATCCTTAAACGATATTACATCATCTATAGTGTGCTTAAATAATGCTTCCCCATCTAAGTAATTTAGTCCTGGAAATTGTCCAAGATCTTCCTCTTTAATTTGTACCGTTTGCAAAAGCCATGATATTACATGTTCCGAATCACTTTCCTGCGACAAAGTTAAGGTAGACTCTATAAATAAAGCATTGAAAACAATAATTTTTTTTAGAAACAATCCAGTTTAACCAGACCTTCGTTAGTTCTCACAATATTGAGCTCAGGTACATGATGCTGTTAATTTGAGTGTCCCCTAGAACCTGAGATCATTTACAGAATAAACGAACGAGAAAACCATTTAAAATAAAATATTACAAACAAAATTAAAGTGTACTAACTATTTACTATATCTGCTTTATGTTTTTATAATTAGATATACCAACATAGATCCCAAAATGTGCAAACTGAATTCAAAAATTATTCTCCACATTTAATCTGCGTTTTAAAATGTGGCTGGTTTTTTTTTGGGGGGGGGCGATTATCTGTATTAGATATTGACTTAAAGTTTTGAGAAAAAGGTAGGAGCAGGCGATTTTATGTGTTCGAAACATTTTAGGCACTTTAAACAAGATAAATGTCCGTTAGAAACAAAAATTACTGACCTACTATGTAACATTCGAGTAGCAATTTTCAAGACGGAATTGTGACGTGTAGCATAATATAAAATATGCACAGGTTCGCATGGATCATTGTTTATGTTGGATTTTTGTAATAAAAATGTTACAAAATGCAAGCACAAAACTGAACACACGGGTATGTGTGACTTATAGTAATAGTATATACTTATCGTAGGATTTCTATTGATATTTTTAAAAATAATTCGTTATATATGATTTTTTGTTTGCTTATAATGATTTTAAAGTCTAATTTATTACTATATCTTGAATTTAAAGTATGTATTTTGAATCAAAATATTGTATAAACTTTTTAATTATTTAATACTAAATTTTGGCATGAATAAAACACTGTATGTAAGAAATACCTGACTGCATTCCTCCTTTTCCTTTGACAATTACATGTATTGAATCATACGGCATCAGTAAGCTTATTGTCAGTTTTTCCAATATTTTGCCATCATGAAATATCATTAAATAACGTAATGGAATCCTAAGGTGATTGCAGATCTTACAGACGAGTTTGTCAAAAGATATGTCAACAAAATTAATTAGTGTACATTTAGTTTGAAAGTACAAATACAGAGGAAACGGATGCAGGTGAGTAAGTCTATTCTCTGACAGAAGATCAGTACAAGTATCTCCACTAACAGATTCTTTGACATTATTTCTTTTTATATACCTCACCAGCTCATTGGAATTATTTAATACATCATTAACTTTACAAGCGTCATACTTTGAGTGGTATAGATACCTCCTTTGGTCGTGTCTGTGTTTAAACTTGTCAACAGCCCTTCTCTGTAACAAAGTATGTCAACTAAAAAGTCAAAAAGTCATTTTGAATATCCATTCTTGAAATATTCACTCATTATACAACACTGTTTTTATCTGGTTGTCTTTCGAATTTTTTCATTCAAGTCGCTTTTTTAATGTTTTGATGTATATGATAAGATAAATAATAGTTTCATTTGACTTTCATTCAGACGTATGTGTAACAATATGTATGTAAATCCAAACAAAATATATAATAAACCAACAAACATTAGAAACACACATGCTAACTAATCGAAATTTTAACAATGAACAATGCATAAACGTGTGGATTTTAAGTTCGAAAATAACCATAATATTTTAGTTGAATCAAACTTGGCTGTCCATTGGTACATCTCATTTTCACATGATTTTAAATTCTGAAACTTGCATATTCTAAATAAAGTTGAAGTGACTGCTTCTATCCTGGACGTGCATCCTGAAAAGATCCATAGCCACTCTAAATTTGCAATTGGTAACGAAGCAACTTAGGCAACGAATGGACAAATATCGTAAGTTACGATTTTACGGAAGAGAAATCTCTCTCGCATATTCAGACCAACAATGGTGGTGTTAAATCGTGACCACCAACAGTGTGACGTGATAATCGACTGATTACCACTAAATTTTTGAAGATAAACATACTTATGGATGGAATTAAATCAGTTTAAATGTCCGAATGAGCTTTATAAAAAAGAAAAACTTGCGATAAATAAAGGTTATCGTTAACAATTATTACTAAAATCTATACCTGTTTTTGACGTATTGATGTTGAAAGTTGAAGTTCCGATGAAATAATTTTGTTTTTGCAAACATCTTTGCGTAATGTGTTTCTTCTTTTTATTTGTTTGTTCTTTTTTATGATTGGATTTGATAAATGATGTGGAATGTCTACCCAGAACAATTGCCGATTTCGTTTGTAGTCAAAAACAGTATATTTGCTGCAATTATCCATTCCTTTTCATTACCAACTAATCTGTAACAAATAAACAAATAAGCTGCATATAATATTTATTCTCATTTCTGCTATTGCTATTTTATGAATACTTGCATACCTCATATTTTGGCATCTTTTACTCCCAAATCATTCTACTCGGCACATATTAAGTACTTTCTTTACTGTCCTCTAAAGTAGAAACGTTTGACCAGTGGTTATCAATAACTGACAAGAACTTCTCACTGCTGTCACTGAACGTATTTTCCAGGTGTGTAGTTTAAATACATATTTACTACAAACATAGAACACTTACTAATTTTGCCTTTAATTATTATATAATATTTTAAATTTAATACTAATAAAAACTTAGTTATGTTTTAAAATGTCTCAAAATCTAAAGCAATCTTTATTAGAAGCTTTAATATTTTAACTTTTTTATTTATTTTATTCGTTTTTTTCTGCTATAACTGTATATTCAATTTTCACTTCACCACTATAATCAGATGCACAAGTCTATTCCATTCACACTAAACAAGCATGTTGGGCTAAAATAATACTGCCGTTAGGTTCTCATAAACTGGAAATACATTTACGTGCTATGCGGTATTATATGTTTAATTGTTGATGTTTCTTGTATCTTGTTGCTTTCACTCTTTCCCTACATTTCTAAATAAACCCCAAATAAGCCGTACCTTTTCTACGGTCTGCAGAAGATGTCATTTAATATTTAAAATGAAATTAATAAGTAATTTTGACAGCTTTACATAAAATCGGGTATGTCTTTCATTAAAACCGTTCATACATTATACTATACTGCAGTGTACTATAATAGTCATTTGCTATTTGGGTGCACTCAGTATAAACTTCAATAGGTAAAAAATACAAATAGTTTCTGGTTTATTAAGGTACAAGGAATATGACTACATTATATGTTTTACTGTTGTGTTTTACTAAATGTTTAAGTGCCTCAATAAAAGAAGAATTGACTAGAGCAAAAAATATCACTGACAAATAATTACTATTTTATTTTTAAAAATGATTATAACTTTCACGATCTTGACAAAATTACCACCTTATTGAAATCTTATGATTACAATTTATATCATCTGTAGTAGTTGGGTTAAGTAACAGCTAAATTCATTTAAACAACTACTACTTAATTATGTCCTAATATACATAACCAGAAAACATTTGTTATTCTTAATGTGTCAATAAACTGCACAAGTATTAAAATTATTACGTAGAATAATTACTGCCATTACTTTTTATATTACATTATTGAAGTCTAAGTAGCATTCATTATAAATAAATGTTCTTTTAATCCGAGAAGTATAATTTACTATTTGCAATTCTCAGACACAGGGAAGCGGGGGCATCAATTAATATATTACATATGGTTTATGATTCTTACATTTTCATTAGATTATTTAGCCACGTGGTTTTAAGGACATTTCTTTACTTTGAAATCAAAGCGGTGCCTTTTTGGTATATTAATTATTTATTTTTATATGCCTAACAGGTCCATCCATAATGTATTGACCTCGTCAAAAGTCCATAATTTATAAATATTATTCAGGTTTTTTTTCACAATTTTAAAAATTATTTATATTCTGAATATTTGGGATAATAAAGCATAAATATTATTTAATAATATTAAACATAATAATGCGGATCAAGTTTTAGGGTTAAATTATTTTGTGTTTTAGAACTTCAGGTGCGATGCTGTATGTTATTTTATTAGTTTCGTACATTTACCTCATATTTAAACAATATAAGTCTCAGTAAACCTTACTTTCTGAAATAAACATTTTGCTTACAAATGTATGGTCTATTTTGTTTTAGCCAACTGTATTGTTCCAACTTTAGTGTCATAACATGCAGACGACAGCTTGTAATTATGAAATATAAAACTCACTAAACGGACAGAAAATGCCAGAAATACCTAAAATTGTTAAGCATTTTGTAATGTAGTAGTGCTAGATTTTAGTATTAATTAGGCATTTGTGTTAAACAATCTTTTATTACAGGTTTTTAGCATTTTACTAAAGTAGACAAAATTTCTTTACTGTAACTATGATTCATTTTCTAATTCTTATTTACAGATTATATGCCATCAATTACTTATATAGTGTGTTGTTGTCTTCTAAAGGTGGTTGTATAGTGTACTTTTTAAGATTCATGGGTCAGTGATTTTTAGGCGGTAATATCATTAGATCTCACTTTGTCTTTGGGACTGATAGAAGCCATTTTTATTTGTTTTAGTTTTCTCTAATGGTTTGAAGAAATGTTTACTTATAATTGAATTTACTCTATTTTTCAGGTTTATTTCCTAATTTTCCTTACATTTCAAACTCTAACTTTTCCTGTATAAATAATATTTATGAAAGTTTTGGAATGAGTATTAAAATGCATGATTTCTGCAAGGTTTAGAAGTGAGTAAAGTAATGAAACGTTAAATATTAAATATATTTAAATATTCAAACATCAACAGATAACGTAGTTGAAAAGCACTGTTAATTTAAAAAAATATCTTTATTTTACAGTGTGATTTATATTAAATAGTATAAACTTCACTTTGATTAAATAAACGAATTTTGTTAAATTTAGGAGAGATAACTTTATTTTTAGCAGCCTTTTATATAATATGGTAAAACATATTTATGACAAATATTTCTATTTTAGGAATATGATGTACTAAGTCAAAACCAATTATAACAGAATAAGTGTAGCCTTCATACCACATATGAGGTAATTGTGTTATGCTGTTGTAATTTGTGTGTGTGTGTTTTTGTTTGCTTTATTGTATTGTCTGCTTTATTTGTAAAACTAACAGCATTATGCTTTGTCTGCTTTCACTTTGTTATATTTATTATTATTATTGACTTAATCGCACACTGTATATAACCTGTGTTATTTAATAACTAGATGTGCTTATAATGAAAATGCGTATCAATTGGAACTTTTTCATAGGGAATAAATCATTTTAATTAAAGTTGGAAGTAGTATAACACGTTTGATGTAAACATTACATGCTATTTCATTTTAAAACATATGTTTGTAACTTGTTATTGCTAATACAGGGTATTTTCCACTTATATATGTTTATGTCAACATATGAAAATAAAGAACAATAGTGTGATTTTTTTTTCGTTGTTGTGTTTAATCAGTGAAACACTACTACACTAACATCTGTAAACAAATAAATATTAACCATTCTGTCAGTTACATAAAATGTTTATTTAAAAGTCATAAGATGGGTAAAGTACACATAAAGTTGTAAAGAGTCAACAAAATTAGAAATACTTAGTTGTATAAACTCGCCGTTTTCATTAGAATTTTGCCAATTGCCACTGCAAACATGAGAAAACATTATTGGCTACCAATTGTCAACGCAAGTTCATACTAAATTCACAATTAAAAAGTTTCTTGTTAGAATATATTTAAACAACATTTTTTAAGCACAAAATATATATTATCGATATCGTCACACTTATTTTGATAGCTTATCCAGTTTTGTGCAATCCGTAAAAATTATCAACCGCTTATCTTTTACAAATAACAGCAATCGACCTTTTATCAATCGTAACCAGTTAAGCTATATCTTTGTTAAAGAATGATCCCTATATATCAATACTGTATTGAAATTTTATTTATTTATTGACCTACTTACCTGGACTCTTTTTATATTGCTAAAGTGCTAAAGGGCAACCCTATTTTAAATCTAACCATCGAAAATAGAGAAAAATGTGGGCAAATGAACTGGTTTATGTTCATTTACTTAAGGTTTGATGTTTAAGATGCAAAGCTCGGTCTAAAAACAATAATTTTGAAAGATTATATGTTTCCGAAAATATCGATTTATCTAAATAACCGTGTCATTGTACAAAAAGAAACTTACCTACTTTTAATGATTTTCCAAAATTGGAATGTAGAGATTTATAGCGTCTAGGGGCAGCATGTTAAGTCGCACATGAAATGCGATTAATTCTTGAAATATCAGTACAAAGAGTCATGTTGACAGAATACTAATATTTCAAATCATGTGCCTAGTATAGTATATCTCAGCAGTTCAGACAGATACTTAAATCTCAAGCTAATGTTCAAGTTAATAAAAGTCCACACAATTAAGAACACCCACATTATATATATATATATATATATATAATGATGTGTAGTGTAAAAAGATTAAAATAGCAAGTCCTACCTGTAAACATGAAGGATTTTGGTAGTTATTGAAGCACAATGGCGAACACATTACTAGATTTGATGCGAATAGGTTACGAGCCTTAAATTAGAATGTGGAAATTAGTTGTCAAAAAACTTTCAGCTATTTTTAACTGACCTAGATGATGTGAAAATAAAAATATGAAGATATAATATAACATATTTAAAAAAATTATCTCGTCACAATTGTTGTGATCAGCTTATTATATACGAAAAAAAACCAAACGCATTAAACAAGGTATAAAAACATATTAATATAATATGAAAAAACATGTCCTTGTATCAATTTAAAATTGATTTACTTACGCTTTCGATTTTCCAAAAATGGATTTTAAAAACGCCTACGATCTGCAAATAAGGAAGTAGCTGTGTATAAATATCATGTTTATATTTTATTTATACATACTGACAACAAACAATTGAAAATACAATAAACAAAAACTAATTTCTTTAAAATATCTTTAGCATTTTAAAACTAATTACATGCAAGAAAATTGCATGTGCACACGTTCACAAGTTGCCACTTAATACGCAATCAGAACACAACATTTGTATTCAATATGATACTTAATATAGGGTACAGAATATGACAAAACGTAACAGATGTTTATTTACTACTGGTCTACCCGTAGAGAACGTATAACCTAACGCAGATTTTCACATATACTAGTAATGATACAGTTTAATATAGGGTCGGTTGATCGTGGTTTGTAAAGGAATCGGGTATACAGCAATATGACCAGATAAACAAAAGCCGGGCAGATGTCTGGTTACCTAGTCATAATACTTTTAATTGCATATATTTGAATCGGTTTGATAAGTTATTCTCGATAGGCGTTGATATTAAAGTGAAGCGACATCTTTTAAACAGTTTTATTTAATAGTTACATGTGGCCAATTCAAATAGTTTCCATCAATTAGGGAAGATACAGTGAAAATCTGCGTAAGAAATTGTTCATTTTAATGTTTAGTAACATAAATAATTATCAAATTCTAAATAAATGCTGATCGATGCGGAAAAAAGGTAGTAAAATCAGAGAAATTATAATATTGTCGTTTGTCTATAACTGAAATAATTTTTGTATGATTTTATTTTAAAACTGAAAGTAAATGATGTTAAAATTATGTATAGATTGAGACATCTACTCATGACAAAACTGACAGCAGCACTAAAAATTGAATGCCCACTACATAAACTGTATAGTTTGCATTTAGTGCATTTATACACATCTATATAACAACGTAACAATTCACCAAAAACTACAAATATGTTTCTGTTTTATTTTATCGCAAAGTTGTTCCTGTGTAGTCACCTTAACATTTAGGTATAAATTTAACATATTCATATGCATAACACTGAATTGGGATAGAAATATTAGTTTTGCAAATTAACAAAAACATAAAAGTAAGATTAAAGTTTGTATACATTTCATCTGGACATCTCAATGAACGCTGTTGCATGGGTAAAAATTACATTTTGTCCAAACTTTATAAATTTAACGACACAACTAAGCAAATGAATTGAAATAAATCCACAATATTTTTAATATCAGTCCAAAATATCAAAACATCTGCTAAACATGAAAGTCAAGTAATACGCATATAATTAACTAAACAGACAGTCGTAGGGCCATGATAGGGATCAAATAAAAAATAAGGTAAAACATCTTCCTAATGCAGCAGATTCTTTGTTGAATTTAGGGCTGGCACAAGATCTACAAAATTACAGTAGTTTCATTTAACCCAATGAAATATATAATTCTGTATCAATTCGGAGTTACTGTTTTTTTTCACTAAATAATGTTTCTTGTCTTGACGCACCAATTAATCTTAATTAATTTTAACCAGTTTTACAATTAATTATACAACAAACAGAAATCCTTTGTAGTGCTGGAAGTTTCCCAATAAATTATTTATTCACGAAGTTCTACCTTAACTTATGGTTACGAGATCGGTTGTTAGAAAATATTCAGCGAAAGTTAACTGGCCTACATTATTTTGCAAAATACAAAATAAATACTACAACGATCTCGTTCTAGTTATTGTCATCAGATAAAGATGTACACAAAAAATAAGGTATAAAATACTTCAGATGTTATAAGAATAAACATGTCCATGAACAGATAAAAAACTGACTTACTTAATCCATGATTTTCTAAAAATTGATTGTAGAGATTTCTAGAGTCTAGGTGCGGCATGACAAGTCACACAAGGAAGTAATATAAGTTGGAAGTGGTGTTTAGGTAGCAATGCCCGGTTATGTAGTTTCCCTTGTAAAATTTCTTAACATAATAGTTTGGTCAAGTCGCAGTTTATTCACATCTTTGATAAATAAAATGTAATACATTTTTGAAGTGTCATAATAATGTAAAAGATTTGGGCTTTACCATTGTTACAGTAGTAAACCCCGAGAAAGCACATACGACTACTTGAAACCCAGCGTAACATATGATTTGATAACAAATTATGTATGGTCGTACATGCTTCAAATCAGGTGTCTAGTATAGAAATAAAAATATCTTAACTGTTTAACAGATAAGCTAAATCTAAAATTTACTTTCAAGTTAATAAATAAATGCCACAAAAGAAGATTTAAATAAAGATTTGAAAAGTCCTATACGGAAACCTGTTGATTTTCGTATGGATTTTGTTAATTGCGGAATCGCAATTTTGAATAAATTACTTTTTAGGAATTGGTTTTCGAAAGTTCGAACTAAAATTATAACAACAAAGAAAGTTTTAAAAATTGTTTTTAGCTAATTTTAGCTGACCTGCATTTTGTTGAATAATAAAACATACATGTATAAAATTGTTTATATCGTCAACAAACGCAATAAATAAAGTTTAAAATTAATTTAAATATGATATAAAAACATATTCATGTATCAATAACAACTTTCTTATTCTTTTAACTCATAAAAGTCGATTTTAAATATTCTAAAAGCCTAGTATCGGCACACAAAAAAGAAGTGGTGAACTGCGTACAAAGGTCATGTTTAAATTATATTTTCAAATGCTGACAATAAGAAATTGTTTTTATACTTATTAGTGTATATACTCTGAATATCTCGTCATAGTACTTTTAATGGTAAAGTTTAATATAGGACCGGGTCGTCCACGAGTTTTAAGCCGAATCGGTAATATTGATTGATTGATTGATTGATTGATTAATGGTGTTTTACGCCCGAGCATCATTATTTCAGCTATATTCAGGCGATGAACATGAAATGATGATGAATGAAAATGGGATGGAACACAAGGAAAAATAGGGGTAACGGATTTTAGATTGCCACTGGCAAATGGGAGGATTGATAGGGTCGGGCAATTCAGCCTCCTGTAGCGGGATCGAAATCCCTACTCATAGCGAATACTACAGCAGCGTTCTTTAACGTGCGAGGAACGTGGCATTTCTCCCAACACGGTGCACTAATATGGTTTGCGGTCAGGTTTTCCGTATTATGGCCTGACAACCCCAGCTTGCCAGTGGTACCCCATTCAACCACCTGGGGCACACATCCCAGTCGGTCTTTAGGCAAACCGACCTGACACGCCGGTCAGGGTACTGGGCGCTATTTAGTCGCCTTTTACGACAAACTAGCGCTACTGCGGTCTATTCTTTTGGCCACCCGTATCCCGCACGGGGCCGAATCGGTAGGAGAAATCAGGACTAGAGTAATAGGGCAAGCTTTAGTTTAAACATATTTTATTTGCTAAAATATGCAAATAGGATAAGACACAAGTTAATTAAACTTATGAAGTCATTGTAAGTTTTGTTTGTTGGATATAAAACATAAGAGATCATACAAAACTCGATGACAAATATTAAAGAAAAAAGAAAAAAAGGAACAGAGAGAATTATAGATGCGGTAATGTGTATGATTTTAAATCCTTGAGCGCAATGGTTCAATCAATGGGGAACTTTGATATAATCGAAATAATGAATAAAAATCTGTTCGTTCTGCTCCTTAGACAGTAACGAATTTTATTGGACTTTAAATTGGCAGACACTGAAGGGTTTTAAATAATCTTTTTCTGATGTTAGCATACTTCGAACATTCTATGTAATAATGATATGGCCGGACTAACCGAAGCCGGCCTTTTCTGTGGTTATCTTGTCTTAAGTTGCATATATTTGAATCGGTTATCGTGCGTTGATTTGATAGTGACGGGAAAACGTTTTGCAGATTCATTTGAAATACGCTCGTCGCAAATTAAAATCGCTTCTATTAATTCTTGCAGAAACACAAATTAAGTTACAATAGCTTATACAGAGACAGCTGCGTAGGTGAAGGTGTTCTCTGCAGCAAGAACTGTAGTTAATATACCCTATATTAAGTATTAAGGTGAATAACATTAAGTGTGTTCTGATTGCGTCAAAAGTGGAAACGTGGACACAAAATGCTGTTTGTAAGCTTTTGCATGAATTTAGATTTGAAGTGCTAAACATTTTTTTCAGACCTTACATAACACATATTTTAATGAAATTAGTAATTGTATGTTGGAATTTAAAATAAAAGTGGAGTCATTTCAAAATTTTTGACTGGTTAGAAATGGAATCGGTCAGGAATGTGTTGCATTTAGAAAGAAATATAAACGTTGAGTAAAACGTTTATAAATTATTTAAATCTTAATAAATACTGATGTAAGGTGAAAAAGTATTAAAATCTTAAAAAGACTAGTTTCGTCGCCTTGATTGTGTCATCTCTTCTTCGACTCAACTTCATTAGTTTTTTATTCACAAACATAAGCAAATGTATTGGAATGAGTCCATCATACTCCTTAATGTTAACATAAAATATTAAAACATGTTTACTAATTATCTAGAAAATGCGTGAGCTCTTGATAAGGATCAAAATAGAAAATAACAGCCAATTTCTTAATGCAGTAGGGTTAGTTTTGACATTTAGGCTTGCAATAGCTCAGCTCAACAAAATAATGGCAATTTCATTTAAGCATAATGAAATGTATTAAAACTGTCTAAAATATCATCAAATAATATGTTTCTTGTCTAAATGTCTGAAGGCCCAATTAATGTTAATTAATTTAATCCAACTTAGACAACTAAAAAAACTATAAGTTTAAAAAATGGACTTGTCAGCTAGTAAATGAACGCTTTGACTGTACGGTAGTATAATATAGGCGGTAATGCATTTCAAATTTATCGTTAATAAAGAATTGATATTATACTTATTTAATTTGAAACTTAGATATCTAGTAATAAAAAGGGCTAAATAATTATCTTGCTGCATATTCTTCAAACAGATGTAAAACGCACACATTTTGTCGTCGGTAGGTCTCATGAATAAAAGACTTTTGCAAGAACATTGATAACATTATTATTGCTTTAAGTCGGATATGGCCTATGTACTTGCTGTAGAAATCCTGGCTTAATTGGGTCTCATGCAAACTAAGCAGTACATACCTACCATTTCCAAGTTATTAGATCATGAATGTATTAAATATCACGATGAATACCTATTTTGTGTCTGATTGAGCCAATACTTTCAGTGTGTTTACATTTTTTTTCTGTGTGATGTGGAGTTAATTTTTGTAAGATATTGCACGATGACGTTTGTAGCAATATGTTTTATAATTAAATATTTTTACATTCGCCGCATTGAATTGACAGTACATTGTTTAAACAAGTTTAAGAAGATGAACTAGCATGTTTTTGCGTAACGGTCAAGCTAATTAAAAGTCAGAAAAATAAACAATTATAAAAAACGACGTAAAGTGTGAAAGAATAATACAACAAACATAGATCCTTTGAAGTGCTAGAATATTGCCAAAAATATATGTTAAGAATTGTTCACGTAAGTACTTCAGAAAATTATAGCGTCAAAATTGGCGGTTAGAAAAATAACAGCTAAATTTATTTAGAAAATATATAAAGCCATCTCGACCCAATTATTGTGACATATTATATTCAATAAAATAAAAGGTAACACATAAGGTATAAAATACTTCAAATATGATATAAATAAACATGTAAAAAGACTTATATAAAACTGACTTAAGTGCTCAATGATTTTCCGAAAATAGATTGTAGAGATTTGTAGAATTGTGATAAATGCAATAAATTCTTAAAGGCTATAAAAATGCAAAAGATTTGGGGTTTATCCTTAAAATCCGGAGACTGAATTCAAATATAAGACCCTTTGATTCCTAGTGTAACCTATTTTTTGATTACATATTAACCACAGTCCTGCATGTTTCAAAATCAGGTGTCTACAATAGAAATTAAAAAGATCTTAACAATTAGCAAAATTTGAAAACTTACATTCAAGTTAATAAAACGTCCACATTATTATGAATATAAGCATCGTGTAGTGTGAAAAATCAAAGTATGAAAAGACCTTTTGATTGTCTTGGAGATTTTGTATATTATAGCACAAATCCGAATAAAATTACTTGATTTGTGACTAATTGTTTACGAAAGTCCAACCTAAAATTAGAATGACGAAATTAGTTGTCACAAAATATAAATTTAACTGACCTACTTCGTGCTGAAAAATGCAACACATAAAAATTGATCTTGTCAAAATTATTTTGATAAGCTTATTATGTAAACGCAAACTACTTTAACTATCATATAAACAACATAATAAAACTTTACCTACTATTGTGATTTTCCAAAAATCGATTTTAAACATTCTAAACGCCTATGATCGCACACAACAAAAAAGCTATGAACCGCGTATAAGGTTATTTTTTAAATTTCATTTTCTAATACCGACATTAAGCATTTTTTAAAACGTAATATGGCATATACTCTGGTTATCTGATCATAATGCTTTTAATGGTACATTTAATATAGAACCAGACTGACTACGGATTTTAAGGCCAAATTGGTAACAGGAATAAAAAAGCAGGTATGATATAGTTCAAACATATTTTATTTGCACAAATATGCCAATAGGATAAAACACAAGTTAAACAAATTTTAAACAAAAATTGTATAATCCAGTACTCTTCATGAAAAACACTGCACGCAGACCTAAAAGTGCTTTCTCAAGATACAGTATATTTAAGAAATAATTCATGGAGGCTGTAATTTATCATTGTTTTACCACGGAGTGACCATTTATGTCGTATTATTTTATCCTGAGCGATAGCGAGGGATAAAATGACGATATTAATGGTAACCCCGTGGTAAAACAATGATAAATCAATGCCTCCGTGAATTATTTCTATTCTAATAAGACAATTCGTGTACATTTATAATATTTTCATCATAATAGAAAACATCATCTCCGACATAAACTGACTGTTCTGTCAATGTAACACACAATATATTGCAACGGATAATTATTGCGCATGTCGCTATTTATAAGATTTATATGTCATATGCAATAGCTTTCCGGTGTTGCTCTTAGATTAATCATTTTTTACCACAGTTTTGGTCTCAAAGCCTTTAAAGCACGTCATATTAGAATACAAAATTGGTCATGGAGCAGATACATGGAATACTTTTGTTTTCTATATATGAACCATAAGAGATAAAACAAAACTTTTTATGAGAAATATAAAAGTTAAAAGACAAAACAGAAATAGAGAGAACATATGTGATGATTAATTTAGGTAATGATGCAAAAAACCGGGAACCTTTCTGAGATACTTGATATACATGCTTAAAACTTTTTATACCTATGTTTCGAAGACGAGAAGTGTATACTGTATTATCCTTGTCTGTCCGTTCGCTTGTTCGTTCGACCGTCCGTAACAAAAATCTCTGTCTAGGCACATATAGGATGCGGAAGCTTTTTGATATGTTGCATATTGCTTTATCCTATAAGTACCACATGGCGTATAGCAATTTTATGCTCCTTGGTCATCTACTTTCTGTTTACCGAATACTTTTGGTGAAAGCGGCGCTATCACTAGTGAGCATTGGCTCACAGATTTACCTCGTTCGTTCTGCTTCTTAAACAAAAACTAATGACCAAAAGTAAGACGTTCTAGATTAATTAAACAGTAAAATGGCAACCACTGAAGGGTTTTAATAATATGTTTCTAATGTTAACATACTTCGAACATTTATAGAAGTAATGACATGTTCTGATGAACCAACAGCGGAATTATAGTTATCTTGTCGCCATAGATACGTATCGGTTTATAATTTTTTCTCCACATGCGTTGACTTTTTGAGTGACGGGACAACTTGTTAAATTTAAAAAACAAGTTACTATAGCTTATACATAGACAGCTGCGTGTGTGCAGGTGTTCTCTGCAGAAAGAACAATAGTACATATATCCTATATTAAGTATTACAGTGAATATACATACCTATGTTGTGTTCTGATTGCGTCAAAAGTGGCAACGTGGACATCAAATGTTCTTTGTATGCTTCGGCATGAATTTTAAATTTGGCAAGTCTTTTCAGACCTTACATAACGCATATTTTAAAGAACTTAGTAATTGTACATTGGAATTTAAGAGTCATTTCAGAATTGTTGACTGGTGAAAAATGGAATCGGTCAGGAATGTGTTGTATTTAGGAAGAAATATAAAAGTTGAGTAAACAAAAAATTTTATAAATTAATATTAAATGCTAAGTAAATATTGATTCAAAATCCAAACCATGGCAAGTTACTACATGTGGCCACATGTCCCCGGCGCTGCTGTATCGAATTGCCTAAAAGGTGCGATAAACTACAATGGAACATTTTTTGTGATACATTTAGTTTCGGGACAAGATTATAAGCATGTAATATTAGACCTGTTTGGGCAGGTATTAGGTATAAGCTAACTAACTACATTATAAAACTACATTAGAAGGTGCAAACTTTAGTCGAATGCTTGATAACATTTGCTTTAAATGTTGTTCAATATTGGTAATATGTTCAAAGTCCTATAACTCCTAAAAAAATTGATAAAATCAAAATGGTGGAATAGTATGCATATCTACACTTCACAAAAATTAGTCCTGTTAAATACAAAAGCGATCCATTGAACAGTTTCATAGATGCACCCACTAGATCTACCATTGTGTTATATTGCTGAAATATTACATTGGTCAGTCCCATAACTCATAAAAATTTGATGAATGAAATGGTGGTACACTATGCATATCAATACATCATAACAATTAATCCTATCAAACATCAAAACAATATCAAGCGGAGGAGGTGCATTCACAATATCTACCATTGTATTATCTTACTGAACTGATCAAAGTCCCATAACTCCTACCAATTTGACGAGTCAAAATGATTTTATGGTTTGCACATTTTCACATCATAACAAATAATTATTCCAAATATCAAAGGGATTGGTCAAGCGGTTTCAGAGAAGATATGTCCATAATATCTAACATTGTTTTATATTGATGAAACGGTGAAAGTCCAATTACTTCAATAAATCAACTGGGACCATACAGGGCGGGTTCCCAGTGCTCGACCCACAGAGCAGCGCAGCGCGTCCCCGGGTGGCGGATAAAGGAGACCCTCTCGTTGGGGGGGGGTTTGTCAGGTCATTATATGGAAAGCCTGACCGCGGACCGTAGTGGGTAACGTGTTTGGAGAGTGCCACGCTCCTTGCACGATAAAGACCCCTTTTGTAGATTTCAAAAAAGAGTAGGCTCATTGTAGCCACTACAAAAGGCTAAATTCTCCGCCCCTACCCAAAACTCCATTCTTTTCCAGTGGCAGTCAAATTGTATTCCCTGTCTGTGACCCATCCCACCCCCATTTCCCGTTGATGTATTGTTTGTTAACATGTACCCGTCCTGAATATAGTTGAAATACTGCTCGCTGGACGTAAAAAAGCAGACATCCAATCAATCAATAAATCAAAATGATGGTAAAATATGCACTACCAACCATTACAAATAAGCATCTTTGATATCGGGCCATAGTTGCACTGTTGAAAAATTTAGTGGTCAGCTAGTAAATGTAGGTCATTAATAGATTTGACTATGACTATCCAATACGTGGCGAAAATGCATTCAGGATGCATCTGAAATAAAACATATTTCTTTTTGTTTAAAAAAAGAAAAGCAGCTATAAAATGCATTGTCTTGATGTATGTTCTTACAACAGATGTACAACACACACATATTTTTACTTCTTGGGTAGATATAATCAACACAAGCCAATGAGTAGCATTATTAATTTTAAGTCAGATATAGACTACGTAATTGATGCGGAACCTTGGCTTACTTTGCTCCGATGCAAACTTAGTAGTCAATACGTACCAGTAATGGGTTGCTCTAAACGATGTTTTAGTATGTACAATGTGCAATGCCCTTTAAGTTTCCTATATATTTCGCCGGCGTTTCGACGACCAATGCCGTCTTTATTCCAGGCATATACACAAATGACAAACATATATTTATGTTACGTGAACAACAAAAAGGCTACAATAAACTTACGTCATAAAGGTGATAGTAAAGTCAATGGTACAGGTGATATGTAATAAAAGTAAGTAGAGAGAATAAAAAGTATAACAAAGAAGTAATTAAAAAATTAAAAAAAATATTTTAAAAATATAAATGAAATAATAATAAACAATCAAACATCCCCCAAATATCTATTTTATGATATGAACATCTTTTAATCTACTTTGTTATTTTGGTGAATTGGCTTTGTCCGTTTGTTTAAATAAAATGGGGAAATATATTCTATGAGTCCATATTCCCAATATATCAAAAATGAAGCGGAAAAAGGTTTCTCTTGTGATGCATTTAAAAATGTGTTTTTCACACTTCTATCGATTTTGCTGTATGCAAGTTTTCTGTTGAGTTAAAAGTTATTATTTACTAACCGAACATCAATAAAATGCAATACTACCTTGGTCGAAGTCTATTATCTAAGCCTACCTTGCATGCTTTGCGCTTTTGTGTCTTTGAATGCTGGGATATAGAGCAGTAAAATCCCTATATAATAGTCGAATTAACTGCCGGCAGTAACTTAAGTGTTCTTCTTAAGAAAGAGATGCGATATTTGCAAGTACATTTCACATTTAATAATGGTTTGAAAAATTCGATGACCTTTATTCGAGGTTTAGAAAACTCTTTGATTTTTACCCCACCCACCTTTTATGAAATTTTCACCCAATACTAATAAGAATCCAGACACATGTTTTAAAGTACTGCACAGCGCCTCCCCATGTGTCGGATAGGGAATTCCTTTCTTTTTTGTCATGATAATACGAAATGCATGGCATTGAACTACAATTTAGATACATGTATATAAAGTCTTGTGGCGACTGCGTCATTTCTTGACCAGGAATAAGTACCGTACGGATGAAAATTGCGAAACGTATCAATAAATTTGAAACGTTTAACAATAGATTTAAATTCATTACAGGAATAGGGGTAGGGTTCAATTTTTCCTGTTCGAGGGAAGGATTAGTAGAACAATCAAAATCAACTCCAAGAAATATTGAAATGGAAGAATCACGTTGATTCAAATTGTGTTTTAAATATTTCAAAAGGTCTAGTTTTTCTTTGGGGCAAGTTGAGGAATAAACATTCAACAAATATACAGTTTTCTCTTGTATTTTAATAGTTGCTTGTAAAATGCGACCAGGTAAAATAATTTTATGACCTAGAATAGTATATTCTAAATTATTAGAAAAACATATCGCTAATCCAGCAGAAATAGTTGAGAGATGAGAAAACACTATTTATCCTCTCCTTATCATTTTTCATATACCTTCATCAGAAGGAATGGTATGAGTATCTTGACGAAAAAGTATGTCTGCATTCAATTTAGATTGTAAAGAATCTAATATAAAATATTTTTTAAAAGAATCTCGACAACCTTGAGTATTCAGTAAAACTAACGAAAAACCAGACATTACAATTCTAATTGTAATAAACAAAATGTGCAAAAACGCATAATTAAGTGGGCAATAGATATTGACTTAGATAAGTTTTATCTCTAGACATGAGTTTTCAAATACGTTTTTAATTCTTTATCAATTTGTTTAGTCGGGCCTTCAACTGGGAAGACGACTCGGGGTTTCTTCGGCGATCAATAAAGTCTTGACACAGTTGACTGAGGTTGGTGGTATATTCTGAACACTTCTCAATATAGACTCAATGTCTACATCCTCTTCTGCATCGGTGTTTAGACTAGAATGGGATGGAGGAGGCAAATCCCATATACTTATGTCATCTTTAGTAGATACATTGGGAGTTTTAGTGGTTGTGGGGGTTTTAATACAGATAATGGAATCATTATCTACAGCTTTGCGTTTAACTGCAGATTTTACTGACAATGAATCAGTATCCACTTTTTCAGTAGGGGTGTGAACATTAACAATTACAATAGAAATAGTTAAATTCTCAGATTTTTGCTTAGAAGTAACATTAGTGGAGGTGTTCGAGCAGAAGTATTAACATTGGCTGGGCTGTCATTGACTCCAGAATCTAAGATAACAGACTGCACCGCTGTCCCGTTTGGCGGAACTGGTTCAGTCGTGAATGGGACATTTGTACTTGATTCTGACTTGTTATTTTGTGGTCAATTTTGTGGACATCGATTTTGAATATGACCAGTCTGTTACTGCATTGTCAACGTCTAATTTAAAAATGTATTGGTGAACAACACCAACATCAATATCATAATTTAAAAAACGGTCAATCAAAATAGTCCACTCCGGAGGAAAAGACGACCATAGTAAATCTAGATGTTGTTGGATACAGCGTTCAGAACGAATGCTTAATATGCCAGTAAGATCTGCTGCAGTTCATTTTTTTTCAAACTAGTATCAAAAAGATCTTTAACTTTGGTCATACAGGCAATTACAAAATTTTCTAAATAAAAAGGTTCATCGGTTTTAGGGTTAACTAATAAAGGGTTAAAAACAAAGGTTCTTCTAAAATGTCTGCAACTGAGATGGCATCTATTTTTATTTTAGAAGATTCAAAAAACTTCCAGGCTTTTATTAAATCTTGCTAAAAGCTTGGGATGTATATGTATAGATGAACACTGACGACTATGCATCAGGCTGTTTGTTTTAAAACTTGTTGTTAAACATGTCCTACATGTATATATGTCCTAAACGTTTAACAATATTTTTAAATTCATTACAAAAGTGGGGTGGGGTTCAACATCCCCTGTCCTATCTAAGGAAGGATTAGTAGTACAATTAAAATCCCCTCTAAGAATTATTTGATAGGAAGAATCAAATTGATTCAAATGGTGCTTTAAACATTTCAAAAATTCTAGTTATTCTTTGGGACAGGTGGGGAAAAGGCAATCAATAAATAAACAGTTTCCTCCTATAATTTGATAGTAGCATATAAAATGCGACCGGGTTATATAACTTTATGATCTAGAATAGTATATTCTAAATTATTCGAAAAACATATCGCTAATACAGCAGAAATAGTTGAGAGATGAGAGAACACTATTTCTCCTTTTCATATCATTTTCCATATACCTTCATCAGAAGGAATGGTATGCGTATCTTAAAGAAAAACCATATCTGCATTTAATTTAGATTTTAAAGAATCTAATATAAAATATCTTTTAAACAAGTCACGACAACCTTGATTGTTCATGAAAACTAATGAAACCGGACATTACAATTGTAATTGTAATACAAACACAGAACAAAAAAGCATAATTAAGTGTACCTATATATTGACCTAGATATGTTTTATCTCTAAGCATGAGTTTTCCGGTAGGTTTTTAATTTCTTTATCACATTATTTAAACTGGTTTTCAGCTGGGAAGAGGACTCGGTGTTCCGTCGAAGGTCAATACAATCTTGACATAGTTGCCTGAGGTTGGTGGTTTACTCTAGGCATTTTTCTACTGGCTTTTTGTTACTTTTAAGTTCCAGAAGAAGTCTATTCAGCTCCTCAGTGAATAATTTGTGCTCAGTATCCACTACTACTTGTGATAAATTTTGCTCTGACAAATCAGAGGATATACTAGACTCAATGTCTATATCCTCTATAGCAATAATTTTATTAAAAATAGTAGATTTCTCATATTTTTCCACAGTAGTAAAATTGGCCGGGGTTTTTGAGGCAGTAGCACAGACGCCAGAGTTCGCCTGCTCACCCGTCTCAGTTGGGGGTGCCGGTTCAGCGGTAAATACGGCATCTGTATTTGTTTCAAATTTTTTGTTCTCGGCTGCAGTTCTGTTTTCGGGACATCGATTTTGTATAATATGTCCAGTCTGTTTACATTTAAAACAAACAACATCACCATTTACAAATATTCTATAATTTTGTCTTTGATAGTACATGTCAAAGTATTCCGGTAACACTATGTGAGGATGGGGAAGAATGGAAACCTGCCTTCTTAAAGACTTAACATGTTTTAGTGCTGGCAGTTTGTTTGATACCTAGCGCAATAGGCTTAATATCGGAAAGGATGCGTCCATAGCACATCAATTTGTCTTCTAATAGGTCATTCAATATAAAAGGGGGACAGTTCGACAATGTTACTTTTTGGGAATTTTAAAGAGGCATTGAAAATCAATATATTCATCCTCGATACTTAAGCCATTTGAACACAAACCTCATACGGGAGGCAGCCACTACATCGTCTGGTTTCACAACAGAGGAAACAGCACTAACATACTGTTCAATAGAGACTGACTGTATGTGTCTTAATTTGACATGTTTCTTCGACACAAAACCAAACGGCTTATGTCAGAACGAAGGCATGTTATCGTCTTGTTCAGATCTTGAACTTTCTCTTTCGGGGAGTACATTGTTTTCACCTGACAAATCTGAACTTTTTACTCTTGAACTTTCGCAGCTCAATTTTGATTTAACAATTTTATTAACATTATTAGCCTGAGGCTCAGATTTACTACATACCTTTGACGGCATTGTTCTCTTAATTAAATTAAGATCTCTATTGTCCGTATTACTTGACAAAGAATGACTCGAGGCAATTACAGTCAACAGCTGAGTAGATTTACCCATGGCCACAATGGAAAACGAAGGCGACGTCATCTTTAAACCAAAAATTAAACCAATGAACAAAAACACAATCCACCAAAAATTTCGACAATCCGAGAATAAATGACGAAAATAACCTCACAAAATGAAAGAACTTCTTCTGAATACATCAATACAAATTTTGACGAACCACAATACAAAATAACCAATAAATAAATGATTCGAGCGGAGCTCCGAAAAACACGTCCTATCCCTTCAAGAAGAAGAAAAGGCAGTCTAAGATGTAAACTAAAGTTACCATACGTGTTATGAGTAGATGGCGCACATCGGAAAGACGCGATTTAGTACATTTAAACAAGTTTTATGAGGCAGCATACAGTACTTGAGATTGAAAACGCAACACTTTTATCAATCCGTCAGCGATCCGTCAGCGTTTCAAAATGCGTCAGCAATCAGTTATCAATCAGTCAGATCAGTCAAATCGTTCCCAATCCGTCCATCCGTCAATTGACCGATTTGGAACGATTTGACTGACGGATTGATGTGGACTGATCGCTCCAATCCGTCCATTCAACTTCCGGTTAGTAAAATTAATATTTCGAAATGTGAAAATTCTTTTCACTCGCAAATATTAGAAGTATAAAAATGTCAACTGTTATGTCCTCATTGATGGATCGTTTTACCTAATAATAACGCTAAAACTGGTGTAAAGTTATAAATAAAAAAAAAATTCCCCCAGTCTATAACTAATGCATCTGTGACGTAATAGAAACATAACATAGTGTCATTTTATTAACAAAATATATTAAAATAAAGTAAATTTAAAAAAAACCCACACACAATGACTTTAAAAAAAAGCATCTCGCGTGCCAAAGCGCACGTCCGTATTTTGAAAGCGAGAAAACGTCTAAAGTTATAAATGATAAATGGAAATTCTCCCCCCCCCCTTTTCCGGCCCGAAATTAATCTATCGCTAATGCATCTTTGATGGAATATACACATCATATAGTGTCATTTTATAAAAAAAAAATAATTAAAAAAAGAAATGAATAAAACCACACATACAATAAATTAAAAAAACATTAGACCTCGCATGCCAAGGCGTACATCTCGTATTTGTCTTCGAAAAGTTTTAAAGCGGAAAATGTTTTAAACATCTATTTATATATTTTATTCACTACCCAATAGTGTCACACGAATTTACAAAGAATTAAATAAAGAATAAACTTATGTGCCACAATTCCTAAGAATTCCGGTGTATAATACTGAATAAGATTCACGACAAAAGCGAGTTATAAATGATAAATGGAAATCCCCCCCCCCCGAAAAAAATCTATCACTAATGCATCTTTGACGGAATATAAATAACATATAGTGTCATTTTATTAAAAAAGTAATTAAAAAAAGAAATGAAAAAAACCACACACACAATAAATTCAACAAATATTTGACCTCGCATGCCAAGGCGTACATCTCGTATTTGTCTTCGAACAATTTTAATGCGGAAAAAGCGAGAAACACGAAAAATGTGAAGGCGAAATCGTAACATTATTTCACTTTGCCTTTTCGCGTTAGCGTTGTATGTATTTTTAAAGTTTTTTTAACACTATTTTCAAAAATTATATATATAATATGACGTCGAGTGTTTATAGGGAAGAGCTGGAGTACCCAACGAAACAGCAAACCTTCGACAGGAAAACAGATGCTCTTTGCAAATTTATCGGTATGAGTCGAGCACACCATCCCGCTGTAACGATCGAACAGTCAGCTCGGTGATCAATAATAGATTACTGATACATAACCTCCGAGGTCGAGGTTGTTTTTTATTGTAAACGCTTAAAAAGATCATTTGTCGTGGTTTGATCAGTTTTCTTTCTTTGCCACAGTTCCTATGATGTTTGTTTGTTTGTTTGTTTGATGGTATTTAACGCCACTTTCAGCAAATTTAAGACATATCATGGCGTCCAGTTTTTATTGGGGGATGAAGCCGGAGAAAACCCCCGACCTGCGGTAGGAAAACTGGCAATCCTTGTCAATTAAGATTGGAGTCGAGTACACCCTGCCTGCAGTGAGAATCGAACCCGCAATCTCAGTGTTGACAGACCACGTGATTAACAGTAGACGAACTACCTTGACCACTCGGCCAGTTCTTATGAATTCCGGTGTATAATACTGAATAAGATTTACGACAAAAGCGAAAACAGCTTTTTATATATTTTATTCACTACCCCACAGTGTCACATCAATTTACACAGAATTAAATAAAGAATAAACGTATGTGCCACAATTCCTAAGAATTCCGGTGTATAATACTGAATAGGATTTACGACAAAAGGGAAAACATCTATTTATATATTTTATTCACTATCTCATTGTGTCACATGAATTTACACAGAATTAAATCTCTAATAAAGATTAAACTACTAACCGCGTTTATATATCGAAGTTTATTAGTTAAACATGCGAACATGTAAGCGTAATATAAAAATCAATTCTGCTTTCGCATTTTAGCTGTCGCAATTTGTTTATTTTACGATGTCTGTTTAAGTCATTCCACAATTAATGATATATAAGTATAAATGGTTTCCTTTAAATTCTGAAGGACTTGAAATTAGTTACTAGGTTTAACAGCGCTGACCAGCGCGTCCTCAGTTGGCGGACATGGGATGTCCTATCGTTTTGGGGTTTTTTTTGGGGAGGGGGGTGGTTCAGTTCATATTAAAATTGCCTGACCTGTTTAGAGAGTGTCACGCTCCTTGCACGAAAAAAGTAAATCTTACGCCCCAACCCATACCCCATATTTTTCAAATGGAATTCAAAATTTTTGCCCTTTTGTCCATCTTTCTCTAATTTATTGAAGGAGCTGAGTGGTGATTTTAGTTCATAAACTATTGATCACGTGGTCTGTCAACACTGAGGTTGCGGGTTCGAGTCTAACTGCAGGCAGGGTTCACTCGACCTAATTGAAAGGGATCCAGTTTTCCTACTGAAGGTCTGGGGTTTTCTCCGGGTACTCCGGCTTCCTCCTCAAATAAAAACTGGACGCCATGATAAAGTTGAAAAATTGCTGAAAGTGGGTTAAACAATATTTAAACAAGCAAAAAAATCTAATTGATTTATATTTAACTTTTTCTCGTCACGAATAAAGCTGAAATACTCTCGCTGATAGAAAAGCAACGAATCAATCAATCAATCAATCAATACAATATGTTATTTTTCAAATTGAATGACACTCTTTTAAAGGGCAAGTTTTGAAAAGGTTCTGTTTCATATATATAACTCTGTAATGACAATGTTAAGACCTCAAGAATTAATGACGTTTTGTTAAAAAATTTACTATTTCGTACTTAAACACGTGTCTATCTGTAACTCATTTTTACGCTTAACTTTAGTATTCGCAGACAATTCTCTCCGGCGTTATTGGGGCCTAGGTAGCTGATTGGTTAGTCATCTACTAGTTATCACATGCGTGTCAACAAGTTGCGGATTTTCGAACGACTGCACATAGGGTACGCCCGATTCAACTTTAATTGACAAAAGAACATGTACTCCGGCTTCCTCCCAACCCACCCCCAATAAAAAATGGAACAATCCAGCGTAATTGTATGTATACCTTTTTAACAACTTTTATTGCCTGTCCAATAAAACGTAAGACAAGAATCGCTGTATATTTTACAATACAACTTTTTGTTTAGTAAACAATGCGTTTTGATTGACAATGCTTGTTTAATAGTTCAACAGTTGTTTATACACAACAGTTTCATACTTGTATTTAAAAATGTTGTAGACTAAATACATGTAAAAACACGCAGACATACATTTAAGTAACTAAGAATGATGTCAAAAATAGGCCACGTTCTTTCCAAAATGTCAATAAATTTGTTACTGATTGGGGGAGTCGGGTCGGCTAAATATATGACAAAAATATGCATATAACAGGTCGCAAAAAATAAAAAAGGCCGAAATCACGAGTCACGGGAATAGACAAAGAGAACCAATAATGGATTACGAAAAAAAACATTTACCTCGTCTCTACTGAAATAGAAGTTTTTTGAAGGTTTACAGGACTCGATTCGCAGATATGTCCCTGCAAAGAAATGTGCTTAATTATATAATGTAAAGACAATTTGTTTTCTTTAAATATGTTTGTTTATTCATTTAGAACGAGACATTGTATTAACAATTCGTTTTTAAAAACGCGTGTTTTTATTTTATTATAAATGGTATAATAAATGCATATATTATATACAAATGACGCTGAATCCGTTTTATCTTTAAATTAATTAATTTATACGAATCCGTCAATAAACTAACCGATTTATGCATATAATTAAATGACGGATTCTGGATCGCACTGATTGGACTAATCGCACTGATCGCTGACGGTTACCAAGGTAATGAAGGATTCACAATTTTGGACGGATGTAGTCATCATCAATCAGTCAGCGATCAGTCAGCGTTCCAAAATCCGTCAGCAATCAGTAATCAATCAGTCAAAGTGTTGCGTTTACGGATGCAAGTACTGTACATACCGGAGGCTACGATGGGGGTAGGAAGAGAATCTATCAGGGCTACCAAAAAGGTAGTACTTATACACTCTGATGCACAAATGCCGATGATATAGGCGTGAATCATTTTTTTGCAATCAAATAAAGAAAGAAACTATAAAATGTTGCTTCTATAATACGTAAGCTATTACCTTATGACCGAATGTAGTAGGACTAGGAGTTATATCTTACTGCAACAAATAATGTATTCAGTTGTTATTGGTCAAAAGATAAGTTTACATGAAATGGAGCAGACAGCTGACCAGGAGCACTATTAATATACCGTATAAGTGATCAGAATGAATAACTCTACCTTTTTTTCCTACTGTGGCTGAACTCACGCAGTTCTACACGAACCAACGTGCAACTGGGGCCACTTTACCATCCAAACAAAATGTGCGGCTGCAAAGTTTATGTTTGTGTATTGAAATATTAAATCATTTGAATGGGCTGGTTTTTTGTGTGCTTTTTTGCTTCGTTAGGTCACAAGTCTGTACTTTTTAGCAGTATACCAAAGAGTTAGTGATCAGGGGAAGCTAGCTATGGAAATACTATAGTTCATGTACACTCATAACCTCAACCGGCTCTAAAACACCCTCAGAATCTAGGGACAAAACTGGATTTTCCAGCCTCAGAAATCAGATTGACACTTTCAGCTCCAGAAATGAGGCGATTAGACAAGTAACAGATATAACAAGAGGATAATATACCATTTGTGTTCAAAATGTGGTAATGTAAATAAATATATGAATTAACATGAATATGTACATGTAAAATATATCAAGATGAACACTGACGACTATGCATCAAGCTGTTGTTTTTAAACTTGTTGGTAAACATGCCCTATAGAAGGCTTTTGTTGTTATACATGTATGTATGTTTCTGTTCACCGTCTTAAAAAGCAATTATGTCTTCTTTTCCAGAGGAATGCCAAGCACTTCAGCCATATATACGTTATATTATATAGATAAAATGTGTGCTTTTGCGGGGATTTCTTCTTTACAAACACAGACTGTGACAAAGAGAAAAACATTATCTAGTTGTTCTGGGATCATGTTTAAATCTTGCAGGGTTGGACCTTTAAACGTTAACATAAATGTATTAAAAGTAAACAGAAAAAATTGCTTAGGTTGCTAGCTTTTAAAAATATAGCTGTTGGTGTTGTTATTTATCCTGCAATCATTTGCTGTACAATAAAGGTGGCCGAATAAATTTTGCTTTATTTGTCAGTAGCACTAGCATACGCGCCGAAAATTTTAACTCGGTTAGAAGTGAACGTTTTTTAGTATATTAAAATGTATTGTAGGGTTGCAGGATAAAAACAATATTCGTACATTGTCAGAAAATATAAATTGTATTTGCATTTGCCGCGACGCAGAGGAGAAATGCTCGGCAGAGCCTATCATTTCTACCCGCTTCTAAGCCTCGAACAAATAAATTTTATATTTTCTGACAATGTTCGAATATTGTATATGTATTTCTATATAATTACAAGTGGATTGAATGGTTGTTATTTCTTGCAAAACACGCATACAAATGTGAACAGATACAATGTTGAACACACTGATATTCCAATGTTATTATTTATGTTATCTACATGTATATGCTAATGCCTAGCCCGATAAGAATTATTTTCATGCGGTCTATATATCTCTGTATTCTTCCTGACTGTTTAAATAAAACTGCACTTACACTTAAAGTAATACAGTGCACTTGCACTAAAACTATAATTCAGTATATAGGATCTTTAAGGTTTGCTTTCATTAAACATTATTGTTGAAGGGCTGAGACCAAACTATAAAATGTGTTAAATATAGAACTTGAATGAATATTATAGTATATAATATAGAATAAATTGTGCTAGCTCTAGAACTATGCCTTAGTTTGATAGCACAATACTATACTGTATGTGTTTACTGGCACTACTTTAGTGTGCTATCCAAGACACGTTATTTGACACAAAAATTGTTAATGTGGTAGCGCTTGAATTTTACATCAGTTCACTAACACTATCACTTCTTTAGTGTGTTAGCACTAGAAAAATAAGCATTGTATTAAAACGAGCTATGCTTAATTGCAATAACACTGTGCATGTAATTTCCCTAGTGTGTTAGAACTAGAACGATATTAAACTGTGTTAAGAAACAAACATTTTAGTTTTCAGACTAAAAGTATCTTTGTATGTGTAAGTTGTTTGTTTGAATGGAGATTTACGGCCAACAGCTGTATCATGGCGTCCAGTTGTTAGTTACGGATTAAGTCAGATGCAATTGTGTTAACACTAGAATTTTTTATGTGCTAACACTATAACGAGGTTAGGATATTAGTGCGTTTGTTTTTCAGTGATTGTATTCACAACTTTCAACAATTTTTCAGGTAATAACCTTTATGGACAATATAGAACGAGGGTTCAAAAAGTACAATAATGAAATTTTCATGAAGTGCTGCGTAGATAGACTGAACGGCTTGTTAATTTTTTTGTCAACAAAATTTCAACTTAGACATTAACGCACATTAAGTACCTTACGATTTTGAATCAAATCTTTTCATATGCATTTAAAATAGCGAAAATGTAATCAGTCAAATCAGTCTGCAACCATCGTTGAAAGACGTTGTAACGCAAAGCAGAATTCATTGTTTGTGTCTACTTCAACAGCCTTCAAAAATGCATCTCTCGCTAAATCGTATTCCCTCGCTATTTCTAAGGATATACCTAGGAGGCAGTAAACAAGGTATACATGACTGTGAGATAGGCAGAAACATTCATCTGGTATTATTAGATATAAATCTCTTAAAGAACTGCCACATTGTTTGACATCACGGCGATGATAGTGACACAGAAAACTGAGAACATGAGCAAAAACTACAGAAGGGATCGCAAGGTGGTGTAAGGCCAGAACCATTTTGAGCTCGTTGGGAATTAATTGAGACGTCTCAGTAAAAAATACCGGTCCTAAATATATTGTCCCTATTGTTCGAAGTAGTCCTATAGGTTTCCAAGTATTGCTTGATAAAAGGTGCTTAGCAATACTATGCTTACACCAAGTATTCACACACATCAACCCTTCCGCACGGATTTTTTCTGGAGAACACTTTGACAACGAATATAACAGTATATTTAACGAAAGTTCGTATCGTTTCATCTTGTAGAAAAATGAAGCCAACATCAACCAACCGCTGACAGCATCATGATGTGTATTCAGTAAAAGATACGAAAGGCACGTATTGTAACATTTATATGTCTCTTTATTTAATTTCTGTTGCGTTAATTTTATTGATTGAGCAATACGGCATGACCTCACTGATATACCGAAATCATAATACGATCTGACATTCCGGGATTGATATTGCAGAAAGTATGTTATGCCATACATTCCCCTTTTTACACAGTTTTCACATAAGCATGTATAATTACTTATGTATATACATATTGCTTTTGAATTAATAATCTTTGTAACATAGTCTTGGAAGGAATTAAATTCAATCTGAAGTGGAGTTAAAGGATCAAACTTCGACAGCTGTTGGGAAGTGAGAAGACATCGCCACCCACCACTATATAATCCTTGGAGATTTTCGAATATAACATGGCGCACATACCCTTCATTTCTGTTTTTAAACATGTTGTTTTCTGGAATGAAATAGTGAGGACAAATTGAATACTTAACACAATAGATTAGCCTTTGAAAACAACTAAGGAAACATGGTATTAAATTTTCAGGTGTCCACACAGATAATGGCTGTTCTTCAGATATCCAGAATAGAATCGTCTTGATATAATAAGAACACAGTACACTTTTACATCTGCTATCTTTCTCTATTATATCCTTCAAAAGAATTTTCATCAGGGCATAACAAAGCAGTTGCGTATGGTTTAATGAATAAACCAGTAGTTTTTCTCCGGGAGAAAAGGAAATACGCCATTCCAACTCTTCATTATCAGATCCTTTTACTCCAATCGGTACAAACACAACTCCACACTCCACTACTTTCACTTTAACATCAGGGCAAGGCCATTTACTGTGTGCTTTTTGCAGCCAATTGCATGCTGGAGTTACCCAGGTTTTCGAATGTAAGGAATAAGCAATATAAATGTCTCCATCTATAGATGAGATACACGGTCCATGAATAATACATCTGTCTTTATTTACAGGCAATTTTAGATTCCTATATAGAAAATTAGAAAGATAGAATTCCTTGCCAGTTTCAACGCAGAGATCAGTAATCAGATCTTTGAATTTGGACTGGGATCGGTCAATATAACTTACTTTTAGTTTTGTAAAGCCAGGATTTGTGCCTTCTGTATCCATAATAAAGTTAAATTTACCGGGCTCATATTTAAAGTCAATAGATTCACAAATATTAATTTTTCTCGATATAAGCATTATGTCAAGGTCACTTCCGTTCATTTCAAGTCCTTCACCGAAACTGCCACTTGTTATAAATGTTTGAAATGGATCTCTCATAAAACTGTCATGTACTGTATTCAATATTCTCTTTGTTGCACCGCCTCTTCTGTACCCACAACATGTTGACACAGGTAATGATAAAAAGCTGATGATATCTGTGTTACTGACGTCATTTCTGTAATAAAGTGACAAAAAACATTCCAGGCATTACCAAAACAAATTATAAAAGGTACTGATCACTGAAAAAAAAGATAAAAACACATAATTGCTTTGATAGATGTCACAATCAGGATTTACTAGAGAAAATTCAAGTTTAATCGAGCCACTAGGTTAGTTAAAGATACATTTTACTCTGATTTTATAAGTGTATCAAATATAAACAATTCAAGACACTGCAGACAAAGGTGTCTAAACATAAAGTGTGAAATATGTTATTTGTGGTCATGTTTTTGCAGGTTTTTGAGTTGCACCTTATAATTATTAAAATATGCCTCCAATCATTACAAATTTTCAGTATTTGAGAAGATTTTGAATAAGTTATGTCCAATTTTAGGAGACCTGTATACTTGATGTAATTACCTATCAAGACTTACTGACTTACTATTGATATATAACTAACTTATCCATTAGTTAAATATTATTCCTGGTAAATAAAGCAACGGACTTGGTCATAAGTTGTCACAAACTTTTCAATACCGTTTCCTAAACAAAAAACCACATACACGTAACATACATAAAAGGCAGCAACGTTAACACATATAAGCGACATATACATGTCAATGTATGGAAATAATAATGAGTAAATAGATACTATAAACCTGACGTAATAAAACCTAAAAGAAATTTGATTTTATTTATTTTGAATAGTTATATTAATAATGTTACACAGGAAGTAAACATTTGTGACATTTTCTATTGCTATACATGTATTATATTTTGTTTGTGTGATGCTTTCAGTCCGTCTAGTAACACAGCAATATGCATACTGCACTTGAAAAGATCACTTCAGCATGCAGTTAGTTAGTAAGGGATATTTTGTGAAGATTTTTAACTGATCACCTAAGGAGTAACATGAGGAGTTTTCTCCAAAGGATGTTTACTGACGAGCATAGAGGCTGGAAAAATGTTGGCTTTAAGCGTTCTATTCTACAGTAGTGACTACTTAATTGTATATCCTTTCAAACTTTAAACGAATCACGAAAATAAGGTAGAGAAATTAAAAATTATGCACTAACGAAACATTATTTTAACTATTAATAACAAAAAAAATTTGAAACCTAATTACTTTAAAAAAACATTACGCCCTATTCAAATTACAAACACTTAACGAAAGTGTTGCTAGTAAATATACGTAAAATTATTACTTAAATACAGCCTCATCACATACCTATGGACAATCTCTGATATCTTATTTGAATTCCACATAAAAAAACCTGCCGGTCTGACTTAGTGACTAGATGTATATTTACCAGTATATATATTTCATGTGATGACTAATATTAAATCTGGTTGGCTAGAAAAGCAACAGAGTAAAATGAAAACTGTGATTAACATCCTTGATGTTATGATAATACTTGTGTTTACGTTGTTGACAAAAAAATTAAGATATTTCATTTAAAAAATTTTGAGAATCCAAACAGATATGTTCTATTTATCATAATTTTATACATGACAAAAATTAGGGAATAGCAGTCTGTTATTAGTTTCGTATTGGGTAGTGGCTAGATGATTTTTTTTATAAAGAACTTGCCTATTTACAAAGAAACTGATGTAACTTGATTGTCGGGATGGAAGTTCCGTGCTATCCGCGCAGAGTAATAATTTAGATTTCCAGAAGTTTAACTTAAAAGAAAACTTCGCAAAAAATGAAATTTGATATGTTCTTAAAATAAAAAGACACATTTTTGGCGTTTTATTTTATTTTCAACATTAAAATGTCTAAAGGGAATTTTGTTAACATGTACTAATGGCATTTTGACAACCATATATTATATCTATCCAGCGGATTTCTGAAGCATCAGAAATACTGGGTTAACACCAAATATTTAAATTTTTATATTTGCCGAGTGGTGTAGAGCGCTGGACAATATGCAGGGGTATCAATACAATAGTGTCACACCGGTATGAGTTCGAAACCAGCTGAGGGTAAGCAAAAATATAGACAGTATTACTACCTAATTCACCGGATTGAGTTTGAAACCCGCTGAAGGTAAGCAAAAAAGTTGACTATTAAAACCCAATTAAAACAGTGTTGGGCTTAATTTGTAAACGTATATAAATATTCGGTACATGTATATTCCCTTTACTTCATATTTAGCACCTGCATTGTATTATTACTATAATAGTTTTATTTTGTGTGTACGTAAATTATGAAACATATAACTGTATAACCCATTTTTCAAATTTTCGTGTGTATATTTGTGCCAACGTGTAATTTACATTTCCTGAGTTCTGACCTATTCAAAATATAATATAATATCCTGTGCTCTGACACTTCAGTGTGTTCAACTTGTACTTTACAAGAGATGGTGTGATGTCATATATTTTATAGTAGTCTGCAAAAATTCAAGTAATAATAAAACACCAAAGACATTGCTAACTGGTTTGAAAAATCATAATCTTTTTTCACAAAAATTAAAAACTGAGTAGTTATTTCAGTTTCATAATTATCATAATGAAGATTAAACATTTCTATTTTCTTTGTGTGTTGTTATTGCTCAAAATAAAAATGTTATTTTAATGTTTAACTAGTGATACAAAACCAGGAAATTTGTCACATAAGGCAATGTTTCGGATATCGGATATTTAGGATGATGACTCCAGTTCGTTTTGTCTACTGGATAAGAAAAAAAAACAAAAAAGAATGCTTCAAACAAGGAAATTTTTCACTTTGTGACAATGATGCTGGGAAAAATGTGAATACTGACTTCCGTCCGCCTTGTTTTAGTTTCAGTTGATTTGAAGATAATCAAATGACATCGAGTTGTTGTTATGAAAGTTAAATCTTTTAGTATCAAGCCCATCTATACTTCCCACGCTGCGCGTGTGTACGTATCGCAGATATTGGTAATAGATTTGATCTTTAACGATAACAAATTTATAACAACACAAACAAATTGCAAGAAATGACAACAGTTAGTAGAGGGAACATATAACGATAACACAGTTAAATTAATTTCATTTGTGCAGTTAATCAATGAAACAACATCGAAAATTTTACCCATAGGACTTATTTAATAACTATCAAATTAAAACATGTAGCTCAGCTTTCTATGTTTAACAAAAGAATGTAAAATCTAATGTTCTACGTTGATTTTATCTTGTGTGTAATATAGAGTAATAATTTAGATGAGTTAAAGAGAAGATTATATTTTGTAATTACACAAAAATTGTGCATTTTATTGTGTAAATTAGATATTCTTGTTGATTATATTTAATTTTTTTTATTAGTCTGCACTTCGTAAAAATGTGTTTTTTTTAAATAAACCAGATTTTATCAAAGATAATTATATGCACATTTTCGTATATGAATTTTAACATTATTGAGTAAAATTCCGCAGAATGTCAAGTACAACAATTCCAACATGCTAGTTCCAAAAATATAAATGTCACCTTCTGAAATAAGGTTTATATTTATGGAGCTGAAGTATGTGTATGAGGGTCATGGGTTTTATCCGCATAGAGGTAACTAAGAAATGTACAGGTAATGTATTACATATTGATTCCGCAATCAACACATAAAATTAAAACAAGATATAGAATAGATTACCTCTTGCATGTAGGGCTGTAACACTTGACAAATTGAGACAGTATAATACAGACCACAGGAATAAAACCGCGTAATATTCCTTTAAGAATGTTCTTGAATTTTACATGGGGATGAGTATGATTAAACTGAAGTTTAGTCCTGCAGATATAAAGAAAGATAGAACTATGTGCTGTTACTTTAGTCTTAATGAGTCCGTAGAATGAGCAGAGTGTGGTAAAACCATGTACTGTTAAGTCAGTAGGCATTAATCGGTATAATGAGTAGAAGTATAAAACCATGTACTGTTCTTTCATTCCCGGTGACTACGTATAATAAGTAGGAAGGGCATATCGTATAGTGTGTTATGTACAGCATACCAAGTAGAATGGGTATCACTTAAACCTTGATATACAGTCAGTATAATAAGCAGGAGTTGTTTAAAAACAAATTATTACTACAGTACGTATATTAAGTAGCATTAGACTGAAACCAACTTCAGTATCATGGGTAAACGCAATGCTCAGGAGATTGGTAACACAGTGTGCAATTTTGAAGTCTTACTGGGTCTATGTATATGAGCATGAGTGCGGTTTAACCATGTACTTGTACTTCTCTAAAAGGGAGTCAGTATAATGAGCAGAAATTGACTAAAACGATGTACGTTTAATTTAGACCTACTGAGTCAGTATAATAGGCGGGAGAAGAAAAAAATTGTCGACTGTTACTCCAGTCCTAAATGGGACAGTCTAACGAACAGGAGAAGGGTAAAACTATAAACTGTTACATACACATGTACTTCAGTCCTGCTGTGTTATTAAAATTAGTCGAAATGGTATTTTGTTTTGTTACTCCAGTCCACTTGACTTAGTACCGTAAGAAGAAGTGGGTTCTTTTAACTAAGACCTACTGAGTCGGTATTATAAACAGAACCGGAGCAAAACTATATAATGTTCCTTCTCTCCTACCGAGTCAATGAGCAGGAGTGGGATAATAGACTGTTTATAACTGAAGTCCCACCGAGTCAGTATAATCAGCAGGAGTGGGTTAATATAATGTTTATAACTGAAGTCCTACCGAGTCAGAATATTCATCAAGAGTGGGATAATAGAATGTTTATAACTGAAGTCCTACCTAGTCAGGATAATCAGCAAGAGTGGGATAATATAATTTTTATAACTGAAGTCCCACCGAGTCAGTATAATCAGCAGGAGTGGGTTAATATAATGTTTATAACTGAAGTCCTACCGAGTCAGAATATTCAGCAAGAGTGGGATAATAGAATGTTTATAACTGAAGTCATACCGAGTCAGTATAATCAGCAAGAGTGGGATAATAGAATGTTTATAACTGAAGTCATACCGAGTCAGTATAATCAGCAAGAGTGGGATAATAGAATGTTTATAACTGAAGTCATACCGAGTCAGTATAATCAGCAGGAGTGGGATAATATAATGTTTATAACTGAAGTCATACCGAGTCAGTATAATCAGCAGGAGTGGGATAATATAATGTTTATAACTGAAGTCATACCGAGTCAGTATAATCAGCAAGGGTGGGATAATAGACTGTTTATAACTTAAGTCCTACCGATTCAGTATAATCTGCATGAGTGGGATAATAGAATGTTTATAACTGAAGTCCTACCGAGTCAGTATAATCAGCAAGAGTGGGATAATAGAATATGTTTATAACTTAAGTCCTACCGAGTCAGTATAATCTGCGAGAGTGTGATAATAGAATGTTTATAACTTAAATCGTACTGAGAGAGTATAATGAACAGGAGTGGAGTAGAACCGTCATATTTTAACAAAGTGCTTCGAGATCGCCATAACACCTGTGTCACATGTTATGAACTCGTTTATACATATAATAAGTTCAAATTTTAAAATTAATTTATGGCCTGAAAATTTATATTTACCGTAATGGTTGACGATATGTACTTTCTATGATTTGACTGTAAACGTAGAAAAATTAAAAGGGTATAACTAAATATGTCTAAATATTTCATCTATTTTTCCCAATTAACTTGTCCAAATTCAAGTTTAATTTTAACATTTTATGCGTGCAAACAAATAACAAAACAGATAAACAATGCATTCAAGTAATATTAACTAGTTTAAAATGTGCGTGTTTTAAAACCTTGGAATACAACTAACTAATTTAATACGAAATAGTGTTTAATATCACTGGTTGAAGATTATATTCATTTAGCCGGTTTTAGTATAACGTTTTGAATTTTGATTATGTAATCTCTACAACAACTCTTTTAGTTATATTTCGATTTGTCACTTTTATAACCGTGTAATCGTTGATGACAATTTATTATTATTTGTTATTATACAATAAAAACAACATTTTGTACTGTATCTTTAAATACCAGATTGGAATATACAAATTGGGATTATCGACATAACTTACATATGAGTTGAGGCTAGTATTTGTATGAAAAAAGTATCAGATATATTTTCTGTGTAAGATGTTTTCTTTGCTACATTACCGTCTATATAGACAGACAATACACTAGAATACAGACTTACAGCAGATTCTACCAATATGTTAAACGGAATATAATCTTTAAATGAAAAGTAAAATATGATTCATTAATATCCTGAGTTTACTATAGGAAGTAATAAGTATTTAACTTTTCTTCGAACCAGACATGGGGTGATTCATAGTAAAAAAACCAGGGCATATTGTTGTTTATATTTGTGTTAAAATTAACATACGCTGAAAATTCACTTCAATTACAGTATAAAATGCACTTCAAAACACGACAGAAAGATTAGATAACTAACACGTCGTCGATATACAAATTATTCTGCAATTGTCTTCTGATCATGTTTCATCATGATACCTTATGCCAACAAAAACGCTATTACATGCCTATACAATTTATTACCAACATATCTCTAGGTGCCCAATAGGTAAGCCATCTTAGGGGGGGGGGGGGTGATAACACGGAAGGTCTGACCATGGACGTACAGTGTAGTTGGTAACATGTTTGGGGAGTAGGGGAGTACCACTCACCGTGCAAGATTAATAGTAGGGCCTCAGTGTAGGTAAAACAAAAGGCTTAGTTCTTACCCCTAAATTCTAATCCATTAAAACAAGTAGCTATCATTTTTAACATCTAATAAATCTCATAAGACATGTCTCGAACGCCATTCAGTGGTAAGTACACAGATTCAATAGGAAAACCTATGTCCTTGGAATGTCCATGAAATTATAACAAAATAAGAAAATCTCTTCCAAGTATAACTCGTTAAGCATGCCTTATTTTTTTTGGCTCTTATAGAATAGTTCAGAATTGCACTCGATTAATAAGAAATGCCATAAGGGTAACAATTATGTCTTCTACACCTTCAAACAGCTTGAGAGAAATGGTATTAGCGACTCCCATCCCCACCCTCCTTATCAGTTCATTTTCATGAAATTAACATGACTATTTTATTTCTAGTACAATTCTTGTAGACAAAAAATAGAGGGTGCATAGCAAATATTTGTTCTTGTATGTGAAAATAAATACAATAAGGTGGTACATATCAACATTAATTCCTTTTTGGTCGCCAACCACATGAAAAAGTTCTCATCTAAAATGTATTTGTTGGTTATTCGAGGTTTTACACAACTTTGAGCAACTTTTTAGCTATGATATCATAGCGTTCAGTTGTTATCAGCAACTGGGACTAGTATTGGTTTAAATGTTCCTGTCAGCAACAATAAAAGTATTTAAAAGGAAAACATCGCAAAAAAGGAAAATTAAATGTGTTGATGTTTTATTATATCTTCAACTGCTAAAGCTTCTAGAGTGGATTAAAGGTGGTAAAATTTCGTATATGGGAGTCGTCGTCGTGACAAATATTCACGTTGAGATTTGCGCCTTTTGACGTCGAAAGATACAGTAGGCATGGGTTCTCCTGTTTAAAAGATCAATAATCCTATTTTAAAAGATGGTTTTTTTCTGCTTTACCTCTTAAGTGGACAGAGTGGTTTTGTTTGGTGAAAACATAGGAATATCAAATATAAACATTTGGATAGTGAAACTCAAGGAAAGACCCAGTTCGTATGTGGTGACACAACTGACCGGAATCCGCTTTGATTTACCGGAATGCACTTGTATTATTTGTATTATATACTCACTCAAAAAAGAAACGCAACATAAAAAAAATGGAAACTGTACTTCAGATATTATTTCAACAATTTATCATATTAATAATTGAAACAGAAATGTAAAAATTGGCACTCTTCTTGTTCAATAGTTCTCTTACCGCGGATATAAATCACGCAAAATGTTAGTATCTGTTGTGTCCACCATTTGATTGTAACACTGCCCTTACTCTTCTTGGGATGGATTCAATTAAACTTTGAGTACGAACACGCGGTATTCTTTGCCACTCATACTGAAGTGCCTGCTCTAATTTTTGCAGATTTTGCCGCGGTGGGTATCGTTGGCGCACGCGCCGATCCAGTTCTTCCCACAGATGTTCAATTGGGTTAAGATCCGGAGATCGTGATGGCCAACGAATCACACTGACAATCTAAATGCGGCCGTATAATTTCGTCTGTATACCTAACAACGTTAAGATTGCCTTGCCTTGGATATGTATTAGCTGTATTTTCCTGGCATAAGAGATAGCGACCCACATTATAACAGTGCCTCTGCCAAAATTGTTTCTTTCTACAACACAGTTTTGCACAAAACGTTCATTTCAGCGCCTGTACACTCGTATGCGACTATGTCGCTTTTCAAGCTGAAACGTGATTCATCGCTGAACCACACTCTTCTCCAGTTCTGTAAATTCCATACACGAACGGTAGTACACCATTTAACCCTTGATCGGCGGTGTTTGCGTCTCAGTGTTGCTCCGACGTAATGTCTTTTGCCCGCAATCCATTAGAGCGTAACCGATTGCGTACTGTCTGTGGTGATATACGGCGCAACCAAGGGACGTTAAGAGCTTTTTCTGTTGCAGCAATACATGTATGCCTAGCTGTTCGTAGATGGAATAATCTTATGTAACGATTCTGCGCCCGAGTTGTAACACGCGGACGCCTCGAACGTAGTCGGTCTGTCGTAGTACCAAGCCGCTGGTAGCGTCTCGAAAGGTGTGAAATTGTGCTACGATGAACATTGTACGTTCTGGCAACAGCATTCTGTGATTCCCGGCCTCGAGTCGACCGATAGCGATATTCCGGTTACACTCCTTTAGTTCGAAGGTCCGTAGTTCCGAAGGTCCGATAGTCCGAAGGTTCGATAGTCCGAAGGTTCGATAGTCCGAAGGTCCGATAGTCCGAAGGTTTGATAGTCCGAAGGTCCGATAGTCCGAAGGTTCGATAGTCCGAATTAGAAGACATTTTGACGATGGTGCTTAGAAAATTTACATGTACAAATTTACTTTTATTAAATTTATTGGCATGTACTGAATATTAACTAGAGGCTCCAAGGAGCCTGAATCGCTCACCTGGTCTACTAAGCTAATATAAATTCTTTTGTGCAAATAAAATCATAAAATTGACATATAACCATGTAAACCTGTTTACTGGTAGATGTCCAAACCATGTAAACCTGTTTACTGGTAGAAGTCCAATCAATTTGAACATATTTTACCCCATGCCAGAATTTGGCTAAACCTAACCATTTTAGAGATATTTGCAAAAAAACTGCTGTTTGACCCCATGTTCTATTTTTAGTAACAATGGCCTTGTTTTCTTAACGAATAAAAAATTCCCACATTAGTTCTGTGCAGGATACCCTATGGAACAACCATATCAAGTTTGGTCACATTTGGCCAAGCAGTTTCAGAGAAGAAGATTTTTTAAGTTAAATTAGCAAAAAACCTCAAAAAAGGGCAATAACTCCGACATCGGTTATCCGATTTTTACGAAAATTTGTCCACAGGTAGATCTCATCATTCTGAACATTTGTACCCTTTGTCAGAATTTGGCTAAACCTAACCATTTTTGAGTTATTTGCAAAAAACTGCTGTTTGACCCCCATGTTTTATTTTTAGTAACGGTGGCCATGTTTTTCAACGGATCAAAAATCCCAACGCAAACTTTTTGCATAATACCCTAAGAAACAACCATACCAAGTTTGGTTGCATTTGGCCAAGCAGTTTCAGAGGAGAAGATGTTTGAATAAAAAGTTAACGACGACGACGGACGACGAAGACGACGACGACGGACGCCAAGGGATGACAATAGCTCACATGGACCTTCGGTCCAGGTGAGCTAACAATGACACACTTTCATGTAATGCAACAGACCTAATTAGGTTTCCTTTTCTGCATTCTCTACCAAAATTAATGTCATCCAACAAACTGGACCCAATGAAGTTCGACCTCCAGCGTAATGAACTGAACATTAAAGCAAGCAAAACCTTTTCTCTTTTTGCGATACTTTTCATTCTATATACATTTGTAACAAAACATTAAGAAAACGGATTTTTTTACCTCTAAGGCTCTAAAGGACCATGACTCATATAAGGGGTCATCTGACAACTACGAACAAATTGACAATTTTGTAGAGCTGAATGGTCTGAACCAACAAAAGCTTTTCTCTATCTGCAATTTTTTTTCTATATGGCACAAACATTTAAATAAAAAAAAACATTTTTGACCTTCAAAGGCCAATAACACAGCTATCTGACAACTTCCACACAATGGAGACTTTTGTAGAGCTGAATAAGATGAACATTTAAGCTTTCATTCTATATGACAAAACATGAAAAAAACACCACCATTTTTATGTTTTTGCCTTTAAAGGGCTTTAACTCCTATAAATGGGTAATAAATTCGTACCGCACATTGACTGTAACAAAATATTGATAGAGGGGAGCAAGTCCCTGCATGTGGCCCATAGAAGGTTGCTTCAAATTTCGTCTATCTCATACTTTTTGAGATATAAACCAGAAATTGTATTCTGATCCCCTGTTCTATTTTTAACAACGGCGGAAAACATTTTGGCAAGGGCCATGTTTTCGATCAAATCTCTTTTAAAATGAGGATCGTTTGTGTCCAGTATACCAAAAAGCGTTTTTGCAAAGTTTCAGGCGAATTGCTTTAGTGGTGGTTTTAGAGAAGATTTTTGAAAAATGTAAAAGGACGACGGATCCATAGTGATGGCATAAGCTCACATGGCCTTTGGTCAGGTTATGTAGTCTACCTAGTGGTTTCAGAAAATGTGTATGCAAGACATTTACAGATTACCATGTCATCTGCACAAGAGACAAACGTCAATCTAATCGATCATGTGGTTTCAGGAAAATGTGTTTACAAGCAAGACACCAAACAGACGGACGGACGACTTTTACCATGCCCGTCAGAGGTTTTAAATACCAACAATAAAAACTAGATTTGATTCAAATATTCATTTCAACAAGAATATATTTACACTTCAATGTTTTACAGGAAGAATTTTACTGTTTTCTCAATTATGTTGAACTTCATACATGTAGTTACTAGTAATTGTTCCCACAGTATCTGTTCATCTTCAGTCGAAAGATTTCACTACATATGTCATTGCTCCCCAGTATTGGCCGGCGTTGCGAATCCCTCTGCGGTATTCTCGCTTCAAACGTTTAATTCTTTTCTCCAGCTTCCTCCACTTTCTTCTCATTTTTGGTCCGTCTCGCCCTTCATGTACTGTTCTTATTCTTCTTCTCTCAGAACGTTCTTCGTCTTTAAGCTTCCTTATAAATATCCATAAAGATGGGTGCTTTGTGCCAACAAAACGATTCCATTTACTGTGAAACCCTTGAATATAAAAAAAAGAGAACGAAAATATTGGATAGGAAAAAAAAACCACTTCCCAAATAGGTAAAATACAGAAGAGTTGATTATAATATCGATTCATACATACAAGGACAATAATTATTGTGCCTATTGCATTATAAAGAATTAAATGGCGGAAACTGCACTGTCCTATCATATGCATGCATTAAAATATACCTTACAACAAACATAACCTCTTAACAACCGTTTCTTACTTTATTTTGAAAAAATAATATTGTGAAAAGTGATAAAATGTTAACACTCCCTTTCCGGTTAGACGTACGGGCAGGTATGATTTTTATGTCATATGGAATAGAATAAAACATAATAATAGAAAAAATGATAGGTGGAATAAATGTATATGACACAACTCCTACAAAACAAAATTAGAATCCACAACAAAAGACACCGAGCAATCCGCAGGCGCTGCTAGCCATCTTGCAATGCGGAGAACGTACGCGTGATATAATTTCCCAAACCCCGACCCACAACGAAAGACAGCAAGCAGACTTCAAGTTTACCACAAGCGTTAAACATATAGGCTTTTTAGTGATGAATAGTTCTACCCATGTTTGTACATGTAAACATATACAAATGGAGTATATGTATAATGCAATTATGAAATTGTTACGGATAAAGCAAGTTTAATAATTTTAAGTTGCATAAAAATACCTTCTACAATATTATTTGTTCGGCAGTCCATGCCCCTTTCAAAAACATTCCACAAGGCTATGGGGAACTGGCCGTCAATGTACGTATTTCTGAAGTAGTTGAGGAATTCCTGGATTGCAGGGTATCTACCAATAAGGCGCCTTAATTGTTCTTCTTTCTGTCTGTATCATGTTGAAGTTCTGTCGTACAATGTTGACAGGCAGATAACCCTATAGCCATCAATTTCCTCAACAACATTCTAACATGTCTACGGCGGCGATATGTTCGAGATAGCCCTAATTCCTGAATTTTTCTCCACAAGCTTTGACAGAAATGAAAATAACATCCTACGACCCTGGTGTTTGGTAGCTCCGTTTTAATCGCATTTTTTAATCCCATTTCAAAGTCGCAAACCACTTTTTCAGGACTAAATCTATGGTGAGTCGTATTACGTACTCTGCGCTTGAGGTGCTGTAATAGTTGTCTGTAAGCGCCTGCCTCCTTTGTTGTCAATAAAGCCATACATAGACTGAAAGTTTGCCCTAAATATTTCCCATGAATGGTTACCATTTGCATGTATGGTTTAGGACAGGTCCTAAATGTGCCATCAATATATATGGTGGTGCATCTCTGGAGAATCTTAAGGTTTGCCCCGGTTACGAACAACAAGATACCCCAGTTATTATCTAATAGGCTCAGAAAAGGTCTGTGGGACCATGTTCTACCCCATTCGCCATTTATTTCAACATCATCTATTGAATGTGGGATGGGCGGCAATAAAGAGCTGCGTAACCGTTGAATCTTGCTTTTCATTTGGTGAAAGTCCGGTAGATCTTCAACGCCATCTTCACTGTCCATAAAGTCGGCTACCACTTTATCAAAAGACCGTCGAGTAGGCACTGTTGGAACCTCTCTTTACCTCTTGTCAAATGGAGTTGAAAACTTGTTGCTCAAGGATAACAGCTTCGTCAGTGGCGTGGTTGTGCTGATCATACTGAAATCAACAATACTTTTCTGCAATGTATATTTAGTTAAGAAAAGTTTTGTACGAAGTGAACTTAAACAGTTCAATAAATCTATTTCTTCCGTCCAACGGCATATTTTTTAAGATTTTCAGATATGTTAACAAATTGTTGGTTTAACAACATTCAGAAGTCCGTGCTTAACTTTTTTTTTTGGCTGCGTTTTCATTTAAAATTCCCATCGCTTTAAAGAAAGTATAATTATTTAGAAACAAATAAATGAGGAATTTGTCCATGGGACAGGGATGCCCCCTTGGCCCAAACAGGAAGTAGGGGTCCGACAGGTAAAAAAATCGCTAAGGACATATAGTTTGTCATACTGAAACATCCTACCAAATTTCAAATTAATATCATGTACGGTTTCTGAGAAAAACTTGACGAAAATTTTCATATCTTTTGATCACAATCGAACAACCACTATAGTATGTCAAAACTCTATTTCAAGAAATTTAATCCACCTTGCGATTCATGTGGGTACGGAACCAGGGGTGGATAAAGGATTTTCGGTTAAAGGGGGCGTTGGTATTTAATATTCGCCGAATGGAACGATTTGGGCCTTTTTTCATTGATTTCACAGTAAACATGATCTAAAAGTCATATTTTGTCCCGTTTTAGGGCCGATGGGGGGATTGGGTGTCGTGCGCCCCCTTACGCACGGACCATTTGACAATTTGTTTGGGATTTTTTCTTGAGCTAGGAAATTAAAAAAAACATGACATGTTTTTATAGATATATATGGTCTTAAAAAAACAAGAAAATGAAGAAGTTTTTTTCTAGTAATTCAATAGTCTAGTTATTTCCTACCTCAAGAACAGTTATTTCTGGAGATTCCTCTGTAAAATCGAAGAGAAGTGTGTTCAGCTTGGCTCTGCACCCTGTTTTCCAACACCTCCAATGGATCTTCTCTTTTGTTTCACGGTTTTTCTGATAACGAAAACCCTCGTTTATCAAAATTTTCCCCCTTTTAATTCCGGGCATAAGATACGCTATGTTACACGCGTGTACCCTAATTTTCAAGCATGATGCAAGGAGCGGTTCCCTTTTTATATACCACTGGTTCGCGCCGTTACGTCGACTCGTGCAAGGGTAATTGGCGGGCATTGCGGTTTCTGACGTAAAGCAGGGTTGGTTCGGAAGTCTGCGAACAAAGTCGTTAGGCTTCTGAGATTATCCGAGTTCGTCGAAAGTTTTGCAGTTATGAAAGTCTTGTATTGGGGGGGGGGGGGGGTTGGTAAGGGGCTGTGTCATTTGAAACCTCATAGTTCTTTTGATAATGCTTATGATTTATTTAAAATATAACTAGTAGTGCGTAAAATAAATTGACAAGTTATAAATATAAACAATGATAAAAGTTAATTTTTACTGGGTAATATTTTACTTTAAAATAAGGAGGTTGGTCCTGTACACTTCCAAATACCTCTGCTCAGACCACACATTTCGAGAGCATCGTTCGACGGATTGAAATAGAACATGGCACACATATAGGACGTCATGAGGCAGTGTTGCATATTTTTTTTCGGAATTTTCATAATGGCCGCCTCGGACGATATCGGCTAATTTTTTTTTCAAATCGTCTTGATTTTGGTAAAATGGGTATGCCGATCAACTTGACGCGACTACGGCCATTTTAAAATGGCGGACGTTTTACCAACCAACCCCCCCCCCCCCCCCACGGAAAACGTCGACTTTGCCCGATTTCAATGAAAAATGATTTCTAGGTATATTTTGATGCACTGAATTGAATGACATCGCTAAAATATACGTTTTTTCGGACTATCGGACCTTCGGACTAACGGACCTTCGGACTATCGGACCTTGGGACTAACGGACCTTCGGACTATCGGAATATCGGGTGGATACCGATATTCCAGATATAGCAGCATCTAAACTTGCATAGCGTCACCTTATCAGAATTTTATTTTACTAATGCAGTCAAGAAAAAGAAAAAGCGATTGTCTGAGTTAAAAATAAATACCCACGACCTGCACGTGAAAGTTGACCATGTTTTTAGCAATGCGTAATTCATAGTGTGTTCCAGATTTCGACCACAGTCGTTAACGACTGGATGACCTTAAATGCTTTCACATAGAAACCTTTAATTAAGGTGTAATTATGATGTTGTGTATATATATTTAAATATTTATAGGTTATTTGTCCGCAAAAAAAATGATTTGAAAAAATGTATCCGATGTTGCGTTTCTTTTTTGAGTGCGTATATTTAAATGTTAACCTAATCACTTTAAATTATATGGTTCTGTATGTGTCTCTCTTTTGGTGCATCCCCAGTCAAACCAGCTAAAGACAGGCACTAACAAAAAGCTCTGACGAGGAATTTGACGAAACTGATGATGATGTAACTACTACAACTACAATGTCCTTCCAGATCATTGAAATTTGCAATGTCCCTATTGTAAAAGAGGTGTTTGAAAAGATAGAAGAAAACTATAGATAGAAAGAACTATTCAGCAACATGGTCCAGTACCAAGACTATCATACTTCTGTTTGAAAACTAAGACAAAAGTAGTGCTGTCAATTGATTGGTTTGTTTAACGTGTTCTCTGTCACAGGGCCAGGAAATGGCCCTATTATTTTACTTTCATATTGCCACAGGGCCAATACATTGCCATATAATACAATGAAGTATAAATCAAAATTATGCAAATGAGCAGTGCCACTCAAAATTATAACCCTACTTCATACGTTATTGATGGTTTTTATAGTTGTCTCATGAAAGAAAAAAAACAACAAATTGGTCATAACTGACATATGTATACTGTGACGTCAATCTACATGACGTCACGCCGATTTACTTTTCGTGTACTCATAGCGTCCGTAATGTCGGAAGAGAGGGATGTCAGGCCATTGAGGAGTAACGGAGTAACACACTTTTGATGCGGCATAAACATTGCAGTATTTTATAATAAAAAAAGACGTGACAATACATAATTGAAGGAACTCTAAACTGTCTCGTCAAAGCAGACGCTTATCAGAGTAAGGTTAGCCCGGTGTTTTAGTTGTCTTTCTAAGTGTGTCACGTAAAAGCAGACAGTGTCGAGTATTTTTAGAAATTAAATATATATCAGGCTTATGTCGATTTCTTCGTTTTTCTTTTCTGTGCATTCGGTCGTCACACCCAGGTTTAATTGTCTATGAAGACAAAGTCGGATAAAAATAAAACTAGAACTTGCACATCTTGGTTAGATCTACTAACTGGAGAATGGGTTGTTGTGACCTATATTTCACATGAACTAAGAAAAATATGTTTTCACTCCACCTTTAAATTTAAGATACATGCAATTTTCTTGGAAGCTGAATTTAGGCCGTAATGAGACTTGGTACACATAGGTCAGAGCTAGTTAATGCAAAAAACTTGGAAAGTTTCGACAATTTATGTGCCGAGTGGGACATCAGTGTATTCCAGACACATTTGCTTGTTATAGTCGAAATGTTTATATTCTATCACAAAAAGGAAATCACTTCAAATATAATCACCCACCTCTAAATTTAAACATCGTGTAGTTTAGGACATATTAATGACCGATACATGTCGTTAGTCAATTCATATTTAATCAAATAATGGGAACCAGGATTTTTGTTGCAGGATTAGTCATTTAAATTTGCAAGTTGTTAGACATGCAGAAAAGTGCCCAAAATTTCAGCTATTTAAAGACGATTCATAATTTCATATCTTAGAAGTCCTAACTAAGATACAAACAGTCCCATTTTTTTAACAGAAATTTCGAGGTCACATGTTCATTACAATACTAGTGGTTATGAGTCTTAGTACAAAAAAAAAATAATTAGCCCTATACTGAAACCATAAAAATCGCCCGGGACAAGTTTTACATTCCAGATATGCCTTAGTTTTTAATCTGATCTACATTTTTGTCTCTCTCTCTATATATATATATATTATACGACAGGCACAGAAAAAACAAAGAAAAGAAAAGAAAAGAGACGATAGTATTTCTCATCATAGCCACCTCCGTTCCTGTTCTACTGAAAAATTTCCGCAAATGTCTAAACCAACCATGTTTGATCGACGAATATAATAATTTTTTGTTTAAATTTTGTAATCCCTAAAAGGAATGCACCTATTCTCTTTGATATCTACCAAATGGTTCTCTCACGTTCAAGGAGGGAGGCACGCTACAAACACGTCAACAACTATGGTACACTAACGTTTATTTTCATATAACTTGACAATCAACAGCCCCCCTCCCTTTCGAGAGCGAACGCACTATCTGCCACCAAAACGTTTGGGCAGCTCAGCGTAACACCCGTCATTCGAAAAGAGATGCAGCGTGTAAATATGAAATGACATGCGTTGATTCTCATATAATTGTTCGTATTTAAATGCATACCCGATATTTAAAACTCCTTGCTACAGTTTTATAAAACGATCTGTAATAACAATTGTCGTAAAAATGAACGTTTACATAACGACTTCTCAACAATTGCTTTTCACAAAATTAAAATAATTAAACAATTTTTACTTAAACCTATCGCAGTCGTGAGTTGGACGTTTACGCGTAAAAGTGGGTTTATAGTCCGGCAGCGATAAGCGATGAGACGATATACATTTGTATTTTGTCGTCACGTAAATGGCCGCGACAACGCGCTTCCATACCACTTTACAAAAAAGTCAGTTGCAAGGCTAATCGCACGTTATCGCAAGCGAGTTGAAGAAGTTTCAACCTTTTAGCATCGCTGAAGGTAAGGTCAGTATTTGATATTTTGAATTTAGTCGCATCGCCACGCCAACGCTAACATTGCAACTCATGCTGCTTTTCCGTTGCTACCGGAGTATTAACCCATTTTAATACGTATACTGAACGTCATTTTTTTTATAACGGAAATCATTGGAAACACTTAGACTCTCTAATGTTTGGAGGTACTTTTAGCAATACATTAGCAGACGAATAATTGAAATTCAATAAAATTCAATTCATATGTGGAAAAAATCCAGGGCGTAAACCAAGTTATTGATTAGTTCCATTGATACAATGTAAAACATCTCATTTCATGTTTATTTTCAACATTTTTTATCGCATATTTATATTTTATGATTTTAGTGAAATTCGAGGTTTCATCTTTAAACGCATTTTCTTGTGCGCAAGTTCCGCAAGAAAATCGTGCGGAATGTATAGGTTAAGTTTGATATGAAAAAAGTTTGGACACCCATGCAAACTACGCTAAACTGAAAGAAAAATATCTAAATTTTCTATAAATTTTCTTACCTCAGAATATTGAGGATGTTTAAAGTCCCGTTTGAAGTTTTATTTGAGACATCCCTTCACTCCCATTCCATTGAATAGTAGACACCATTTATAGCTATCTTATCGAATTGTTTTTGACGAAACGAATTTTTCATTTGTTGCAATTACGACAAATTGTATTCGTTCCGCACTAAAATACAAACTGATTCCATAATTTTAATTTACCGTTAAATTAAAAATGTCAACCCCCGGTGGATATTTCAACCATGGATTACTTAAGTGAACATAATTTAATTTATTGAAAACAGGTATAGTCTTTATGTTTATGTTAGTTTCATTATATTTCCAATATTCAAATATATGCCGAACTTGTGAAAAAAATTTGCTCCGAGAAATTTTAACTGACAGATAAAACCTCTCATTTAAAAAATTATAAAAAAATGTAAAAGACAGATGAAAATAATAAACACAAACGTGAAATGGGAAGTTTTATGTTATAGAACTAGTTATTGATGTGATTATTTCAGCTGAAAATTCAGTGTCTATTGCTAAAAAGATCAGTGTTTTAGCATTTAATGATATAGGTTAAAGACCTACTAAAGTCTCCTCTCAATTTACACTAGACCCATGGCGATTGAAAGGGGTGTGAAATCCTAGCACGGGAATAAATATACGAGTTATTTTTCACGTAATTCAGACCACGATATCTCGAACACTGGAAGTTGGCCCAAGTATTCATGATATAGGTTAATGACCTACTAATGTCCTCTCTCAATTAACAGTAAACCCATGGCGATTGAAAAGGGTGTGAAATCCTAGCACGGGTATAATAAATATCAACATACGAGTTATTTTTCACGTAATTCAGACTCCGATATCTCGAACACTGGAAATTGGACCAAGTATTCATGACATAGGTTAATGACTTACTAAAGTCTTCTCTCAAATTACAGTAGACCCATGGCGATTGAAAGGGGTGTGAAGACCTACCATGGGAATAAATGTCAACATACAAGTCATTTTTCACGTAATTCAGACTCCGATATTTCTAACACTTAAAGTTGGCCCAAGTATTCATGATATGGGTTAAAAACCAACTAAATTCCCCTCTCATTTTACAGTAGACCCATGGCGATTCAAAGGTGTGTGAAGTCTTAGCACGGGAATAAATGTCAATATACAAGTCATTTTTGACAAAATTCAGACCCCGATATCTCGAACACCGGAAGTTGGCCCAAGTATTCATGATATAGGTTAATGACCTACTAATGTCCTCTCTCAATAAACAGTAAACCCATGGCGATTGAAAAGGGTTGAAATCCTGGCACGGGGATGAATGTCAACATACGAGTTATTTTTCACGTAATTCAGACTCCGATATCTCGAACACTGGAAGTTTTCATGATATAGGTTAATGACATACTCAAGTCCTCTCTCAATTTACAGTAGACCCATAGCGATTGAAAGGGGTGTGAAGACCTAGCTCGGGAATAAATGTCAACATATGAGTCATTTTTCACTTACTTCAGACCCCGATATCTCAAACACCTGGAGTTGGCCCAGGTATTCATGATATAGGTTAATGACCTACTAAAGTTCCCTCTTAATTTAAAGTCGACCCATGGCAATTGAAAGGGGAGTGAGGTCTTAGCACGGGGATGAATGTCAACATACGAGTCATTTCTCACGTAATTCAGACCCGATATCTCGAACACAGGAAGTTAACCCAGGTATTCATGATATAGGTTAATGATCGATCGTCTTATTTAACCCAAAGTCCATGACAATTGACTGGGGTGCGACGTACCAGCAGGATAAGAGATATTACTTTATCGGTCATTTTCACTTAATTCAGATTGGAATAACTAGAAAACCAAAAGTTGGCCCAAGTATTCACGATATAGATTATGGACCTTCCTAACTATTAATTGACTCTTAGGCTACGGCGATTGGAAAGGGTGTAAAGTCCTAGATGTGGAATAAATGTCATCACTTAATTTAGATACAGAATACTCGAACACCGGAAGTTTGTCCAAGTATTCAAAATATAGTGACGCGATTTGTATATATCGGTCATTTTTTTACTGAAGTCGGTCCCTGATAACTCAAAAAACCAATTTGTGGGTCCAACTATTTACCAGATGTGTTGAAGACCAGTGTTCAATCTTAAAATTAGTATTATTTTCTAAAATCCTTAAATGTAGAATTGTAGAATTATCCTATGAAACGTACTATAACAGAAGTAAATGGAATTAACGACGTTTTCTTCTCTTTTGTACACTCCTCTATAATGGATAGCGGAATTGGTACATGTCTGAAGCTAATAAATTTAAGTTCGTATGATTTCTGTTGTTTAAGCTATACAAAAGTCGTTTAGTTAAGATATAAATGTAAAAGAAAAAGAAAAGAAAGAAAAAAAAGAAGAAAATACGGAATAATGTGATAGAAATACACCAGCCATTTTGAATGTTAAAACGTGCGATGAGGAAAACACTAACATAATCCTTTACTGCAGAAAAAAATTAATTATAAACTTAATTAATTTTATGTTTCAGCGCTGCATATTTTATTTTTTTATTTTGACAATTGGCACTACTATTCTAAAAATGTAAATAAATGGAAAAGAAATAGTCACCGTCAAGTCCGGTTTGAGAGTCCGATGTCAAAATAGAGATAACTCAAGTTAAAATTTAATTACTTTTCATACATTACTCGAACTCGCCCGAATGATTATTATCGCGGGCTAAATTATTGACGGATAGCGTTATTGACGGCTAGCGGTATTGACGGCTAGAATTGCCGGCTAGCTTCACTCTGGTTTAGTGAATCGAAATTGGATAAATATGATGTGATAAACACAACATGTTCCAAATTCTGCATCTTTTATTAGTAATTTTTAACAGAAACTTTTTTGATCAATATAAACAACAATAGTGTACAAATGTATTTGATTCTGCCAAATGTCTTAACTACAGAATCCTTAAACGTTCTAAGATCTTGAAAAATATTTACTTGAACTTCCACGTGATTTAAGAAAGCATTTTCTTTAATTTTGACGTAATATTTCAACCGCTTGACCGGTGTGGAAAAAATATTTCTCGTCACTAGTGAATTTGTTGTTCTCAGCAGTTGATTGGTTAAAAATAATAACGTCACAATAAGAACTCATGACGTCAAAAACAAAACACCTTCCATTTACCGCGTATTCAAGTCATGAACGTAAAATTGGGTTGGGGGAATTTGTACTTCGTTTCGCAAATTTACTACTTTTTAAAATTAGAGAAACAGAATCTTACATTAGTACTCTTGGATTATCGGATTTCTCCAATCTCGATAGTTAAATTATGGAAATTTAAGTCCTCGCCAAGGCTCGGACTTAAAATTCCATAATTTAACTATCTCGATTGGAGAAATCCGATAATCCACTCGTACCAATGTAAGATCCTATATTTAAATTATAGATACATGAACCATTATTTACCAATCGAAAAAGGTCGTTTTTGGAGAGTCGTAAGAGATGATAGAATATGTGATTTTTGTACTTATAACAAATTAGGTGGCGAGTACCATTATATATTTGAATGTCAATTTTTTAAAACAGAGAGAAAGAAATGTATTCCCTCTTATTATTGTGCAAGTTATAATACTGAAACATTTTATGAATTGTTTAATTCGGATTTAGATACTTTGTCAAAGGTTGCTAAATTTTGTAAAATTATTTTGTCTTTAGTTTACTAATATGATCTGATGATGATATATAACATAGCTACTCTTATACATTTATGACATCGGAATGTCTTCCACTTATCGTACCTTCATGACCTTGCAACGTCAATTACTATTACATTTCATGTTTACAATCCAATATTGTACATGTATATATGCTCCTTCATCACTTTTTCAATGTTATGTTATTTGCTCATTTGTTATTGTTCACATGCCCCTTATGGGGTCTTGAGAAATTAAATCTTTGAAATCTTTGAATCTTTGATAAAAGATGAGAACGTCTACTGCTTCATTACGGACGACAATTAAAGAGTCCAAGAAAACCTCACTTTAGTAATGAGGAAATAACAATTTTTTTTACAAGAAGAGTTGTGTATAGGACATTTTCTACTACTATTTACCAGTTTAAAAAAGAAGAAACCCTGGCAGGCAATATTGAATAAGTATGAATGCAGGATCTGAATAATATTAGTGAAAGACAGATACATGTAACAGTAATAAATTAATCACATCACATAAAAATATTGTCCTCAAAACCTTAAAAAAGGGAATCTACGAATTGCATGTATTACTTCCTTGTAAAAACTTAACAGCACGTTAAGAATATAGAAATCACCCGTCCTCTATAAACATGTAAAATGCACATGACAATTGTAGGTGGATTTTGTTCATTACGATCATTTAGAGATGTATTATCAGTAATTATGTAAAAGAATGAAGCTGTTTCAACACTGTTTCCCACATAAAAAATGTTTAAAAAAGGGGGGGGGGTTCTGTCTATGAATAAATGTGATAATGTCTAAATTAATAGAAAACATTGCATTTATTTCTACTGACATTGTACGTTTACTTCATTATGGAAGTTTTAAAAAGTATTTGTCATATATAACAAAAACAAGGGTTATTGCATGAGTGAGCCTGTAATCTCTGTCACTTTCTGACGATGGGTGTAGAATTGGAATCAGTAACCAAGGCTGGAAAGGATAACTAGAATCTACTAAGCGCCATCCATTTATATTGTTGTTTTGAAAACTTTCTTGCGGTGCACAAATGTTCCAAATAAAGCTGTCGTGTGTGCTACTAGGCCACATAACAACAGCATTGGTGAAAATTATGTTATATGTACTACGTGTATGTTTTATTAGATGAGGCAGTAATCTTTGAAACTATTTCGAAACTATAATATGAGAAATTTTTAATCGCATCAATTTGTTTATTTATTATATTATATTTGTAGTCTTTTCATTTTTTAAAAATTATAATGACTGGATAATTAAACAAACTGTTTAATTGTCATGCAATATAAAGAATCTTTTTAGGTTGGAGATGAAATCAGGAACTTATGAATCAATTTTACCAGTCCCAGATGAAATGGCGTTTGGGTTTACCGTAGATTTCAACAAAACTAATAAGAATATATAATAATATTCGCACGGATTCTTTGGGTACGGCTTCTTCCCTTACCAGGGCGCTTCACTGTTCAAAGCGTCTGAGGCCCTTAAGAGGCCCCGACCCCTCGCCCTTTGCACATCTATTTATCTTCAGCTACGCCCTTGATTATTTTCGCTGAAACGAATTATGCGTACATATATTTAATAGAGTCCCTTTAAAGATATTGTTATGAGTGATCATCCAAAAACTGAAAAAAAATTAAAAAATAATATAGGATTAAACACTGGGTTTTAGGAAATTATTAATGTGTAAACTCCGGCGACTCACTCACAAACTATGTCATGTTTGTGCGGGAGTCGCCGGAGTTTACACTTTGATAATTTCCTAAACACAGTGTTTAATCCTTATAATTCTGTGAAACAATCGTTGCGATGTTTAAAACAGCAAAAACAGTTACAGAAACCCATCTAGACTCAAAACGTACTTATAGGCTGAACGTGAAGGGATATGCAAAACATAGTACCAAAGGAATCCCGGTTCTGTAGAAATTGATAGGAAAAAAAACCAAAATGAAACACTAAATTGTATTTATATTATATTTTATTTAAAATCTGAATCGATTTAACTGGAAATCATTGAGGCAGAGAAAACATTGTCCTTTCTCCCTGACGATACGCTAGGAGGACGCCATCTTGTTTACATTGGATACTGAAAGTAGTCCGCTCAGAGGAAATATCGATATATAAATTATCTGAGAAGACGCCATTTAAGTGTTTTTATCCAATCAAAGCACTCGATATAAATAAATAACAGAATGAATAGAATTATTTTAATATAGCGCCAGTACAGGATATGAAAATCTAAAAATAGGCAATCAATCAGTTAAATTGTGTGGATAAAACACTCTATAAATAAATAAAATTAATTCATAAATTACTTTTAACTTCTTTGTAGGTTCCTGTTCCCATTATGTGTTAAAGGTAATAGTCTGGTACTCACTGACAATTGTTGACTGCATACATGTCATACACAATGGAAGTCTTTGCCTGAAGCGTTTGCAATGACGATTTTAATGTCTAGCAAAGATACTGATAAATAACTTGACTAAAGGAGGAAACGAAACATTTCTATAAATTTGTAGCAGGTGTTTTGGAGACATGCCCGCGATGCAAACTTGTTCACGTATGTCATGTAACAAGTGATAAAAGACGAAGTAAATAAATATCAATGTTACAATTCATGTTAGTTTTGTCTTTATATGAAAAAAGTCGTACTCGTTTCGGACTTATTAGAATCTTTAGAAACACCTTAATGCAATTACAACCTAAAACAATACTTATAATGAAAATTGGACAAAATTCATAAAAAATATCACTGGGGAGTCAGTATTTATTAATTTCCATGCGTAGATGTGGAGGATTTTTGCCCGCCTTCTTTTTATTATAAAAAATTAATAATATATGCAGTCAAACCTGCAATAAACGAAATGCGCTGCTACATAAACAATTACTGGCTATTAAGGTTATTTTGTATGCTTTGTATAAGTCGTCAAATTTATATGTTATATTATATTGTTTTAATTTCATGGCTGCCTTTTATATATAGGTTTGACTATTTATATTCTTGGATGGTTGTATTTTAAAAAGTAAAAAAATAGGGATGTATTAAAATGATATTGAAAATAAAAAAAAACAATTAATTTATTTCCTGATGGATACGACAAACACGCGGACGTGATAGATGTAGCATTGATTTGTAAAAATTTTTTGATTTTAATCATTACGTTGTTTCCTGTAAAGAGCGAAAACCACAAAATTAATTATAAAGAAAGATTTTTATTCATCACAACCGTATTTAAAGATGTGTGTCCCTTATTTAAAAATGGTGTTAATATGTTGGATTGTTTTCCCGTTGACGTTTGACTACCTGCTTTGAGCAATAGTGTCTTTTTGATAGGATTTTAATGCATTTCGAAATATTTTTACTATATGTTAAATGTGCAAATTAAAGATGTTTGTGCATTCACTTGATTGTTATTAGATGTATCTACACCCCTTAAAATAAATGTAAATAGTTCTTTGTTTGAATGTTGTTTAACCCCACTTTCAACAATTTTTGAGCTATATCATGACGTCAAGTTTGTATTGGGGGAGGAAGCTGCAGAACCCAGGAAACCTTGTCAATTAAGATTGGAGTCGAGCGCACGTACATTCCCCGCGGTAAGACTCGAACCCGTCAATAGAAGACGAACTGCCTTATCCACTCGGCCACCGAGGTCCCTTAAAAGAAAACAAATAAGAAAAAAACACAAACAAATATATATCTTCAGTTTAGTTTGATACAATACTAAGGATAGTGTCGCAAGTGTATCAGAGATAATAGAAAAATGATAAATGGTTTAACAAAGGACCAGAATTTCTAAGTAAATTTGTTTGTATCATTTGAGGAATCTTAAATTGACGTGATACATCAGAAATTCTGCATTTAAGATCATACTCATGAACGTCATATATATTGAAAGTTACATTATTTATAATCTCGGAATATATTGGAGATCATTGAAGAGCCGTGAAATTATCACAGAAAATAAAGGTAGGAGCAGACGAGCGACGGAGATGGACAAGGAAAGTACATGTAATCCCTGAATATTTTTATGTCGAGAAATAAAAAAATGCGTGGAAAAAAGTAACCTGGGTATCCTTCACCGTAAATGCTTACGTAAGGAGGATCACATACCATTTAAAGAAATCAACATGCCACGGATCATCGAAAATCTCAACCATATACGAAATTATCAAACATAAGGGACCGACCATTTAACTTGAAAAGGCGGGGGGGGGAGGCTTGGTTTTTTTCTTGGCCAAATATTTGTTTTTAAATGTTTTTTCATTATTTTTTTTTCTGTTTCAACTAAATCAAAATATTTTTTTTCAGAAAAATCTTAGGCACATTTTTTCTCCAATCTTACAAGACTACAAATAATGTAACATTTTAATTTTATTTTATACAAAGGTCCATCTCGTAAGTAAATGGCGTAGTCTCTAAAATATCCTGCTGGAGGTGTTGGGATACTTTTTTTTACCAAACATTCTGCCATAGGTCCATTGTGGTATACCTTCAGACCATCATACATGCACCACCCACTGCCGAACTTTAAAATACAAATAAAGTGGCCACCGTTCCCATAGGTGATGCATTTAAGTGTATATCTGGAAAAAAATCAGTACAATTATTGCTACCAGTAATGTACAAAAAGGCAAAAATTCAGAATTGATTTATTTAAATACTAATTAAAGTTGAGATAAACCTGCATGCCATAACCAATGAAGACCCATCCCATATGTGAAGCATAAACAAATCTGTTCTCTGAAAATATGGATAGAGTTTGTCTGTAATAGGACATGCACATGTATAAATGGTGCATGCTAATTTGCTTGTTCGTGACACCTTTTTCTTTATACTTATTTAGGACTGAAATCAATATAAAAACCATAAATTGTATTATTCCTAACTATTACTTTATTGACCTACCTGGTTTGTCCAAAAACAAGTCTGTTCGTAGCAAGTGCTTAATTCAACTGGCAACATAATTGGTGTACCATTCGTAAATTGTCTATGACCACTGTGTCTTGTTCCATCATTACACTTTCTGCATGGTTTGGAAACTGTTCAGAACCCATGATATTATTTCATTCTGCAAACATTTTAGAATCTTTGCCGATGTTTGATTTACTCTACACTGTTCCTTCTACGGATATTTTGTCAACTTGTATTTCAGGTTGTCCAACTGATGTGACCATTTTTTTCAATTGCACACCTGGACAGTTTTCATCTGGTTTTCTTCTGTTTGTTGCTGAAGGCATCGAATCTAATGTGTGGTAATGCCATGTTCCATTTTCCGTTTTGTCTTTCCAATTTGGTATCGGCAACGGAACTCTGGAAAAAGGAAGGGGACATCTAAATTTCTCATCTATCCGAATCCTTTCGATTCCATAGTTGTATCTAATGTATATTTTGACGAATTGACCACACAAAAAAGATAATAACCATAGCCAGGACATTCTTTCAACTTTTTCTCAGATGACATGTGACACTGTTTCTAGTAGGATTCGTCAAAATAAAAGTTTTGTAACATGTTTTGCTTGTCAGGAGTGTGCGCTTTTATCGTTGTCCCATGCATCGTATACCGGTGTAACGTAAAGCTATCTGTTGTGCACAGTTTTCTCCTGTGAAAGTACTTAAATTCGTGGGTATCAATTTTCGTGGTTTGGTGAAATTTTACATCTTCGTGGGTTCCTAAATTCGTGGACTGACGGTTTCCGAAAATGCAAATGTAGCAATCAAAATAAAGGATTACAGCAGATCATTTTCGCTGCTGATAATAAACATATAAAGAAGACAAACCAGTTTCATTACATGATGTTGTTTACGCGCGTGTTAACGAATATAAAATTAACAACACGGAAATCAATAGCTAATTATAAACACGGTAATGTATTAATTAATTGATTAATTGCAATAAAAACTACTTTGAGTCTATTCAATTCTCTAATTGTTATCTATAGAAGCCTTCCTAGCCGAAGGGCATTTGTCACTTCATGTGTTGAGTAGCAATAAATACAAAGGTGTAATTTAATGTCATTAGTGCCACGATCGGTATTATCACAACATCCATTTGATATAGCGTGTCATTGATATGCACTTAAAAAGATAAAGTATAGCTTATCTTTTAAATATTTTATTTGTTATTTTAATTTATATTCAAAGGAGCAACCAAACTCATAATTCCGATAATAATTTGTTACTTTTTAACATCGAAAATGAACACCTCATATATCCCAACCTTGACCGGAAGTCGATGTTTCTTCGTACGTTTTACTATTAAATAATACCTACATTTAATACAAACACAATTCGAACATGAAACCTGAAACATAATCATTAAGATGGATTTTGGGCTGAACATTAGTAATGGATCGAACCACAAAATCATATATTACATTTACAAATAAATGTTCGATCTCGGACTTTTTCAGATCGTTGTTCCCAAGTTCCCATCTGTTAATGAAGTTTTATTCTTCGTTGGATTTTTAATTTCGTGGTCCGAGGCCTCCACGAAAACCACGAAAATTGATACCCCACGAATAAAAAGTATTTCAAAGTATATGAATTTTCATCTCCGCTTCTGTTTTCTTTATATCTTCACTTGTCATTGTTAACAAAGTTTCTTCTCCAACTGCGTCCATCATGCTGGTAAAGGGAATATCAATTAACCCTCCGTTAACACATGCATCGTTTAGACTTTACATTACTTGTTCCACCTTATGAGACTTTCCTTCACGTGGATCATCTTGGAACCGCATTTGCATATCTAAATCATGAATGATAAAGGATTTTGCCAGCCGAAGTCGCACCATTTTTTCACTGGTATCCACTACTGGACCAGCATCTGTCGTTTGGAAGTCTATATGCTTGTCCTTGGGTGAATACTGATAAAGTTTGTAGCGCGTATTTTCCAACATGTTTTTATGTCGTCATAAATCTGAATAATTTCTTGTTTTGACGTGATTCTGTTTTCGTACATTTTCAGCTCCAACAATTGCAAGCTTGCTAAGTCATGTCTTAAATTATCTACGTGCGTAGTACATCTGGGATCTTTTCTGATAGAACATCTTGAGTAGCAATTATCCTCTTGATCAAGATATGGAGTCGCTTTAATTCTCTTTGTCTAAATGGTGTTGATGTACCTACATGTACTCTTTCAAAGTCATCTTGGATGGTCATTAGAACAAACTGTTTGTATGAATCGTGCAAGAAAATTGGGGCAGTTCTTAACTCTTTAGGGAACGATACATCGTCACATTCGGATTCCATATCGTGTAGTTCTGAATTCTCAAGTCGAGTGAAATACATGTCATTAGCCCATGCAGTTGCACTACTAGGATAGCTTATCTTTGGTTTACAGCATACAGAAATTTCTACGTCCTTGGGTGAAAATCTATCCCGCCCTGAATATTCTGTTTCTTCCATGTCTTTGATCATCAGTATTACCACTGGATTAACATATCCCGCCTATTCAGGAAAGTCGTATGCGCGTATAGTCGGTTGCTCATGATCACATGTTGGCCCTAATGGTGTCGATCTCGGACGTGAAAACCCTTCCGATGTGCCACAACGCAAGTAAGCTTTGTCGTAAATACAACGTCGTATTGTGTACTTTGCATATATTTGCATTTCAAACAAATTCACAAGGAAAAAAAGGTATGTTTTGTGTTTTTGCTTGTCAACATAAAAACCACTATTTGTTTAAATGAATTGAAGGAAACTTTGTGCAAAATACGATAGAAAATTCATCGAAATATTGCAGCGGCTAGTATCTCAACGTCATCATACATTTGTAAAATATTATTAAAATGAACAGAGTTCTTCTTTTATAATGATCTTATTAATAATTTTTAAATATTAGATTTACCCTTTGTATCTATATGCTATATTACTTAGTATTTTAAAAATAATTTACTGAAACAAAACAGGAAGAAGCTTTCTCAATCGTTTTTTATAATAAATATAAATATGACACAGAAACGGGAGAGGATATAAATATAATTTGTGTTTTATATTTTATTAAAATACATTGAGAAAAAAAACATGTATACAGTATAAAAATCCAACTGTTAAGGATCATACTTTTTTAGACAGATTATTAAAAACCCAAAGTGGGAAGTTTTGGTGCTTTTTAAAGATATAATTCACTATAAACCACCATTTCCATTGAAAATCCTATACTAAAAAATCAGGACCAATGAGATACAAATGCTCTGGTAGATTTTGCCTGTTTTGTAAGTTTCCTATGGATTTTTTACACTGAAAATGTCACTTTGGAGTAGTTTGACTTTTTTAAAGACCTTTGCAAAAAATAATCCGTAGTGTCATTTTGACAAATCTATGCAAAATTTTTATATATTATTTTTATTGTAGAATGAAGGATGAACTACATGAATGGTTAAAAGACATAGATCTAGAACACTATTATGAAGAAATGAAGCTTGTTGGTGTAAAAAAAGTAAAGTATTTGAAAGACCTCACTGATGATGATTTGAAAAAAGAAGATTTAGTAAGAAACTAAAAACCATTGATCAAAAGGATGAAAAGAAGCACAAGAATGACAATAATATTCCATATACTAGTATTGCTAGTTATCACATTGATGTTCAATTACCTACTCCAATGTTTAAAAGATCAAGTGTAAAAATGAATAAGAAACCACTGATAAAGGATCATGTTGAACCATACTATGAAACACCAATCTCACTGAAACATAAAGTAACAAATAATTTTATTTTAAATATGTGTGAATCAGCAGCTTGGAGATTTTTTAATAAAACAGATTTTCATAGTTGGGGAAGGAAAGAAAGAGACAGAAGATGGACAATGTATCTTACTTATGCATCATATGAAGAAATTGTGAATGAAACAGAATACTTTAAAAACAGTGCATTTGTTATAATTTATCGAAATTAAAAACCACAAAAAGATTTTCCCTCTCAATGAGAAAAATAAAAATGTTAACTTTAACAATTTGGATGCAATTCAAATGGTAACTGAGAAACGTAATGAACTAATCAAATGGGGAGAAGAAGGTGCTAAACAAATACATGAAAAGGGAAAACGGAAGAGTATGAATTCTGGTCAAATCCCAAAAACAAATCGCTTAAAGCGATGATAGAATTAAAAACTAGATCATCTTAATTGTCCGATTTTGAAACTATTATCAGGTCAGCTGCAGAGAAAGCAGGCATCAAAACCATTACAAGCAAGGACAGAGGACTGAAAAGAAGTATTCAAAGGAAAAAAATTAAATCTTCTAAAAAAAAGAAACGAGATCTGAGAAAGTGCTATTTACAGTAAAAACTAAAACACAAACAAATACAATGAATTCTTACCTCAATAGCACTCAATCAGGATGCCCGGTTTTTCCAAAAAAAAACGTTGAAAGTGGCTGTGTATATCCTCTTTTGTTTTGAACATCTACGTATCTTGCAGATGAACATGTACATTAAAGAAAAGCAAAGAGCTTTTTTCAAATTTTGATTTTATTATAACTTACTGTACTTAACAATAAAAATACAAATACATTTTTGTTTCTTGATAAACTGAAGTTTGTTTCCATTGTACATGTTTACATGTATTGAATGAGTTGTTACAGCACCCACATTAACTCCATCTATCTTCTCTTTCTAAATGTAGTTCAACATGTTCAAATTAAAGTTTTGATGTTCATGACAATGCATATTAGATAATGCATTGCACCTGCATTCATTCTTGTACATGTGCATTGTATTCTATACACACAGATTTTAAAGATGTTAAATTAGTGCATATCCACCCTGTGTCGTAATTTTTTAATTCTTTTTAGTGAGCCAAAATATTTTTTTTCAAAAAATTTGAGCCACAACAAAATATTTGTTGTTCTCAAACTTTTTACCTAGAATATTTTTTTTTCTTTCTACTAACATTTCAGAATATTTTTTTTGACAAAAATCAGTTTCCACCTGCAAGTTAAATGGTCGGTCGCTAAGTGGTTGTTCTAGACTTCTTAGCTAACTTACACAACTCACGTATGACGCTAGAATCGAAATTTCGAACGTTATCATTGTTGTTACAATTGATGTTGTGTTGGTGTTTTTAAAGATACAATTCAAATCAGATCATTATGTACTATTTGTAAATACGGCCTTGTATTTGAACATGAGAAACCACAAACATTAACGCACAATCATACATATTTATTTGTAACACCTATTTGCCAAATAGTTCGATACAAAGATTCTGTTGATGCATGTTTAAGATATTTATTTTGATAGGCAAAAGCCTTTTTGTTGCTATTTGTGTACTTCCGATTTTGTTTTTTTTTGACACAAGAGCTATTTATCTTGAGTTGAATGTTTTAGAAATTAAATCAGTTTTTTTATATTTCCAATTGTTTACGATGACGGACCAATGAGGAGGACTTGGAAGGCTAGGCATAGCCACCAGCTTGAAGGGCTCAAACCATTTGATGGAACAAATCAAGTGCTTATATCAGAGCGAACGTCTTTGAAATACAAGTCGTTAAAAAAAAACATAAAATAACACTTGTTGATTTTGTCATTGGACCTTATTCTGCTGCAATGATTTTAGTTTTTACACATACTGCACAGATCAAATAATAATTGGTAAGTAGTCGGTATATGCGTTTAGTTTTCCTTCCATTAATATGTAGCCATTTTTAATTGAAAAGGCCTTAAATTCGTTGTTCTATGAGTTTTCTCATCCCACCTTGCGATTTATTTTTGTTTGTTTAAAGTGCGGTTGTAAAAAGTGAACTTGAAATTTGTATTTATTGAGACTGATTAATGCTAAAGATAGTAATTGTCTATGAGAAAAAAACAAAGATATAGTTTTTTAATAAAAAACCATTGGTTTGTAATATGGACGTTGCATACAAACATGATTTCATGACTTTTCATAAGTATGGAACTATTCGTTTTTTTAGCTCAAGACCCAAGAAAACAAATCTTACTGAGTTGACCTTGAAAAATGAATAAATTAAGCTAAAACAAAATTTAGTTGCCTCCTTATGAAATAAAATATGCTCTGAATACAGAAGATCTTAAACCTGCCTGAAAAAGGCTTGAAACGAATATGTTTATATCACATCACGCATAATACTTTTGTTTTATTCTTTCATTTCTTTACGGAAGAGAGTTAAACCAAACACAAAACTCAAAATGATATTAATTTATAAAAACAAAAAAAAATAAGTTAATAAATAAATAAAACTGAATGCAATGGAACAACATTAGACACACAATGATATCATACACTACAAGCTTGGAACAGTATTATATGAGATGTAGTGCCAGACATGCTTGTACTTGGTCTATATGGTGTGAAAAATTGCGTCTTAAAAATAGTTTTCTCATTACTTAAATAATTTTGGTAAATCACAAAAGTGACAAAAGTCTTGATCTATAATAATATTATGAAAAATAGCAAAGAAAACCGACCGAACAACAAAAGCCAAAAGTCAAGGGACAGTTACAAATCCGGATATAGACAAAACGCAACACAAAAACCAAAAACACAAAAAAACAGAAAGAGAGTAACCCGAACCCAATAAAAACCATGGGTGCACTCAGGTGCTCCGGACGAGTAAGCAGTGCCTGCCTCTAATTAGACACCCGTCGAGTTACTCATTGTCATGTCTAGGGAAAAGTCAAATCCAGGAATAGGAATCACTACCTATGACTCAGCAAACATGTCAGATCGTATTTGAGACACTGATTTCCCATAACGATCAATTAAGTCATGGTGACGACCATATAATTTCTGGAGAGATAACATCAACCTAGGTGCAACAAACCCTTTTTTGAGTAGTTTAGCAGTCAACAACAGGGATCGGTCTAGAAAATCGGAATACCGATCGCAGGATCTATAATAACGTATAAGTTGTGAAATGTACACACCATACACTGGAGCTGCTGGAATGTTGCTGTCGTGGAACGGGAAGTTGACAATTGGAAACTTGAAGTCATCACGTTAGTCGTAGAGTCTAGTTTGTAGTTTTCCTGAGTCTATTTCTAGAAGTAGGTCTAAGTAAGAGGCTGAGCTTAGTGTATTGGTGGTGTCTTTAATTTCAAGCTCGCTAGGGTAAATTGAATGTAAATAGTCACCAAATTTAGCATTGTTGAGGGACAAAACATCATCAATATAGCGGAATGTTAAATTAAAGGTCTGGGCCAGTGTCTTTTCGTTCTTCTTCCTATGTTGCTAAACAACACAAAACATTAAAACATATAAGAAACTACACAATATACTGAATTATAACTAGTTTGTTATTTTTCATTTGACGTGCAGATAAAATAGTTATTTTGGTGTATTTAAAATATAATAAATATTATAACAACTGTCTACATGTATTAGGTTATGAATGAATAGAATAAAAATAATTTATTAAGCGTGTGCAGGACAGCATCAGGGTTTTTTAGTGGAAATCTCAAATTTTATTGTAAAATAATAGTAATTTGTGCCCTTTTTGTGTTGTATGTCTGATTGTTTTGTTAGCGTCCACTCTTTTATTAAACCATTGCTTGTTCTGTCCTTGACTAATAGTTTTATGATCATTCCTAAATATCCACTATTCGTCTGTCTTATACCTATACTTTTAGTACTTTTTGACAAGTTTTTTTTTCAATTGGCAAAAACAAATCAGCGATTCTGTTTTTCTTTCCATCAATTAAATGCGCTCCAATGATGGACATTGAAAGTAAAAAAAACATAGAAATTTCTTGAGATGAATTTGTATATCAATTAGTTTAGTCATTCTTTAATCGTGCCTGTACGATCCATGAAACTATTTAATATTTCGGTGTTGAACCCCTAAAACATAAGTTTCCTGAAATAACTATTTTTTTGTTTTTGAATTAAGATTACATTGTACAAAAAACTAATGTATGCCAAGTTTAAAAAGAATTAATAACAACTTTTTAGTTTAAGTATACTGAAATTCATACAGCTACCAAATTAATACATCAATTCATCTTCATTTGTTGTATTTACAGTCTTTATATTTCAAACCATTGATTATAATGAGTTTATTTTAAAATATATAGTTATCAAATTAGGAAAAGTATTTATTTATTTATGCCGTTTTCGACAGTAGTACAAACAATTATCCGAAACATTAAAGTTAGTTTGTTGTTCGAAATCGGTACAAAATTCACCATTACACTTGTTTTTCGATAAAAAATCAACGTTAGTATATATTTCACGACTTACAATATCACAATAATGTATAAAAGCAGTTTTTAATTATAGCAGTGCTCTTTAGAAAAGTAACATATAAAGATGTGTGATTAAGATAAAAAAATATATAAAAATGTTTGTAGAATATTATAATTTAAAGCAATGAATGATTGTGTCCTTGACTTGTATAGCATAATTTGTTGGTGTAGTGTATATTGGACAAAAGTAAAAAAGCAGTTTTATATACAATAAAAAAACTACTCTCTTTATTCTTCAGTTAGCGTACACATTTGTCGATTCCAGATAGAAATTGAGAGCTTCATAAACCAGACGATATTCTTCCTAAAAGTAAAAATCATAAAAGTTAAATTTAATTCAATAAAATTCAGAATATACCGCTGCATTTTAAAATAAAACCTACAAAGAAATTGCGCTGCTTACAGAAAACACTTTCTTAGAAACTAACTGTATTTCCCGATTCACTTGTCACATAAACATGAACATTATCGATACAAGTTCATAGCACATTTCTAATGTGCCACAATATATATATATATAGTTACCTTTATTAACGTGCGATTTTAAATACAACAAAACATGGTCCGATAAATACTAGGTACACCATTATAACAACTCACTTGTCAATGACCATTAGATTACTTATTAAGTTATATTGCTTATAACATTTAAGTATAAAATCGGCATTAGTGAGATGGTATCCATCTCCGTGGCCCCGCTGACAAACAATTGTGAGAACATATGCACATCTAGAAACTAAAATGTCAAAGTTCACGATTAAAGGTCACCAACAATGGATCGTGACAGGCGCTCTTGTAATGATGTACCAACATGCCAAACATCAAAAGTCTACCTCCAAAGAAAAAAGTTAAAGCCCGGACATGAGTTTGGTTTTCACAAAGTAATGTGACATTAGGGTCAAAGTTTAAGGACAACGTTCACAAACCATAGAACTTAACATGCTGCCTTTCAGAAAGTGATATAACCTGAAACATGGTGTCTTGAAATGATGTACCACATTCTAAATATCACTAGTCTATCTCAGAGGAAAAATGTGACTGGATATAAATTTCTCATTCAGAGAGCAATAATTAAACCCTTTATATCAAAGTTCAAGGCCAAATGTCACCAAACATAGTACCGGACACATTGCATTGAAATGAAGTACCAACATGCCAAATATTAAAAGGCTACATGTATCTATCAAGAAAACGAGTCGCATCCCGGACACGAATTAGTCATTCAAAAAGCAATGATGAAACCGCGAGGTCATAGTTCAACAAACATGGTACGCGAAACATCGCCTTGAAGTGATATTGCGTTATATTAATAGCCTACCTAAAAAGAGAAAAAAGGTACATCCCGGACACAAATTTGTCATTCAGAAAGCAATAAATGTGATTGATGTCAAAGTTCAAGGTCAAATGTTATCAACCATCGTATTCGACGCATCGCCTTAATATTATCACCCTACACACCTTATATTAAAATCATACTTCATTTCGAATGTACGGACGGGCAGTCAGACGCAGGGACGAACAGACTGATCAGTATTGGGCGTGTGCCACAAAGTGGCGGGGCACTAATTATGTCGTTCATTGTTCTTTTTGTTATTTGTGGTTTTATTGTTCTGTGATTTCGTGATAAATTGACTATGAAGTTCTTGTTCCTTCAATTCATTCTTGTTAGTTCTTAAGATTCTAACTTGAAACTTTATATTACAGTGCTAATAAGCAACTTAAAATTCTGTCTGAATTAATGCAAACAAGAGATATGGGTGCGATCAAGATATAATCAGTAGACTAAGGACCTATATGTGGATGTTTTCCATAATACGGCGATTTTATTCGGTGCTCGAACATAATCCTTGTAAACGTGCTTGACCACATGGCAATTATTTCGATAGATTTGCCACAAAATGATAGTGTTCCGTGCAATAAATGGTGGCAACAAACCGTTTGCATAAATATCTACCGTGAGAAAATTATTTTTTAGATTCATGTTTTGTATTTTTATATTTTGACATTTGATGTAAACAAACAAAGTAAACTATAGTATTTATAGACCTAGGTTTGTTTTCATCAAATCGTCAATAGAATTATAAACCTAAGATTCGCTTATGCACGGGAAAAAAGATGTCAAAAATATAGCAATGCAAACTGCTGTACATAATGAAAGTATATAGGATATTGGTGCAAGCGCAAAATAAAATTGCTGTAGTGTAGAAAATAGCTTTACCTAGTCTAGAAGTCCCATTTTGCAGTTTTTTGCAAAATTCCTCAACCCAATATATTTGGACAAACTATTGGCTATTAACTGGGAAGATCAAGGGTATAAATATCGCTGTTTTTAGCTTACACAGTAGTTAAGCAAAATGATTGCAATACCACGAAATTCTGATTGCGCAATGACCCTGATCCAGTTATATTCATTTGAAACGAACGAACGAGAAAGGGTCCAAATAAGTTTTCCTAGCCCACGTCATTGCCCACGGGTTGTTTAAATTTATTTAATATTTCCATAGCTTTCATTTGTTATGGAATAACTAATGATAACAACATACATAATCAGAGAAAAATTCAGGACGTCTCAACTGTAGTAGTCGAGCTAGCTGAAAGACATCGGCTTTGGCGTCAATCTGCATACTGGACACAGCGTTGATGAATGTACAAAACAATCCACAATTCTTGGCCCCGTCACTAAAAATGCACACATGTTAATGATTCCTAAATGAAAACGTAAGTTTTTGATGTTTGCATGTATTATAAATTCACAATGTTTGTTAAACTTAGTAAGCTTCCAAAAATTTTCAATTTTGCCATCAATTTTGAAGACTTATGTGTTGTGTATTTACATGCAGTACTTAGGTCATATTATGTTTACTTATAAAGTAAAAGAAAACATTTAATAATTTATTAATATAAACAAACCAGCTGACGACTGTTACTGGGTCAGTGGACATACTGATCCGTGTCGATAATAGATATTCCAGTCTACATAAATCTTGGGGTGTTGGTCTATCTTTACAAACGATCTGATAAAGTGCTATTTCTCTTGGTTTTTCGTCCTTGTTAAACAAATACATAAACTTAGAAGAAAGTTAATGATTTAAAATTAAACGACTAACAATAAACTAACTCTGTAGATTGGTAAACAACATCCACATAAACTACAGAAAAAAATGATGTAAGAATAACAACCCAAGTATTATACAGCGGTGAACTCGGGTACCGCGAAAGTATACAAAGTACCTGTTTTTCTTGTTGCATTCGCAATTTTATTTAGTGGCATAATAAAGATGAATTAATTGTTAAGAAGGTTAAGAAGGTAAACACATATATAAATAACGCCAGCATAAACATATTACATAAAAAAATGAAATCTCTCAAAAACGTAAGCACATTCGAATTGTTATGAAGTAATATTTTCATTTGTGTTAAAACAAGTAATGGTTAAACCTTATAGTGTGGAAGTTTCACTACACAAAACGTACTAAATTTTGTTAAGTGTGGTCATTAACACGCTTTTAGTGGGATATTTTGTATTCTTCAATTCATTTCATATTTAAATAAATGTTAGTTCGCCATAATTTACTAAACAAAGCTGTAGACTACTAAGTAAATACTGTTTTATAATTTGCTTGTTCACTACCTTCTTGGTCATGACAAGTGTTGCCTCAGTGATGTTATTTTCAGTTCTTTCTTTTCGTTTTATTTTCACTCTAAAAGGACCACACATATAAGAGTCATCTGATATTGCATACACCATGTCTGCCTGCAATTTAGTAAAAAACCCAGAAAATAGTAGATAAACGTAAACCAATTCTGTTGTAACGTTCAAAAGTATAACACACTGCCTGTCATCTTACAAACTGGTTATATTCATTACTAAAAAAATTAAAAGACATGAATAACTAGTTATGAAAAATTGTTCCTTTCCTTTTCCAAATTACGTCGTATACGTGGTAAAATGCACATCTTATCTTATACAGTAGTTTGACGATTGCTGCTAATATATACAGTTGGAGCAATATGAAGGCTTCGTTTTCTATATTTGTTCTCTTCTTCTCTCACAGATAAATTACTCGACTAATAAGAGGTACCAGTAGTCCTATCTGTGACATAAACAGATTTTTATACAAATAACTAACATAAGATATGGATAAATAGTTTAATTGTGCTTTCATTTGCAATAGACATTAGTCGATCATTATGGCTGCGTTTGTGCAAAAATAGACGCTCGCCGTGTGCGTAATTATATTTAGGTTCAGATAGATGTTAATTTAATTGTAGTAGATTTTGTTGCTATATATGTTCAGACCAATAGACGTTCAAATGTTTTTTTTTATGTTTCTGATCAATAGGCATTTGAAACAATGTTAAAGATAAGTAAGCAGCATACACAATGTAGGTTTTTCGTATAATTTAGGAGGTGTAATATATATTAAAGTTGCAACGGAGGTAGTTTGTTAGGTTGTTGAACGTTGAACATGCATTTCAAATTCAGATTTCAGGATTTCAGCAAAATGTGACTATTACCGAACCTAACGTCCTAATAGATAGCGGGACAGCACGATTTTGAAAAGTCAAAACGTTGATTGTACATTTAATTCAGATTTCAGAATATCAGCAAAATGTGACCATAACGGAACTTTACTTCCTAATAGATAGAGGGACAACACGATTTTGAATAGTGAAACGTTGATTGTATATTTATGTATATATGCCATGCGAAGGGTGGAATATACGTTAGACTGTTTACTACTTTATTTGTTTACTTCTGAGAGTTTTATGTAGACACATACCTCTTGTACATCATTCAATATTAAAACAATAGTTGATGAGTTTTGATCTCTGATCATGGTCCAAAAATCAACTTTAGTATCTGGTAACGGAAGCTGTGTTGTTAGGTATCCCACAAATTTTGTGTAAGACTAAAACCAATAAATTATACTAAATGAATTGTTAAAAAGGTAGTACAGCGTAACAATAAGTTTAATTACATTGTGTACCCTTGTTACTATTATGGAATCTGACAATCATGATTCACAACCTTCCTTTATAGTATGTGTATGGTGTGAAAAGAATTATTTATGTATTGTCTTGAGTTATAACGTTTCACACATAAAAAGTGTTCTATTAGTGCTTCGCATTTGTGGTTAGTTTTTTATCAATATTTCACAATATATTACGTTATGTTATGAACTTTATCCAGGATATTGACTTTTATAACATGAATACATACGGGAACCTGCACGGCATTGATGTAGTTGGATCTTCCATTCTCAAATGAAGTTAGGAACACTCTGTTTATATCCACTGAAAGAGATCACATCAATGTTACGAAAACAACACAAAAGCAAAATTGAAATAATACACACATAAACATAGACCGCTATTAATTATGCAACAATATTATTACCAACTATATTAGTTGTGCACCAAATTTAATGTGCAATGTAAGGTTGCAATACCTTAAGTTGGCTGTAAAAGCAAATTATATATGCATTAAATTTTATTGCATTGCATAACATCATGCTAGTTTATTGTTTTTATTTTAGTTTTACAATAAAGTATTTGAGCATTATCAAATACTGCGACAATAGTTTTATGTTTAATCACAAGAAAATTCCTATTTCATTAAAACTTACTAGGCAGAACTCTTTTGTTTCTATTTTTATCAATATTTTCTGTGCTTGTTGCATCTTTATACTCGGGATCCTCGTGTTCAGATTTCTTCATGTTTAATTTCTGTAAATCATTATAAATATTGTAAGGATTATTACCAGAGAAGAATACCTCAAAATCAAATTGATATCGTCCTAATTATAGATTAATATTCCTAATGAACCCACAAGCAGATATTTAGTCCTGTTAATGAATTGCATGCTTGTTTTTTCTAGTCAACTTGAAATCAGGTTAACGGTCTGTAAGTTTAACGCAAAGTTTGGAAATAGGTAATAGTTTTGTGAATGTATATTACAAATAAATACCCTGAATTCCTCATTAAGTCTTTGTTGATTTACTGGACGTTTATCAGACTGTATTTCACGCCAAAATGGCCCAAACTTTTCTTTGGAAATAGAAGTATCCTCCATTGTAAAAGCTTCTAACAAAGCGTGATGCAAACAAACATACTGATCCTGTGTAATATAAACATAAATCAATGTATTGTGCAATGTAAACACACATGTCTATTCTGTTAAAATTACCTTTTAGTTTGAATGGTTTTTAACGCCACTTTTCGTAATTTTAAGCTATATAAGGAAGTCTATTTTTTATTGTTGGAGGAAGCAGGACTACCCGGAGAACACCCCTACCTTTAGTAGGAAAACTGGCTTTTCTAATGTAAACAAGTACACTGATAATATGTAATATTATAGCTCACATAAAAAACTTGCATTATGATTGGCTAGCAAGCAGTATCAGGCAAGTTTACGCCTACATGTCTATACATAAAGAATATTTGTATCCCGTATGGGCCCATGGTAAAACTTATTATCATGGTCGACTTCGTATAGCTTCGATTGCATAATTTACGCAAGTGCATCAATGTCTAGCCCGAACATGTCATGACGTAAAAATTATATGTAATATATTTGTTTAAATAATAGTAAGTGGGTATATTAAAAAACAAAACAACTCAAATATTAGCGATTTACGGAACGGAGGTGGATGTTCTGGCTTAAGCAATGTTAGTCACAGGTGACAAATCTTTTTTTTATTGTGTCCTCTGGCAAGGAGTGTAAACCTGCAAAACCAACAAACGAGAAACGTGCTCTCAAGCCTAATTTAAGTTAACAAGCCTGCACTCACTTCATCATCATGCCATAATTCATCATTCACTCTTCAGTCAAGACATTGTCCAAAATCCCTTGATATTCATTAGACTTAAAAGTGACATTACCGCTAATTCCCAGATTTCTTATTTTAATTTACGTAATCAACGGCCAACTCCATACATCAATAAAGATCAATACAAACTCCAGTTTTTCCACCGATTACTAGCAACAATAATTGACTTTGATGCTTTGCAAACGGTTATCTTGACGTTAAGGGTACAAGTGGGTTATTTATTGAACAAAAGAAGATATACATTTAGAAGAGATAATTTTTGCTATTATTTGATATAATAGTGTTTACATATTTTTATTAATTTGATGTTTAACAGAAATATTATGTGTTTAATATAAACTTTGTGTATAAATTCCTAATGATTTTTGACGATCGATGCAAGTACTGATGGGATGAAACCAGCAAAAAAAAAAATGTTTGGATTTTGATTTATCAATTATAGCATAATTTCACAATTCCCTGAGTAGAATTCTGTTTGATAAAAACATTTATTAAAAACGCATTTAGCAACTAGACAAAGTCGATCCAGCGATCGCTGATACCCCCGCTTTTGTGAAAATTTCTAACGTTTTTCGTGGACTGCGACCTTGAAATTTGATGGATTTCCCCCAAAATCAAAAGGCTTTTTACCAACCTGATATATAACAATATCCCAAAGTTTCATTCAGATCGGTTGCAAACTTTTTGAGTTATTGTCCGGAAACAACTTTTATGTTAAAATTTCTAACGTTTTTGTGGACTGTGACCTTGAAATTTGACGGATTTCCCCCAAAATCGATAGGCTTCTTACCAACATGATATATGACAATATCCCAAAGTTTCATTCAAATCGGATGTAAACTTTTTGAGTTATTGTCCGGAAACAACTTTTTTGTTACAATTTCTAACGTTTTTCGTGGACTGTGACCTTGAAATTTGACGGATTTCCCCCAAAATCGATAGGCTTCTTACCAACCTGAGATATAACAATATCCCAAAGTTTCATTTAAATCGGATGCAAACTTTTTGAGTTATTGTCCGGAAACAACTTTTATGTTAAAATTTCTAACGTTTTTCGTGGACTGTGACCTTGATATTTGACGGATTTCCCCCAAAATTGTTAGGCTTCTTACCAACCTGATATATAACAATATCCCAAAGTTTCATTCAAATCGGATGTAAACTTTTTGAATTATCATCCGGAAACCAAATGTGGACGGACGAACGGACGGACGGAAGGACGGACGGACGGACTGACGGACATGAGGACCACTATATACCCCCGACTCTGTCGAGCGGGGGTATAAAAATAATGCTTTTACTTAAAACGTTTATTGTCAAATAGACCTTCGTTTTCGAAGGAAACGACGATATATATTTATCTCTTAAATATTGTTTTCCCGTTAAATATTTATAATAAGAGACGTGAGCTATAATATAAAAGTTACTCCGGTCTTCGACAGTGTATACCATGTCAAATTCACGGCTGAGAACATGTTTTACATTCGCTTTCTGCTAATCCTAAGCGCTAAGTGTGCCATATACCATGGCTAAGACCGGAATAACATATGTGTCAAACATACTGACTCTGTGTAATTTAAGCACGTACATTGATTATGCGTATCTTAAAGCAGTAGCAACCAAAAAATGTTTTCTTTTACAATAATATTTTGGCAGAGTGTCAAGACAACTGATCGACAAAAAACCTAGTAAGGCATTCACATAATTTCCCACGGTACAAAAACAAAATGTTTGTCATTTCCCCTTAGCACTTCAAAGATAAAATACCTGCTTTCTTAGTTGAAATAGGCAAGATTTTTGGAACAAATACAGTAGTAAATTTGCAGCAAAGTAAACGTATTTGCTCGCCTTTAGAATGACTTATCGAATTTGTATAAGGGAGTTTTAAGTAAACACCGTTTTGTAAAGGATAGTTATGCAAACTTGAAAAAACGCTAAAAATAATGTTACAAGTGTTAAGTGTTAGCTATTTTAGTAAAAAACACATCTATAGGCTTAATAGCAAGTATAGTAAGTATTACAGATAACATTGCTTTGCTACAAATGCGTGATAAATCTATAACACTTTTTTCAGGTGAATTCCTGAAGATGATTACATTCTGAATATCAAAACATATCATTAATGTTTAGAACAAAGAACTTACTGCAGTTTGAATCATATTCATACGACAGTACCTCATCTTCTTTACAAATTTGACAATGTCTACATTTCCTGTGGAGCGTCCTTCTTGTAACAGTGCGTCAAGTGCAATGAATGTCCCCGTTCGGCCAATACCAGCACTTAGAAAGTAAACAAAGAACTAACAAAGAACTAAAAAAAATCATACAGTAATAAACATTATTTTTTACATATCCGAAACTGTTCTTTACATTTAGACAGACAAAAGTTAAGAAAGCAATTTATAACAGTAGATATAATTTGTATACGGTGAAACCAGGTACTTTTTGTAAAATCAAAGATATTTAGTAAAATACGTAATAGAAAGAATTAATTTAACACTGCAACAGACAACGTCATTAGATCAATGTATACGAAATAAGATAACAACATGGATTAAAACACCTAAAATATTGAACAGATTTGACATACTTTTTTCATTTTTCTTCGGTATACTTATAATAGTGCATGTGAGCAACATTTATTTGTTACAATTATTTGATTTCTGAATGCAAATTGTTTCCGACAAATCAACAACTGATAATATTAACATACCTGCAGTGAACTAAGACTGGACCACCTTGCATATTGTTGTGATCATTTATGAAGTGTTTGTGAAACAGCACAATGTATAATGGGTCAGGCGTACCATGATCAGTCCAGGCTGTGAAGTGGTATTGGATAACAGACCGCTTCTCTTTGGACTAAACAAAAGGTTGAGATTATTAACGAAAGTACAGCAGTTATAGTTATATATATATGTAACAGGAAATCTTTAATTGCTGCAGACATCAATTGATTGAATTTTCTTGTTCGACCCGAAACCTCAGATTTTCGTCTTCCGACTGACATAATCCTAAAATATACTGTAGCAAGGGTCTACCCTGTTAAACAGTTAGAAGTTAGATGTAGAGTCGTTACACGGCTACCTTAGTGCACAAATATAAAAATTGTCTTGCTGTTGCTGTCACTTATCATGAGGAATACGAAAAGTATGAGATAATTTCAATTGCCATTTAGAAACATACTAGATGCCTCTGCTGGTGAACTGTAAGTGCACAAGGGTATCACCAGCCTAGTTTAAGTAGTCACACTTCGTTACTGAAAGGAACACTATTAATTCTTTCAGTGATTGTCTCAATTTACATGTATGTTTTTCTATTTAAAAGATAACCTTGGCTGGATTTGGTAAAACGCTTCTGATATGAATTTTGATAATAAAAAAACTACAAAATATTAAATCATCTGGATTTTTATATTGGTTGGATTTGAGCGCCATTAATGAGTCTAGATTAGACGCGCGTCTGGAGTAGTAAATTCTATCGTTGATGAAATTTTATATAACAAAGCGTTCTTACAAAATAATTAGAACATTACAAAACTAACGATATTACATCCTTAATATCATACTTTTTTGTCTTCAATAGATATTTCCCTAGTAATATAAGCAGCTCTTTCTTTTTCACTCTCCAGAGTCAGAACCATGTTATCAAGTGTCATAGGTTTGCCACCAATTGGCCAGTACCTTTCGCATTTTACCTGAAAATAATATGTAACTAATTTACCCATTTTAAACGTACTTAGTTCCACATCTAATAAATGTTACACGAATCTGTTCCGATTCTTCTATATGACAGCAGACGTTATAAACATTTATAATTTGTTAAATATTATAACTAGATGATCTATGTCAAGACTGAGTGTTGCTTTTGGTTTCTATAATTTACAAAAAGTCCATATTTAACCATGTTTAAATAGAATGTATTCGTCATATGTTCGATTTATATTCATCGTTTCTTTGATAAATTTAGCAAGAGACCACAATATATTTTAAACAAAACTAAAGAACTATATCACCTTTAAACCTTCAACGAGGTTTGTTAACATCACTATTTTTCTTGTGTTGTTCTGCCATATCATTTGCCAATGGTCTTGCAGGGTCTGTTTTATTGGTCCTTAAGAACAAATCACAGAAAAAATTATAAATACACAGAGTCAATTTATTACAGCGTAAATAACAAGTAGAGTGATCGGCCTGTCAATTAGAATAAGGCGGTCTGACATTTAAATATATGATTGGTAATGCAACTTTATTATTATTACGTTCATAATCGGATAAAATGCAAAAATATATACAAAAAACACACTTTGAGAGCAAATTTTAATACATGATTGCTAATCAATGTATTTTTACTAAAACCATTTACATTACAACATGAACACTCAGTTTTGACGAATTGTATGTAAATAACATTAAATTAAACACAAAACATAATTATTGTTATATTGCAATATTGCGATACACTCAGTTTCAGTGCAATCTTATACATATTTCTGTATTTAAAATTACATGTGTATTGAAAATGTATGTGTGCAAATTGAACTTTGTTTCATATTACGGTATATGGCGTTGTGTGGTTGTTGCGTATTCTGAAGTGCTGTTTTGAGAAAATTGGTAAACTCGTTTCGAAAAATATCACATTCGTAGCATATCTATAGTTATACCATAAATATTTGCAAAACGATTACAATATTTAGTTAGGTGCAACAATTAATTGGGGCATCGAGTGGTTTAGGTAGTTCGCCTACTATTGATCAAGTGGTCTGTCAACACTGAGATTGCGGATTCGATTCTCACTGCAGGCAGGGTGTACTCGACTCCAATCTAAATTGACAAGGATTGCCAGTTTTCCTACCGCAGGTCGGGGGTTCTCTACGGGTACACAAGCTTTCTCCCCAATAAAAACTGGACGGGACGCCACGATATAGCTGAAAAATTGCTGAAAGTGGCGTTGAAACACCATCCGCAAACAAACCAATAATTAATACACAAATGACAAATAGTCCTATATGGGAATGTAGTGCATATTCACTGTTTTATTTACAATCCTGACAAAAATGTCAACTTAAAATATCTTATCGATGTTATGATGTGCATACATTACCTTGTGATGCAATGTAGCATTTATCTTTGTTAAAACCCTGTAAAAAGTGGTATATGAACAATAAATGTATTATTTCTGCTGTGTGGGACCGTTTTTCTGAATTTTATCTATTGTAAAGTGTCTTTAAGGAAGTTAGAACTGAGTATTTTATCTTCTGATTAATTCATTGTTTAAACATAAGTATTTTTGTAGACGTACACTTTGGCCCAGCAACATTCTTCAGAGCAAAGAATGGCTTCAGGACGATAATTACCTCGACGATCATATGCAAACATGGTTCACGTATAAACCATTAGCTATAAAGAAAATATATTCGCGAACAATTTTAACGAATTTTTATTAACAGTATTTAAAAGATAAACTCTTATATATACTGCTCATGGTGTACATGCCAATCGTTACAAATTACATACTGGTCCGTCCTGGTTTTGGGGATAAACACACAATGACAATGATATTGATTTCAAAGAAGAATTATAGCATACCTGTTATATCATAAAGGTTTTGTAAGTTGAAAATATCTTTTTTTTAAAACAAAATTCAAGGATTTCTAGAAACAACAAACAAAACTTTGAAACAGCAATATATGATTATATTTGAAAGACATGGCTTTCAAGTTTTATTTTGCGAGATATAGTTTACATAGTAATGCACAGATTGATTGTAAATATTAATTACAATACTTAACAGATCTTTGAGGGTTAAATTGGTTGTTAATAAATCAAGATTAATTGTGAGCTATGGCTGAACATTACAAAATGTTGACTCTTCTATCACTCTAGCAAAACTTAAAACTTTCTGTCGATGATTCAGAAGATACAGAAGAATCAATAGTCAATAGTCAGAGGGAGGTCATCGGCATCTGATATAAAAACACTAAATCATGATTAGAATGCCTTTGTCCCATGCACCACATAAATACAAAATGAGCTCATACACCTACTACACAAGATCTAGCCCTACATTTGTTTCTGAATATTTAATCCAGATAAAGTATTGCTTTTTAGTAACGTTATGCTCTGAATCTTGAAACGCAACAAATTCTTATAAAGAAAGATGGTAGAATCGCCATTCATATATTCTTGAAGTTTTAGTTGATAAACAATTAGTGTCAAAGCTCTAAGTTGTTTTCATTTAGTTGAGAGAACTAAATATCTATTTACTCTTTGGCTACCATTTTACACATCTTTATTCTAAGTTGTTTTCTTGCACATATTTCTTGAGAATTATTTATCTGCAAATGTTAAATACATATGTGTATTTAGTAATTCTCAAAATAGTATCATATTCTAATTATAAGCTTATATGTGTTAATTCAAGTGAGGAGAAAATTATAACAAATCACCATGCCAAACATCAAAACATCCAGACTTACAAGCAGAGATAAGTGTATAACACTTTGTAATGATTTACCTCCATGCACATTTACATTCCATGTACGAACAATGTACCAAGTTTCAGAAAAAATATAACAAAATGTTCAGAAGTAGTTGGTTTTACAAGATATATCAACATACTCACAGTATTTCTCATTAATTAAAGTTATTGACATATTGCCATGAACAACAATCTTTAGCATGTTTGAATGGTGTTTGAATGCCACTTTCAGCAATATTTTAGCTATATAATGGCGTACAGTTTTTAATGAAAGGGGAGCTAGAGTAACTGTGAAAACTCCCGACCTCCCGTACGACAACTTGTACACCTTGTCAATTTGTGTTGGAGTCGAATACACCCGGCCTGCAGTGACTAGAACATACTACCTCGGTGTGTTGAATGGCAATAGTGTCAACAGTAGTTGACGTAATATATGTCACATATCTCAACATCATCTAGTTCCTGAGTAGATAAGCATTTAAAGTATTTGGTTTCGTGTCGGTGTATGATAATCTGTATTCTATCTATAATCACATGTTAATAGACATCGTCGTAAAGAAGTCAGGGAATAAAGACGATATATCAGCTGTGAAACTAAGTTTGCTTTAACATGCTTTGAGGTGCTGGTCTTGTGGTATTATGTTCTTTTTTAGTTAGTTTCTAAATATCTAATTAACTGATTACAATAGACTTCTTAAATTCTCATGCTCAAGGTTTAACATGCTTTGAGGTGCTGGTCTGGTGGATTTTTGTGTTTTTCTTGTTAGTTTCCAATTATCTAATTAACATGATTAACTAATTACGGTCATATTAAATGTTTAATGTTCTTGGTAATTAAAAAAAGTTCAATTTAATCAATCTGATTGTTGTGTTTATGTTATTGCCAAATAAAAAATAAACAATATTTTTATTTCTGTCATTACTTACAATACTGGAACAAATATTGTATAAAAAAATTATGTGACAATACTAGAACGCATTTTTTTCCAGTATTATGCACTATACTGCTATACCAGTATTACGGTCGCCAAGTGTATTTAAAAAAAAACCAGATAATCCGAAGAAATTTTAAATTTTAAATTGTTCAACAGACAATTTAACAGGAAATATGGTTGAAGATTGGTTTTGTCAAAATATGTGAGCTGTTTGTTTGCATTCAGCATTTGATCACACTGACCTGAAAGGAAATCGCATGCTTACTGATGGTCACATTTAAAACACCAACGGGGTAGTTTTCTTAAGACTTAGAAAGCCATGAAGAATAATAATTTTCATACTTACTAAAATTGGCATAAATAATACATCCAGCAAAAACCTCCGTATGCCGAGGTCGTTATTTTGGACGATAGCGTCAATTCCTTTGCCATGACAAATCTAAATAACAAAATCGCGGTACGAACGAGAGTACGCGATTTCGTATGGATTGCATAATTTTTAAACTACCAAAATCTTTTTTAGATAGAGAACAGGCCTGACATTTTTCGCTTTTGCACAGTATAGAGATATAGCTGCGTTTATTCTTTGTGATTTATTTCAAGTTTGTCGACAGCTGTGCTCATATATAATTTTTGATTAGAAGTGTATATAAATTACTTAAAATGTTAAAATATCGTCAAATTGAGATACACAAAGTAGATTTTCAATAGCTTACGACCCATAGATAAATCAAGAAATATACTTTTATGAAGATTGGTTATATAAGAATGATAAAAAATGCAAGTACAAGATACAGAAGATTATTTATATTTCACCAAATATAAGACTCCAACGCTTCTTTATTTACAATGTTAGTATAAAACAAAATAGATGACTGTGTAAATACAATCAAAGTTAATAAAGACATGACAAAATACAAAACTATCTTTAAAAACAATGTAATTTAGACTCACACATAAAAAAGTTTCAACTAAATATATTATCCGTGTTGTCTTGTGATTTTATGATGTTCCAATCCTCAAAACAAACGCAATAAATTGATTTTTATGTCGAGTATTATAAAATTATAAAAAAATATTTTTATTTGTGTATGGTGCATGACCACATAAGTATTAGCCTGAGCTTTTTAAACATGACTTTTATAATTTTTAAAATCTTTTTTTTTATTAATTTTATAGTTGTTTTAATCCCAGGGAGGAATTTTTATATTTTTGCAAGAAAAGCGCATGTTTGCAAACATTTAGCGAGTGTAACCAGAGGTACATTGTACTACCAGACAGACTACATTACTTAACATGTAAGATGCGTTAGTAGTAGAAAGATAGTTAAGTCTTTTGATGCAGCTATTAAGGGGAAACGCTTTTTGATAGCTACAAATGACATTTTGATAATAAACTTTATTGAGTTATTGAAAACCTATATGGCCCTACAGTTTTAAATTGACTCATATATTTTTATATCCACCAATATCATAGGTATTTAGTTTTGTTGAAGGAAGAATACAATACATTCATTTATGAAATTTGCAGTTTCTGTTTGCATTTTAATGAGAAAAAACACATGAATTAAATAACTCACATCGACGTAGTTAGCATTGATATAGTCAGAATTTGTTGTTCCATTCACTGTCTCTATAGTAACTATCGTATGGTCATCTGAAATAAAAGATTTTATTGCAGAACATGTTTAAATTCGTACTTAAATACACATATGCATTAGAAAGTTATAAACAACAAGTTTTGTAGAAAAAAATGTAAAATGAATATACTTACATGGGAAAGTGGTCTTAAACCTGTTTTTTGGCATATTGTCCTTCAGCTCTGCTTTAGATGTCGAATGCAGAATACCGTACGGTATTTTCTGAAATTAAACCGATCGTTATCCAAATATATTATGCTTATAGATACCTTTTTAAAAGTATGTGTAAAATGTCTACACAGGACTAAGTAGTTTAGATAAATAGAAGGAAACAGTTGCAATAATTGATGGCAAAAATATAAAACTTGCATTAAGTATGAAAGGAACAGACAAATAGTTATTTTATTTTCAGCAAAATAAGATAAAATTTATTTTGCACGCTAAAAATAGCACGTGGTTAACGATTTTTGCATTTTACCGAATAGTGAAAAAAAATGAAAGGATAATTTTTCCATAATAAAGTTTAATAACAAAATTTAAGATGAATGCTATCCTGAAAACATTAGGATATTTTAACTTTTCTTCTGGCCATCTTCAATCTTTTTATACCTCTAAATGGTTTCCTCAATTAAATCTTCAGTCATACTACGGATGACAATTATATATGCTGCCATAGGAATAAATTTAAAAACGGAAGCAATGCTAGTTGTCAAAAAGACACAAATAGTGGAAACAACATTGAAAGGTTATTGTTCACGTCATTAAAAATAATCCTGTGTCAGCAATAAAGTGTAACTCTGTTGTGTGATGTGATAGGTAATTTAATTTGACATTAAATTGATGGAATGCTTTGTTTTATTTCTAGTGTGCTTTATTCCAGCTATATTCTTGACGAAAATAAGTTTAAAAGAAATGAATCAACTGGGAAAGGGATGCACCAACACGAACACAATTTTGACTTCCACTAGAGAAAGTAGGGACAGGGAATTTAGCCTTGTGTAGCGGCTACAATGAGCCTACTCTTTTCCAAAGTTTACAAAACGCATCGTTATCGTGCAAAAAGCGTGGCATTATCTACCCACTGTGGTCCGCGGTATATCTGTCCGTATTATAACCTGACACCCCTTAATGAGAGGGTGGCCTCTAGCCTCCATCTTGGGGAGGCCGTCAGCTCTGTGATTTGAGTACTGGGAACTATTCTAGTATGGTTAAGTTCTTAAACAAAAAGGATATTCTTACCTTATATTCTTCCCTAAGGCCATCATGTTTTGCCTTCGTTTCTATGTACGCTTTCAAGTCCTTTACTTGAACAGTAGATTTTACATTATCAACGTTATAATATGTATTTTTGTCCTCGTCAATACTCTTTTGTACGGAGCTTGTTCTTGGTAAGTCAACATCTATTTCTTGCGCGAATACCACATTTTCATGACTAATATTGATGTACATTCCGTCATTTTTTGCTTCTGAAACATAGTTACATTCCAATAAATTTCAGTCATATTAACCTTAGATTACCGCATGTATTCAAAATTAAAAGAGATCATATATACATTCAGATTGCTTGATGTTGTTTATAAATGTGTAAATAGGAATGTGCGATTACGCTACACGCATAATTCTAATTGTTTTACAGGATAGAACGCTCATATCCAGCTAACTCAAAACTCTTAGAAACCCCAAGAAATTTCCAGTTATCATATTTCTTGAGCTCTTTTTTCAATAATCTTCTTCTTGTTCTGAATTTTTTGATAAAATGATTTTTAATGGTTTCCTTTTACACGAGTCAGTTTAAATACATTGCAAAAACACAAACAGAAATCTTACTATACCTTACAGCTTGTTATTGCAAAATATGTTGTAAAGTTATCTATGTTACTAAGATAAATTACATCTGACAAATAATATACAAGTATTGCCTTCTTATGAAGTGGACATCCACAATCGTCTTTTGAATTAGTTATATTTTTGAAGCTTAATCAATTATAACAAGTTGACAATTTTGGATGTCCATAATGGTTTAATTAAACGGAAGAAATTAACATAGACCAAAACATGTTTCGTAAATTTCGTTATTTTTCGGACGATTTTTTTTCTAACTTTCATTGCCTATCATAATTGGTAAGTGTTAATAATGTAGATAGTTTGCAGTTGTCTATCAAGTGAATTGGGGTCGTCGCGGGAAATCGGTTGTCCAGGGTAACAATACTATTGTCAGCTGCTGTCAATGCGATTTACAGCTCGTTCTAACTTGCAGATTACATGATTTCAATCACGAAACCTGTACAACCATGTGTTTATTTATTACATAACATTTTAAAATTCAATTATAAAACTCTTAAGTTCAAACAATTGTTGAAATGTTGTTGAGGTACAGAAGAAAAACTAATCAAAACTAGACAAATGTTCTTATTAAGCGTTTAAAATGAAAAACTCGACCTCGGAGGTTAAGCGGTTAATCTACTATTGATTACCTGTGTTAATACCACGATTGTCTGTTCGAGCTCTACCGGGAGGAGGGTGAGCTCGACTTATCCCTAAATTAGCAAAGATTTCCAGTTTTTCTAACGAAGATCAGTGATTTTCACCGAGTACTCAATACATTTTCTTTTCCAAGAAAAACTACGTCACATTATTAGCTTAATATCAATTAAAAAAATGGTAATAAACTTTATCAAAAAACATACGAATAATGCGAACACAAAGTCACGATGTGATAAAAGTGTATGATTCCCCCTTCACTTTTTTCGCCAGTCGCGTTTTTTATCTGCTTCATAATATTTCAATGATAAAAACACGAGCTACCGCTCGCGAGACCAAATATAATTTAACGTCATTGGTTCTAGATATATATAAAATTATACTATGTGATTGTCATTGCTCATATTATAGAATCATCATTTGCATAACTTGCTCATATCGAGTCATATTCGGTCTCAGTTGCAGTAACTCTAAATGTTGAGAATTATCATTTTTAATTTTTATTTCAGTCATAACTTCAGACAAATTTAAGCCCTCTTCGGACTTAACCCAAAATAGTTGCTTTTTCAAGTCCGCCAGCCGCGGACGTGCCGTGCTGTTACTTGGCTTTCCTCAAATATTCCAACAAGATGTAATCAAAATTACCAAGGTGACAAATTCCTTACGCCAGACGCGCGTTTCGTCTACTTAGGACTCATCAGTGGCGTTTAACTCTAAATGCTTCAAGTATTTTTTCATTCGGTGATGGAATGATATAAGTCCACTGGGATCGTGTAAAAACACAATACAGGTAGTTCAAAATATTATATAAACGTCTAAAGAGTCTACCAACCAGTAAAGCTTATTAACTATCGGATCGACAAACATGACGATACAGCATAAACAAAAAATAATATACAAGTCCAGAAGATTATGCAACGATACAAATGACGGTGTTTCTTGTCAAAAATTTAGACAAAGACTGACCAACGAATGGCCTTAGTCATTGAATGTCAATATAAATAAATGACGTAAACAAGTCATAACATATAAATGTTGGCATAACCGGAAATGCTTTTATTTTAATATGGCATTTAAATATAATTGCGAGTGTTTTAGAAAGGAAACACCAGATAGAGAGAGTTTTATTCCGAAAAAATGCATACTGGAATATCTGAGCTGATATTTAAAGTTGGGTATACTAACACAAGGATGGTTTTAATATACAATGTGATAGTATTTGGAAAATATTAACATGATATATAGCAGATTAAGGATATTATTTTTGCTGGAATAATTTTAATCGGATTGCTTTAAAAATTGAAGAACCAGATTTGAGAAATATAGTTTATTTTATTCTATTTAGAGTCCTGTTAATTAGAACATCTGGTATTTTGTCTTTTAGTATTGATTTAAGAATACTGCCTGTTTGGATTATTCCGGTTATTTATTTTACAAATGTGTGTATGTCCACATATTACTGTTAGTGTCCACAGATTACTATAAGTACAACATTTTCTTAACCAGTATCCTAAATCTAAATACAATACTGTTAATTACAGTTAGTTGTTATTCAATAAACAGTAAGTTTGACGATTTTGAACAACCTGTTTAATTTAAGCATAGAAGTAATTTCGATTAAACATACCATGCCTATATGAAGACTCCTCATGATAAAATTTTTTATGATTCCGCCTGTCTTCTTTTTTCTTTGGCGTTTTTCTCCTGTATCGACAGAAGTATTAATTTTAGTATTACATTGCTGATTTTAGTCATACCAAAAAGATGAATAGTTTGACTTTCGCTTTATCGAAACTAACTTATCCTTCTATATTACTAAACAAAATGACAACATGAATTATTGAAGAATCATTAAACCTTAAGGGCATCAGTTTTCTCCGATGTTCTTGGTTTTCTAATTTGTATTTTGGCAAGTGTTTGGTTTGTCCTTTCGATTGTGAGTTCTCCTGTAGTTCTTGCCCTTCAGTTTTCGTACAAATGTTTAAGTTATATAGACGTACAAAAACATATACAAACTTAAAAAAGTTTCATAAGTGCGCATTATACACATTTATATGATAAAATCTAACTAACAAAGTGAACTGTGACCTACAAAGGTACTATTTAACTTTTTGATAGGTATCATTTGAGAAAATCTTTTTTATTTTAAAATTATGGACATGTAAGATTTATTGCAAATAATATTTATTAAACTACCTTTTAGTATAAATGAATACAGCAACTATTATGAAAACAACAGCTACAATGCCTCCCGATACGCCTCCTGCTACTGGTCCCACAATTTTGTCAGAATTTGATGACTCTGATGCTAAAATATACTTATATATTTAAAAAAGTTTGTTTATTCTCGTCATAATAATCAATCCGTGTTATCAAAGTGCGAAATAAATTATGATATAATGAATTAACAAAAAAGTAAATATTGTAAACAGCCCATCATGTCATATCGGCTTCTGTAAAGAAACAGCTTACCATTTCTTTTTTGAATGTCCCAAATATGATGCACCAAGAAGAGACTTGTTCGAAAAGTTAAACACTCTACTCCCTATTGAACTATTAAACTAAAAACTTCTCCTGAACGGAAATGAAAGTTTATCTCAAGACAAAAATCAAATGATTGTTACATATGTTCATGAATTTATTAAAAAATCTAAGAGATTCCTCCTCGTGTAGAGATGACCATAAATACTGCATACACACACAACAAACAAACGATGAGTTATGCAGTACATGTAAATATATATTCACGGGTCTTGCAACATTATTTTCCCTTTTTTGTACATATGTTTTTTTATATATATTTAGTTTTCTACAGTCATTCATCTTCGTATGTTTCATTATAACATTATTATGTTTATATTTCATTGGGAAAAGACTTCATAAGTACGATGTACTTGTGTCTAATCCCCTTTTGTAGCATTTCTACAAATAAAATATGTTTAAACTAAACTACAAACAAAAAAGTATGACAAAAATCAAGGTTTTTCTCGAATCTACAAAGTAAAAATGTTGCCATAAGTTTTATTGAGAAGTAATCAGGGTAATACGTTTTGAATTTTAAAATTATTGTCGAGTTTTCAAAAGACAGCCAGTAATTAGAGTTTCTACTCATAGGCAGCATGTCGAATAAATAGGTTTCCGTGTTTTCTTAAATAAACAATCAGATCGATAACATTGACACAGTGTCTTCTGTTTGGTTATTTTAAAAAGACTAATATGGCTACCAAACATGTGACCTAAAAACAGCAAATATAAAATGAGGAACATGACACTCTTTTAGGCCAAGCAAACATAAATATACAATGAACAATATTTTGCTTATAGTCATAACACTTTATTAAAAAATCATTTTGTTTGGACTTTGGAAATTAAAAATTCAACAAAGTTCCAGGAAATAAATTTTGCTACGCCTGACGCGCGTTTCGTCTATTTAAGACTCGTCAGAGGCGTTCTACCCAAAATTAAAATGCCAAACACTATGTGAATATGAAGAGCATAGAACAATAAAACTGAAATATGCCGATTTAGAAACTAAGTTATGACTTAAATCAACCTATTCCCGGGGTTGGAAGAACCTTAGGGTTTTGACAATTTGAAATTTACACGGACAATTTCATATCTGTAATTTGTTCTTCAACACAAAGGTGTTGACGCCGGAGCGGTCTAACCTCGGGGAATTATTACTCCACCAGCAGCGCTAACCAACACGGATGTTAGAAATAAAAAAAATACAACACAGTAAAACATGCTGAACTAATATTTGTTGGGGATGTTATCTACTATCATAATTCAAACCGTCATTTTGCTACACTTTTTTAACGCTTACGTTTTCTTCTTCACAACGTTCTTTTCTGACACATTCTTGCAATGTTGCCTTACATGATCATTCGCTTTATCGTTTCACTCTATGTAATTAATCTACCACTTACAACCTTGCTCAATGTCTTCAATGGCTTACTTTCTCGCTTTTGACTATTTTGCACAACCTTCAGCCTACAATAAATAAACTGCATATTCCAAACTTAAACATTGACACTTTCTTGTTCTTTCTTTACTTGTACAATCGCTCCATTTATCTTTTTTCCTTCTCAACTTCTATCTGACTCTCCTGACCTTCAATATCCACGGCAATCTTAGTTTTATTCTCTACCGCCTCAATTTCATTTAAATTCACATTGAAAAATTAATTCAAAAGGTGCAAAGTTTCTTATGGCAATAATGTCTTTGCAAAATTGAAAAATCTCGGTCTTCTTTAATGCAGACTGCAAGTGTTCAGGTGCGACACATTTGATGTATGAAGAACACATGATTTTAGCATCATCATTTTTGGGAACAACATTTTGTTTTTTATAACAAATTTTGTCATATATTTTCTGCAGCGGACTATAAACACTAATATCCACAGGTTGCAGCAAGTGTGACGTTATCAGCAAACAGAACTTGTACGATGAAACTTTCAGTCAATAACTGAAACAGATACATAAGAATTGTAACCATCTAATAAGAGTAAAATATTGTGAAAGAAAATAATTCCGTAAATACTTGATGAAGATATGTTATTTATACCAGCCAGCGCGAGAGACAGAGCCAGCAGTATAAACTTTTTCTGACTTTCTCCCAAATATTTATTTGTAATTTTATTTGGACTGTACTGCTGGATTTAGCTGGAGTAACATAAAAGTACAAAATGTGCACTTTTAAAACTGTTGTAAACGACTTAACTATCTATGCAATTAATGATTGATACAACATAATATAAAGACTACTTTTAATGTTTTGCTAATCATTATTTATGTCGTTTGCTGCTAAAGTAATGTACTCGATGTTTATGCCTGTAATTTTTAAAATCATTTTTATCATGTTTTTTTTTATTTTTAATTAAATTTATTATTAAGTAAAACATAGGCATTTTTATTAATAGTCTGCAATTTTTTTAAATGTTTCTTTACATCTTTTTCTTGAAATGTTGTTGGTTATTTCATGCATTTATGCACTTACAATTTCTTTTTTTAGATCAAAAGATTTATTGAATAAGTTTGTCACAACGTTTCAGTTTCTATTTAGTAATAAAAGAAAACCTAGTATGTACTAGTCACGGAGTAGATCTCGCCACCCGATCTTTTGGTCTTTTTTTGTGAAACATTGGCATTTTAAACGTGATAAACGTAACTTTTTTCGATGGATGATAGTAAAATATATCAAGTGAAGCCTTTGCCATCGATTTTAAAGGAAAAAATAACGACACAATCACCAAAATGGCGAGAATTGCCTCTGTCATTTTAATGGTGAGAACTACTATTATGTGTTGCAACAAAATATCAGACGAATCAGTAAAGACAGGGCGCTTGTTAAAGCAAACATTTGAAGCAGTGTCACTTTCAAAGCGATGTAGCTTGACATTTTTAAGTACAGAGAAAGTCACTTTGCTAGGCCTGACATTCCAATACAGTTCAGTGTCACTAGCCTAAATGTACATATTTCAATTTGAGGGAACATGTTGGGATGAAAACATATTTTCATAGTCTTAAAGTGCAGAAAACAGAAGCATTATTAAAAGTTGAGCATTTACACGTAATACTCTAATAAATAGGATTCTTACCTGCTTGAATCTCATTTTCTTTGGCAACTGTAATTGCCTTTCGTCTTTTATACCTGGACGCGTTTTCTTCAATGTATTGACGTCATCGATCACGTTACCGCGAGAAAAAAAGGTAAATACAAAATTATTGTCTGTTATAATATGTGTCATTATAAATACATTTGACAAATAACCAGCAAATACTTCACTGTTTACGCATTGACATTCAAATTCTAAGCAGCAAAGTCGCCTTAATTGTTGCACTCCTTATGTAAATAATTAGGTAGCTTAGTGATTGACCTTTTTAATTTAAGCTTAAATTAAAAAGGTATAAAAAAACTAATTTTACAAGACACATTGCAATCTGAACTTATTTCAGGAAACACATAGGCCGAAATATACAATCCACGTACCCTGTACATCAAGTTTGACTGATTTTCCGGAACTCTTTCCAAGACTATTTTCAACATAACAGACATATATACCAGAGTCTGTGTAGTCTAAATTGTAGATGGTAAGTGATGGATCCAGAACAGTACTACCGTTATACTTTGCACCGTCTTTAACAATGAGCATATTGTCATCTTTCATCCAAGAAACGCCAGTAGGTATAGGATAAGAATTGAAAGAACACTGTATGATAGTGTTTCCACCGATAATAGCTACTACGTTTTCTTGAACTGTATTGACTAGTGGTATATCTATAAATTAGAATGCGCCACGTTTAGCTGTTTTATATCTATGTGCATTTAAACCATCTGAAGCATTGTGAATGTTATTAAATATTATAAATTAATAATCTCACATCAATTCTTTATTGTACAAAAACACGTATACTATGTAACCATGTTTGTAGAAAGCAACTACCGTAATGTGATCATACAATTTAATTTAGCTTTATAAAATTAGAGTTCTATGAAAATTTTCATACATTCAACGCTTGATTTAAGAAAACATTTGACAATTTTAATTTCAAAAGGATACTATATTTACCCTGTATTTTTAATTCAATATCAGCACTAACAGAAGGAACAGACTCTAACAATGATTCACACTGGTAAATTCCAGTATCGTATCTAGTTAGCTGAATTACTGTTAACGATGGAACTGTAATATTACCACCAGAATATCTGCCACTCCCTATTTTAATGTATACACCGTTAAGTCGCCATTTTAATTCCGAAGCATCGTAGATTACACACTGTAAAGTAACAGAGTCATTTGCTTTTTTCTCGTAGTTTGAATTCGGAACAGCAGAATCTAAAAAGTATTGTTATCAATGATTTATGCAAACAATTTATAGCAAATGTAATATGACAACAATAATTAGACGCTTTTTGGTAAAACAGAAGCACTTCATTAGCTTATTTCTTGTTTAAAATAACTAATTGTAACCATGCAGAAAAAGATAAACGGAAAGATGTACGTACAGACGACTTTCAGCGAGGTCACATCACTTTGCTGGCCGAACTTGTTAGACACTAAACATTTATATCCACCTCTGTCCGTAAGGCTAACATTATTGATCAATAGATGTGGATTTTGGATGGATCCAACGTTGAGGATTATGTTATCTTTATACCAATATACTGCATCAGCGTTCATTACTGTACATTCAATTGTAACATTGTTTCCTTTTGAAGATACATAATGTTCACGTGCTACATTAGCTTGTGGAATATCTAAAACATGTGCAATTTAACATATTGACGATGATTTACAATGTGTTTGAAGTTTATTGTCTTCTTTATTTCAAATTATAAAAAGAACAATAGATATTGCCATATTTTGCATCTTTTGCATATTTATTTATAAGCACATTATGGTAATATCTTATAGTTTTGATATATGAATAAAACATGTGCTACTTATACAGTCTTTAGAAACCAGTAAAATCATATGCATATTTATTTACACTGATGCCTAGTTTAGCTTCAGGTGATGTTTAAAGTAGATTATGTTGTTCGTGTTAAACCCCAAACATTTATTTGAATATCACATATAATTATCACAAAATCACTATAACATAAAACATCTGCTTTAATACATACATCCAGCTTCAAGTTGGGTTGATTGATTATTTGTTCCCTCCGTATTTGTCGCATGGCATGTGTACGATCCGCTATCAGATGCCATCACGTTTGTTACCATTAATGATGGGTCTAAAAGACTTCCACCTACATATCTATTCCCATTCAACCTTGTTCCCTGACCATCTGTCCACCATATGTCAAAAGCGGCAGGATTACCAGTAACCGCACAGTCCAGTGTAACATTTCCCCCGATAATAGCTAGATATGTGTGGTTCATGATATTAACAGTAGGTATCGCTATTAGAAATACACAAGTAAAAACTATATATAAGCATTCGACATAAGCACTGAACCGTTTTTACAGTTGAATGTCAAAATATGTTTTGTGTAATGATTAAATTGTGATGAATGTAATTTTAGAAAACGGCCAACACATTAACCAAGTAAAACATAAACGAATTAAAGTTTGCTTAAAATTAAAGGAAATTATAATTTTTCGCATTGTTCAAGGTAAATTGTTTATTGACTATTCATCTTTTTACATTTTTGTTTCCTTCATATCACCTTATAAATAGCATGGCTGCGCTAAGATGCTTTAATTCTGAACAATCTGCTAGCAAACAAAACGCTATTAAGTAGTAACACACACAACAATAAAAATTAATTAGGTATAGCAAAATACTAATTTTCAAAATTGGTAGAATGTTGCAATCGATAGCATATGTAAACGGTATCCCGTAACGATTATGAAAAGCATGATTATGGTCCCTGTGATACATTCTAAAATCATCAGCATGCTTCTTGTAATTAGGAGTTTATTAAAATTTCATCATCTGCAAAAGTTCTGATCGTAATTGTTTATCTTTGCTCTGCGACAGTGGTCTTGATGATTGGCATATTTCCATTTTTTTTTCAAAGTGTTTGACAAACCACCGTACATGCTAGTCCAGATGAAACGACAATAAATAAATACACGTAATAAATCAAAACTATGCCAAGATAAGACAGGTATTATCAGAGCTATTTAGCCCCCTCGCCAGTCTTGTTTATTTTGTCACGTTCATAGATATCGACACTTCAAAATATGCATGTTATGTTTTCAGTGCTAAGAACGCTTATTGTAAAAAAACAATGAAGGGTATCATTGAAAAAATGTTGAAAATTCCTTTTTGCTGCATTTCTTCTGTTTAATTTTTTACTTTTGCGTGCAGTAAGTACGAAGCAAGTATCACTTGATAAATTTTCCATACGTCTATACGCGAGAATTGTCTTGGAAAGTAATTAATACATTTTTGTTAAATATGACGGGAGAACATACTGTTTTTCTATGTGCATGGTTGAGATTTTACTATATTAAATTTTGAGTTAAGTATCCAGGGTAATAGCATTTCACTTTGTCAAAATTTTAGCACTTAAAGCAATAAAAACACAAATGGATTAGATTTTTGTAACTTCTAGCTGCTGTTACGCATCATTATTTTCATATTTGGAAACGATAACAGTGAAAACAGGGATTAAACAGCGGTATCATCACAAGAATTTCAGCTAATTGCTGTGATAATTAAATCTTCTCACTGCCTTGCTCCCTGTTAGTGAAGACATTTGTTTAATTTTTAATATAACGTTGTGCATAATATTATGTTACGGCTACAACGAACAGATCATACCTATCAAAATTTCACAACACGCCTGTATATTTCGTGTCATGTAGACTTGAGCATTATGTTCAACTACACGATGACCCCTGTCTATCAATTACATGGTCTTGCATAAACACATACCGAAGAACTAACCACTTAACGGTTCCATCATTTAATTCATCGCTATACTAATAACGTTTTTTTTTCAAGATCGTTGGCGAATTTCCATTAAAATAGAAAAAAAAATAAATTGTTCCTTAATACCTCATTTGCCGTTAACGCATTAAATGATAAACTGATTACATGTTTGCTTACAATCCAATAAGAAATGCTATAGTGGAATTCAGAACAAAGCAAACAATAAATCAAAGCGGAAAGGGATTGGTTATCAGGATGAAAAAAAAATAAGTGCAACTGAAAAAGTTATAAGCATAATAGATTTGTGTCGCGGTACAATGTTTCTTCTCTTTTTTTTAATACGAAGAGGTCTATCTTGCAACAATCGTGGCACTCTGCCATACGTTACCAATTACATATAGCCACAACCCCAACAAGATGATCTCACGTATCCGCTACCTGGGTCGGCAATGGGCTGATTGTGAGTCAAATGCTGTGAGCCCAGTATGGTCCCATTCAAATCTAGTTGGTACCTTTGTCCAATTATCTTATATTTAATATTTACCGGTTACATTTAATATTATCTTGTTTGACGTTTTGCTATTCACATTACACTGATATTGGCCACTATCATAGACGTCCAAATTCCGTATAGTTATCCGTAATGCATTAGGAGTACCATATTTGTCACTACTAGCCAGTGTCATCCAGTTGTTTAAATTGTATCTTTGCCATTGATAGTTAGTACCAGTGTAAGGACATGACCACTCTACAGAAGCTCCTTTACTTTCATAAACTGCAAAAATGTGAATGATTAAAACAAGTTGCATTTAAATTGCCATAAGACACCGACATTGTTGAATATCTATCTTGGAATGACTATTCAAACAGAGTATTATCTGCGCAAATATAATAATAACAACATGTAGTGATATTATACATTTAATTAAGGTATTGCAAAACATTTCTTTATATTAAAAGCTGACGACTTTGTGCAGGTTTATTTAGAGAGTATTCAGTATTCATTCCGTCCTTGACATGTAAATTAATAAAACAGCAAAATCAGGTTTTCAAATATTCAATACTAGATTATAGATATTTTCTTCAAGGATAATTACCCCACATATTACTATTTGATTTTATTACCGGTAAAAAACATAGCAAAAACTAAGTCCGTCTAAAATGTTCAGACGAAGGTGGGGAAAGCTACAATTTTTTATTCATTATTATGCATACTTGCATTAATAAGCGATTTATAAGAGTCACAATATTACTTCACAAAATGCTTCATCACACATTATATTGTATGAAAAAACCATACATATAACAGTGATAAAACTATACTATATAAACAATTTATTTTCTACCGTTGCATGTGATGTAACGCATCTTTAACCGTTTTGATAAAAACAGACATGTTTAAACAATAATAGAATAATATAAAACGTGTTAACTTTTTGTCTTACCATTTGAAATATGATAACTTTTGTAATTGTAGTAAACAAGAATGCATATAAGAAAAAGCTTATATCAGTAATTTTGTAATAAAAAAACTCAATTTTTTAGATTGACGTTCGTTCTAAGCTTCAATTGATAACAAACCTTAACTGCTTTCTCCAAAGAGCTTTGAAAGTATTGACAATGAATAAAGTAATTGTCATAGTCTACGCACTGAACAAACGTTATTATTTGAAATTTTTCAAAAGATGAAAACTCCTGTGAAATTTCAACTGCCCTAATAGTGGTATACATCTCGCTTCACATTTATTTGGTAATATTTCATTTTCACTTTTTATAAAATAAATATTTCTAGCAAATATAATGTCACTTTTTTATTTTTATCATTTTAAAATTCCGTTTGTTAAAATTAATTCTATCTTTCTCAATTCAGAGAACATATCTGTAGATTATTGAACACGGTTAAATAGTGTATTTGGAACACCTGGAATATATATTCATATATTAAATCTACTTTCATGTCGTTCTGTACTAAACCACAACAATCCACATTCCTCTTGTTATCATTCATCACTTTGAGTAATAATACTTTGCCGATATCCATCATTGTGGGTAACTAATACAATCTTCCAATAAAAAATGGAGATTTCAAACTTTATGGTGATCTTGTATATGATATGCATATGATTTCACCAAGCAATTCTAATACTAGATTTTGTCGTTTAACATGTTTGCATGTAGTTCTGTATTTTAATAAGAGATGGCATGTATTATTGTTCATTCATGTGCTGAACTTGAAACACCCAAGCAAAGAAACAATTTTGATTGTTGCAGTTTTTATAAGTTTTTAAACTGCATAAAACTACATCGGTAAATCCATATAATTTGGTACTAAAGGTTCTAGAGCACCCAATTAGCATTATATGTACCTTCAGTTTCTTATTGTTTTAACAATAGAAAATAAATATGATTGCCATCAATTATAGTTATTTATGTAGCTATAATTGCGTATTTAATTTGGGTCCGAATGGTATTTTTTCAAATATATTACTCTTCTTGACTTTAATTGCTTGATTTATTGTTACAATTACAGAATATTGTTACTTCTATGAGTAGTCTATAAAACACATGGCAAAAAGTTGTAGAACGAATGTGTCCCAGATGTGCACAACTTCATCAAAGTTGGGACTTCCTGCTGTCCATTTCAATGTGTCGTCACAACAAAGCATGGTGCGGTATGGCGTTGTCTTCCATCAAGTTGGGTTTCGTCGAAAAGGGAAGATAATCAAAATTAAGGAGTACGTTTGTTTTTAGAATTGTTTTTGTCGTATGACATACATGTTTAAACCATTACTTTGACACCAACAATATTGCATTCTTCACAAGCAGTCTTTGGTTACCGTCAAACTCGTACTCTGCCGTCAGTTACATACAATATAAAAAGGTTCTCGTAGGACCAAAGGAAGTTTTCAAAGAAGCTGTATTCCATTGACGAAGCCTGGGCACAATCGTAAACATGCTGTTTGTATGTCTCTTTATGTAATATTATTGCTGAAGGCACAACGTTCGGCAAACGGTGTCGTTTTAACGCAGCTACATGGTATGTTAAGAAACGGTTTCTGGCTTACAAGTTGTCTTGTTGTCATGTCTTCTCGTTCAGTTCTCACAAGGGGTCTTCCAGGAAATGGACGGTTCTTAACATAATTTTTATCGTTTGGCATTTACTTATGATTTGAATAATCATTGAATATAAGTTAATATCACGTATCTGTCATCCAAAAAATGTGCCCTCGAACATTATTTGAAAGCAAAGTCGGACCTGTTTCAGCAGTTTAAAAACCTGATTGAAACCAACCAGCTTACACAGACATGAAAAATGAAACGTATAAAAATGTCAAATCCCTACGAGTAAAAATTTTTGATAAAGCAGACGATAATGTTTTTTATCAAGAAATTCAACATTTGTGTGGAAAAAAAACTGAAAATACATACCTGAAGCATGGTTATTCTACCATATGCATGCACTTGTGAGTGTTATTTACGAAGTACGCATTATTAAATGTACTGATTGCTTTCTACGTCTGCCATTTGGATCAAATATTTAGATCTTTAAACAAATACGCTTTAATTAATAAAATGTCCTCAAAGATACCAAAGTCCACCAGCAGAGGCATCGACCCAGTTGTTGCAAATAAAATGTCGTCAAAGATACCAAGGTTAACAAAAAATTTTTCGCCAGACGCGCGTTTCGTCTAATCAAGACTCATCAGTGGCGCTCAAAGCCAAACAATATGTAAAAATCCAAATGATTAAGATGTTATAGAGCTTTTATCACCAAAATTCCAAAACGTTATATCAAATCCGGCTAAGGCTATCTACACCTTGAAATAGAAAAAACCTTAGAATTAAAATATTTTGTGAAATTTCTAGTCAGGAAATTTAGACAATGACTTTATCATTAATAGAATCAATGCTTTTCATGTCAGCACCGAAGTGTGACTACTGGGCTGGTGATACCCTCGTGGTCTAACAGTCCACCAGCAGAGGCATCGACCCAGTGGGTGCAAATAAAATGTCGTCAAAGATACTAAGGTTAACAAAAATTTACTTCGCCAGACGCGCGTTTCGTCTAATCAAGACTCATCAGTGGCGCTCAAACCCAAACAAATATGTAAAAATCCAAATGATTAAGATGTTGTAGAGCTTTTATCACCAAAATTCCAAAATGTTATATCAAATCCGGCTAAGGCTATCTACACCTTGAAATAGAAAAAAACCTTAGAATTAATATATTTTGTGAAATTTCTAGTCAGGAAATTTAGACAAAGACCTACTGGGCTGGTGATACCCTCGGCGACTAATAGTCCACCAGCAGAGGCATCGACCCAGTGGTTGCAAATAAAATGTCGTCAAAGATACTAAGGTTAACAAAAATTTACTTCGCCAGACGCGCGTTTCGTCTAATCAAGACTCATCAGTGGCGCTCAAACCCAAACAAATATGTAAAAATCCAAATGATTAAGATGTTGTAGAGCTTTTATCACCAAAATTCCAAAATGTTATATCAAATCCGGCTAAGGCTATCTACACCTTGAAATAGAAAAAAACCTTAGAATTAATATATTTTGTGAAATTTCTAGTCAGGAAATTTAGACAAAGACTTTATCATTGTTAGAATCAATGATTTTCATGTCAGCACCGAAGAGTGACTACTGGGCTGGTGATACCCTCGGCGACTAATAGTCCACCAGCAGAGGCATCGACCCAGTGGTTGCAAATAAAATGTCGTCAAAGATACCAATGTTAACAAAAATTTTTCAGCCAGACGCGCGTTTCGTCTAATCAAGACTCATCATTGGCGCTCAAACCCAAACAATATGTAAAAATCCAAAAGATTAAGATGTTGTAGAGCTTTTATCACCAAAATTCCAAAACGTTATATCAAATCCGGCTAAGGCTATCTACACCTTGAAATAGAAAAAACCTTAGAATTAAACTATTTTGTGAAATTTCTAGTCAGGAAATTTAGTCAGGAAACTTTATCATTGTTAGAATCAATGATTTTCACGTCAGCAACGAAGTGTGACTTGGTGATACCCTCGGGGACTAACAGCCCACCAGCAGAGGCATCGACCTAGTGGTTGGAAATAAAATGTCGTCAAAGATGCCAAGGTTAACAAAATTTTCTTCGCCAGACGCGCGTTTCGTCTAATCAAGACTCATCAGTGGCGCTCAAACCCAAACAATATGTAAAAATCCAAATGATTAAGATGCTAAAAGGCTTTTATCACCAAAATTCCAAAACGTTATATCAAATCCGGCTAAGGCTATCTACACCTTGAAATAGAAAAAACCTTAGAATTAAAATATTTTGTGAAATTTCTAGTCAGGAATTTAGACAATGACTTTATCATTGTTAGAATCAATCATTTTCATGTCAGCGCCGAAGTGTGACTACTGGGCTGGTGATACCCTCGGGGACGAACAGTCCACCAGCAGAGGCATCGACCCTGTGGTTGCAAATAAAATGTCGTCAAAGATACCAAGGTTAACAAAAATTTTCTTCGCCAGACGCGCGTTTCGTTTAATCAAGACTCATCAGTGGCGCTCAAACCCAAACAATATGTAAAAATCCAAATGATTAAGATGTTAAAAGGCTTTTATCACCAAAATTCCAAAACGTTATATCAAATCCGGCTAAGGCTATCTACACCTTGAAATAGAAAAAACCTTCGAATTTAAATATTTTGTGAAATTTCTACTCAGGAAATTTAGACAATGACTTTATCATTGTAAGAATCAATGATTTTCATGCCAGCACCGAAGTGTGACTACTGGGCTGGTGATACCCTCGGGGACTAACAGTCCATCAGCAGAGGCATCGACCCAGTGGTTGCAAATAAAATGTCGTCAAAGATACCAAGGTTAACAAAAATTTTCTTCGCCAGACGCGCGTTTCGTTTAATCAAGACTCATCAGTGGCGCTCAAACCCAAACAATATGTAAAAATCCAAATGATTAAGATGTTAAAAGGCTTTTATCACCAAAATTCCAAAACGTTATATCAAATCCGGCTAAGGCTATCTACACCTTGAAATAGAAAAAACCTTCGAATTTAAATATTTTGTGAAATTTCTACTCAGGAAATTTAGACAATGACTTTATCATTGTAAGAATCAATGATTTTCATGCCAGCACCGAAGTGTGACTACTGGGCTGGTGATACCCTCGGGGACTAACAGTCCATCAGCAGAGGCATCGACCCAGTGGTTGCAAATAAAATGTCGTCAAAGATACCAAGGTTAACACAAATTTTCTTCGCAAGACGCGCGTTTCGTCTAATCAAGACTCATCAGTGGCGCTCAAACCCAAACAATATGTAAAATCCAAATGATTAAGATGTAGAAAAAAGTAAAAAGGTACATCGTGCTTTTGTTTATGTTCCACAACAAACACTATTGAGTTTTACTAGATCTGCTCAAAATGTGAGGAACAACTGCACTTTGGCCCCATTTAAATGCGGATATGTGATTTCAGAGATAAAAAGGAAGGGGCGCATAATTACGCCTTGTTCTCTTTCCTGCCCCCACACATAAAACAATTTAAAAAGGTGTGTTAACATTCTTTAAATTAGTCTTTCTTTATGTTTTGCGACAATTTTAGCATATTTTTCGTTATTAATTTCGCCAGTTGTTATTTTAGGAAAGACCTGACGATCCAGTCAACGTGAAACATCAGCAACGTTTTTGTAAAAAGAAATTTCATTGAATTGTAGTTTAACAGCAATAGCGTGTTATAATTTTAGAATTTAACTTCATAATAGACCAAACAAATGTCTTAAACTGGCGGTGTCGAAAAACATGTCTGGACTTAAAATAGATTAATGGTTTTCTCCACATATGCTTTTTCTCAGTTTCGTATAACAAACTGTATGGCCCTTGAATACTTAGATGTGTCGCTCTTCATTACCAAATGACAATGAAACTTTTTTGATAGCAAAAACACAATAAACGTATCAGTTATGCCGTATATATAATTTGTATTGTATATTGAAGTTACAACCAGTCTGTTTATTTTTATCAAAACATCTAAATATAAGTACTGGCATCATCCTACTATTTTTTTCATGTAAACATGGGCCTTATTGGTCAGTCTACTTTTAATCGCGTTAAGTCGACACTGAGGTTGAGGGATTGAAGTGCACTGTCGGAAGGTGTACTGGATACCGACCCTATTTGGCAATGTTTGTTAGTTTTTCTACCGAAATATTTGCGCACATTCCAGCTGCTAGGTGCCACCCCCCACCCACACCATAAAAACTGAACGCCATGATACAGCTACAAAGTACATTGTGCTTTTGTTTATGTTCCACGTCAAACACTATTGATTTCAGCCAGATCTGCTCAAAATGTGAGGAACAACTTCACTTTGGACCCATTTAAATGCGGATATGTAATTTCAGAGATTAAAAGGAAGGGGCGCATAATTACGCCTTGTCCTCTTTCCTGCCCCCACACATAAAACAATTTAAAAGGTTGTGTTACTCAGAATTCTTTCCTCAGAAGCATGCAACATATACTCTATGCTCACCACTTGTTTAGTTATTTACGCAATAGTACTTTTAACATTATGAATAAAATAACTTACCAAGTACATTTAAAAATGTTACTTTGTCTTGACAACAATCTTGACAGACATAATAGCCACTGTCAGTAACATTAACATTGCGTATTGTTAACTTTGATATATTATCGATATAATATTTTTTATCATTTGTCAGCATTTTCCAACCACCAACCACGGCTTGTTGCCATGTTCTAGTAGTGAAAGGACATGTCAATGTGGCATTATTTCCTTGTACTGCATCATCTACAAATATTTAAAAAAGTCAAAAGTTTCATGTTTATGCTTACATGTATATAATCGGTCTATTATTTTTACTGTTTCAAGTGATCATAATACGATTTACTATTACAGGAATTTCTGTGTCCTTTTACTACAAATATAAGATGTTGACCATTTTTCATGTGCAACTGTTTCAATTCATTTTGGCAAACATGTTTTATCGACTATGACAGATTAACATGCGTATTATGTTTCCATGGGATTATATGGACAGAAGAGTTTGTGCCATGTAGGTATTTACCAATTTTCAGTAAAGAACTTTCCTCAACACCTACCTCGAATATGACGAGCTGTTTTTGATACATATCATTCAGAAAACTTTTGCCACATAACTATGAAGATATTCAAGAACCTGGACCGTCCTACATGTAATTTCCTCGTCTCAGTAATAAAATAGAAATAGTCCTTATCATTTTGGACCATCTGTTTTATATTAGTACCACGATTGCTATATGAGACCAAACATTCTACATGCATCCAGAGAGGGAGTGATGTAAAACGTTGTTATAGTTTAGTTTGGTCAACCGTTTCTTTATTTCATTCATTCTATTTGGAGTCTACATCCGCAGATTTAAAAGTGATTGAGCTTTAAAAGATCGACCAATACCATAAAGCAATACACAAGTTGACAAGATTTGATGTAAGACAAGAATTTTCTCGCATTTCAAATAAAAATAACAGGAAATAACCGTAGATGACTGATTACATCTACTATGATGATATTGCTAGTTGTACTGTGTTTAGATTTCTGTTGAATAAAGGAAGACTTGGCAATATACGTTATGTTTCGGATACAAATAAAGAAAAATAAACCTCGCATCTCGAGTGTAATGTTAAAATAAAAACAATTTTTAGTTTTATGCATATCACAAGCCTTTGTGCTCAAGCCTTTGTGCTCTGCAAGGCAAAAAACATACATACAGAAATTCAATAAAACAGGCAAGTGCAACTTTTGATTTGAGTGTATGTTTCGTTAATTTGATCTTTGAAGGCGTTTTTCAGAAACAAAACATAATGATAGTATACAGACAGTGTTGGAATTTTTTGCGATATCGCACCCTGGACGAAAATTTCTCAGCAAGCCGATGCCGTTGCACTTCTAGGGAAATAATCTGCACGAAATCATTAGAGACAACCGTTTCATAAATCGATAGTCTGAAATTTCTTTATATTAATTGTCGGTATGTAATTTTAATGTAATGTGTGTTCTTTATTTTAAAATTTTAATCAGTGTTTTAATGCCGGGAATTTTTTTTACAAATAAGTAACTGTTATCCATATACTTGAACAAACATTTTTAGTTTAACATATTAGTAAATCTCAAAATTGTTATGACATAATAAGTACAACAATTATATTAAGTACAACAGCATCAAATATTTATCATTGCTTAAATAAAATTTGTATTGGACGAGGATATTTGGACTTTTAGGAACCCTCGCGTATACTCCGGTTACTTCCCTGAATTGATGACATTTAATCAAAATAGTCATATCTCTACTAATATAACAGATAGTGACATAGGATCCTAACTATTGATCATCAATCACCAAAACCTTGAAAAAAGTTTAAGGTAAAAAATCAATTAAGGCCATCTTTTAAATGACTCTTTTTAACAGTAAGATCTCGTAGAATGATTAAATTTAATTTAAGTTGTCGAATCTCAATGACTAGAAAAGGTATTGAGATCGGATCTTCGCTGTTGTTCATTGTTGACCTTTAAAATACTCAAGGTCAAATTCCTATTTTTAAATTGTTTTCAATTTATAGTAGGGGCAGTACTAACATAACATAAACTTAACTTTAAAAAAAAGATAGAAAAAAACCAGTCAAGTCGACCGCTTTGACTGGACAGAATTTTGCCATCGTTTGTTATGTAAAATGCTTGTTACACATACTAAAATGAAAAATGCATTACATGTACTAATACGCATTTGTTTGCAAACTATAATCAATGATTCAAAACGCACCTAACTCAGAAATTTGACGCCATATCATTTGGGGCAAAATATCTCCAACTAACTAAAAAACTAATTAATCATTTAGTTTATCAATGAGGTTCATATATGGGATTTATTCTGTACAAAGTCACTGATCAATGTAAATTCTGTTACATTAAATCCAATAAGGGTACCGGGTATGTGTTTAAACTGTTAAGATAACTGCTAATGTTAGTAATAAATATTCATAGTAGTCACAATATTCAATTTAGATATACCAGGAAGCGACCTGGTATTAACTTTAAACTTTAAATTGACTAAGTGTATCGTCAACAATTACTGGTATTATTTAGACGCCATGTATAACGACACATTACCCTATAGTGCATTTAAATTGATTTAAGTTTAATCCTTTCTATACGTTAGGAGCAATACCAGTGACAAAAATAAGATTAAAAAGCTTAAAATAAATAGAAAGCAGAAAAAAGCATCTGATATATTTATTTACTACTAGATCAGGACCATATTACTTTACTTATATTTGGCAATTTGTTTACTATTACGTTTATTTCTGATGCTATTTCCGGGTTTAAGGCGTAGAATTAAGAATTTATCAAAATCAAGTTTATTTTTATCGCTTTTCAGCACGATTTTTGAAAAACTCATAAAATTCATTTAAATAAACTTCGATTAAAAGCTTTCTATCCTTTGTACAAGAATGTAAGAATTTCTCAAAACTTTTTAGAGTTTGAACCTTGTCCCGTAAATCCCTGCGACCTGCTTTATGAACTTGGCTACTGTGCGTCACGTGGACGCATTGATGTAACGTTAAAATTAATAAAAAAATTAACACTTACCTGCATTTGAACGGTAAATGTTTATCGAGAGCAGAAACAGTCCTAATATTTTCGATATAAATCCAGACATTGTATTTTCCTTGATACCAGTTAACAAGGAAGTGGATATGTACCCCTTTAAATTGTCGTTATAATAAACATGAACACAATAAGTACAATAAAAGTCACGTCATTATTTATACACTTAGGTATGTCGTGTTAAATTTTAAAATTAAAGATTTCATTTTAAATACTTGACTTGGTAGCGAACAAATTTACATTCTTGAACAAATTAGAGTACTTTATATTAATAGTTAAAGTAGATAGGATGTTTGGAGATACGTCACTACCTTACATAAATGTCTCGAGATTTGTTTTATCAAGGGGGCGTGGAATTTATCTGCTCAGCTAATGTGTATATTGCGAGCGAAAATATATCTGGACGTTAGAATTTTTTTGTCTTTCGACTATAGACACTTTTTCTTTAAGGATTTGCTCCCGCCCTTCTTTCCCCAATTTACCTTTTTTGTCTCATGTATAGATTATAGTCTCAAAACTGCTTAAATCTATGGCAGTGTTTTGTTAAATATTAAATATGTTGGAAAAGTAACAATATTGATATAGAAATGTAAATTCTTTAAATGTATTATTAAATTAACAAAAAAGATGCAACATAGTATTTAGATTTGTTAGCTGTATGATTGTTGTTAGAATTAGGTTTAAATACTGCCAAATTTGTGGTAACCCTCACATCGTTGTGATAATCTGGCACCCATTCGCCTGCATCATGTCCAGGGCTCTAGACCGTTCTGCCAAATCCGCTCTGTATAAAGCTTCATTAACTGAGTTGAAACGTAGAGATTGACATAATAAATGTGTACTAGCGTGTAATGATGGCATTTTCCTAACCATTGCGTATAAACTTACAGTAATCTAACTGGACGTTTGTGTATGTATTAATTATGAAGTCAAAGTCACTTGCCATACATGCACAGCACGTAAGTTATATGCATACGTCTTAGTATTGTGACAGCCATATAATAGATATCTATCCAGCGGATTTCGGAAGCATCAGAGATACAAGGTTAACACCAAATATTTATATACGTCTACAAACTATGCTGAACACTGTTAGAATTAGAATTTAATACTGTCAAATTGTGTGCTTACCTTCGGGTGGTTTTGATTGGACAACGCAACGAGTACAAACGGGTGCACTTGAGCTTAACATGCACTCAGTCTCCTCAATCTGAAATCTGCTATTTACGGTAGACTATATTGGGACGGTTTGATGAAGAAGAGAAGTTTTTCATGGTGGGTATATTACAGAGGACGAATTTGGTAAAAGCTCGAACGTTTTGATATGAATAATAATATTGTTTTGTGGTTTCATAACATGTTTTTTTTGCCGTGAGAATTAGGGCATTTTTGTATGTACGAATCATGATTAATATGTCAGGATTTAAAAAATCTATCCAGTAATAAGCAATGAGCACTATTAATTATAATTAAAAACGGTAAACAGATTTCATGAAGATTATTACAGTGCACGAATGCAATCTTAATTGAGAAGGATTTTTCCAACCGCAAGTCGGGGTATTCCTGCGCCCCCTGTTAAAAGCGGTACTTAAGCGAAAAGCTTAATTACTGCGTAATTAATAAATTTAACCCCAATTTTTTCCAGCCTAAAATGCAATGATTTTCTAGAAAAACAGAGACTACAGGTAATTTATTGTACCTTATGTTTAACTGAAAAATATAAGTCATTCTAATTTTATTAAAACCCCACTTAAATACTACTGAAATATCTTACTAAATTCAATTGATCGTTTTTTTTCAACTGAAAATACACGTACTAAAAAACTGTTACAGTATAAACTATAAATTTCCCCTACTCATTTAAATGTCCTTTTATTTAAAATGAAAATCCGCTAATAAACAACTGAAAAAAAACTTGATTCTTTTGATAAACGGTAATAACAAAGTTCTGAATATCAAGGAACCTATCAAGAAAGACAAAACACAAACCAACAACCGAACATATAGACTTGACTATGCGCTTTTATAAGCAATTAACTGCCTGCTCTATGTTGATGACGTCGTTTTGATAGCTAAATCTCAAGAAACTCTTTTAATTATTTTAATAATTATATAATTTTAGTGAAGTTAAAACATTAAAAAATTCATGTAAATAAAAGTTTATTCCAACATTGAGTTTGCATGTTTTGATTGATTAAAAACTACTGTCGGGTCATGTTATATCTCAATAGTAATAACATGCATCTCATCTGATTCTAGTATGCGTTAGTAACACAAGATTTCTGTCAAGTCAGCGACCAGTACGCGTCTGGTGTTAAATATATTTGCACCGTTAGACGACGATTTGTTGGTATTATTCGTAATTAAACTGTTACTGACTCTGATATCCGGCTATAGGTGGTTCTCAACCCTCAAAAATGAGAAGTCAACTGTACTAGATGCTCGGTGAATATTACATTTTATCATGTTGAAAGTCCGGATATCGACATATATTCAAGTCAGTAATTGAATGATGATACTTTAACGAAGACCCAAAGTTAATATAACCTTGGTTACTGGTTCCCTGGTATAAATATGTATGCATACATAATGGCCCCTTCTTGTCAAATAGCGAAAATGTATGTAGGGCACACAGAAAACAGAGGGAAATTAGATTCGCATTTCTTAGTTGTATATGTTTGCATTCTTTTGACACGAAGGTTTTTTTGTAATTGGGTGACACGTATAATTAATTACTTTAGGAGTTCGAGATTTTAATTTAATTATAACATTCAATTAAAAACATTTAAGCATATAATCATTTATTGAAAAATAAATTATACTTCCAAAAACACCTATATAATAGCATAATATAAATAAAGAATGTGTCAAAAAGGGACCTACTTAGGAGCGCTATCTTTAAGAAACAACTCATCCCAAAGCTTAGGTATAGCTTAGGACCACTGATAACATACATTTAGAGCTTCTCACTTAGTTTACCTAAATAATAATTACTTTTAGCAAGGTCACAAATGTGTGCATCTAGCATTAATAATATACGTAATATACGTAAATTTTAGACAAATATCATTTGGGCTTGTAACTGCTACACTCCAAAATATAGCGCGTCTCACTTTTTTCCTGTTTCCTAAAATTTAATACGTAAATTAGATATTTTTGACGGTTTACGTAAAGGATTTTCTGACTTTGAGAAGTCTTCTATATACTAAATTATATTCAAATTTTCAATTCAAAACAATTATACATCGACCACTATTATTTCACAGAAGAGGAAACTGTGAAGTGTTTGTTTCATTATTCGTTATTTAGTCGTTTGATAAAATCGAAATTAACACAAAGTCATTGTTAAATACAAAACATCACTCTTAAGCTATATGAATTGTTTTTATTGGGAATGACTGTAATGAAGATAAAACATTGTACAATGCAGTAATGCGGATAGCACGTAAAACATGCCATTCAAATATATATAAGCATCTACATCAAACAGTTCAGATCAAATCAATATACACTTGCAAATCTGATAATGGCATATTTTAGTCGATAACTGCATATGTATGTTCGTTCTGTAGAAAGTTATCAATTACTCTGTAACAAAGATCATACTCCTCCTAAAATACAAAAATACAAAAAAATAATCCATAGCTTTGTCTAGAGTTGCTCACATTTATACTTTTTAGCAACTTCCATAGCAACGACGAGGAATAAACAAATATGAAGTATGCTATTAAAAAATCTTATTATGTTTTCATAACCGTTATTTTTTATCAATGCCAATATTTATGCTAGATGTAATAATGTTTACATACATTTTTATTGTCTTTTTGCCAGAAATTAAAACATGCGTCCTAGTTGTTTTTTATCAGGCATCACTCAAATTTCTGAAGCTGACATGTTGAGCTTTGTCATTTGGACCGTAAGATTGAATTTGTCTTAAGAATATAAAAACAAAATACTGAATACTAACGAAACTGTTAAAAAGACAATCCACAAATCAAAGTCCAAGAAACTGACAAACTTTGGAATCAGCAACCCAAATATAACCTGACCCTGACTTGGTACAAGCATTACTGTATTATATGAGTTGGTTTGTTGATGAAAATTGATTGGTATAATATATCACTAGTCAGTAATAGATGTATCGAAGAGTCATTGCAGCACAATCCCTGTGTACTGAATTAAACAATTGGGAGAACTATCTGCAATAATATTTTCAGACGAGATAGAATATTTTTCAACAGGGAAATTATATCTATAGTAAAATTAATTAAAGGCGCGGACGAATCGTTTTCTCATATAACCTTAGTTAATAAGTTCATCTCGAAGAAATTGGTGACGTTTACAAAAAACAGCTTAATTCTTACAAGCTCTTGCATTCCTGATCAATATAAAACTCAATATAAGAATGTATGGTATAAATTTAATAACTTACAAATGTTTGAAATAATTCTTGTCGATTTTTTTTAAGGCGGACAGCGATCTGTAATATGCTGAAACTGTGTTCAATGTGTATTGCATGAAGCACTTCATGACAAACACCAAGAGCGCCACACGCAGGAAAGTCATCCCCATTACTACAATGAAATAAATGTTATGAATAAAATTAATACAGGAAAAACAAATCGCGACGCTCTGAATTGGCTGCGGTGCAAAGCAAGTCTTGATATATGAATTACAATTGGATTTCATTCTATTGGATTACGAAAAGAAAACACTGTTCGAGAAGATTACACACCACAGTAACATCATTTACATTATATAAGTTGCGAAAATTGACTTAGTTTTAACGTGTTGAAAAATGAGAAAGCTTCCTTGAACAAGACCAAAACATTTGTAAAACTTTTAAATAAAATTTTTCTGTAATGTTTAGGAATCTGAGTTGAGTGATTTAGAAGTAGATAATTAATAACACACAAAATCGGTACTATTGTCTCTAAAGGTATAAAGACTTAGGTTAAAAGCTGTAGGATGAGTTGATTAGACTATATATGCATCGCATTTTACCCGTCTGTCCACCGCGACCGCCCGCCTTTCTACTTTACCGTGCTAAAACCAGGGCTTGCAACCAGGCCTTAAATTATGAAGATAACAATCATATGTGTACATTATCAGTAAAACGAAACGGATTTAGATACCATGATTATTAATATAGACTCATCAGTGCCGCTCAAATCAAAACAAGAGGATACAAATGCAGTTTTCATTTTCTACTAGTGTTTTAGACCATTGGTTCTAAATGGATCATCTGTCTATCTTTCCATAAAAAATTTCTATCACGTCTCGATACTCAATGGCTTACATGTTTACGTGGTACACAATACATGGTAAATTGGCTTTAAACTTTTCGGGATTTTAGTATCTTAGATCGGTGTAAACATGGACGAATATAAATATGTTTTAACATCACGCTTCGTCTTAAACTTCGGTGTTGCAGAAGTCAATCTCATTTACAGGAAGGATTCTTCTAGAGTTTAAAGTTTGCACACGCGAGAATACATCAATCCAAATTTCAAATGATCTTGCTTCTTCAGTTTTAGTAATGTTAATAACAAGTGAATCAATCTTAAGTTCCCGATGTTTTGTAAGTCAACTATAGCACGAGCTATGAACAGGCAGTCGCTGCTGTGCTGGAAACATCTCTGTAGAGGTATATTGCAGACTTGTAAGGGGTGTCAAAACTTTATTGACCTATTGAGGTGCATTTTGATTGCTAGCAAATTACATCAATTTTAATAGTACAACTAGAATTATCACTCCAACATTCCTAAATTGTAAATCTCAAAGACACTGAAAACATTTGTAGGTCTATTTTTCGTATGCAGCAGTTATATGTAATATATTAGGAAATTCTTGCTAGATAAACACCGTTAGTGTCTTGTAGTTAAATTACGCCGGTTTTACAGCCCCACCAATCACTAGTAAATAAAATAATTTAAAATTGGTTTGCATAGTCGCTATCTTGTTTCATTAATCTAACAACAAATTTGAAAATGTTCGTTTTTGGTCTTTTTGGTATTTCGTTTATATTTGTTTGGGTTTTTTTCTTTTAATTGTTTAGTTGTGTGGTGTTTTGTACATTTTCTGCTGAGGTGATTTACCCGTACGAATTGTATAACTTAACTCTATAAAAAGATGTTACGTACTAAAGATATCATGTATTATCAGCGCTTATTTAAATGCAAAATATTTTCTCGCTAACCTATACTATAACTCTAACTTCTGAGCATTATAAGTTATGATTATCACCGACAGGTTGTTATCAATTAAACAAATGTAAATTTAAAATTAATACTAACCTCCCAATCAAGGCAACCAACCCAAGTTCTTTGCTGCTAATTACGTTAAGTATTTTACACATGATATCAATATATTGTTCAACCTTCCAGTTTGTTGTCTTATAAAGTTTAACTCGCATTACTGTCTCTTTTGCCTGTTGTGGAAACAAGTAAATGTTTGCAAAATCTTCATTTTTTAATTTAAATTGAATATGCTTTTATCTAAGGCACATTTTCTGTATGTAAACTGCAGATTCTAGAAATAAATTTTTACATTTAATTAAACTATTTAGTTTTGAATTGAAGCGGTCATTAGAGATTTTAAAGGATAATATGTTGCTGTCTTGATATTGTTTACACGTTAGACTCTATTTAGAAGTATTTGTTTAATGTTGTGTTCGCACTATGTGAAATGAAAAATTCTATACAATCTTATTGAACTTATGGCGACTTGAATTGTGTTTTATTCTATATGTCGTTTTCAACATACCTTGTTTGAAATGTCCAAAACAAATTCAAATATGTTATTCTGTACTTTTTCAAAGTAACATATTTCCACTTTAAATGAGGGTGTATTGATAGGCTCAGTGGTATTTGGGAAGAATTCAGATATCTGCAACATGTAAACAAACAGATATAAAATACGAAAATGAATTCGTACAGTACTCGTACTTCTTAAACGGTAATAATATTGTTTGAAACACAAATTCAAATACATGTAACTAAAAATCTAAACTTAAATATTAGTCCGATAATCAACTAGTTCGTAAATCCTATTTTGAATAAGAACAGTCTTGTCGCTTGATTCTTGAGCGAGCAGGTTTCTTATTATGCCATGAAATTATATATAAAATAACGGATTAGACGCATCTTCTTAGAAAAGCTCTGTCTAATTTAAAAGAAATTAGTTACCGTTTCCACTCCATGTAAAAGAAGAACAATATAGCCAACATGGTAATTGGTGATCATAGTCCAAAAATCATCTATTTGACTTTGATGAGGTACTGTTGTTATAATATATCCACTTCCATCATCATGCTCCTATTAAAGCAATTGCAAGCATATTAACACGAATCGTAGTAATAGTTCCCTGTGCTACATAACATTGATAAAGACAAGACAATACAAGTTCCTATTTGAACCTTAGTCGATTGCAAGTTTCCTGCCTACGGTTGTTCCTACTCACAAAATACTCCAGTTTTCTCCTCACTGAAAGCATGCAACGAATGGTAGAGCAACACGTAACAACACCATTTTGCCTTATAAATTCATATAAATTGATTTTAGGATTTTCGACCGTTATTTCTGCATGTACATCGTCGTCACTTATTTTGAAACATATGTATCTTTATCTTATTCGACATATTAAAATTCAATATGCATTTAATGGCTGTAAAATAATACGAGCGATAAATTTCACAATGTTTGTAGCTATCATTGCATAATTATGGTTATGCAAATCTTGAATGTCGTTAGGTCAGGTTAACAAATCTTTTTGAGGCAATACTCAATAGCTACTGTAAGAACGAAGAATTGAGGATACCAATGAGTATGCAATATACCGTAAGTCAGGGACAGAAGAAACAATATTTAAAAAATCTGACATGTTAGAAAATAAAAAACGACATTATGTCATATGCATATTACGATTAGTACTAATGATCACATGTTCTCTTAACACTGAGATTGTGCATTTTAGTCTCAATGCAGGCAGGGTGCGCTCGACTCCAGTCTTAATTAACAAAGATTCCTAGGTTTACTACCGCAGGTCCATCGGGGTTTTCTCCGGTTACTTCGACTTCCTACCCCCTCCCCCCAACAAAACTGGACACCAATGATATAACAGAAAAGTGGCGTAAAACATCAAACAAACAAACAAGATTCCTTATAATATTAGTCGGCTGGTATCTTGCTACTTTATTATACATATATATAATACATCTGCTTATATCTAGAAAGATAGGAACAATAACAAACTTTTATAACGGCTTTAGTGATATTTTCTTCAGCTATAGTTGCACCTGTAAAATATGATATTTTATACATTATACAATATTAAACATTTTTTTATAATTGCACTGATGATGTTGAAGTTAGTTTTGAAACGTATTCATTTGCCAGTAATTAATCTTTTATTTTTTCTGGCATCTTGTCCGTCCGCCCATAGAAGATAAGCAAAAACAAAACCAAAAATAATTAACAATAACAACAAGTAATTTTAAATTGGAAATAATCCATCTAACACCAAACAATCTTTGGTAACGCTTATTCGTAAATATATGCATCAATTATAGAATTACTTTGCTAATCAGCATTGTTTTAAAAGCCGGTCATGTCGTGATGTACTTACTAATTTGAAGAAGTTCATTAATGACATAATCTGTAGGATTCAGTATAAAGCAACAATTTAATACGAATTTAATATAAAAAATGACAGCATTATGTGAACGAATGATTCTTTATTATTTTATAAACGATTATATTTACCAGTTTTAATATTAATAATTTCGTAATCAGTTTCGTCCCTCAAAATAGGCTTACTTTCTCTCTCGAGTGCCTAGAATGAACAAAAAACATTTAAAATATATTAGTACAAACTGTAGACAATGAATATGTCTAAAACAATCTTAGACGTCTTTGTGTTTAGAGTGGTGCAATATGGACAATAGTTAAACTTTGAGCGTTATTTATTAGTAAAATAGATTATAACCAGGGTAATCATAAAAAATACCTATTCAAGTACTAGATTGATATTTTATTGGAGCGGTTGCAATAATATGAAAAATATTTTACTTGCATCCAATCCCATGAGCACCATTTAATGAGTTACATGCGTATTTTCTAGGTTGGGCCAAACTTATTAGGTGTCATCAAATAAGCACCATTAGACGCTTGTAAGCGCTTGCTCAGATTTATAATGTTTATAAGCACCTTCAGCTTACAAATACACTGGCAACACATTGTTCATAATTTTTGTCTAATTAAAAGCATAGTCAAGATGATTCGACACATTTGAAAACCCAGAAAAGGACACATTCTAGTACACGCTGTTGTTATCATATTAAAGTACCTCATATTCCTTTCTGATTTGTTGCGACAATGATGATTTGTCTTGTAGAATCCTTATGAAATCTCGAGCATTATACGTCATAATCATCATATTCCTGTCGATTTGACTAGAAGTCTAAATTTGAAAAGAAACTTGTACAACTTATATAATGATTTAGAATTTTTGTCCTTATGCATACTGATCCCGAAACTCAATTAATCTGACGACGTTATTCGAGAACACATTTAGGTCAATTATTGAACTAGAAAATGTTGTCTATGTTTCTCAACATTTTGTTGCTGTTTTATCCTAATGTATGGTGTTAAATTTTAGATCCCTTTACCGTTGTATGCATGCAGTCAGCAAAGCATTTGCGTGAACTTTTTTATCTATGAAATTCCTAACGTTATTCGCGTAATGATATATTCACTTTAGAAAAAATATTAAACAAAAACTACTAGATATTGAATGTCTGTTTGTTAGCAAAAATTATGAATCATTACAAGTTTTGTTTTTTTCTTAAGCATAATTAAAAATACACCAAGTAACTGTGGTTGCTTCATTATCGAACAAGAATGTAGTACTATATCGAGCACTTAAAACTTACCAGCTCTTTAGATGGGTTGATATATGTATCAGTACTGTGAGACCTTTGTGTTTCATCATAAAGATGCAGTTCAACTAAAAATAATAAAAGATTGTTATGAAGACGAGTTAAAACTTTAATTATATATTTAAAATGTTGTTCTAGAATTAAACTGCAATAGTAATATTACTTGAATATTTAAGTTTAAGTACAAAGTGAAAAAACAACGCCAGAATTTTACATTGATAACTTGTTCATTAAACTTTACTTAATATTCTGTGTATCTGCAATGAACTGGCAATTTAATTTATTGATCCGAAACATTAATGGACAATTTCTTTTTTTCGTGAAAAGGAACTTTCGTTGGTTGTTGTGCTGTAAAAGGTGCTAGGAAGGTTTGCTGCTTTACACTTGCTAGCACCTTTTGAAGCACAGCAACCAAAGAAAGCTTCACAAAATACTTCAAATGTTTCTTTAAATCAAGCAATTGTATTTACATACTGACCTGTGGAACTTATAAATTCCATTATGTTGGAGAAAAAGGGACAGCTTTCAATAACCATCGCTGCTTTCTCACGAAAAACAGAAATCGTCCATTAACTCGCCATCTTAAAAGTACAAGCCATTCTTTTGATACATCAACCAGAAGACTTTGAGAAACAATATGGATACATCAATTTAACACTCTAGAACCTGATGAATTGAACGGACGTAATACTCACGTAGAATACTAAAAATATTTATGGTTCTACAGTTATATTTCTGGTCATTCAGCATCTTACATTTTTTGTCATGTGAACAACAAAATAATTTCGATTTGAATTTTTCATTCAGTCAATCACTAGTGAAGCTGTTTGGTAGAGCGTTTCTTATATATTATTAGTATATAGTAGTTGTTGTTAGAACTATTTTCATTTAAAAACTATATTGATTTATTTTGTAATTGTATCAGTATGCATCTGACTGATCCAACACTAACTAAACGAGATTGTTGTTGCAATTTATATATATATAATTAAGGTCTTTCACACTACTGTGGAAAGACCTTATCTTTCTTATGATTATGATTAGTATTATTATTTTTTCTTTTCTCTTCCAACGTCATTGGCAAAGAAGTGTCGCGAAATATTCTTTTCATACTTGGTACCATTAATCAGTCGTACTGGCAGATGACTCTGTTCACCATGTGAAACTGGTCTATTTTAAGTAACATAGTTATCTACCATAACACCGTAAACGCTTGTTAGCAGATAAACTCAGAAACCGTAATCGATTCTTAAAATCTAAAGCGTACAAAATGTCGGTGGACCTATGGCAATGATTTAACACGCACAATTGTTTTTTCCTATCGATTTCCTGTTTACGTGTCTTGACCCCAAAATGTTGCAACTCGTAATTTGTTTTTGAAACCGCAAGTCCTATAGACTTCGAACCATCACCATTGATCTTAAATGAAATATAGTACCTTTAAAAATGTCAAGGTCAAAAGTCAAAAGTCAAAGTCAAAGGTCACCATAGGTCTTATTAGCACTATATCTCATAAACCATCAAACAAAGATAGAAGCAGACAATAAATAGGAAAAATACTCCTTTGACCTTCATTTGGTACATTTAACCCAAAGGTGTGCAATGAACCGTTTTCAAGTTACAGCCCTTGACGCGCTTCGGTTAATTGGTTTTTGATTAAAACGGTTAGAGATAATGTAATCAACATGTAGTTGAACATGAACAGTACTAAAAGAACTTTAATTTGAGCCAAAGGTCAAAGGTCATAGGTCATACCATAGCAACAATGTGACTGTTATAAAAAGTCATTAACAACCATATATTTTTAGTACATCAGAATGATGTACTTTACTGAAATATGTCATTTCATAACCGGAAGTGGCGTTTTCTCCCTAGCAACGGAATGAAAGTCCTTAACAACCATGTATTTTTTAGCTCGGGACCACTTATTTACTCAAATAACTCATTTTGATGACTAGACACAAAATCACATAGCAGTGGGAAAGACCTTCTCATTTGTTCTCAGAACAAAGCGGTTTCATGATAATTATTATTATTATTTTCTTTTATGAATCTTCGGCTAACTTTCTTCAGTGTCTTTTTTTTACTTCGCGACATGTCGCCCTAATTTTTTGTATCTGATACCGGTTACCCATTGCACTCTCGCATATCATCCTGACTGACTGCACACTTTGTTCCTTTACTAAAAAGCTTAATCCTGCTACTCACTCTTTACACATAAAAATAGCAAGCTAAAATTTCCATCAACATGTCCTATATCCTTACGAAACTTTGGAACTGGTTGATTTGATCTGACGACATCTTAAAGGAGTTATCTCCTTTTAAAAAAGTATTAAGCGACATTTAAACAAATCTAAAAAACTAAGTGAGATAGAAGCCTTGAATATTCACCATTGACATTCGTGGCATTTTAGTTAATAATGGACACAATATCATATGCCAAAATCACCTTTTAAATTTTAACATTTGCATGTTTTCGCGATTCCTGTAAAATTGCAAGACAGATAAATACTTACTAAGATGAACATGTCACATTTAGAGCTAACTAATTTGACTTCATTTCAAAAGAGTTATTTCCCATAAATGTAATTGGTTATTAGCTTTTAATATTTAACTTATTAACTATCGATAGTAAAGGCATGGGGTCTTCACCATTGACCCTCTTGACCTTTGACCTTAAAAATTGACACAAGCGCAAAGGTCAAGGATCACGTTGTAGATTTTGATATTTGATTGCTATTGTTAGGTCTTTTAAGCAGTAAGAGATAAATAGGAACTTAAGGAGAGAAAAATGCTGGCCTTGTAAAGGATTAAGTTTGTTACATTTAGAGGGGAAGGATTTGATTTAATGTTAAACGAGTTATCTTACATTAAATGTAGTTTTACATACATAACTTATCAACTATTTATAGTAGAGTAATGGGATCTTCACCATTGACCATTATAACAGTTTGACCTTGAAAATGTCGTCAGGGTCACTAACATTTTATTTTAGTTATCTCGCTTAGAATGCTAATCTTTAGCAAATAATACAAACTAATATTCAAAAAATGTTTTTCATTTATAGCCTGTTGACTTAAAATGCTTATAATGTTTGAAATCCTTGATGACCAAACAACATGTCATGTCCTAATTTTTGACCTTTTGTTAACTACTAACATATTGAAATGACTTTTCTTTTTGAGATGCATGCTATGTAATGATGATAAAATTTTGACATATCGCAATAAGTTTAAATTATTGTTTAATTTCATGACTTCATACTGAATTTGAATAAATGTGGAAAGACCTTCAAATGTTCAACAGAACATTTGATTTTTAATTTCAGAAATTAAATTTGTATGATTGTTATAGTCTTTTTACCTTTTTTATTAGCTTATGTTAAATTTGGATTGAATTTGTGTGTTCTTAGCCGACTTAATATGTAATCACTGTTTCTTAAAAATGACAATTGATTTAAGAGCATTAGCATTAATTTTTAAATTTAAAACTAATTTCAATTTAAACAAAAATGTGATAAAGTACCTTCTTTTTATAGTTACCTTTTGCCATATCTTGTGCTTCATAATTATGATTTTGTTTGTTATTTGCCCATTTTCTATTAAAACAAATGCAAGTATTTGAGAATAGAAGATGCTAAAATTGGATGCATAATAAATTAATCTTTAATATTAAAATGCACTTAACAAAAACGAAAATGTCACACGCGAATTATAGAATGCAGTTAATATAGTTAAATGCCAGTTAAACTGATGGAAAGCTCCATGTGCCACCGAATGAAAAGTTGACTGCTGCAATCTCTTACTAGTATTTTGTGCTATGAAACTGAATACAATTATTTTTTTTTTCAATAATTATAGCAAATGTTGATTTAACAATATAGAATTTATAAAGTAAGATGAACAAAACTTCCTTACTATTTTACTTTTGGCAAAACTATGGTATATTGGAAAATTTTCTTTTATTAAAACATATATGAACATGTTTTATTGTTACATTAAAAACTACTTTTTATTGTGCAAATAAAATTATGTCAAACAACCTTTTGGCGTAAACGAATACTGTAATTACTACTAGAACAACAGCTACGATGCCACCGAATACACCTCCTACTACTGATCCCACAATGCTGATAGATTTCAAGGGCTCTGCAACTTAAACATATTACATATTTACATCGTTTGTTCGTATATGAACTACTTCAACATATAACAATTTGCTACATATAATCCTTTAATAAATTAAATAGATTAAATTAATTTGAATGAATAATCTAAATCAATTTTATTGCACTATTCTACTACATACAATGAGGTGTGTACAGAGTCGTGGTAAATATCTAAGCATTTTCGTAAAATACAACTTAATATGCAGTTTATACACAACACATTCAATTAAGATGATACTTAGCAAAAATAGATTTTGCGCATTGATTTTGATAGTTGTAAAATGGTTTCCTTATTTCGTACTTGGATTTTTTTGCTAGCTAGTATCTACTGGTTTACATTACATACAGATATACTGATAATAATTCTAATAACCTTGTCATTGTTCTAATAACCTAGTGCATAGTGTTGAACTTAAAAGTGGTATATACGTGTAAACGCAAACTGAAATGTAACACCCAGCAAATAAGTATTACAATGTATTTAAAAATCAATCCTTAATCGTTTTTTGTTTAGGTTAAGGTTTGCACTGTCCTATAAAAACAACTAAATATATCCGCCTTAGGGACTATTAATGCAAGTTACTGAATATTGCGTAGTGTTGAATTCAAAGTGGAATAAACCTGTAAACGCAAACTGAGATGTAAAACTCAGAAAATAAGTATTACAACTTTAAGCGACAAAATACACGTGAAAAAAACTTCACGAAAAATTGAACAGGATACATGGTACACCTTGTACAACCAGCTTAGCAGATTTTCCTAAACTCATTCCTATTTGGTTTTCAACATAACAGATGTATATGCTAGAGTCTGTGCTGCTTACATTGTATATAATGTGTGAAGGAATCTTCACAGTACTACCATTGTACTTTGCACCGTCTTTTTTCATCATTTTTGTTATTATTTGTAACTAAACTTATTATGAAGTAAAAAAAAGCCATATATGTGTGCAGTTTTTAAAATTGTTTCTTTACATCTTTTTCTTGAAATTTTGTTGGTAATTATATGCATTTATGCCCTCTTGTTGTTTTAGAGCAAAAGATAAATCGAATAAGTGTGTTAAACATATCAATTTCTACTTATAAATAAAAAAACCTAGTATGTACTAGTTACTGAGTAGATCTCGTCGGCAAATAATTCTCACCACCCAATCCTTTGGCCGTTCTTGAGAAAACTTAGCATAAAAGTGATAAACAAAGTTTTTTCGACGGAAGATATTGGCATCTATCAAATCAAGCCTTTGAAATCTATTTTAAGGAAAAAATAACGGCACAGTCACCAGAATGGCGAAAATTGCTCATGCCATTTTAATGGCGAGAATTACTCTCTGACCAGTATATGTTGCAACAAATTATCAGATAAATCAGTAAAGATAGGGCCCTTGTTAAAAGTAAAAATTTACAATATTATCACTTTCAAAGCGATATAGCTTGACATTTTTAATTAGTAACGTTGCTAGGCGTGACATTCCCAGTACCGTTAAGGGTCACTAACCTAATTGTACATCTTTAATTTGAGAGAACATGTTGGGATGCAAACACATATTTTCATAGTTGAAAAGTGCAGCATAATATAACATTTTTAAAGTTGAACCTTCACAGGGAATATTCTTATACATAGGATTCTTACCTGTTTGAATCTCATTTTCTTAGGCAACTGTGATTGCCTTTCGTCTGCTTTACCTAGACGCGTTTTCTTCCATGTATTGACGTCATCGATTGCGTAACCGCGGGATAAAGGTAAATAAGAAATTATTGCCTTTTATTATATGAGCGGGCAAGGGATACTGCATTAATTATAAATACATTTGACAAATAACTGCAATACTGCACTGTTTACGCATTGACATTTAAGTATCAGTCCAGGTAAGAATCAGGCAAAATGCACACATGTGATGGCACATGAAGGAAAAAAACGCAAACTTTTGATCATGGAATTTGATAAAACTATCCAATATAACAACATTCTAATTTATTAAAGTTCTGAATTATTTTGCCTTTTTAAGATATAATCATTTGAAATTTAGTTGAATTGTACAGTGAAAAATGCCGGGAAATTTTCCCGCCAAATTTTTCTCTATGTAACCAGTCAAAAATTATCTAGACAATTGACACTTTTTCAAATGTAAAATCTGGTAAGAATGTGTTTTTATATCAAAATGAATGCATCTAAGCCAACAAAGCTAAAAACAAAATTTTTGATGTGCCGCCCACTGCCTGATCCTTAGCTAGAATACTACTTAAGTTCTAAGAAACAAAGTCGCCTTTAGTGTTGCATTCTGAATGTAAATAAGTAGGTAGCGTAGTGATTGACCTTTTTAAATTAAGCTTAAGTTAAAAAGTTACACATGTCATTAAAGGTATAAAAAATGTAATTTTACAAGACACATTGCAATCTGAACTTATTTCAAGAAATAAATAGGCCGAACTAATAAATCCACGTACCCTGTACATCAAGTTTGACTGATTTTCCTGAACTCTTTCCAAGACTGTTTTCAACATAACAGACATATATACCAGAGTCTGTGTAGTCTAAATTGTAGATGGTAAGTGATGGAATCACAACAGTACTACCGTTATACTTTACACCGTCTTTAACAATGAGCATATTGTCATCTTTCATCCAAGAAACGCCAGTAGGTTCAGGATAAGAATTAAAAGAACACTGTATGATAGTGTTTCCACCGATAATAGCTACTACATTTTCTTGAACTGTATTGACTAGTGGTATATCTATAAATTAGAATGTGCCACGTTTAGTTTGTTTTACATCTATGTGAATTTAAACCATCTGAAGCATTGTGACTGTTATTAAATATTATAAATTAATAATCTAACATCAATTCTTTATTGTACAAAAACACGTATACTATGTAAGCCATATGTTTGTAGAAAGCAACCACCGTAAAGTGATCATACAATTTAATTTAGCTTTCTAAAATGTGCGTTCTATGAAAATTTTCATACATTCAACGCTTGATTTAAGAAAACATTTGACAATATTAATTTAAAAAGGATACTATATTTACCCTGTATTTTTAATTCAATATCAGCACTAACAGAAGAAACAGACTCTAACAATGATTCACACTGGTAAATTCCAGTATCGTATCTAGTAAGCTGAATTACTGTTAACGATGACACTGTAATATTACCACCAGAATATCTGCCACTCCCTATTTTAATGTATACACCGTTAAGTCGCCATTTTAATTCCGAAGCATCGTAGATTACACACTGCAAAGTAACAGAGTCATTTGCTTTTTTCTCGTAGTTTGAATTCGGAACAGCAGAATCTAAAAAATATTGTTATCAATGCTTTATGCAAACAATTTATATCAAATGTAATATGACAACTTTAATTAGACGCTTTTAAATAAAACAGAAGCACTTCGTTAGCATATTTCTTGTTTAAAATAACTAATTGTAACCATGCAGAAAAAGATAAACGAAACAGATGTACGTACAGACGACTTTCAGCGAGGTCACATCACTTTGCTGGCCGAACTTATTAGAAACTAAACATTTATATCCACCTCTGTCCGTAAGTCTAACATTATTGATCAATAGATGTGGATTCTGGATGGAGCCAACGTTGAGGATTATGTTATCTTTATACCAATATACTGCATCGGCGTCCGTTACTGCACATTCAATTGTAACATTGTTTCCTTTCGTTAATACATAATGTTCACGTGCTACTTTAGCTTGTGGAATATCTAAAAAATGTGCACTCATTATTTAAAGGAATGCAATTAAACATATTGACGATGATTTACAATATGTTTGAAGGTTATTGTCTTCTTTATTTCAAATTATAAAAAGAACAATAGATATTGTTATACCTTACTGTATTAGTAATTGATTTAATTGGATGAAATAAGGTCACGTGACGTGAAATAATCTGGGTATTTTTCTTCAAATTCGTACAAAAGTTGAATAACCTTTTCAAAAACCCATGTCCATTGAATAACCCTATTATTCACCGGTGAATAACTCTTGGTGAATAACCCTTGAAATAAACAAGTTTCAACATAAACATGATAAAAACACAAATACACAGCATATGATATTCCAGTCCACTGTTTGTTCGGTATAATAAAACAATTACGGCCCTTGAAATCAGTGAATATCAAAATTGTCAACCTCGCTGGTTGACAATTTTAGATATTCACCTCTTCCAAGGGCCGTAATTGTATATTGCCATATTTTGCATCTTTGGTATATTTATTTATAAGCACATTATGGTAATATCTTATAGTTTTGATATATAAATAAAACATGCGCTACTCAGACAGTCTTTAGAAACCAGTATAATCATATGCATATTTATTTACACGTATGCCTAGTACTAGCTTCAGATGATGTTTAAAGTAGAATATGTTGTTTGTGTTAAACTCGAAACATTTATTTGAATATCACATATAATTATCACAAAATCAGTATAACACAAAACATGTGCTTTAATACATACATCCAGCTTCAAGTTGGGTTGATTGATTATTTGTTCCTTCCGTATTTGTCGCATGGCATGTGTACGATCCGCTATCAGATGCCATCACGTTTGTTATCATTAATGATGGGTCTAAAAGACTCCCACCTACATATCTATTCCCATTCAACCTTGTTCCCTGACCATCTGTCCACCATATGTCAAAAGCGGCAGGAATACCAGTAACCGCACAGTCCAGTGTAACATTTCCCCCGATACTAGCCAGATATGTCTGGTTCAGGATATTAACAGTAGGTATCGCTTTTAGAAATACATAAGTAAAAACTATATATAAGCATTCGACATAAGCACTGAACCGTTTTTACAGTAGAATGTCAAAACATGTTTTGTGTAATGATTAAATTGTGATAAATGTAATTTTAGAAAACGGCCAACACATTAACCAAGTAAAACAGAAACGAATTAAAGTTGCTGAAAATTAAAAGAAATAATAATTTTTCGCCTGGTTCAAGGTAAATTGTATATTGACTATTCATCTTTCTTACATTTTTGTTTCCTTCGGCCAAATAAGAAAATAATAACACATATCACCTTATAAATAGCATGGCTGCGCTAAGATGCTTTAAGTCTGAACAATCTGCTAGCAAACAAAATGCCTTAAGTAGTAACACACACAAACAATAAAAAATAATTAGGTTAAGCAAAATACTAATTTTCAAAATTGGTAGAATGTTACAATCGATAGCATATGTAAAAGGTATCCCGTTACGATTATAACAAAGCATGATTATGGTCCCTGTGATTCATTCTAAAATCATCAGCATGCTACTTGTAATTAGGAGTTTATTAAAATTTAATCAACTGCAAAAGTTCTGATCGTAATTGTTTATCTTTGCTCTGCGACAGTGGTTTTAATGATTGGTATAGTTCGTTTTTTTCAAAGTGTTAATTTTTTTACGCTTGCATTTGACAAACCACCGTACATGCTAGCACCGATGAAGTGACAATAAATAAATACACGTAATAAATCAAAACTATGCCAAGATAAGACAGGTATTATCAGAGCTATTTAGCCCCCTCGCCAGTCTTGTTTATTTGTTCCCGTTCATAGATATCGACACTTCAATATATGCATGTTATGTTTTCAGTGCTAAGAACGCTTATTGTAAAAAAAACCACTAAAAGGTATCATTGGAAAAATGTAGAAAATTCCTTTTTGATGCATTTCTTCTGTTTAATTTGTTACTTTTGCGTGCAGTAAGTACGAAGCAAGTATCACTTGATAAATTTTCCATACGTCTATATGCGAGAATTGTCTTGGAAAGTAATTAATACATTTTTGTTAAATACGACGCGAGAACACATTGTTTTTCTATGTGCATGGTGTAGATTCAGCCAGATATGGTATACCTTTTTGATCTTGCATGGTAATAATTTCTCAAATTATTTGAATATTAATGATTTGGGTTAGAACGCCCCTGATTTTTCTTTATTAGATGAAACGCGCTGTTGGTATATTTAATTACAGAGACTATGTGTCCTTGATGAGATTTTACTATATTAAATTTTGAGTTAAGTATCCAGGGTAATAGCATTTCACTTTGTCAAAATTTTAGCACTTAAAGCAACAAATTACAAAAACGTTTATTATATTTTTGTAACTTCTAGCTGCTGTTACGCATCATTTATTTTCATGTTTGGAAACGATAACAGGGAACACAGGGATTAAACAGCGGTGTCATCACAAGCATTTCAGCTAATTGCTGTGATAATTAAACCTTCTCACTGCCTTGCTCCCTGTTAGTGCAGACATTTGTTTTATTTTTTAATTTTACGTTGTGCATAATCTTATGTTACGGCTACAACGAACAGATCATATCTATCAAAATTTCACAACACTCCTGTTTATTTCGTGTCATGTAGACTTTAGCATTATGTTCAAATACACGATGACCCCTGTCTATCAATTACAGACATGTAGTGCGACATCAATTACTTTGTCTAGCATAAACAAATACCGAAGAACTCTAAATATTTATAATCATGACCTTCAGAGTGAACCACTTAACGGTTCCGTTATTTCATTCAACGCAATACTAATAACGTTATTTTCATGATCGTTGGTGAATTTACATTAAAATTGCAAAAATATATCGTTTCTCAATACCTCATTTGCCGTTAACGCATTAAATGATAAACTGATTACATGTTTGCTTACAATCCAATGAGAAATACTAGAGTTGTATTCAAAACAAAAGAAACCAATAAATCAAAGCGGAAAGGGATGGGTTATCAGGAGGAAACAAAAAGTGTAACTGAAAAAGTAATAAGCATAATAGATTTCTGTAGAGGCTACAATGATTCTTCTCTTTTTTTTAATACGAAGAGGTCTTATCTTGCAACGATCGTGGCACTCTGCCATACGTTACCAAATACATTTAGCCACAACCCCAACAAGATGATCTCACGTATCCGCTACCTGGGTCGGCGATGGGCTGCTTGTGATTCAAATGCTGTGTACCCGCCCAGTATTGTCCCATTCAAATCTAGTTGGTACCTTAGTCCAATTATCGTATATTTAATATTTACCGGTTACATTTAATAATATTTTGTTTGATGTTTTACTATTCACATTACACTGATATTGGCCATTATCATAGACGTCCAAATTCCGTATAGTTATCCGTAATGCATTTGGGGTACCATATTTGTCACTACTAGTCAGTGTCATCCAGTTGTTTGAAATGTATCTTTGCCATTGATAGTTGGTGCCAGTGTAAGGACATGACCACACTACAGTAGCTCCTTTACTTTCATAAACTGAAAAAAATGTGAATGATTAAAAAATGTTGCATTTTCATATCCATAAGACACCGACAATGTGGAATGTCTTTCTTGGAATTATTTTTAAACAATATTATCTGTATTATCTGAGCAAATATAATAATATCAACATGTAGTGATATTATACATTCAATTAGGGTATTACAAAACATTTTTTTATTTAAAAGCTTAGGACCTTTTTCAGGTTTATTTAGAGAGTATTCAGTATTCATTCCGTCTTTGACATGGAAATTAGTAAAAAAGCTAAATAACTTTTACAAATATTCAATACTAGATTATAGTAATTTATTCAAGGATAATTACACCACATATTACGCTTGGATTTTATCAACCGGAAAAAGTAAAAACTTTGTCCGTCTAAAATGTCATGTATTTGTGCAGCCGAAAGTGGGGAAAGGGACAATTTTTTATTGATTATTATGCATGCTTGCATTAAAAAGCGATATATACGAGTCACAATATTACTTCACAAAATGCTTTTATATTAAAGACATTATATTATATAAAAAAATGCATATAACAGTGATGTAACTATATAAATAATTAATATAATATAATATAATATAAATAATCTACTTTGCTGCATTTGATTTAACGCAACTTTAACCATTTTGATAAAAACAGATTCTGAAATGTTTAAACAATAATAGAATAATAGAAAACGTGTTAATTTTTTTCTTGACATTTGAAATGTAATAAGTTTTGTAAATGCAGTAAACCAAAATGCATATAAGAAAAAGCTTATATCAGTAATTTTGTAATAAAAAACAAATTTTTTGTTGATTGACGTTCGTTATAAGAATTAATTGATAACAAACCTTAACTGCTATCTCTAAAGAGCTTTAAAAGTATTGATAATGAATAAAGTAATGGTCATAATCTGCGCACTGAACAAACGTTATTATTTGATATTTTTAAAGGATGAAAACTCTTGTTAAATTTGAACTCACTTCACATTTATTGTGTAATATTTGATTTCAGGTTTTATAAAGTGAATAACTTCTAGCATATATAATGGCTTTTTTTTATTTTTATCATTTCAAAATTTTATTGCTTAAAGTTAATTCAATCTTTCTCAATTAAGAGAACATATATGTAGATTATTGAACACGGTTAAATAGTGTATTTAAAACACCTGGAATTTATATTAATATATTAAATCTACTTTCATGTGGTTCTGTACTCTTAACTTGTATATATTGCAAAATAAACATTAAAAACAACCATTTTATAACAAAAACAAATAAAATCCTGAAATACATTGTTGGCACTTAAAAAAATCTCTGCACTAAAAATGTACATAAGATGATTAAAAATATCTCTGCACTTAATAATAGACATAAGATGACTATCACTCTGTTTTTACCAATTAATATGTACTAGTGAATTAATTTCAAGATAGTTTGGTGATATCTATTTAGCACTAGACTGTTTAAACATAATTAATTATAACTAAACCACAACAATCCACATTCACTTTTTATCATACGTTACATCGTTTATTAATATTTAGCCGATATCTTGAAGAACCTTTACAACAAGGTAATTTACAGAATTTGTTTCATAAGCATAATGCTAGTACAAACAGTTTTTGTATTACAATTACACATTAAAATTTGTAATAGTACATACGTTATTTCAATACATAAGCTGAATATAGCGAATGTTTTCACAAAATCAGCAACTAGCATTTTATAATGACGGTTATTATGTATAACAATACACATACTAAACTAAAGTAGTCAACAAACAACAATTTAGTTCGTATAGAAAATGACCTCAGTATACTGTGCATTATGAGGTGACAGTGGCAGCAAAATGATCCCAAATTACATAAACATGCATTTGATTTTACCAAGCAATTCTAATACTAGAGTATGTCGTTTAACATGTTTACATGTATTTCTGTATTTCTGTATTTTAATAAGAGATGACATGAATTATTGTTCATTCATGTGCTGAACTTGAAACCCACAAGCAATTTTTTTGTTGTGTCTTATTTTGGCAATGTTCACTGTGAATAAATTACCCTTAAAGAATGTGTCATACATGTCTATCGAGGCAAGAATGACTGCCTCATTTATACACCTTGTTTGACTACTCTGCGACTAGCATTCAATCATAAAGGACCCAAGTGTTTCTGCCAGGAAAGAAATGAATACGAATTAAGTGTTAGAATTAGATTATTTGGCGTGATACAAATATGTCATAAGCGGCAAAAAGGAACGTACAATTTTTTCAACCGCTGATGAAGGAAGTAATTGAATAATATATATATATATAATTCGTCTAAAGAAATAGTCAACAATTGTTCGTACGGGATGTTGGATCGTTACGGTAGATAACGATGCTGTACAGACTAAAATAATAATATATTCGTTTAAAAATATGTACAACAACATCTAGATACATAATTAAAGCGAAAACAGTTTTACACTTTAAAAAATGCACAAATATTTCGCCTGACCAACAGGCTTCGTCAGTGTTTTTACAACGAATGACAATAACAGGTTATATATATTCGTTTAAAAATATGTACAACAACATCTAGATACATAATTAAAGCGAAAACAAAGTTTTACACTTTAAAAAAATGCACAAATATTTCGCCTGACCAACAGGCTTCGTCAGTGTAAAACCTGTTATTGTCATTCGTTGTAAAAACACTGACGAAGCCTGTTGGTCAGGCGAAATATTTGTGCATTTTTTTAAAGTGTAAAACTTTGTTTTCGCTTTAATTATGTATCTAAATGTTGTTGTACATATTTTTAAACGAATATATATATATAACTATCTGTATTGTGGATTTACACGATCCCAGTGGACTTATAATATTCCATCTCCCAATGAAGAATATCTTGAAACATTTAGAGTTAAACCCCACTGATGAGTCTTAAGTAGACGAAACGCGCGTCTGGTCTGAATTTGTCACCTTAATAATTTTGATTTCATCTTGTTGGAATATTTGGGCAAAGCCAAGTAACAGCACGGCACGTCCGCGGTTAGCGGACTGAGAAGCAACTCTAAAAAAGTTTTGGGTTCAGTTGAAATGAGAAAGTTTAAGATCAATATGTTATGATTGTTTACGTTATTTATTTATATTGACACTCAATGACTAAGGCCATTGTTTGGTCAGTCTGTGTGTTAATTTTTGACAAGAAACACCGTCATTTGCATCGTTGCATAATCTTCTAGACTTGTATATTATTATTTTTATTTGTTTATGCGGTATCGTCATGTTTGTCGATCCAATACTAAATAGGTGTACTGGTTAAGCAGCTTTCTTTAAAACTCTTTATATATATATATATATATATATATCGTTCAAATCAGGATTATGTCCTCTTTGCAGCTACGCAAAGAAACAATTTAGCTTGGACTGCATAAAATTACATTCGTAAATCCATATAAATTAATTCTAAAGGTTCTAGATCAGCGAATTAGCATTATTCGTACCTTTAGTTTCCTATTTTGTACAATAGAAAATAAATTTGATTGCAATCAAAATAGTTATTTATGCAGCTATAATTGCGTATTTAATGTAGGTCCAATTGTGATTTTTTCAAATATATTACTCTTCTTGACTTTGATTACTTGATTTATTGATACAATTACAGAAGATTGTTATTTCTATTAGAAGTCTGTAAAAAACACATCGCAAAAAGTTTTTATAGCACCGATGTGTCCCAGATGTGCACAACTGCATTAAAGTTGTACTTCCTGCTGCCCATTTCAATGTGACGTCAGAACAAAACCTGGTGTGGTATGGCGTTGTCTTCCATGAAGTTGGGTTTCGTCGAAATTGGATGATAATCAAAATTAGGGAGTGCGTTTGTTTTTAGAATTGTTTTTTAAAATGTCATATGAAATTCATCTTGAAGCCATTACTGTGACACCAACAATATTGCATTCTTCATAAGCAGTCTTTGGTTTCCGTCAATAACAAACTCAACCGTTCGTTACATGCAATATAAATCGGCATCGTAGGACCAAAGGAAGTTTTCAAAGAAGCTGTATTCCATTGAAGAAGGCTGGGCACAATTGTAAGCGTGCTGTTTTTATGTCTCTTTCTGTAATATTATTGCTGAAGGCACAACGTTTGACAAACGGTGTCATTTCAACGCAGCTTCATTGTAACAAACGGTTTCTGGTTACACGTTGGTAAAGAACCATGTCTTCTCGATCAGATCTCACTGGGGGTCTTCCAGGAACTGGACGGTTCTTAACATAATTTGTATCGTTTAATATTTCCTTATGATTTGACTAATCATTGAATATTAGTTAACTACACTTAGAGAAAATTGTCTTGAGTGACATCCCGCCTCTGTCATCCAAATCATTTGCCATTGATCCTTATTGGAAAGCAAAGTCGGACCCGTTTCAGCAATTTTAAAACCTGATTAAAACCAACCAGCGTACATAGACATGAAAAATGACACGTACAAAAATATCAAGTTCCTGTGAGTGAAAATTTTTGCAGACGATAATGTTTTTTAACAAAAAATTCATTCTACATTTGTTTTGAAAAATAAACTGCAAATACATGTCTGAATTATGGTTATTCTATCATATACATGCATTTGTGAGTGTTATATACGAAGTACGCATTATTAAAAGTACTGATTGGTTTCTACGTCTGCCATTTTGATACAATATTTAGATCTTTAAATTAAATAAACTTTAAATTAATGTTTCGTTATGTTTGCGGCCAATTTTAGCATACTTGTTCGTTATAAATGTCGCCAGCTGTTATTTTAGGAAACTCCTGACGAGCCAGTCAGCGTAAAACAACAGCAACGTTTTTGTAAAAATCAACATTTCATTGAATTATAGTTCAGCAGCAATAGCGTGCTATACTTTTAAAGTTTAACTTTATAATGAACCAAACAATTGTCTTAAACTGGCGTTGTCGAAAATCATGTCTGGACTAAAAATAAATTAATGGTTTTCTCCACATATGCTTTTTCTTAGTTTTGTATAACAAACTGTATGGCTCTTGAATACTTCGATGTGTCTCTCTACATTACCCAATAACAATGAAACTTTTATTATAGCAAAAATACAATAAACGTATAAGTTATTGTCGTACATATAATTTGTATTGTATATTCAAGTCACACCCAATTTGTTTATTTTTTATCACAACATCTAAATATAAGTACTTGCACAATCCAAATATACTTTTCTTGTAAACAAGAGCCTTAGTGGTCAGTCTACTTTTAATCGCGTTTAGTCGACACTGAGTTTGAGGGATCGAAGTTCACTGTTAGAAGGTGTACTCGACACCTTCCCTAACTTTCAATTATTGTCAGTTTTTCTACCGCAATTTTTGCGCACATTCCAGCTGCTACCTGCCTCCCCCCAATAAAAACTGGACGGAATGATGCAGCTAAAAATTACGTGCTTTTGTTTATGTTCCACATCAAACACTGTTGATTTTGACTAGATCTACTCAAAATGTGAGGAACAACTTCACTTTGGACTCATTTAAATACGGATATGTAATTACAGAGGTAAAAAAGAAGCGCATTGTCCCCCTCCCCCCGCCCCAAGTAAAGCAATTAAACAAGTTGTGTTACTCAGAACTCTTTCCTTAGAAGAATGCAACATATACTCTATGCTGACCACTTGTTATTTACGCAATACTTGTAACATTATGAATAAAATAACTTACCAATTACATTTAAAAATGTTAATTTGTCTTGCCAACGATCTTGACAGACATAATAGCCACTGTCAGAAACATTTACATTGCGTATAGTTAACTTTGATATATTATCGATATAATATTTTTCATCATTTGTCAGCATTTCCCAACCACCAACCACGGCTTGTTGCCATGTTCTTGTAGTGAAAGGACATGTCAATGTGGCATTATTTCCTTGTACTGCATCATCTACAAATAAAAAAGTCAAAAGTTTCATGTTTATGCTTACATGTATAAAATCTGTATAAGGTTTCAATGCAAACAAGTGATTATAATACGATTAACTATTACAGGTACCAACCTTGGAAATTTCTGTTTCACTTTTCTATAAATATAAAAGGTAGACCATGTGCAAATGTTTCACTTCATTTCGTCGAATATGTTTTGTCGACTATTACAGATTAAAATTCCACACTTCATTCGTATTTTGTTTACATGCGACTATATGGACAGCAAAGCTAATTTTCCGCCATCTTGGTATTTAAAATTTTCAGTAAACAACTTACCAAAACGTCCTAATTTTCTGGTCCCAGTAAAAAAAAGTAAAGTCCAAATCATTGTGAACAATCTGTTTTATATTAGTATCTTGATTGTTATATGAGACCAAACGTTCTATATGCATCCAGAGAGTGTGATGTAAACCGTTGCTATCGTTTAGTTTGGTCAACCGTTTCTTAATTTCATTCATTCTATTTGGAGTCTACATCCACAGATTCAAAAGTGATTGAGTTTCAAAAGATCGATCAATGCCATAAAGCAATACACAATTTGACAAGATTTGATGTAAAAAGACAAGATTTTCTCATTTTTCTCGCATTTCGAATACAAATAAGAGGAAATAACCGCAGATGACTGATTACATCTTATCTGTTGACATTGCTGGTCGTACTGTGTTTAGATTTCTGTTGAATAAAGGAAGAATTTACAATATACGTTATGTTTCGGATACAAACAAAGAAAAAATAAACCTCGCATCTCCAGTGTAATGTTAAAATCAAAACAATTTTTAGTTTAATGCATATGCCAAGTCTTTATACTCAGCAAGGCAAAAACAGACATACAGAAAGTCCAAAAACACAGGAAAGTGCACATTTTGATTTGTGTGTATGTTTCGTTAATTTGATATTGTGAAATCGTTTTTCGGATAAGCAAAACATAACGATAGTATACAGTGTGGGAATGTTTTGCCATATCGCGCCCTGGACGAATATTTCTCCACAAGCGGATGCCGTTGCACTCCTAGTGAAATAATCTGCACGGAATCATCAGGGACAAACGTTTCATAACTTGATAGAGTCTGGAATTGCTTTATATTAATTGTCGGTATGTAATTTCAATGTAATGTATGTTCTTTATTTTAAAATTTTAATCAGTGTTTTAAATTTTTTTTTACAAATAAGTAACTGTTATCCATATACTTTAACACAAATTCTTAGTTTAAAATCTTAGTAAATCTCAATATTGTTTTGACATAATAAGAACAACAATTATATTAAGTACAACAGCATCAAATTTTTATCTTTGCCTAATTAGAATTTTCATTGGACGAGGATATCAAGACTTTAAGGAACCCTCGCGTATACTCCGGTTACTTCCCTGAATCGATGACATTTATTCTAAATAGTCACATCGCCGTTAATATAACATATAGGGACATAGCATCCTAACTATTTATCATCAATCACCATGACCTTGAAAAGGTTTAAAGTAAAAAAAATCAAGGTCATCTTTTAAATGACTCTTTGTAACTGTAAGCTCCAGTAGAACGATTAAATTAATTATAAGTAGCCGAATCTCAATAACTAGAACAGGTATTGAGATCGGATCTTCGCTGTTCATTGTTGACCTTTAGAATACTCAAGGTCAAAGTTATATTTTTAAATTGTTTTCAATTTATAGTAGGGGCAGTACTAACATACAAAACTTAACTTAAACAAGTCAAAATATCTGCTTTTGATATAAAAAATTCCAAACAGCCAGTCAAGTTGACCGCTTTGACAGGACAGAATTTTGTCAAAATCTCTGCTTTTGTCGTCGTTTGTTATGTAAAAAGCTTGTTTTAGTACGTTACAATTAATTTCTGGAGGTTAAATAAGCATAAAATACAATATTTTAAAAACAAATACTACAATGAAATTCTGCATTACTAATACGCATTTGTTTGCAAACTGTTATCAATGATTAAAAACGTACCTAACCCAGAAATTTGACCCCATATCATTTGGGGCAAAATATGTCCAGAAAACTAAAACCAAAATTGTCGCGAACGAGGGAGCGAAGGAGTCTAATGTAATATTGTAATGTAAAATATATACATTCTGACCCCCTAATCCAATGAGAACATATCACTGCCATTTCTGTCAAAAGTTTGAAAGCTGTCATCGGAGATATGTTATCTCTGTTTTGAACTATTTTCAGTCATGATCAATTAATTTATTACGTCATGACTTTGTTGGGACGTTTCGGTGCATTCATTTGATTGATTAGTCTGTAACGGACATCTCATTGTTACTGATGACGTTAGATTGTAAACAAGTACTTATTCATAAAAACATTGTCGGGAAATGAATTGATTGCGCAGATTTGTTAATTTCAGTTTAAAAAAGAGTGATCTATCTTTTGCTTTGTGCTTGGTTACAGCTTCAAAGATATCAAAGTCTATAAAGTAACGTCATCTGATATTCAATATTATAGATAACTGACAACTTTTAAGACGCTGTATATAGTGAAACCCTTAAGGTTGTTTGCAACCCTTTGTTCGGATGTTATTCACGTTTCTCAAAAGCCACAAGAAAACAACCACTGAAACTACAAAATTAAAAATATCACAATAGAAAAGATTTGCCAATCGATTTTAACAATGGAGGATGTTGCTCATAAGACCTGGTATAAGGAAAAACTTTCAGTCAAAACAAAAAGCATAATGAACACATAACACGTGTGTCATAATATACCATTTAATTTATCAATGAGGTTCATATATGGGATTAATTCTTTACAGTCACTGATCAATGTAAATTCTGTTACATTAAACCCAATAAGGGTACCGGGTATGTGTGTAAACTGTTAAGATAACTGCTAATGTAAGTAATAAATATTCATAGTAGTCACAATATTCAATTTAGATATACCAGGAAGTGACCTGGTATTTACTTTAAACTTTAAATTGACTAAGTGTAACGTCAACAATTACTGGTGTTATTTAGACGCAAGGTATAAAGACACATTACCCTTTAGGGCATTTAAATAGATTTAAGTTTCATCCTTTCTATACGTCAGGAGCAATACCAGTGTCAAAAATAAAATTAAAAAGCTTAACATAAATAGAAAGCAGGAAAAAGCATCTGCTTGATATATTCATTTACTACTAGATCAGGACCACATTACTTTACTTATATTTGGCAATTTGTTTACTATTACGTTTATTTCTGATGCTATTTCCGGATTTAATTTGTAAAATTAAGAATTAATCAATAACAAGTTTCTTTTTATCACTTTTCGGAACGATTTTTTAAAAATATCATAAAATTCATTTAAATAAACTTCGATTTAAAGCTTTCTATCCTTTGTACAAGAATGTAAGAATTTCTCAAAACCTTTTTGAGTTTGAGCCTTGTACCGCGGATCCCTGCGACCTGCTTTATGAACTTTGCTATTCTGCGTGGCGTGTACGCATTGATGTACCCTTAAAATTAATTAAGAAATTAACACTTACCTGCATTTGAACGGTAAATGTTTATCGAAAGTAGAAACAGTCCTAATATTTTCAATATAAATCCAGACATTGCATTTTCCTTGATATCAGTCTACAAGGAAGTAGATATGTACCCCTTTAAATTGTCGTTATTGTAAACATGAACACAATAAATACAATAAAAGTGACGTCATTATTTATTCACTCAGGTATGTCGTGTTAGGTTTTAAAATTAAAGATTTCATTTTAAATACTTGACTTGGTAGCAAACAAATTTACATTCTTGAACAAATTAGAGTACTTTATATAAATAGTTAAAGTAGATAGGATGGAGATGCATCATTTCCTTATATAAATGTCTCGAGATTTGTTTTATCAAGGAGGCGGGGAATTTATCTTCCCAGAGTAAGCTAATGTGTATATTGCGAGCGGAAATATATCTAGACGTTAGAATCTTTTTGTCTTTCGACTATAGACACTTTTTCAGAAAGGATTTGCCCCCGCCCCTCTTCCCCCCATCTACCTTTTTGTCCCATGTATATCTAATAGTCTTAAAACTGCTTAAATCTATTGCACGGATTTGTTAAATATTAAACATGTTGGAAAAGTAACAATATTGATATAGAAATGTAAATTCCTTAAAGGTATTATTAAACGAACAATAAAGGATGCAACATAGTTTTTCGATTCGTTAGCTGTATGACTGTTGTTAGAATTAGGTTTAAATGCTGCCAAATTTGTGCTAACCCTCACATCGTTGTGACAATCTGGCAATTCGCCTGCATCATGTGCAGGGCTCTAGACCATGCTGCCAAATCCGCTATATATAAAGCTTCATTAACTGAGGTGAAACGTAGAGATAGACATAATAAATGTGTACTAGAGTGTGACGATGGAATTTTCGTGATCAATGCGTATGAACTTACAGTAATCTAACTGGACGTTTGTGTATGTATTAATTATGAAGTCAAAGTCACTTGTCATACATGCACAGCACGTAAATTATATGCATACGTCTTAGTATTGTGACAACCATATAATATATATCTATCCAGCGGATTTCGGAAGCATCAGAGATACAAGGTTAACACCAACTATTTATACACGTCTACAAATTATGCTGAACACTGTTAAAATTAGAATTTAATACTGTCAAATTGTGTGCTTACCTTCGGGTGGTTTTGATTGGACAACGCAACGAGTACAAACGGCTGCACGAGAGCTTAACATGCACTCATTCTTCTCAATCTGAAATCGGCTATATACGGTAGACTATATTGGGACGATCTTGCTGAAGGAGAGAAGTTTTTCATGGTGGGAGTATTACAGAGGATGATTTTGGTAAAAGCTCGAACGTTTTAATATGAATAATAATATTGTTTTGTGGCTTCTTAACATGTTTTTGTTGCCGTGAGAATTAGGGCATTTTGTTTTTTACGAATTATCATTAATATATCAGGAGTTAAACCTGTTGCTAAAATTTATGCAGGAATAAGCAATGAGTAATATTAATAATAATTAAAAACAGGCAAACAGATTTCCTGAAGATTATTACAGGGCATGACTGCAATCTTAATTGAGAAGTATTTTTCCAACCGCAGGTCGGGGTATTTCTGCATCGCTGTTAAAAGCAGTATTTAAGCGAAAAGCTTAATTACTGCGTAATTAATAAGTTCAAACCCAATTTTGTCCAGCTTAAAATGCAATGATTTTCTAGAAAAAGAGAGACTATAGGTAATTTATTGTACCTTATGTCCAACTGAAAAATATTAGTCATTCTAATTTTATTAAAAACCCACTTAAATACTACTGAAATATCTTACTAAATTCAATTTATCGCTTTTTCCCAACTGAAAATACACGTGCTAAAAAACAGGATAAACTATAAATTTCCCCTACTCATTTAAATGTCTTTTTTATTTAAAATGAAAATCCGCTTATAAACAACTGAAAAAAAACTTTATTTTTTTATTAAAAGTAATAACAAAGTTCTGAATATCAAGGAACCTATCAAGAAAGACAATACACAAAACAAAGTCTAATAAAACGGCAAACTTTAGAACCAACAACCGAACATATAGACTTGACTATGCGCTTTTATAAGCAATTAACTGCCTGCTTTACGTGGATGACGTCGTTTTGATAGCTAAATCACAAGAAACTCTCTTAATTATTTTAATAATTATATAATTTTAGTGAAGTTAAAACATTAAAAAATTCATGTAAATGAAAGTTTATTCCAACATTGAGTTTGCATGTTTCGATTGATCAAAAACTACTTTCGGATCATGTTAAATCTCAGTAGTAATAACATGCATCAAAATATGGCTATTTGTGTCTGCTGCACAATCTGCTGCGCAAGCGTCAAGAGAATTCAATATTAATGTTTTCCGATCTGATCTAGTTTGCGTTAGTTACACAAGATTTCTGTCAAGTCAGCTGGTGTTAAATATATTTGCAACGTTAGACGACGATTTTTTTGGTATTGATCGTGTAATTAAACTGTTACTGACTCTGATATCCGGCTATAGGTGGTTCTCAACCCTCAAAAATGAGAAGTCAATTGTTCTAGACGCTCGGTGAATATTACATTTTATCATGTTGAAAATCCGGATATCGACCTATAGTCAAGTCAGTAATTGTATGATGATACTTAAACGAAGACCCAAAGTTAATATAACCTTGGTTACTGGTTCCCCAGTATAAATATTTATGCATACATACTGGCCCCTTCTTGTCAAAAAGTTAAAACTGTACGTAGGGCACACAGAAAACAGATGAAAATTAAATACGCATTTCTTAGTTGTATGTGTTTGCATTCTATTGTCACGAAGTTTTTTTTTGTAATTGGGTGACACGTATAATTAATTACTTTAGGAGTTCGAGATTTTAATTTAATTATAACATTCAATTAAAAACCTTAAAAAAGCATGTAATCATTTATTGAAAAATAAAATTATACTTGCAAAATCACTTATATAATAGCATAATATAAATAAAGAATGTGTCAAAAAGGGACCTACGGAGGAGCGCTATCTTTAAGAAATAACTCCTCCCAACGCTTAGATATAGCTTAGGACCACTGATAACATACATTTAGAGCTTTTCACTTAATTTACCTAAATAATAATTACTTTTAGCAAGGTGACAAATGTGGGCATCTAGCATTAATAATATACGTAATATACGTAAATTTTAGACAAATATTATTTATGCATGTAATAGCTTCGCACCATAAAAAACTACCGAGCCTCATTTTTTCCTGTTTCCTTAAATTTAATACGTAAATTAGATATTTTTGACAGTTTACGTAAAAGATTTTCTCACTTTGAGAAGTCTTTTGCATACTAAATTATATTCAAATTTTCAATTCAAAACAATTATACATCGACCACTATTATTTCACAGAATAGAAAACTGTGAGGTGTTTGTTTCCTTATTCGTTATTTAGTCGTTTGATCAAATTAAAATTAACACATAGTTATTGTTTAATACAAATACATCACTTTTAAATTATATGAATTGTTTTATTGACAACGACTGTAATGAAGATAAAACATTGTACAGTGCAGTAATGCGGATAGCACGTAAAACACGCCATTCCAATATATATAAGCATCTACATAAAACAGTTCAGATCAAATCAATATACACTTGCAAATCTGCTAATGGCATATTTTAGTCGATAACTGCATATGTATGTTCGTTCTGTAGAAAGTTATCGATGACTCTGTAACAAATATCATACTCCTCCTAAAATACAAAAATACAAATTAGTAATCCATAGCTTTGTCTAGAGTTGCTCACATTTTCCCACATTTATTTTTTAGCAACTTCCATAGCAACGACAAGGAATAAGCAAATATGAAGTATGCTATTAAAAATTTTATTATGTTTTCATAACCGTTACTTTTTATAAATGCCAATATTTATGCTAGATGTGATAATGCTTACATACATTTTTAAAGTCTCCAGAAATTAAAAACATGCGTCTTAGTTGTTTTATATCAGGCATCACTCAAATTTCTTAAGTTAACATGTTAAGCTTTGCCATTTGGTCCGTAAGATTGAATTTGTCTTAAGAATGATATAGAAACAAAATACCGAACACTAACAAAACTGTCAAATAAGACAATCCACAAATCAAAGTCCAAGAAACTGACAAACTTTGGAATCAGCAACCAAAATATAGCAATGGCCCTGACTTGGTACAAGCATTTCAAAAGATGTTGTGGATTTAACCAAGTGTTATGGCAATCCAAGCCTTCCGCGTCCATTACTGTATTATATGAGTTGGTTTGTTGATGAAAATTGATGGGTATAATATATCACTAGTCAGTAATAGGTGTATCGAATAGTCATCGCAGCACAATCCCTGTGTACTGAATTAAACAATTGGAAGAACTATCTGCAATAATATTTTAAGACGAGATATAATATTTTTCAAACGGGAAATTATATCTATAGTAAAATTAATTAAAAACGCGGACGAATCGTTTTAAGTTCATCTCGAAGAAATTGGTGACGTTTGCAAAAAACAGCTTAATTCTTGCAAGCTCTTGCATACCTGATCAATATGAAAATCAATATAAGAATGTATGGTATAAATTTAATATATCAGAAGGACTTACAAATGTTTGAAATAATTCTTGTCGATTTTTTTTAAGGCGAACAGCTATCTGTAATATGCTGAAACTGTGTTCAATTTGTATTGCATGAAGCACTTCAAGACAAACACCAAGAGCTCCACACGCAGGAAAGTCATCCTCATTACTACAATGAAATAAATATAATGAATAAAATGAATACAACCAATTCATTCGTGACGCTCTGAATTGGCTGAGGTACATAGCAAGTGTCTTGATATATGAATTACAATTGGATTTCAATCGGATGGATTCATAATTTGATCAAATAAGAAAGGCAAACACTGTTTGAGAAGAAGATTACACACCATAGTAACATCATATACATGTATATAAGTTGCGAAAATTGACTTAGTTTTAAAGTGTTGAAAAATGAGAAAACTTCCCTGAACAAGACCAAAACATTTGTCAAACTTTAATATAATTTTTTTCTGTAATGTTTAGGAATCTGGGTTGAGTGCTTTAGAAGTAGATAATAACACATAAAATCGGTACCATTCTCTCTAAAGGTTTAAGGACTTAGGTTGAAAGCTGTAGGATGAGTTGATTAGACTATATATGCATAGCATTTTCCCCGTCTGTCCAACGCGACCACCCGCCTTTCTACTTTACCGTGCTAAAACCAGGGCTTGCAACCAGGCCTTAAATTATGTAGATAACAATTATATGTGTACATTATCAGTAAAACGAAACGGATTTAGATACCATGATTACTAATCTAGACTCATCAGTGGCGCTCAACCAAAACACGAGGATACAAATGCAATCATTAGTCATTTTCTATTAGTGTTTTAGACCATTGGTTCTATCTGGCTCATGTGTCTATCTTTCAATAAAAATTTCTATAACGCCTCGATATTCAATGACTTACATGTTTACGTGCTACACAATACATGGTAAATTGGCTTTTAATTTTTTCGGGATTTTAGTATTTTAGATCGGTGTAAACATGGACGAATATAAATATGTTTTAACATCACGCTTCGTCTAATTCGGTGTTGCAGAAGTCAGTCTCATTTACAGGAAGAACCTGCTTCGATTCTTCTAGAGTTTAAAGTTTGCACACGCGTCAATCCGTCAATCCAAATTTCAAATGATCTGTCGACTTCAGTTTTAGTAATGTTAATGGCAAGTGAAGCAATCTTAAGTTTCCGATGTCTTGTAAGTCAACTATAGCACGATCTATGAACAGTCATTCGCTGCTGTGATGGAAACATCTCTGTATAGGTATATTGCGGACTTGTAAGTGGTGTCATAACTTTATTGAGGTGCGTTTTGATTGCTAGCAAATTACATCAATTTTAATTTAGTACAACTAGAATTATCACACTCGCATTCCTAAATTGTAAATCGCAAAGACACGGTAACTTGCAATTCTCTCATGACAGCCACTGAAGACATTTATAGGTCTATTTTTGTATGCAGCAGTAATATGTAATAATATTAGGAAATACTTGCTAGATAAACACCGTTAGTGTCTTGTAGTTAAATTACCGTGGTTTTACTGCCCCACCAATCACTAGGAAATGAGATAATTTAAAATTGGTTTGCATAGTCGTTATCTTGTTTCATTAATCTAACAACGAATTTGAAAATTCCCTTTTTGCGGACTTTTTAGTCTTACGTTTTTATTTGTTTGGGTTTGTTTCTTATTATTGTTTAGCTGTGTTGTTTTCTTTACATTTTCTGCCGAGGTGGTTACTCGTACGGATGAATTAAAATTGTATAACTAAACTCTATAAAAAAGTGTTACGTACTAAAGATATCATGTATTATCAGTGCTTATTTAAATGCAAAATATGTTCTCGCCAACCTATACAAAAACTCTAACTTCTGACCATTATAAGTTATGATTATCACCCACAGGTTGTTGAAATTTAACAAATGTAAATTTAAAATTAATACTAACCTCCCAATTAAGGCAACAAACCCAGGTTCTTTGCTGCTAATTAAGTTAAGAAGTTTACACATGGTATCAATATATTGTTCAACCTTCCAGTTTGTTGTCTTATAAACTTTAACTTGCATTACTGTCTTTTTTTCCTGTTGTGAAAACAAGTTAATTATTGCAAAATCTTCATTTTTTAATTTAAATTGAATATACTTTTATCTAAGGCACCTTTTTGTATGTAAACTGCATATTCTAGAAATAAATGTTTACATTTAATTAAACTATTTAGTTTTGAATTAAAGCGGCCATTAGAGATTTTAAAGAATTATGTGTTGCTGTATTGAGATTTTTTGCACGTTAGACTTTATTTAGAAATATTTGTTTAATTTTGTGTTCGCACTATGTGAAATGACAAATTCTAAACAATCTTAGTGCACTTATGGCGACTTGAATTGCGTTTTATTCTAAATGTCGTTTTCAACATACCTTATTTGAAATGTCCAAAACAAATTCAAATATGTTATTCTGTACTTTTTCAAAGTAACATATTTCCACTTTAAATGAGGGTGTGTTGATAGGCTCAGTGGTATTTGGCAAGAATTCAGATATCTGCAACATGTAAACAAATTCACTTCTTGCAAATGCTCTTACAAATAGATATAAAATACGAAAATGATTTCATACAGAACTCGTACTTCTTAAACAGTAATAATATTTATTGAAACACAAATTCAAATACATGTAATTAAAAATCCCTAACTTAAATATTAATCCGATGATCAACTAGTTCGTGAATCCTATTTTGAATAGGAATAGTCTTGTCGCTTGATTCTTGAGTGAGCAGGTTTCTTATTATGCCATGAAATTATATATAAAATAACGAATTAGAGAATCTTCTTAGAAAAGTTCTGTCTTATTTAGAAGAAATTAGTTACCGTTTCCACTCCATGTAAAAGAAGAACAATATAGCCAACATGGTAATTGGTGATCATAGTCCAGAAATCATCAATTTGACTTTGATGAGGTACTGTTGTTATAATATATCCACTTCCATCATCATGCTTCTATAAAAGCAATTGCAAGCATATTAACAAGAATCTTAGTAATAGTTCCCTGTGCTACATAAAACTGTAGATCAATTAGAATCACTTAAAACATGCAACGAATGGTAGAGCAACACGTAACAACACCATTTTCTCTTATAAATTCATATAAATTGGTTTTAGGATTTTCTACCGTTATTTCTGCATGTACATCGTCGTCATTTATTTTGAAACATCTGTATCTTTATCTTATTCGACATATTAAAATTCAATATGCATTAAATGGCTCTAAAATAATACGAGTGATAAATTTCACAATGTTTGTAGTTATCATTGCATAATTATGGTTATGCAAATATTGAATGTCGTTAGGTCAGGCTAACAAATCTTTGTGACGCAATACTCAATAGCTACCTTAAGAACGAAGAATTGAGGATACCAAGGAGTATTCAATAGACCGTAAGTCAGGGAACAGAAGAAACAATGGTTAAAAAACTGACATGTTAGAAAATAAAAAACGACATTATGTCATATGCATATTACGTTTAGTACTATTGATCACATGGTCTCTTAACACTTGAGATTGTGGGTTTTAGTCTCAATGCAGGCAGGTGCGCTCGACTCCAATCTTAATTAATAAGGATTCCTAGGTTTACTACCGCAGGTCAGTCGGAGTTTTCTCCGGTTACTTCGACTTCCTACCCCACAAACAAAACTGGACACCAATGATATAACAGAAAAGTGGCGTAAAACATCAAACAAACAAACAGATTCCTTATAATATTAGTCGGCTGGTATCTTGCTACTTTATTATATTATATATAATCTATCTGCTTATATCTAGAAAGATAGGAACAATAACTTTTATAACAGCTTTAGTGATATTTTCTTCAGCTATAGTTGCACCTGTAAAATATGATATTAAATACATTATACAATACTAAACATTTCTTTTATAATTGCAATGATGATGTTGATGTAAGTTTTGAAACGTATTTATTTGCCAGTAATTAATCTTTTATTTTCTCTGGCATCTTGTCCTGCCCGCTCATAGAGGATAAGCAAGAACAAAACCAAAGATATTTAACATAATTACCGCAACACCAAACAATCTTTGGTAAACGTGTCTTCGTAAATATATCCTATCTCATTCATCAATTATAGAATTACTTTGCTCATCAGAATTGTTTTAAAATCCCGTCTTGTCGAGATATACTTACTAATTTGAAGAAATTCATAAATGACATAATTTGTGACAATCACATTTGTAGGATTCAGTATGAAGCAACTATTTAATACGAATTTAATATAAAAAATGACTCTAGGCTTTCGGCATTTTAGCATTCCATGACGAAAACTATGAATAAATCTGAAATAATTGTGAGGGAACATAAACTGACAGACCTAATTAAAAGAGTGTATATATAGACACATTCTATGAAATACAAAATCTTGCAACAAACTTTGCCCATTCAACAAAATTGTACCACGAACAGTGAAGCATGACCAAATGCAGCGAAGAACATTTACTAATTTAATTATAAGAAATCAAAATTGTGTGTACGTATTATGGTTTATTAACTTATAGTATATATTTTTCATATGAAGTAATTTTGGATGTTTTCATCCATTTGTTTTTCCACAAAGACGTCAGCGTGTAACAGTGAACTGTTTCACTCCTTCCGAAACGACTGTTCCATGCCCGAGAATGATGCGCAGTGTCAAGCGCACAGACTACCATCTCATTCATGTCATTTGAAGATTGTCTCTCAAAAAGTTTAAACATGGCCAACCAATTTCGATCATTAAGACAATTAAATTTCATTTGAGCGTCGGGATTCATATCTGTACTGAAAAATTTTATTATTGCACCCAAAACTGGGCGTAAGAATTTGATTGGACGATATTTTATTTGGCTAAAGAATTACTTCCGCTCTACGAAAAAGTGTCTAAAAAGTTATACAAAGTTCACGCGTTAAAATTTTTTATTAATTATTAATAAATTAATTATTTAATTATTATAAATGTTTATGTTTGGCACAATCGAGAGAAGAGTACACGTTGATGTCATTTTATAAGTGTTGACATCATTCCTGGTTTTTCTTGGCTACAAATAATGATTGTTTTGTATCCACATATTGGTAGTAATGCTACAACAACGTGATCCCAGGCAAACTATGTGCAGGGTGATTTAGACTAGATTATTTACAGTGTTTTCTATTTTTATGTTTGGTAGGAATATCTTAAGAAGACGCCATTAGCAAAACGTGGTAAGAACATATAAAAGAAACAAAACATCCACCAAAGCAACTTCTCAGGATACACATAGAACTCCATTCGAGCAGCACCGGTGTGTTATCATTGAGGCTTCAGGCAGGGTGTGCTCTACGTCATCTTTAACTGACAATGATTGCTAGTTTTCCTGCTGAATATTCACGGTTTTTACCGGATACAATGGCTTCATCTTCCAATAAGAAAGAACGTTATAATATAGCTTAAAACCCCGTGTAAACGAGCAATACGCACTACGCTTCCCACATTAAGCTGTTATGTAAATAGGGGGATTATCAAAGTGCAGTAAAATAGTCCATAACGAGGTAAAAGTGTGGAAAAAGATTATATGACACTGATAGCAAATCCTTGTTGTTTTGAGACATATAAGTGATCAACTAATCCATAATGGCGACCATAAAACTCCTAAAGTAAAGACTTCTAACAAATCCTGCGATTTTTAAGACATATACAATAAGTAGAAATATGTTATACGCCGCCTGGCGACTATAAGTGAATTCCGACTTCAACTGTCACGAATTCCTGTTTATCCTCCAGCAATCCTTTGTTCGGCAAAACCTTGTATAATATATAGGACATGTAATGTTGTTCATTCAGAGATATCAGATCCACATGCAAGTAGAGTTTTACGCCACCTTCTTTTTTCATCTGTATCATAGGCTGAGAATAGCGTGAAATTTTATTAAGGGAATAAAGCGAGTAACCCGGGTGATCATGGGTAGAAAACCTTTGTAAATCAAGGTTGAAGTCGAGCAGACCCTACCGATGTCAGACTCGAATTCGCTACTTTAGTATTGTAAATGTCTACTTTAACCACTCGCCCGCCGAAGCCCCGAACATGTAGTAAATAATATTGCCGAAAAATACAAATAACATTTCGTTTAATGGAATGTCTAGGATAGTTTCGGGTTAGTAAGAATTGCAGGATGAAAACTGCATTCTAGCTTCACACTGGTCCATTTTGTTGTAAATTAGTCTAGTCGAGATGTCTTCGACGTCCGCCGAAAATGTATCCGAACGCATCCATTCTATTGCGGGATAAAAATACTGCAAGATTTTTAATGCGTGCGATGGCTTGACACTGATACAGTTGACAGCTAATCAGTGTGCAACTTTGAAATCGGCGTTTTTTTATAGCCGAACACACCGATTCTTCTTACGGATAATAGTGCTAGTGTATTTAATATGTCAATAAATATATTGACAAAACTCAATTGATTAAAATTAAGCTTATGCGATATGTGTCCATAATAAATGGGATGTTTTAACATTACAATATTCATTTACTAATAACTGACATGAATATATTATTTTTCTTATCCTTTTTTTACTAATATTTATTTTGCTGCTGGCATGCATCCCTACATTTTTAGCCTCTATATCTCCTCGTTCTTTTAACGACTTTTATTATCTACTACTTCTAGTTAGGGATATTCATACCACGTTAGATATATACGTAAAACTTTGATTAAAACGTTATATATTTCGATTCATTTTCAGTTTTCTACGTCTCGTTCAATCTTTGTTTCTCAGGCGTAGAAATTCATGACTTTATTAGTGCACTTGTTTATGTGAGAAACGCTGCTTTAATACACTGTCATTAATTTTAGTCAAGAAATAACAAGAGCCAGTGTTGATGAACTCAAATAAATATTAAATTACAACCTTTCTCTCGATTACATTTCTATTTATCGCATTTGTTTTATGACGCAGGACAGCGAACATACGTGGAAAATGGCATCTGACCTGACCCGACCTGAACTAAAATTAAACGACGACAGTCACATTGACTTCTTAGTTTACAATGGTTACTGCAGCCTGGAAAATTTTCCAGAACAAGATTGTTTTTCAAAAATGAAAAGAAGAAAATAGCCAAGTAAGAAGACGACGCAAAGCAAAGTTTTAAAAAGGACTGGTATGTTATAATGTGTAATGACAGCAATTATAACTAACACAGACAGACAGACGAGATTTATTTGTTCGTTCGTTCATTCATTCATTCTAGGTTCAACGAACAGATGGGTTCTGTAAGTTGTACTAAGAATTCCATCTTAAAGACAGTAAATCTAGAATCCATCGGCACGGCGCATAAACGATCATGAACTGGTGCAATCGACAATGAAAACTGTTTTTAGAAAAAATCGGTATGTTTTAATAACCATTCATCTTCTTTGTTGGTTTCTTTTTCGGAAACTTAATTGCTGATTGATTGATTTGATTGATTGATTGATTGATTGATTGATTGATTGATTGATTGATTGATTTGTTGCAAGCAGTATTTCAGCTGCTGTATATTTTGGACGAGAAAAACAACTCGGATCATTTCAACAAGGACTTCACGTTAATCATTCGGAGAAATGGTGTGGGTGTAGAGACTTAATTTGAACTTGCACTGTGACAAAGGTCTACCTAAGCACTGGTTATAACGACCATATAGTTCTTACATATTTATTTATTTATTATAATACAAGTTATATATTAACATAAAGAAACTATTTTCAAAGTCATCGAATAAAATAACATCCAAACTTTATTACGTTCACTTATACTGCACATCTAAATTACTTTTCCACTCTCTATTGGGCCCCTTCATCAGATTTCCAGGCAAACATGACAATAAATGAACTTTGGTAAACATTCATGCACATAAAATTCAAAGGTATATCAAGAGGATAGTAGAACTAAAACACAGCTAAATAATTTTGTCAATCGGCCATACACTCTGATACACATCAGCAAGATAATGATTGTAGATATGGGAATTGACCATTACAAATTGCTGATTAAGATCAAACTTAAGGCAATTAAAATAATAATAAATTTCACACCTATGACAACACAAAGTATGAAGAATTAAAGTAGTGACGGAAAAGTTGTCCTTTTGTAGCGGTTACTGTGCGATTACTTGTTTAAAAATCTGCCAAATCCGTCTTTATCGCACAAGGATCTTGGCACCACTGAAAACAAGTTACCAACTATTCTTCGCGTATCGCTTTTCTTATTTTTATCAGATAATACCCAACAACGAGGACCTGAAAGAGTGGGCAGCTCAGTAAGTTGAGCCCTAGAAACTGTCACCAGTAACCATGTTATTTGCTCTGATCGGGAAAATATTTAAAACGGCATCTTTCCCGAAGCAACTGAACGTATATATATTTCAAGACATGCTACCTATAATTATTTAATATGTTCCATTTGGGAAGTTCATCAGTTTAGAAAATGGGGATAACAAATAACATCAACTTTCAATTCAATTTTGTGTTAAGTAAAATTCTCTGAAATTAATTCTTTAAAAACATACGATTGTAAGAAGAAACAAATGTTTAAGTTGACAACCGTGTTGACCACACTTAATACACTTAAAAATATTTTAACTTCATTATTTGATTACATTAGAGGGAGCAATTATTTAGGCATTGGACCTTACACAAATTTTACACCCGCTCCCATAGGGGATAGGTTGTTTGCTGTTTTTGATCTGTGTATGTTTAGTGTGAGCATTTTCCGTCACATTTTCCTCATCACATGTAAGAGATTAAACACTTAAATTTGTTCAGTAGCTTTGCATGATCATGTCATATTGTGGGATTTGGTTTCAGACCTCTTCGACCCCTATACTTCCTGTTTACCGACAGTCAATTTTCAGCCGTCCGTAACCATTTTAAGTCGCATTTTTCTCAATAATGATAAATGATACACTACTGAAATTTTGTCAGTAGCTTTGTATTTTCATGCCATTTTGTGGAATTTAATTTCCGACCTCTTGGACACCTACTTCCTGTTTTACAACTTAGTCAAATTCCGACCGTTCGTAACCATTTTCCGTCACATTTTCCTCAATAATGATGTGATACACTACTGAAATTTTGTCAGTAGCCTTGTATGATCATGCCATATTGTGGAATTAATTCTCTCTCGGACCACTACGACTGCTACTTCCTGTTTAACGACTTAGCTGTGGGATTTATTTTCAGATCTCTCCGACTTCTAATGCCCGTTGAACGACTTATAACAATTCTAAGTGAAACAATGCTGAAATTTTGTAAATAGCTTTGTGTGATCATGCCATATTGAAGGATTTATTTTCAGATTCATACTTCCTGTTTTATGACTTTATGTCAATTTTCACTCGTCCGTAACAATTTTCAGTTCCCATTTTCTCAGCAATGATAAATGGTACAAGGCTGAAATTTTGTTGGTGGCTTTGTATGATCATGACATATATTGTGGGATTCATTTTCTGACCGTTCCGACTCCTACTTCCTGTTTACTGGCCGTCAACTTTTTACCTTTTGAAAAGGGTATTGTAATTTTCTATCACAATTTGTTCAGCAATGATAAATGATAAAATACTGAAATTGCGTAAAAGCTTTGATAGATCATGACATACTGTTGGATTTATATATAAGCCCGCTCCCCATAAGGGATAGATGGTATACTTTTTTGGTCTGTGTTTGTTTAAAGTTATAAGAGTTGGGTTATCATCGGGAGCATTAACTCACAAAAATACATGTTAAAGCGCTATATTCCACATGTATGCTTCATTTATACTCAATTTATGCAATCATTATACCCCCGCAAACTTGTTTGGGGGGGGGGGGTTATAGGAATTACCCTGTCTGTCTTCAAAGTTAAAGTCAGTCAAATTTTATTAATCTTAGACAAAAAAATATTCACTTTATCTAAACATATTTAAAACATCGTATCTCTTTTATTTTCAGATAAGGATCAAGATGGAGTATACAGTGTAAAATCTTGAAGAAACCGATGGGGAAAAGTTCTCCTCTGATTGATATAATACAAATTACAATCAAACCGATTGGAGAAATTTCTCCCATGATTGTAATACTGAATAGCTAAAATCGAACTGATGGGAAAAATTTCTCCTATGGTTGCAATATTGAAAATTAAAATCAAACCGATGGGAAAAATTTCTCCCATGATTGAAATTTTAAAAATCAAAATCAAACCAATGGGAGAAATTTCTCCCATGCTTTGAATACTTTGAAATCAAACAGAAGGAGAAATTTCTCCCATGATTGTGCTACTAAAGAGTTAACATCAAACCAATGGAAGAAATTTCTCCCATGATTTTAATACTAAACAGTTAAAATTAAAACCGATTGGAGAAATTTCTCCCATGTTTTTATCATCCTGGCCATACATTTTATATACAAATATACGACAAAACAACAAATTTTGTTATTTCTGTCCTAGTTTACATGTAGAATTATTAAATTCCACTCTCATAAGGGATGCACTTTTCACTTTAGCCTGGAAAAGGGAATGCGTAGAATTTCCTTTTATTTTGACAGCGCTTATGGTAGATTTGAGTTTCAACTACATGTAATTACAAATAAATCATTTCAAATGCACACAATATACATAAACATATCTTTTATTTTCTCAGTGTAAACAAATTAATCAGATGCGCAAGATGCACGGTTTTGCCACCAACTCCATGTTTCAGCACTGCTTCTTGCATTTTATCGAACAATTGCAACTTTTGTTTTTCCTGTTCGTAAGAACGTCTAGCTCGGTTTACGTTGAGTTTAAAAAGCTATGACATCACACATCACGTTACATATAAACCGCGGTTCAATGAGGAACATTAGTATACGGAATTCACGAAAATATTATAGGATTAAACACCGCGTTTTAGGAAAAAATAAATGTGTTGCCTTCGGCTACTCACTCACAAACTAAATAAATTATGTCAGGCTTCTGAGGGAGTAGACGGAGTTTACAAATTGAAATTTTACTACAAAACAACACTGTGTTTAATCCTAATAATTCTCATAAATAGTTATTGCGATTTCAAATTTGCAAAACTGGTTGCAGAAACATATCTAGATCTCAAAATGTAACAAAGACGGAAAGCGTAGGAATATACAAAACATAGTACAAAAGGAATCTCGGTTCTGTATATATTAATAGAAAAACAGCAAAATGAAACCCGATTTTGTTTTTGTATATTATATTTTATTTAATTAGAAATCATTGCGACAGAAAAATATTGTTCGCTATCCCTTACGATACGCTTAGGAGGAGGCCATCTTTGTTTACATTGGATACTGAAAGGGTGGCTTCGGTGGCTTAAGGTAGTTATTAATGATCACGTGGTGTGTCAACACTGAGAATATAATTTCAATCGTTTGAAGGTACTGAATTAGAATGAAATTAAACACCATTCAAACAAGCAAGATACCGAAAGTAGTCTTAGAGCGGAAATATCGATTTATAAATTATCTGAGATGACGTAATTTAAGTGCTTTTAATCCAAAGAAAGCACTTAATATTCATAACTTCAGCATGAATAGATTCTATCTTCTTGAGTAATAATCTTATCGTCAAATACTAACATATATCTGTTGTCAAAGCCAGTTATTCCCTGCAAACCGACCACGCCGTCGTCTTCAGTCCTCTGTGTATATTCCTACGCGTCACAAACTTATAATGGAAGTTTATGTTGGGAAAATATAGTAAATATTTAAGAACAATTTTGGAAGAATTATAAGGATTAAACGCATATTTTCGGTAATTCATCAATGTATAAACGAGGACGACTCAGGCACTCACAAACTTATCATTGAGTTGACCTCGTTCATACATACATACAGGCGAGGAAGCCGGAGTACCAGGAGAAAACCCGCGACCTTCAGTAGGAAAACTAGCAATCAATTAAGATTGTAGTCGAGAGCGACCTGCCTTTAGTAAGACTTGAACATAATGCATTTGGAAAAAGCACATAAAAATGGGGACAAGTTGAACAAAACTGGGACAAATTGGTTTGGGACAAATTAGACATGGGATAAACTTATTTGTATCACTCCGTGTTATAGCAACCTATAGAGTCATAGCAACCGCTTTAATAACATATTTTTAACTTGTATTCAATTGTATTACATACAATGGGTGTAGTGTAGTAGATTATATTTTAGTTTCACAAGATTTGATTAATAGTATTGCTTACTTTGAGGTAAACGATTTTACTGCTCTTTCAAACCATTGTGCTATAAGTAGTATATTATTTGCTTCTTTTGGTACTAGAAGTAAGGAATATCAATGTCCACTGGATCACCTCCCAGCTAAATTTTTTTGGACCCCAGATGCTATTGATAAATATAAACAACACATTAATAGTGCATCTTTTATTGACACTAATACTGCTGTAAATAACTTGAGTTCTATTATATTAGACTGTGCAAAACAGTCCGCTAAATTAATAACCAAATCAATAAGTATTAAAAATAAAAAACCTAAGGCCGAATCCTGGACATCTGAAAACTGTAAAGATCTATATAATTCAGTTAAAAACTATCAAAAACTGGTTGGAAAATATCCTGAAAATGCTGAATACAGGAAAAACGTTTATTTATCAAGGTCAAAATTAAGACGTTTAAATAAATATGAAGAGAAACTGTACAAAAAGAAAATCTGTACAGAGATGTCAGACACAGATGATTAGAACCCAAATACTTTTTGGAATCTCTGTTAATTTTTACAAAAGACTCTTTAAAAAGGATGATAACAATAACCAATTTCAAAAAAACATTAATAATTTCAAAAGTTTATTTCAAAACGTTAAGTCTGAAACATGTACAACAAAATATGATGAAGAAATATCAATGGATGAGAAAAAGGAGTCTATTACCTCTCTTCGCAATTGGAAGTCTCCTTCATCTGATATGATTTCAAATGAAATGCTAAAGAATGGTGTTCCGGTCCTGTTAAAACCACTTCATAAACTTTTTAATATTGTCTTAAAAATTGGCAAATTTCCAAAAAATATGGAATGAAAGCCACTTAGTACTTATTCTTAAAAAGGGGGACAAGTTTGACCCCGAAGAAAATAGAGGTATTTCCATTACTTCAAATTTAGGCAAACTGTTTAACAAAATAATATTAGGCAGGGTTTTAAAATATATTAATGATAATCAGCTTATTAGCAACCATCAAATTGGGTTTAAAGAGAAACACCGAACATCTGTTCATAATTTTACATTAAAATCAATTATCGATACAAAAAAAACTTTAACACAAAAAAGTTTTTGCAGCTTTCATTTACGGAAAGCATTTGACACTGTTTGGAGGACAGGTTTTTTTTTGTAAAATTCTTCAGAAAAAATTTCCTCCTCAAATTTATAGGATTCTTATTTCAATGTATACTGAAACATCATATCGAATAAAATTTGGAAACAGACTTGGTCAAAGTTGTCTATCTGAACGTGGGGTTAAGCAAGGAGATGTGCTGAGCCCCATTTGGTTAAATTTCTTATAATGACTTGGTGAATCATTTAAATCATCCCAATACAGATCCAAGTCCTCTTTCAATATACTCCTATATGCTGATGACATTGTTTTATTGTCAGAAAGTGATTTAAGTTTACAAAATTGTCTGAATAACTTAGAGTTCTACCTCGAATCATGGAAACTGGAAGTAAAAACAGAGAAATCAGAAGTATTAGTATTTAATTCAAATGGTAAAACATTCAAAAACGTTTTCCATTTAAATAATTCTTTGATTGATACCGTAACTGAATATACTTATTTGGGAATATCTATGAAATATAATGGTAATTTTAACGCTGCAATCGATATTTTAACAGTCAAGGCCAGAAAAGCATAATTTAAGAAACAAATGTGTTGGTCTCAATAAACCCTGTAGGCTCGAAGGAAAACTATTTGACTCTCTTGTTTCTCCTATTTTACTTTATTGTTGTGAAATTTGGGGCATATATTTTTCTCTTAAAAATGATACATCAAATTTAATAGAAAAGTTTCATGTCAAATTCATGAAAGAAATTCTTGGAGTTCATTGTAAAACTTCTAATGATGCGTGTCAAGCAGAATTAGCTACATTACTCATCACAAGTAAAAAAAAATAAGTTCTGCAATTTTAGGATTTTATAATCATTTAATTAATAATATAAACAGTCTAGCATACGAAATATACAACCTCACAAAAAATACAAACTTATGGATTAAAAAAGTCCACAATATTTTAAACTTGCTGGGCTTTAGTTATTTGGTCAATAAAACTTATATGCTCAAAGGAAATCTAAACCAAGTCAAACATAGAATTAAAGATACATGTCAACAAACACAAAACGCAAATATAAAAAATAATGCAAATTAGAATTCTGTATGGGAGTCTACGAAAGTGGGGAGAGACAAGCATATGTTGATAAACTCACCAATTTAATGGATAGGGCTATGATTTGCAGACTTAGGACAAGCTCTCATCAGTTAATGATTGAAAAAGGGAGACATTTTAAAATTCCTATAGAACAAAAAGAATATGTCCAATGTGTAACATCTCTACTGAAGATGAATCTCATTTTCTTTTTGATTGCAATTTTTATAAAATGCAGAGAGATGATTTCAGTAATAAAATAATTTCTATATTCAAAAAATACAAATTTATGGTCAACAGTGAAAAAGTAAAACTACTATTCAATAAAAAGTTTTCATTTGTACTGAAGATGTCTTTTAATTTCATAGCAAACTGTTTAGAAATTAGAAAACACAAATTGATATAATATCAACATTTACACTGTAAAATGTTAAATTTCATTATTGTGTTTATTATGCTTTGCTATACTTTATTATCCATTGTGTATGAGCCTAAACCAAATATTGTAATTGAGTTCGAACAATAAATAAATTGAATTGTATAGATTGTTTTTAGCAAGATTTTGTTAGTCGATTTATAATGTCTAGTGGACCGTCCCGCTGTTATATTAAGAACGAGAAGAAGAACTGATAAATAGAGATCAGGAAATCCTTATTGCCACAGAAAAATGAAAGACCAATTATTAGAGTCTGAAGATTTAGCTTTGTAGTAGTTTGTCACATATGACAAAAAAACCCTCACGAAGTGGAAGGAATGTGACAGTTCTCCCCACACAAAATCTCGAAATTAACAATGGGCGTGGTATGGAAGGGGGTCTTTATACATAACGTATTCCGCTTAATTCCTTGGTAATCCCTGGTCACTACATGCAAAAAGCGACGAGTTGCCTATCACAATGATACTGTCACTGGCCTCGAATTTTCTACCGTGAGAGATAAAAATATTGATTTTCACAGGTAAATTTAAAAATAATAAGTAGCCAAACTTAACACAACAAATTATTTCTTATCCAGAACAATAACTTTGTCGATGTTAATTTGTTTCAAACTTCGTGATTTGAAACAATATGTCAATATCTGAATTCTAGTAGTACGTAGTCAAAGAATTGTACCCGAAAACAGATGTCAACTATCACGTGAATAATTCAATGTGGGATTGGCGGGAAGATTTGAAATAGTTAGAAGAAAGTTGTTAATTTATCACTTATCTAACTTAAATACTAGTCAGCCTGGAATTTTAAAGCAGATATTTAAACAATTTTTATCGACACTGAAAAATGCGGGCGGTGGGGACTAAGGATAGTTATAGGTACAGGTCTGCGGACGGAGATTTGAAAACCCACCCTATTGATATATTTTCGGACGTTATAAAAAAAGGACCTAATCATATACTGAATTATTAAATCAGACCTATTCATATACTGTACATCCCCATTGACAAAATAGTCACACATTAGGGCCACACATCCGTATTTCCCTAAATATACAAAGTTACCCCTCCCACGGGATGGCAAGTGATGGCAATAGCTCACATTGACCTTTGTTTCAGTAGAAAACAACCTAAAACAACATAGTCAGGGTTATATCTCAAAGATTTTCTCTTTTTCTAATGAATGAAAACTATACTTGTCTCAAAAATACAATATTCACCGGCCTGCCCACGATTGTGATCGCCTTAAAATAGTTCCTTTGAATGAATCAAAAGGGTTATATAACTCATACGATCAATATCCGATTTTCTAGACCGCCCACTGCTGTTGACTACTTAACTACTCAAACAAGGGTTTCTTGTATCTATGTCTCCACACGTTCTATGGTCGTCACCAATAGTTATGGGAAATCAATCTCGCAAATACCATCGGACATTTTCGCAGAGTCATAGGTTGTGTTTCCAATTCCTGGAATCGACTTTTTCCTTGACATGACAATAAGTAACTCTACTGGTGTATAGTTAGGGGCAAGCACTGCGTACTCGTCCGGAGCACCTGAGTGCACCCATGGTTTTTATTGGGTTCGAGTAACTCTCTGTCTGTTTTTGTGTTTTTTGCGCTGTATATGTTTGTCGACATACGGATTTGTAATTGTCCCTTGACTTTTGGCTCTTGTTGTTCGGTCGATTTTCTTTGCTATTTTTCTTACACGCTTCTATAGTGCGAAATGGTTACCATATTAATGCCTTTGTAATTAAGCACACATAATGAAATAATATTGGGCCATATCAAGGGGTACTTTGGCTCCTCCCCCCCCCGAAATATAAGATGACGCCTTAATTTATATAGCTGAATTGCTGAAAGTAACGTATATCCTCAAAGAAATATAATAACTAAACATCGGACAGGTTTATTCTCAAAGGCTTTAATGTCCAAGACACTTTAAAAACATATGGTCTAACACTGAATAAATAATGAATTATACATTAATAAACATGTATTAATCTGCACCTTTTACCATGCAACATATGTAAACACAACATGCACAACAACTGATAAACAGTAGGCCTATAATTATATAAGTAACGTTAAGTAACCAGAAAGAAAAATAAAACTATGTCGGATGACAGAAATAAGCGGCTGTAGCACTAGTTGAGTTGAAGTTGTTGTAGGTACCGTATATCCAAACATTTCCTGAAAAATATATAATCTGGTGTAGGTATGAAAAGTACGGTATATGATGGTCTGTGAATCAATAAAACCGTGTCGTCCTAGTGATTAATGGAACAAACCACAGGGATCTGAAAACATTTAATGACTTAGAATGTATAAATAAATGTCAACAACAGCATTCGGATTTTTTTGTAAATGTATCGGGTATGGAGTGAAATAGATAAGAATAGATTTATATTAAATAAATATGTCAAATTTCGGAACAGGTTATACGATATAACCTGGTTTGGGTCAGTTTACGTTTAATAAACCGCGAATGGTCTGTTAAAACAGATTAACACAAGTTATTTTGTATAACCTGGGTTGCTCTTTTTGAATTGCTCAATCAGATTTCAGTTTATAAATTAAATTAAAGAAGATTAGATTATTCTCTATGAATTACCTCCCGTTTTGACAGTTTCGTAGTTTATTCCATCAGTCATACATGGGGTTAAATATAAGTCTAAGATTCTGTTAATTTTTTTCTAAGAAATAGTGAATGGTTGTAAATTCAGCACATACTTACCATCCTTTATAATCACAGCACTTAAATTATCCATTAAAAAACTAGTAAGGTTCTTGGTTGCACCGAACAAAATATTTTATTTTACAAATAAAATTGATTTTATAACAGTTACATGTTAAAAATTGAGGTTATACATTTTTAACAACATAAAATTCTCAAATCTGTGTTCGCTGGAAATTATTGCACGATAGAAAGGTAAGCTTATGAATTTTCGAAAACCGTTTTAAAATTGGTTAAGTTATATATAAGACATTTTTCATATACTTGAAAGTAAATACATGTTCTAAGAAATAATTAAAATAGATTCCAACACAAACTCATCGCAGATGAACCATGCAAACAGAAAACATTTGATTAATGAATCAAATGGATTTGGTCTTGATTGAGGTTCATTTTGGTTGCCATCTTTTCTGGCCTTAAGAGCTTGGAATACACCACAGAGGTCTTTGACAATAGTAAACACACTAATAACAACCAAATAAATTGGCATATATCTCTGGACTGGACAGTCGTAGATAAAGTATGCACCTGAAGACACAAAAAATTTGAAAAAATGCATATTATGTAGAAAAATCAAAGCAAAAAGGATGGCAACTCGATTAAGCCCTAATTAGCGTTATGAAACGACAGAAAGCAAAGTATAATGGTGATAAGCAAATACTGTTTAATAAAGAATATACTTACAATTTAAAAAAAGATGTTTGCTTGTTTTAAAATTAAGGTTTAACTCCACTATTAGCTATTTTTTCAGCTAAGTATATCATGGCGTTAACTTTTTAGTGGGAGAAGGCCAGTGTTACTTATGAACAATTCTGACTTCCAGAACGAAAACTCGCAATTCTTATCAATTATGATTGGGGTCGAGCACACTACCCGCAGCAATGATGGTACCCGCAAGCTCAGTGTTAACATACATGCGGGAAATAGTAAATGACTACGACCGTGACCTTGACCACTAGGTCGCCGATGCCCTTTATTTTGTTCAAATATATACTATAAATAAGCAATATTCAAACATTGTCGAGATTGTGTAGTTTATTAAATAATAAAAAACAATACGACAATTTTGTCGACATACATTAATTCTAAATACCGATGTTGCCGAGTGGTCTATGTAATAAACAATACATGGTTACTGTGTACCCAGTCCGTAGTGTTTAACGTGTTTGGAGAGTGCTACGCTCCTTGCACTCTCCTTGAAGACCCTTTTGTAGATTTCGTAAAAATAAAAGCCTCATTAAAGCCGCTGCAGTAGGCTGGATTCTCCGCCTCTACCCAATACTATATACTTTGCCAGTGGCAGTCAAAATATCCCATCATTTTTCACTTTGTCTTTGTTAACTTGTTCTTGTCCCGAATATAGCTGAAGTACTGCTCGCTGGATGTAAAACAAACATCCGATCCAATAAATTTGGCATTACATATGTGTTAACTTACCAATTACAAGACATGTTATCGGTATGATCAGAAGAATTACTAGGAGCATTGCATAACCAACTAAAACAGAAAAAATTGTTATAACCACAAATAGTAATACAGTTAACAAGAACATCTTATTGTTATTTTACTAAGAAAATATTCTTTATTCAGTCTGTGTGAGGGTGTGTGTGTATTTGTGTGTGTGTTGAGGATTTATATTTAGGCCTCTCCGAATCCTATTTTAACCATAGAAGTGTAATTTTCCGTCACATTTTTCTCACTAATGAAACAGGATACAAAACAGAAATTTTCCGATAACTTTGTATCATCATGCTATATCGTTGGATTTATTATACCCCCTCCCTGTAGGGATATGTGTATACTCTTTCCGGTCTGTGTGTCTTAGTGTTCTTAAGAGTAGCTTCTCTAATTTTCAGTCTCTACCTGTAAACCTCTCATGCAAACTTTTTGATTTATTAATTAGACCAATCCTATTATATAATTGTGAAATATGGTTTATGGAGGAATATCTGCCACTAATTAGAGCAAAGGATAGAGCCAGTAGAAATGGTAATATTTGTGATGATCTGACCTTGGCTGATAGATCCTCATTTGAAAAATGCATAGCAGATATTGCAAATCGATTTTAGGTCTTAAAAAAATGGCATGCAACAAAATCCAAGACAGAACTTTGAAGATTACCAATCGAGAGTTTTATTAAAACTCAAGTAATGATGTATTTCGGTATATTAAACTCTGAAAATATTAATACATTATTGAAAGAGGCACATCTGTTAAACAAAAAACTACATGGTGAGGGAATGTACTCCTCATTGTACACCCTTGCTTCAAAGATATTTGAAGAGTGTGACTTAGATATTACCGAATTTGAAAATTTCGATAAACCTTATCTGAAAATTAAAAAGAACCTAAAATGTAATATTAACCAAAATGTAGAAGATGATCACGTGGTCTGTCAACACTGAGGTTGCGGGTTCAAGTCTCACTGCGGGCAGGGTGTACTCGACTCCAATCTTAATTGAAAGGATTGCTAGTTTTCCTACCGAAGGTCCCGGGTTTTCTCCGGGTACTCCGGTTTCTCCCCAATAAAAAGTGGACGCCATGAAATAGCTGAAAAATTGCTGAAAGAGGCGTTAAACATCATTCAAACAAACAAACAAAATAATTACAAAAATAAAATAATGCAGAAACTATCCAGCTTTACTGATGATTCTAAATTATTTTTATATAAACAAATAAAGACTGAATTTGGCTTCAAGTATCTATTGAAAGAAATAAGCTTTAAAAACAGGCAACTTTTAACACAACTTAGAGTCAGCGATCACAAACTTAATATAGAATTAGGAAGATATAGAAATATAGCAAGAGAAAATAGATTGTGTTCTGTGTGTGAAGTTGCATTCTCTTGCATTGTAATATTAAAAAAGAATTAAGAAGAACTATGTTTTATAAATTAAATTTAAATCAAAATATTGATTTAAATAATCAAATTATTCATATGCACACAATTTTGAATTCGAAATTGGAACAACTGATTCCAATTGTATACGACTGTAAAGCAGTCATTCGCACTACGAACATAGGGTCCACATTGGTCAAAGTTCCTTTAGTATAATATTTTAAATACACGTAGTTAACTCACTGTTATTATTTTGTTTGTATTATGTAATGATATTCTCTATACTTTTTGTCGTATTGTCATGTGTATTGTTTATTATGTAACAGTTTATGTTTGCTTTGACCCGGGTGTAACTTGCGCAAATAAAGAACTATATAATCAAAGAACTATATATATGAACTTACAGAGCGGGGAACATTATCTCACGGTAATACATGTTTATCACTAAAGCTATAGTAATAAGATTTTTACAGCATACATCTGCAGTTTGACAGGCACATGCAAATACTATTATTCATTTCACATCAGTTCCATGCTTTAAACTTTCAGTATTGGATGCAACAATAAAAGAACATGCCAAGAATATTGTACTCCTGAAAGTTCAGAGCTCCCGTAGATAGATCGAGAGATAACAGTGCCATACGTTGTAAATGTATCGGACATGGTTGACCACATAAATTTATAGCAGATAGTTAAACAATCAAGAAGATCCCAGGTGGTCAGGGGAACTTTTAGTTGTATATTCTTTTCATGATTTTATTGATTTATTTTGTAACCGCCTATAGAATATAACTAGTTCTCGTACTGTAGATTAGCTTCCTTGATTTCAACTGGTTGATGATATAGCTGCTTGTCGACATTTGGTTCGTTTACATTGAAAATTGCACGAATATATGATGAAATATGGTTTTAAAATACTCACGGGAATTTGAAGTTATGTTGACGACATTCTGTACAAAGGCAATGCTTCCATTGGACTATTGTTTTCCTGCTTTATTTTCCCAAACAAAGAGTCATACGAAGGAGGCTGGTAATCTGTCCAGAATAAAAAATTAACTTGACTATTTCAAAAAGTAATTCTCTATATTAATGTTAAAAACTTATAATGACCAGCAAAATATAATTCATATAACACGTCAAATGAAAAACATACCAAAGTATAAACCAATAATGTTACTATCATATTGATTCAGATCGACTGCGTGCATGTTGTTTACAGTGATTCCACGTTAATGATCAAAATTACTAAAATTGAAGTAAAGTAAACAAATATTATTAAAATTTTTAACAAATTACTTGCACACTTTACTTTAGCCACATACTGATGTGCCAGAGAAAGTTATGGCCGACGTGCTCTATCGAGCTCATTGAGAAGAAGCACAGTTTTCGGAGGTAGATTATTGAGCACGCTTATTACCATAACATCAATGCTTCTTGTTGTGTATTCCTACCGCATATCGGGGGTTTCTCCGGGTACTACTAATTCATCACCCTATAAATTGCTGAAATTAGCGTTAAACACCATTTAAACAAACCAACAAAAACTGTTTGCGTATCACTGATATTCCGATATAGTCCTATATTATGACTAAACTCTATTAAAAAGTAGAAGCATTTGCATAAAGCGACCTAAACCCCATTGTAACAAATAGGTATATCTATACTCACTAAGCTACAATAGAATATGTAATCCCGGTCCTAACAACCCGATATTTTTAGTGAAGAATACTTAAACGTGAAAAACAACACGTTCCAATACTTCATAAACTGATTAGTAGATAAATGCAAAGTGTAAAAACCAGAATGTTACGAAAGCCATTTAATTCTTGTGTCCTAATTTAAATAATTTTAAAACATATATGTAGTATCGTAGATTTTGATTTTTAAGTTGCACAAAAGTAAAGAAGGCATTAAGTTTGACAAGTTATAACTGACAGATCAAACTCGTTCTTTGAAATCTGTATCTTTATTTACAGCTTTTGTTTGTTGTTTAACGCCAATTTCAGCAATTTTTCACCTATATCATGGCGTCAAGTTTGTACAAGTGGCAATCCGGCCTTGTCAGTTAAGATTGGAGTTGAGTGCACCCTGCTCGCAGCCACGATCCCGCAACCTTAGTGTTGACAGACCAGACAAGATCAATAGTAGACTATAACTAACTTATTACGAATCGGCCACCGACGCGCTCCCCCTTTTTGCAATAAACTTTTGTCAAAAATTATTTGTAAACCGAGGATAAATCGGTTGTACTGGTATATCTGTATATTTTACTAGTGCATTCAAAATAACAAAAAAAATATTAGAACGATCAGTTGAAAATGTTTGTTGCAAATTGCGTTTCAGTGATATACGTGGCTGAACATTGTCTTGTTAGTGGTTTAACTTATAACACACAAACGATATTGAATGAGTTGCTTCTAATGTAATTATTTTATTGCAAACAGTTACACTGTATTGCAAATATGGTTTATTGCAAATCGGGGTATTAATAGAGTATGAATAAGCCAATATCAAGAGCCGTAGACAGGAATTTAGAATGAGGATGCACCTCCTTGCCATTATCATAATGAACCATTTGTGCAGTTTAAAAAGATGTTGCAAAACTCCATTGCACTATTAGAGAAAATCTGTTTTGTTCTTTTACTTACTTACTTACTTAGGCCCTTCGCTCCTCCAGGTGCATAGGCCATCGACGATAGACCTCCAGCGCTGCCTGTTCTTTGCTGTTAGTTGCAGTTGTCCCCATGTCTAGGACAGACAGCTTAACATCTGATTCCAGGTCCCTTCTCCAGGTGTTTCTCGGTCGTCCTCGTTTTCTCTTTCACTGGGGTGTCCATGTTAGTGCCTGCCTTGTGATGTTACCACTTGGCTTCCGTAGGGTATGTCCTAGCCAACCCCACCTTCTTCTCCGGATCTCTTCTTCAATTGCACATTGGTTGGTCTTTCTCCATAACTCATTGTTATTTATGGTTTTGTTCTTTTACAATACAAATATTGTACTTGTATTGGATAATTATATTATATATATATATTATACTAAAACATATAAAGTAAATATAATTACACCAAGAAATTGTTTTAAAAATTGCTTGAGAAATTAAAAAAATGCAAATTAACAAATCAGTTACGAAACTACACATTAGCAATATTATTTTTAACAACGAGGTCCTACGTTGTTGAGTATTTTATTTAACCACGATGCTAATAAAACACTAAAATGACACAAATCAAGTCTGCATCTTTATAAATGTTGCATTAATCGAAATATATAGACACGTACTTAATGTCAACTTAACTTGAATTTGTTTTTACCAAGTGTTGATAGATCGTAATAGCATTTAAAAAAGTGTATGTTGATAGAATATGTGGGTTATGTTAGATAAGAAATATTTAATCTCCAAACCATTAGGATCTTTAGTCTAAAATATTTGTAAATTCTGGTTTTAATATTTGACTTTGTGGCTGGGTGGTCGAATGGTTAAGGTAGTTCGTATACTATTGATGACGTGATCTGTCATCGCTGAGACTGTGGGTTCGAATCTTATTGCAGGCAGAGTGCAATCGACTCATATCTTAATTGACAAGGCTTACTCCCCAAATAAAAACTGGTCGCCTTATATAGCTGAAAATTGTTGAAAGCGCCGTTAAACAAAATTCTAACAAAAAAATAAGCACAATATTTGACCTTAATGATAAAAGTTTAATAAAAAAACAGATAAATGTTTTCTAATTTGAAATGAACTATCAATGACAATAAGGTCTTTTTCTTTTTTTTCCAGTTCACCATCTCAGCGCAGTTGAAAATATAATGATGCAAACATTACTTAACACTTTTTGTCTAGGTGTATACATACTAAATATTTTCCAAACGAGACATTCTTTGATTGAGTATTGAGCGATTCTGTAAGCTATGCAAGTCCTTCCTCGCATGACACGACTTTATATTTTAGCAAATATTGAACACGACGACAATAAATATTACATTAAATCAAAATTACCATGGTCTGACATAAAATTGAGAAAAAAAATGCACAAACAACCGCTCGCTTAAAGGACATTATGTGAGAAATTGCAAAATTGCAAACGACAGGAAGACTCTTGGGAGCGTTGCCTTTTTAAAAATCTTTGTATCGTTAATTCACAACAAAATTAGTCAACAACCAACCAATAGCGACATATCACATTTTGATATATTTTTCAAGGAAAGAATATATTGTTCTTTTTTTTAAACGTACAAATTAATTTAAACATCACGAAAAACACAGTATGTGGTTACATATATACTTTTGGTGGTGTCATCTTTACGTTATGTGATGCTATATTTACGCATGGTGTCTTGTTATCAGACACATGCTGATTGACGATAGAAAGATTTGCAAAAAGTAAAGCCTATGGGGAATCATTACATCTATTAGAATGGTTACCACCTCTGCACCTGGTCTGATGTGAAAATCCACTATAATGAGGGTTTGGATTTGGATTTGGATTAGCGCAACCGATTTTAATATATACCCTACTTCATCATAGGCGATGATGCCTTTACGTTTAAAAGTTTGTTGAAAAAAAGGGTTTTAACTTCGGGCAATCGAGAGACTAAAGTGTGTTTGAAAATGCTTTCGGAATTCTAGCAAACCATTTCAGCTAATCCTCAGTCCTAAAACGTAACCAAATGAGACGTTAGATTTTGTGCATTTTCACTTCATAGCTAGCTTCCTCATACAATACGACATGGATACAGCTAACAAATTGCTGGCGATGATTTCTTTTCAAAGGTACGGGGTTTGCTGGCTTCCTCCCCTAATACAAATAGGCATCATGATTTAGCTTAAAACTGAAAAGTGGTGTAAATCCTAGAAGAAAACAAAACAAACTATAAATCTCCTTAATTCTGTTTCATACAAAAAAATCCTTGTTTGATTCATCTCTTTCTCTCATGTATGATAATTGTCAATACGTACTCAAACACATCATGAAACGATTAATTGATGTTTTTTTAATTGATAGCCGATTAATTGATTTTTTGAAAAGCTGTTTACTTATGTTAAACATTACGGATGTTTGATGTTCAGTATCAAATTAACAAGCTTTTCAAATTTATAGTTTGTATTTTGTAAATGGAAAAAAATCTTTTTACAACAGGTGAAATAAACAAACATGCAAACTTTTTAGATTTCTTACATAAAACAACAAAGATACATGTATAAGACAGTCGGATCTACACAAGGCTTTTAATTATGTATCTTGAAATTATAAAGGATGGATAACGTTTTTAAGAAAACGACCGATCTTTCAATTACACACAATTGTTTCTTGGTATTCTCCGAAGATCGGAATACAATATAGTTCATCTTTTTTCTAAAGGAATAATGAGAAAACAAACATTTTGCCATGTTTTAGGCATTACCTGTTGCATAAGCTGGGTCAATGCACTGATTTGAGAAATAAGTTTGAAGATTTGACCACAACCACAACCAGCAAACATTCCTAACTTATAAATATGTACAGTAGGGTCCTTTAAACACTTGTAAATTATAGCTTGAGAAACAAGAGGTCTCAAGCAATGGGCACAGCAACTTGATTATAATAAATGCATCTTTTTTACATTCTTTTAAAAAAAAAAGAATGTTTATATTTAAACGAATTTTAAACTGTTACGATTTTGGACTTTATTATTTATTTACATTTAGACAAGATATAGCAACACATGTCTGAACTTGATGTCTATCAGAACACAAAAAGGTAAATTAATTTTATTAAATTAATAAGAAAAATATATAGAAAAATTAACCATTACACAACTACATAATTGCAATGTTTACAGGATAAACTGTCTTAGAGATACAGAAATGTTAACTGTATATATAATTTCAATGTATTCTAATTTTTGCTACAGCAAGCAACACAAATTCCTACAAAGCAACACAAGACACACGACAATCCTATCAGAATGTAGGTAGCATTAAGTAACCAAAAAGAAAAATAGAACAAGGTAGGGTGACAATAATGAGAGCTGGTTATGTCTGTTGTATTCACGTCATTGTAGGTTCTGTATATCCACACGTTACCTACAAAAATTTAAAATATTATACAATGTTATAAGGTAGTCCTATGAAAACTTTACAGTTTTGATTTTCATTAACGGCGCATACATGACTTTTTGTTTTATTTCTCGTTTTTAATTGGTCAGAAATTTATTTCCTCACGTCTTTCCTTGACATGTGTTAACTGACAAGAATTGCTAGTTTTCCTATCGAACGTCGGGGTTTTCTCCGGCTTCGTCCACCAATAAACAGTGGACGCCATGATATGGATGAAAAATTGCTAAAAGTGAAGTTAAACCCCATTCAAACAAACAAAATAAAAATCTTTCACATGAGCAAGTAATTATTTATCAACCCGTACGTTGGTATCTTGCCCTAAAATAATCATTTTCATATTATACCAGGAACGTTTTAAGCAGTCTTTCCATAAAAGACCTTAATTTTACTAAATGCATCATCAAAAATAAGGCATTTAATGGAACATTAAATGATACACCGTCAAGTTGCATTGTTTTTAATATTCATGAACACATTTTACTGAATTACATATCAGTCTACAGTAACAGCTGATCATGATAACAGTCCATCTCGGAAGACAATTTTTACCTTGACCCTGGACCTTAAAAAGATATTTCAAATTGGCACAACTCAAAAACTACAAATGGGATTATGCTGAAAATTCAACCCGGTCTTCATTTTATAGTACTTAACAGCTGTGCAAAGTTAAAACAAAATCTGTTTGCGCATTTTCCAGTTATCATCTGAAAACTGCCAATTGTTGACCAAAAAAACCTTTTAATTGACCTAAGTCGAAAACTACAAATTGGATTGTGCTGAAAATCGAACTTGATCTTTATTTTATGGTATTTAATAGCTGTGCAAAGTTTTAATAAAAATCTGTTGACACGTTTTCAAGTTATCATCTGGAAACCACGGAGGCACTGAAGACGGAGGACACTCATATCCATACAGAGGGTATAATATTTATCAATTATGGACTTTTGACGAGGTCAATACATTATATATGGAACTGTTAGGCATATATTGACCGAGGACGAAGTCCGAAGTCAATATATTCCTAACAGGTCCATATATAATATATTGACAGAGCCAAAAGTCCATCATTATTATATTACATATGTAGCTTTCTTATTACAGTTGGATCAATTATAGGATAATTAATTGTGCGGAGTAAATATCCAAAATATGATCACGAGTGCCGCATAACGCATCTGATTAAACGAGTGCGCGGAACTTGTTCCGCGCACGAGTTTAATCTGATGCTTTATGCGGCACGAGTGATCATATTTTGGATATTCACGATGCCCAATTGATTATCCTATTTATTATATAGATCATAATTGTTTTCGTAAAATTTTAATGCTTAATCCAAAATTTTATGAACGGCGGATGAATATCTGTATAGTACAAAACCAACTGCAATTTTGGCGGGAAAAAACCAGAGAGTGAAAAAAAACGATAATTTTCACATGTGATTTACCGTGATTTCTGACACTCGGAAAATTCGATATTTCATCTCTTTCTATATAATACTTGTTTTTTATTGTTTCTGTTTTTTAGGGTTGGTGCAATGGTTGAGTTATTTTTTTACGATTTTGATTATCAATTCTTTTTTATATGTATTTGTGACACAAAAAAGAACAAAATTCAATTTCATATCTTTTTAGTCAAAAATGAAATATCAACACTTAAAATGTATCAAGCGTCTCGACATCAGAATTTTCGAAGTCTGGATTAAGTGCATTTTCAGTTAATACTCTCTATATAAATAACTTCACGGCTTTGTTTGTAGCCTTGTTGGTATTGGCAGAATCAGCATTTTCTTCGATTTTGTTTATGTCATCCTTACTTAAGTTAACAAATTTTTGTTTTGTCGTCTTCCGAGAGACTTTCTCCGCCATATTTGTTTACAACGATATGTATAAAATATGTCCGGAACGGACGAATATCCGGATCTAAATTTAGTAACATAGCGTCAATATAGGTAAAAATAGAAACATAGCGTCAATATACCAAAAAGGCACCGCTTTGATTTCAAAGTAAAGAAAATACACTAAATATCCTTAAAACCACGTGACTAAATAATCCAATGAAAATGTAAGAATCATAAACCATATGCAATATAATAAAATATAAACTCTGTGTGGCGGGGTATAAAAGCCAATGTATATTTAAACATTACCTTCTTCTGACTTCTGCGTATGATAAGGCACAAAAGATAGGCAACTATGATAAAAATAACAATCAAGTTTTTCACCATTCTACTTACCACAAATGAACCAGGCAAACAGAAAACAACCAAGAAGACCGTCAAACGTATTTGTCTTCTTGTTTCCGGTTTCTTGTTCTTGATACTCCCCTTGTCTAGATGCGCAACATTTCTGTATCAAGCTAGATAAATCTTTAACAATTGCGAAACATCCTGCTACAATCAGATATATTGGAATGAATCGTTCAGCCGGACAGTCGTTCAAATACAGTGCTCCTGTAAAAAATTATATAAAGAGAACTTAAATGCCTGGTGCTGACTAAGCAGAGAGTTCAAAAACACTATATGAACCGTAAGCGAGGAAAGTAAACATTACTTACCAATGATTATACATGCTACTGGTATTGCTAGTAACAATACAAGTAAAACCGTACACGCCACTAAAATGAGAAAATTATATAAATTAGTATAGGAATAAAGCTGTTTTGTGGGAATTTATAAGTGTAAGAACGAGACAAACTCACTCTCAAACTAAAAAAACCCGCAGGTCGACCAACAAAATTATGCTTCATAGGATAAATGAATACATTTTTCTCCGGTACATGCCATGAAACCCGAAGACCCGAAGACCCGAAAGTAGGTAGGTGGACATTGCATTGTGTTTTTTTCAGCATACTATACAACCGATACATTATATGTTTAACAGTACTTATTGAAAAAAAAATATTTCAAACTTTAGTCAACAACAACAACTTAAGTGGGACATGCACCTTGTTAGTTTGTAAAATTCGTGTCAATCTCTTATCATGAGATCTAGGATTATCATACTTACATGATCCAAATATAATGGCAAACCCTTTACGGACAAAGCTGGCATTGCCGTCCGATGAAGCTTTTGCCTGTTTCAGTTGTCCAAATAAAGAATCGTAGGTGGGTGGAGCAGCTTCTGAAATTATTGCATTGAGCATTTGTATATTTTTTCAAGTATTTCAGCATATTCTATACATTTTTTGTTAACTATCCGTTAAACATGTGACCGATGCCTCTAATAGTTATTGTTATACTTCGGCGATATAGAAAGTACAATAATAAACCAGGACACCATGCATCGCAAGTCTATGTTGTTGCACTAGCCTGTCGTATATATGTGAGAAAGAAAAAGGCTATCCCATTTTTCGTATATACGATGGAAAGCCCTCGTTGCATTTATAATATTTGTTTTGTTAATTCTTACTAAACAATACAACGGCTATAAAATACGAGAAATATCTATGTTTTGGGCCGAAATCTTTGTACGGAGTTATCTCCCTTAAAAAATACAGCGAATATATATAAAAAGTACTATTAAAAATAAAAATAAGCTATGACACATCATATTTTGTTGAAAAAAGTCAATATAAGATTGTCCTTGAAAAATGTAACGAACCGTCAATAACATTCATCGTCAAAAAAGGAGGTCGTATCCAACGAATTGCCACAGACTTCGTTAGTAGACACTTCGTTTCCATAATAGACGAATGGAAATGTTTGTATTGTTATTTCGCAATTTCATTTAATTTCGGTCACAACAAATTGTAGTTATACATATAGAAATGTTATTGTCAAGAACGTGAGCAAATTATTGCAATAATAAGAATTGCAGGAAAAACAATCTTATTTTTTTAAATAAAAACCTTTGGTTTCCATATCCTGAAAGTTACACACAAGTTCCTCATTCTTAAAAAAAGGAAAAATAAAAGAGGAAATGTCGATAAATTGTCGATAAAACCATCACATATAACCTTTTTTAAAATATAATTTTAAAAACGCATAGTAAGCAGAAGACTTTTCTAAATTATAGAAATAGCTTCCTGAAAATTACTGCAAACATCCGGAGAATCTAAAAATTCTGTTGTGTTTATGTCCTTCCTACTACGTCAAGTTAAGCAAACTATAATTTTCTACCTGATATAACATTTTACATAATAGTCAAACCCACGAGTACAATTTTTTTGAAAGGTTTATATTTAAAAAGATACAAAATGACATAAATGAAATGAAATCATAGTTTTAATGGCCAGTAATGCGTGTTACGTATGTCCCTAAAACGAATTTTAACCGAATTGATTCTTTATTGAACTGACAGCATAGATGCAACGCATTCTTTAAAACAATTTTGCATCAATTAAAAAATCAGTTTTCTTAATGTTTTTAATTACTTACCTTTTTCGCCATTTAGTAAAGTAGACATTGTTTACCTAAAATTGTAATGCTCTCCGGGGCGATTTGTTCCTACAATGAATAAACAAGAAGCACAACAATATACCAATCCACTTATTATTACACGTGTAATTTGTTGTAAATGTCTATACTTCGACATGCGGGCAGGGTGTGTTCGACTGCAACCCTAAAAGTTATGAGGAGTAAAACAAGTGCCAAGGGAGGTAAGCGTCTCTGTATTTTTAACCATGCGTGTATTATCAGTTTTATATAAGGGGCAAGTCAATTTTGGGACATGGAGGCACAAATCTTTTGCAGGTTTCTTATGCAGTATTAAAAAGTCGAAACAGTGCATGTCATTATCGTGAATACTGCACTCGATCCATGATGACAGGTTAATAAACAGTGTTTTTGTTCAAAACACAATCGTTAAGAACTGTCCTCCTTGTGTCAAATTCTATCGTGGTTTTAAAAGATACAATCACCGGGATTTAACCCTATATCATTTTGGGGCGCAATTTGGACAGGAAAATAAGAAATGTCGCAACAGATATTAGTATATCGATATATAGATAACGAAATACAATTGTTGCAAAAGATGTGAGTATATGACCAGAAAACGAAAATAAATTGTCGCGAAAGACGTGATCATCTTGCAAAGATAAATTTTCAAATTCAAGATGCGCGTTTCATGTAATTAATTCTTGTTTATCAGAGTCTTTCAAACAAAAAAAATTTGGAAGGCCAAATTAATTAAGATGTTCAACTTTTAATGTCCAAAAGTCCAAAAGATAACTTTGGTTAAGGTCATCTTCAAATTGGGAATTAAAAAAAACCACTTGGGATTAAAAACATTTTCGCAATTTAGTTTTATCGAATTAGTTTTTGACTTAAATATTAGTTGAATATACAGTTATGAATTTATCCTGCTACCTAAAAGGAACATGTATCATTTATCAGCCTCGCATTAATATTTGCAATGCGTTTTGTCTTCCACGCATACTCCCTTTAGCATTACTTAGGGTATTGGTTGTTGTGTTTTGTTTGTTTGTTTGAATGTTGTTTAATGCCACTTTCAGCAATTTTTCAGCTATATCATGGCGTCCAGTTTTTATTGGGGGAGGAAGCCGGAGTACCCGGAGATCCTTGTCAATTAAGATTGGAGTCGAGTGCACCCTGCCCGCAGTGAGGCTCGAACCCGCAATCTCAGTGTTGACAGACCATGTGATCAATAGTAGACAAACTACCTTAACCACTCGGCCACCGGGGCCCCCTTGGTTGTTGTGTGATTCATGCCAAATACAGCTTATCCTAGATTCTTAGGTTTTTTAAGTTTGTTTTTACAGTTTGTTGAACCTATGGACTTTAATGATCCGTGTAATTTACATGCATGATCGGGGTGTTGTAAGTCATTGCGGGGGGGGGGGGGGCAAGTGTTGACACATTTCTCTTAGTGTTAGTTATTCATGCCATGTAAGGTAAGATACAAGGTTCAAAGATACCACAGAGGAGTATTTAATATACAATAAATCAGGAACAGCCAAAATAATTGGTCATATCCGGGGAGGGGGGTGAGGGGAAGCATAATCCAGTAAGGAGGAAAATGGCTATGGAAACGGAACAAACCAATAGTCATCTGTGACACAGATATTCCGTAACGGTCAACTAAGTCATGATGGCGACCGTACAACTTTCTAAGAGATGTCTTTAATCTATCATCACTTTGCTCGTAAAGTTTGGTTCTCACCCGACCTTTATTGTCAATTTCTAGATGTAGGTCAAGGTATGAGACAGACCTAGCTATCGCTGTGGTATTCTTAATTTTAAGTTCAATGGGGTAGATCCGGTCAACATGGTCACCGCATTTTGGATTATTCAATGAAAACACGTCATTTATATAGCGGACGTAAAATTGAATGAGAGGGCTAATATTTTTTTCTATTTTTGACAAGATCACATAGTGGGTAAATCAGCACGGGGCTGGTGATATTACCGGGGACAAAAAATCTCCAGGCATCAACACAGGGTGAGCAACATAATGTAGATTCTACGGTATCAAACGTAAACTGTTCAATACGCAATATTTTTCTTATATATAATTGTAATATATTGTATAAAGAAACATTTACCGAAGCAGTCGAAAAAACAAATGTATTACCGCTTTCCATTTTTGCTCTTAAGGCCCGAGATGACACATTTATGATCATATAAAAGACATATCATTTTGATAGCTTTATGGATAATAATGGTTATTTTTTATCAAATGAATCTGTTTTATTTATCCTTTTGCATTGTTCTAATTAACGCTATTTTACTGTAAAAAACAACCCCTCCCTTCCCCAAACACACTCTCACCAAAAGTTTTTATACATGTTTTTCAATAAATTATATTGCGTTCTTTAAGTTTGTATTTTGGCGCAAAAACTGCACATTATTATGAAATAAACAAATATACGCTGGTTTGAATCTAAGTGTACAAATATTAGGAACTAGTTAACATATATAATTTATCACCTTTTAAAATGAAATTAATGGGGCGTCGTCCACACAAGGTAAAAATTATGACAATAAAGATTAGAAACGGGTACAATTTCGTTTTTTGTATATAACACCTATATAATTAAGGTAACGAGGGCGTCGTCCTCGCAGGTTAACAATTATGACACAAAAATGGTTAGAAAGGGGTACAATATTGCGATTGTAAATAGTTGTTGTAGTCCGAAACTAATTGAAGATACCCGAGTTAAAAAATATATGTTTAGCCACCCGTAGTATCATGTGTCAATGTTGTATAAAGAGACCAGAACGTAAGAATGTAATATTCTACATCAAGTAATAGACCCGGCCTATTTAAAAAACATCTACTAAAACAAGTTTCCATGGTTAGAGACCCACACAAGTACACAAATTGTTGTACAAAAGATTTGTCGGATATAGTCTACAAAACATTGTACGAGCGTAGTGCATAACAAAAGTAAGAAACTTGTTGCACCTGTAGGGCACTATTTACTTCTCAGGTTGTACATATAGGGCACAATTTACTTCTCAGGTTGTACATATAGGGCACTATTTACTTCTCAGTTGAAATACAATTGACTTAATAAATAATTGTTGATATATATTTTATTGTAAATCTTACTTGTTCTAGACAAAAAACGCCTTAGGAAGTAAATTATTTGTAATTGCAACTTTTAGTTCCAAAGGGGTAAGGAATTTGGAAATAAGTAAACATTAATCCGTTTTATAAAATTTCACGTCTGGTCAACAAAGATAGATCAATTGACGAATAATAATGTTTTCTTCAAAATCAATCTAAATAAAATTCATGCGTTTTTTGCACATGTTGTCTATGATAAAAACTTATATGCATCCGTGATTGATATACTTAACGTCCAGCGACCAGTATTCAATACGAGAAGTTTCAAACAATAAAGCAGTTTGGAAAATGGGAAGTGTCAATAAAGACTTAATGGACTGCCAGCAATAGTTGGGTATAAGGACGGAGAGAATTTAGACCTGTGTAGTGACTACAGTTCGTCTACTCTATTCAAAATCTAGAAAACCGGGCATTATCGAGCAAAGTGCAGGGACTATGTACAAATTCACATAGTGTCAGGCCAGCATTCCTTATAAGAATCCTGACAACTCCCACACGAGAGGACTTTCCTTATCCGCCCTCTGAAGACGTGCTGGGCAGCTATACGAGTTGAGGCCTGGAACCCTCACCAGAACACGATTGGGGAAACGATTTTCGTGCTAACTTTCGTTTTTCAACTATGTGTATCCAAAATAAAACCTAGTTTCGTTATCAATGTAAAACGTATAAAAGTCCAAAACTGTTGATAATAATATAAATACATATATAAACGAGATAAAAGTCATAATTTAACGTAATATCGTGATAACAATCTTACCTCGCAAATAAATTGCTAAGACTGAAAACGAAACTAGCAGTTCCAAAATGTATAAAATTAGTCAGTTCTAAAATCAGTCCGTGCTCGTTATTACCTTTAGTGTTAGTGGCCGTAAGGATTGATAAATTTTTAAATGTAATAGTTCGTGTAATAAGTGTGTACTTTATGAATTAGTACTGAACAATATTTACGTGGGCGATACTCGATTTGATTAATGGTAGGTCTTGATCACCCACTTATATATTAACAAGCTTTTGATTGTGCTTGTGTATCAACATTTGTTTTTTTTTGAACGCCAATTTCAGCAATTTTTTAGCTCTGTCATGGCGTTCCATTTTTAATGGTGTAGGAAGCAGTCGGAGGAAACAATTTAACCTTTTATAGCAGCTATAATGCACAAAAATACAAAATTGGTCTCAAACGTTCAAGAAGCGTGGGACGTGTTATTATGAAATACAGTCGTGGGTTTTTAGAAAACAACTCATATATTTGCTTTTATTTATATATGTTTAACCCGATTATTGGGGTGTTGTAAGGTAGTAATACGTAATGCCGAAGATCATAATTAATAATGTGATTGGAGAGTGCCAAGCCCATTGCCTGATGGTTTACCATTGTTAGCTACATTTTAGCCGCTATAAAATGCTAAATCCTCTATCCTACCCACTTTCAGTGACGATCAATATTAAGTTCCTGTTGGCCCATACAACATTTCTGCAGTTTTTTGTTGTTAACATGGTTTCGTCCTAATAAAGATGAATTATTGCTTTCTTGACTGTCTCACAAACGTCTCAATTAAATTAATCACAATAAAAAATGACAAGAAAAACAAATACGAGGGCACAAAACACTGGTTTGGAACATATACAGTAAACAAATTGTGTGGCGGGTTAGAACCGGGTAAGCTGCCCCCTCCCCACACTTTTGTTGTTATATCGTACAAAGAAAAACCTATCGAACCAACAATAACAAAAAATAACAAAAAATACAATAAAAAAGAAAAAAAAAAAACAAACAAACAAACAACAAAAACAAACAAACAATCAATACATTTCCACGATACAACACCGACAAAAAGCAAACCTCATGTCTAAAACAAGCAAAACATAAATTCAAACAATTAAAAACAAATACATAAAGTAACAAAAACAAACCTCAGTCAAAACAAGTGGAAGTGATGACAGAAGCTACAGACAGTTGGAAAATATGAAGACAAGGTACGTTGAAATTCTTTTTCTTTATAAAACGTTAACGAACCGCAACATATATACTATAAAAAACCAAATGCATAGCCCTTTTAAATTTTACAAAATGCAAATTATGTATTTTACCAGGTGTAAAAATTATTAATTTAATCATTGATTTTTTACAGGTACGTTTTCAACTTTAAAGGTCTGTTTATTTGATTTGTATATTGACCAAATGAGCGCGGTGTCTCTCTAAAAGTGCACATCCAATTTTTCCACCTTAAAACTATTCTAACGTTTTTCACGTGACCTTTGTTGTTAATTCAACCGCTTTGTTAAATTGTAACAAGGACGAGATGTAAAGCTTGAATTCATCAACACGTTAAAATACTGCATGTCAAGTTTGAACCCTGCTTCTCGAATATCGTCATTGCCCGTCTCCAGGCCGGAGTATCCCAAAGTGAACTGAAAACCTAAACCAGAGCACAATTTCTCCACTGTGTAACAGATCTCAGCAGACTGGCTGTACTAATGACCGCCATTGGGCAATCTCGCATAATGACTCCTGGTCATCTTCAGAATCGAACTGTTACCGCAACAGTCAATGCAGTAGGCATACATGGACTGAGAAGAATCAGCTCGCAAAAAGTCCGCAACCTACTTCTACAACACGGAATTAGACCCAGAAGGTCGTATTTTGGAGCAGTTTTGACATTGTTGCAGACCAGAATGAGTCTGATGGTGCAACAAGTTGAGAGGCTGAACATTCCGCAGCTTTAATCTGGTTCAGCGACGAGTCCCGTTTTCTGCTAAAGAAACGTGATGGGAGAATCCGGCGCTGGGTATGAACGTTTCTCCACCTCCTCTTATGTCTTAGATAGCTTCGATGGATGTAGCGTCATGATGTTTGCGGCGATCTCTAATGACCATTAAACAGAAATGGTACATGTCCCAGGCAATTTAGCCTGTGAATTCGTGATTAAATCGTGATTGACTGACAGACAGAGTTGTTCCAACAGGACAATGCTAGACCTGACAAAGTGCGCTTAACAAGGGACTTTCATGAGCCCGAAGGGTTGAAAACATATAACAAGCGCCTGCTCTTAGCATACACTTTCGTTCTAAAAAATTTTAGCATGGAAAATCGCTTTACCAAAAGGAAAAAAACCGCAAAATTTCAAAAAAGATTATTAACTGTGAAAAATAATTGTTGAATTCGTTTTGCACCTTTTTGAATCTTTCTAAAGAGCATAAGGTCGAGCAAACGCGGTGAGCAGTTGTCATTTGTCACGCAAAAAAACCCCATCTGGCATCAATTTAGATACTGTGACTTTTAGTATGATAAATTTTAAATGTCTTGTTTATTGCACACAGAAATTATTATAGGATTAAACGTTTATTTTCGGTAATTCATCGATATATGAACGAGGTCGACTCACTCACAAACATTTCGGTAATTCGAAGGCCTTTTATGATAAGTTTGTGAGTGAGTCGACCTTGTTCATACATCGATGAATTACCGAAAATAAGCGTTTAATCCTTATAATTCTTCCAAAATTGTTTTTTATATATTTACATTCTTTTCTAAAAATAAAATTTCACTATAAGTGTGTGACGCGTAGGAATATACACAACGAACTGAAGATGAAGACGTGGTCGGTTTGAAGGAAATAACTGGCATTGAAAACAGATACATTTTACGATTTGCCGAGATGATTATTAATAAAAACAAAAGAAGACTAAACAGAAAACAATATTCCGTATACTAATGTTCCTCATTGTACCCGCGGTTTATATGTAACGTCATATATGACGTCATATCTGTTCAAACGCAACGTAAACCTAGCTAGACGTTCTTCTTAAAAACGAACCGGAAAAACAATAGTTGTCGATTGTTCGATAGATTTATCAGTGAAAATGGACAGAGCTGTGGTGAGACATAGAATTTGTGACATCCGTGCATCTTGCTCATTTCGTTGATTTGTTGTGACTGAGAAAAAAGAAGGTAGTTTTACCGTTATGGCTATGTGCGTATTTAAAATTATTCATAATTGAAATTACAAGAAACGCAATTTGTAAGTATCGTTAATATATGCCTTCACACTCGCAATTCGTCCACATTCGAATTCGGCTATTCCCGGTCATTCAGCAATGTGAACAATGAATCCGAAACGAAGTGTACTGTTAAAATATTTTCTTGTATATATTTCCTATAAAACAAATGATTTCATAATAATAATATAAAGGTATTTCAAATAATAGCTTTCCGTTTAAGCGATACATCGCTCAAGATATTTGTACCGCTAAAATTCGAGTGTACTGGCTTGATTTATTGTCTGAAGCGTAAACGACACATGGCCGCCATATTGTTTACGTTTAGCAAGAAAAAAGTAGTTCCCTAAAAGTCGTTCATCGAAGTATGAACGGATCTGTGAAGTACTGGTTTAAGGCTTTTTGACCAATCAAAAATGACTATAAACGTGAACGAATGTAAGATAAGAATTATATTATCTATAATCTAGGATAATATATAACTATGATCTTAGCTCTTTCCATCCGACACAATCCTTGATTATGAATCATCAGCACTAAAAAAACTTTGTCGTTTATATTCTGACGAACGTACACATATTCAAATAAGTGCTTTAGATGAACGGCACATGATCAGTAATAAATGAGTATACACCCTAACATCTCCGCAACCCACACCCAGGCAATCTCCCTCCCACCATATAATTCGTAGTATTCCTTATTTGAGATTTTGCTGCTTGTAAATTAATTAAGTCACGCGGTACAATAAAATAAAGTAAATTAAAGTAAAGTAAGGTAAGATAATGTAAGGAAAGGTATAGAAAGAAAATGACAGGACAGGACAAGACAAGACAGTACAGTACAGTAAAGTAAAAGTATACAAACCTAAAAAATAGAAAAACGTGTTTTGTTAATATATTTTGCTTTATTTAGTAAAAAAACTTCGAATTGTTGTGCTGTAGTGGATACAAACCATTGACTTTTGAGACAAATAAAATAGGGTGTCTGTCTTTTGAACCTCAATAGTTACATGTAGGTGTGTGTGTGTGTGTGTGTGTGTGTGTGAGGGTGTGTGAGGGTGTGTGTGTGTGTGTGTAATAAAGCACATGAACGGCAGTCAGATTACAATACTCAAATCATGAGGATTTATAAGTGGGAACTCACCATCGTGTCACCAAAACCATAAAAAGATTATTTTTTTATATGTATATGTATGCAATTGGGAATGGAGATGAAGACTGTGATCCTTTTTTACACTGCCACTTTTTAATCGATCGATTGTAAACTCGAACAACCGAGTCTTTCCTGTCTGAGCAAAGATCGAGTCTCTGCATGTGTCTTTGCTTTCCCTGAGGTATCTTATGTATGCTGTATATGTAGGAGGCAAGCCAAGGTCTGGTATACATAACACAAAAATATAAGTATAACTTCACCATAGACGAAAACTATTTTCATAACATCAGAACATATTAATATCGCAAAAAGAGCAAATAAAATGTCTAAGAAATTAAATTATATTAGAGATAAAAAGAAAGTTTAGTGGATAAAACTATTTTGCCATGTTTTATAGACCTCTCCTTATAAATCCTGTGTTAGTATTGTCATAACAAGTGTGGATGGTATTGGATATGTAAGTCCCTTACTGGCAAGTCCAAGGCCCATAACTCCGTCAAAAATCATCAAACCGAAACGAATTTCAAACTTATGATGGCTGATACTCAAACCAAATGTCAGTTCAATATCTAACTAAGTGAGTAAAACAAGAGTATGACGGACTGACACAAACCTATAGTCCCCTTCGGGCGATGCCGAAAAATGATCAACCTTAGATTGGACCAGCGTTTCTTTATATTTCTAATATAAGTTGACAGGTGAAAATCACATGATACAACATTGTCATTAACTGCAACACTGAAGAATTCAGATTATGTGTGAAATGGTTAAGTTCAAATGTGGCTATGTGTATGTTTAATTTTGGGATTTATTTATCAAATATTTACCTTTAATTTTCTGAATATCACTTTGACCTCTGATTAGAATTTATTTATTTTCGTTTCACACTCGAGTTCGAGTAGGTAGCAGTGGGGTCGATACTCAGGCGTAGAAAATTTAAATTAGATAACAAAAAAATATTGGATTAGTGTGCCATCTACAGATATATTTTATATTGGTTGTATGTGTGTATGTCGTGTTGGTTGGCTACTATAATGAGTATTTGGTTTACTACTCATGCTTCTCTTCCTCTTTATAGAACATTTACTACTAAATGTTATTAAAGTCTTGTCCTATTTAACTGCATTACATACTAAATACCTCAAACTGCCTCAAATTCGTCTTGATATTTTGCGTCGTCTGCATATTATTCAGGTTTTAATTTAATCAGAGAAATTAAATTTAATTGAGTACAAATACAACTACGTTTGGCTATTTGCACGTCTGTTTAACTATAGCATGAACTGATTAAATAGAGAAAGGGTTTGCACTAAAAACCACATTTTATTCACATCCAAACGCCTCCACGCTATGAAAAATTAGTATCTTTTAAATAATATAGTTAACATTTTAAAAATAATAAAAGTAAATAGATACTAAATTATAAATTATATTAATTTAACAAATCCGAGTGCTATCTTTGTAAAATGTGTTTTTATTTTTCAATGCTGGTGAAAGGAAGTATTTAATCAGAAACAGTTTTTTGATTGGGAACCTTTATCTGGTAGTGATAGATTATATCTCAGGTGATTCGACTATGAAGAATGAGGAAAGAAAAACCTATGTACATATAAACCATACAAAATTTAAAAAAAAAAAAAGAAATTTCAAACGTATGCAACGTAGAGATACTCAAATTTCTCGGACATCCATCACTAAACCGTTATTTCGACCAAATAAGTTAAGCAATTTGCATACACTGATTACTCGTGGGGAATACTGAATTTGCAAAAAAATGGGATGAATTGTTTGATATCAAATAGTCGATACTACCATTTGATAATATTGTGATATATGTGTTGAGGAGAATACATCATTTGCGGCTGATGTTCAACACATTGTGTGATAATGTTGTGAAGTATAAGTTCGAGGAGAATAGGCAGTTTTTTGTTTTCCTGCTATACAGATGGTCGAAAGGGACTTTGGTGATTTTCAGAAACTGTCAGGATTGATTCGTCCTCAAATGATACAAAACCAGCATGTTACCCGTATATACTGTGTCTAAAATGCACATATTTTGTCTATATACTTTTTCTATATATGCACATACTTTGTGTATATACTTTTGTAATATATGCACATGCTTTTTTCATATATTTACATCCACATTAACTCGGTCCGGAGACAACTCGGACCGTATAAGAAGACAACTCTGGCCGCATCTGAAGACAACTCTAGTCGTATCAGAAGACAACTCGAACCGTCTACAGATTCAGCTCGGCCCTAAAAGGACCGCTAATAACAACTCACAAATTTACTATTATTTTATTTTAAATATGATGAATACATTATATTGTTAATTTTCATGTTGTCAATTATAAATAAAATATTAAATCAAATCATACACGGTATTGAACTATTAGTATATAATATTTAAAGCTTACGGTTTAGAATCAAGTATAAGACAGTATTTAGAAGCTATGGGGTAGATTCATTAACATATATAAAACAGCTTCTAATTACGCTTTTGATTATAATTGTTACGAATTGCTCTTATTTTTAATCGAGGCAGGTACATTATTTAATGAATACTTCCAATTTTCTGAACATGTTATACGATAAAACATGGTTTGGGGCTATTTGCGCTTAGTAAAGTGGTATATGAATGGTGTGAACAGATTTGTAGAGTATAACCTGTTCAGAAATGTAAAATATTATTTATAATTTAATTTCAACTATACATCTTTACAATTTTATCGTTACAAATAGCAAGGACGTCATGACACTATTTGAATTTTAACGGCGTAATGTGCCGAATGCAAGTTATATGGTATTATATGTGTTTCTCCATTTGAATTGGCCAATCAGATTTCAGCTTGCAAATAAAATAAAATTATATACTAATATAATATATATGTCCCCGATCGAGGGATCAACATAAGTTATTTTATGTATGATTAATTTAGTATTATATTTATAATTGACAACATTAAAATTAACAATATTTATCACATATATTTACAAAATAATAGTAAATTATTTAATCTTTATTACTGGTCCTTTACGTGCTGCGATCAATTCACAGACGATCAGAGTTGTCTTATGATACGGCCTCGCTTGTCTTTATGTAGTTTGAGTTGTCTCCTTGTCGAGTTGTCTTTACTAATGTGGATGCATTATTATGAAAAAGTATGTGCATATATACAACAAGTATATAGACAACGTATGTTCATATATGGAAAAAGTATATAGACAACGTATGTGCAAATATAGAAAAAGTATATAAACAAGGTATGTGCATATATAGAAAAAAGTATATAGACAACGTATGTGCATATATAGAAAAAATATGTGCATATAGAAAAAGTATGTGCATATATAGAAAAACTGCAAAAATGTGCACATATATAATAGTATGTGCCTCTAGCGAAAATTATGTGCATATATAAAAACAACTACACATAAGGCAGTTATGGCTGTTCATACTCTTTAATTCATTCAGTGTTTATGTACATATATATTTATTATTGAAAAACCCCTACCTTTCAGGTCCGACATTGTCGTGGTTGTTGTTCTAAACTAACAGAAACATGTTTAATTTGACTATATTGTAACATGCTCTGATTTTTATAAAATTACGAATAAGTTTAGTAAAATTGTTAAATTTTTGTTTCCGAGCAGAAAGATCGAAGTAAAAATAAACAAACTGTCATTTGTCTAACATCCTTAATTTTTTTTCGACCGGCGGGTGCTGTTTACTATTAAACTCAAACTCAAAAATGCGCTTTTGTAAATAGGTTAATGGTATTTCTTTACTTTGATGATTTAATTGATTGTTGTGGCTAACCCATATCTACTTGGACATGACAATGCCTAAATTAACGGATGTTTAATTAGAAACAGTGACTTTTTAGGCGTCCTGATTACCTGAGTGCATGTGTACAAATTTAAGGAGATAGTAGTATAAGTATATATCCCCGGTTTCCTCATACTATTCAACATCAAAATTTTGTTGCAAATCGGGTGGGAGTAGTCAACCTTTTTTGCCAATAAAATGCATTTTACAATAACCCGTTTTGCAATAAAACTTTTAACACTTTAAAACGTCTTCCCTTTGCTGTGTTGCCTTTATGTGCACTGGTTCAAATGTTACTTTTTACTAGTACACAAATAAATCTTCTGTTGACGAAGACTTTTTGACTTAAAACGCTTATTGCAAAACAGGTTGGAGTAGTGAACACTTTTTGCAATAAGAATATGAACGAGTGCTTCATTTGATATTGTTTGTGGTTTTGTTTATCCATTGAAACATGAATAAAATGTTTGAAATATCACTAGCAAAGTAATGGTCAGCAACATACGCATTGTTTATTTAGTGAAACTACAGATAGTTCCTGATAATATTTTGTCTTATCTATGAACTATTGAGAAAAAAATCTGCACATCACAATAATAATAAATGGCGACATCAAAAGTTGAGTGCAAAACAGGTACCAGTAGTCAACCTCTTTTGCAATAAAAACCCATTTTCCAATAATATTTTTAGACACAAAACATTCTGGTACTTAAATAAGCATAAAATTATTTGTATATCACCACAAAACCAATGTTCAAGCATATCTTATTTGTATTAACCTTAACCACTAGACAAACTTTCAACAGAAGTTTATAAAACTACAGATCGTTATGATTTTTGTGGCTTATCTATGTATTTAATATCATAAATATATGCATTGGTCTCAATGGAGAGCGTATAATTTGGCAAGGAGCTTGAGGGGTAAAAATGAACAAATTGCGCAACATACGTCTTCCAGTCTAACTTCGTTTCTTCGGCAAAAGTTCTAACATGCTCATTAATGTCTATTAAAACGTTCACATGGATCGTTACCTTGTGGGTGGTAAGTGGTTGTTCTAGACTTGTTAGCTAACTTACACAGCACGTATGACTCCAGATTCGAAATTTGGACCGTGATCATTGTGGTTACAATTGTTGTCGTGTTGGTGTTTTAGAGATACCAGTCAAATCAGGTCATTATGTTCTATTTGTAAATATGGACTTGCTTTTTAAATCTTATGTCATATACATTTTGGCCATGTATTTGAAAATGAGAAACCACAAACATTAACTCACAATCAACGTATTTGTTTGTAACACATATTTGCCAAATATTTCGAGTCAAAGATATGTTGATGCATGTTTAAGATATTTATATTGATAGGCAAAAGACTTTAAAAAAGCGCTTTGTTGTACATAAACTATAGTATATAATGAATAAAGAGCTACATGTCAAATTTTTAGTTTAGTTTTTCTTCCATTAATATCTTGCCGTTTTTAATTGTAAAGGCCTAAAATTCATTGTTCTATGAGTTTTCTCATCACACCTTGCGAGACCTGTCGGATTTATTTTTGTTTGTTTAAAATGCGGTTGTAAAAAGTAAAAACTATAATTCAAAAACTTGTAATTAAAGTTGTATTTATTAAGACTATTAGTGCTTAAGATTGTAATTGTCTTATGAGAAAACAAAAACAGATATAATTTTGTTAATAAAAAACCATTGGTTTGTAATATGGACGTTGCATAAAAATCACGATTTCATGAGTTTTCATAAGTTTTGAACTATTTATTTTTTTTCGCTCAAGACCCAAGAAAACAAATCGTACTCAGTTGACCTTGATAAATGAACAAATTAAACTAAAACTAACTTTAGTTGCCTCCTTGTCAAATAAAATATGCCCTGGATACAGAAGATCTTAAACCTGAAAGAGGGCTTGAAACAAATATGTTCAGATCACATCACGCACAATAGTTTTGTTTTATTCTTTCATTTCTTTATAGAGGAGAGGTTAACCAAACACAAACCTTAAATTGATATTAATTTATAAAAACAAGCAAAAGATAAGTAAATAAATAAAACTTACTGCAATGGAACAACATTAGACACACAATGATATCATACATTACTGACTTGGAACAGTATTATACGACATGTAGTGGCAGACTTGCTTGTACTTGGTCTATGTGGTGTGTAAGATGAAAAATTGCGTCTTACAAAAAAGGTTTTCTCATTACTTTAATTACTTTGGTAAGTCACAAAAGTGACAAAAGTCTTGATCTATAATAATACTATGTTGCTAAATAAAACAAAACATTAAAACATATAATAAACTACACAATATACTTAATTATAACTGGTTTGTGCAGATAAAATAGTTATTTTGGTATATTTAAATTATAATGAATAATATAACAACTGTCTACATGTATTAGGTTATGAATGAATAGAAACTAAAAAATAAAACAATTTAGTAAGCGTGTGCAGGACACCATTCGATATTTTGGGTGAAAATCTTAAATTTTGTTGTAAAATTAATAGTAATTTATGCCATTACCAACTACGTCGAAGGCTATGACTGGTTACCACATTTTAACTTGAGGAATACGACCTGTACCACGCGTGATCATGCCGAAATATCCTCTATTTTTTTTTCTTATACCTATACTTTAAGTACTTTTTGACAAGTTTTTTTTTCAATTGGCAAACACAAATCAACGATTCTGTTTTTCTTTCCATCAATAAAATGCGCACCAATGATGGACATTGAAATTTAAAAAAATCTAGAAAATTTCTTGGGATGAATTTGTATATCAATTAGTTTAGTCATTCTTTTCTCTTGCCTGTACAATCAATGAAACTATTTGATATTTCAGTGTTAAATCCCTAAAACATAAGTTTTCTGAAATAACTATTTTGTTGTTTTGAATTAAGATTACTTTGTATAAAAAACTAACTGTATGCCAAGTTTAAAGAAATTTTAAAAACGACTTTTTTAGTGTAAGTGTACTGAAATCCATAAATGTACCGAAATAATACATCAATTCATCTATATTTTAAGTATTTTGTATTTACAGTCTTTATATTTCCAGCAATTGATTCTAATAAGTTTATTTTAAAATATAAGTTATCAGCTTAGGAAAATGATTTATTTATTTATGCCGTTTTCGAAAGTAGTATAAACTACAATCCGAAACATTCTAGTTAGTTTGTTGTTCGAAATCTGTACAAAATTCACCATTTCACTTGTATTTTCGTAAAAAAAAAATCAACGTTAATATATTTTTCACGACTTACAATATCACAATAATGTATACAAGCAGTTATTAATTATATCAGTGCTCTTTAGAAAAGTAACATACATTGATGTGTGATTAAGACCACAAAAAATGTAGAATATTATAATTTAAATCGAGGAATGATTGTGTACTTAAAGTGTATAACAGAATGTGTAGTGTATATTGGACAAAAGTAAAAAAGCAGTACTATATACAATTAAAAAACTACTCTCTATATTCTTCAGTTAGCGTACACATTTGTCGATTCCAGATAGAAATTGAGAGCTTCATAAACCAGACGATATTCGTCCTAAAAGTATAAATCATAAAAGTTAAATTTAATTCAATAAAATTCAGAATATACCTCTGCATTTTAAACTAAAACCTACAAAGAAATTGCACTGCTTATTGAAAACACTTTCGTTGAAACTTACTGTATATCCCGATTCACTTGTCACATAAACATGAACATTTATCGATATAAGTTCATAGCACATTTCCAATGTGCCAGTATCTATTTATATATAGCCACCTTTATTAAAGTGGGATTTTAAATACAACAAAACATGGTCCGATAAATACTAGGTACACCATTATAACAACTCACTTTGTGAATGATCATTAGATTACGTTATTAAGTTTATATAGCTTATAACATTTTAATATAAAATAGGCTTCAGTGAGATGGTATCCATCTCCGTGACCCCGCTGACAAACAATTGTGAAAACATATGCACATTCTAGAAACAAAAATGTCAAAGTTCAAGGTCAAAGGTCACAAACAATGAATCGTGACAGGCCCCTTGTAATGATGTACCAACATGACAAATATCAAAAGACTACCTCCAAAGATAAAAGTTAAAGTCCGGGAAAGAGTTTGGTTTTCACAAAGTAATGTGACCTTAAGGTCAAATTTCAAGGACAACGTTCACAAACACATGGAACTTAACACGCTGACTTTCAGCAAGTGATATAACCTGAAACATAATGTCTTGAAATGATGTACCACATTCTAAATATCACGGGTCTACCTCAGAGGGGAAAAAGTGACTGGATATAATTTTTCTCATTCAGAAAGCAATATTTAAACCCTTTATCAAGGCCAAATGTCACCAAACATGGTACGGGACACATTGCATTAAAATGAAGTACCAACATGCCAAATATTAAAAGCCTATCTATAAAGAGAACGAGTCGCAGCCCGAACACGAATTAGTCATTCAAAAAGCAATAATGAAACCGCGAGGCCATAGTTCAAGGTCAAAGTTCACCAAACGTGGTACGCGAAACATCGCCTTGAAGTGATCTACCAACTTGCTTTATATTAATAGCCTACCTAAAAAAAGATAATAAAGTTACAGCCAGGACACAAATTTGTCATTCAGAAAGCAATAATGTGATTGATGTCAAAGTTTTGTGGTTAAAGGTTATTAATAATCTTATGCGGCACATCGCCCAAATATTATCAACCAACACACCTAATATTAAAAGCCTACTACATTTCAAATATACGGACGGGCAGTCAGACGCAGGGACGAACAGATGATCAGTATCGGGCATGTGCTACAAAGTGGCGGGGCACTAATTATGCCGTTCATTGTTCTTTTTGTTATTTGTGGTTTTATTGTTCTGTGAATTCGTGATCAATTGACTATGAGATTCGTGTTCCTTTTATTTCATTCTACTTAGTTCTTTAGATTCCAACTTGAAACTTTATATTACAGTGATCATAAGCAACTAAAAATTCTGTGTGAATTAATGCAAACAAGAGAAATGGGAGCGATCAAGATATAATCAGTAGACTAAGGACCTATATGTGGATGTTTTCCATAATACGGCAATTTTATTCGGTACTCGAATTTATTCCTTGTGTACTTGCTTGGCCACATGACAATTGTTTCGATAGATTTGCCACAAAATGATTGTGTTCCGTGCAATAAATAGTGGCAACAAACCGTTTGCATAAATGTCCACCGTTAGAAAATTATTTATTAGATTCGCATGTTTTGTATTTGAAATTTTGACATTTGATGTAAACAAACAAAGTAAACAATAGTATTTATGTGCCTAAGTTGTTTTCATCAATTCGTCAAGAGAATTATAAACCTAAGGTTCGCTTATGCACGTGAGAAAAGGTGTCAAAATATAGCAATGCAAACTGCTGTACATCATGAAAGTACATAGGATATTGGTGTAAGCGCAAATCAAATTGCTGTATTGTGGAAAATAGCTATACCTAGTCTAGAAATCCGACATTTTCGAATTTTTTCACAAAGTTCCTTAACCCAATATATTTGGACAAACTATTGGCTATAACCTGGGAAGATCAAGACATAAAAATATTGCATTTTTTAGCTTACAAAGTAGTTAAGCAAAATGATGGCAATACCACGAAATTCGGATTGCGCAATGACCCTGAACCAGTTATATTCATTTGAAACGAACAAACCCGAAGGGGGTCCATATAAGTTTTCCTAGTCCATGCTATTACCCACGGGTTGTTTAAATTTATTGGTATTTCCATAGCTTTTATTTGTTATGCAATAACTAATGATAACAACGTACATAATCAGAGAAAAATTCAGGACGTCTCAACTGTAGTAGTCGAGCTAGTTGAAAGACATCGGCTTTGGCGTCAATCTGCATACTGGATACAGCGTTGATGAATGTACAAAACAATCCACAATTCTTGGCACCGTCACTAAAAATGTACACATGTAAATGATTCCTAAATGAAAACGTTAAGTTTTTGATGTTTGCATGTATAATAAATTCACAATGTTTGTTAAACTTAGTTAAGCTTAAAATTTTTTTCAATTTTGCCATCAATTTTGAAGACTTATGTGTTGTGTATTTATATGCAGTACTTAGGTCATATTATGGCTACTTATAAAGTAAAAGAAAACTCAACATTTAGTAATTTATTAATATCAACAAACCAGCTGACGACTGTTACTGGGTCAGTGGACATACGGATCCGTGTCGATAATAGATATTCCAGTCTACATAAATCTTGGGGAGTTGGTCTATCTTTACAAACGGTCTGATAAAGTGCTATTTCTCTTGGTTTTTCGTCCTTGTTAAACAAATACATAAACGTAAAATTTAAAGATTATAATTAAAGGACTTACAATAAACTAACATCGTAGATTGGTAAAAAACAATAGAAAAGATTAACACCAATCAACGACAGAAAAAAAATACATAGAGATAAGAATTACAACCCAACTATTATAAAGCGGTGAACTCGGGTACCGCGAAAGTATACAAAGTACCTGCTTTTCTTGTTGCAATCGAAATTTTATTTAGTGGCATAATTAAGATGAATTAATGGTTAAGAAGGTTAACAAATATATAAATTACGCCAGTATAAACATATTACATAAATGATGAAATCTCTCAAAAACGTAAACACATGTATGTCAAATGACTCTTGTCTCGAATTATATTATTTTTCGAATTTTTATGAATATTTTCATTTGTGTTAAAACAAGTAATGGTTAAACCTTCTAGCGTGGAAGTTTCATTACACCAAACTTAATAAATTTTGTTAAGTGTAGTGATAAACACGTTCTTAGTGGGGATATTTCGTATTCTTCAATTTATTTCATATTTAAATAAACGTTAGTTCGTCATAATTTACCAAACAAAGCTGTAGACTACTAATTAAATGTTTTACAATTTGCTTTATAAGTTCACTACCTTCTTGGTCATAACAAGTGTTGCCTCAGTGATGTTATTTTCAGTTCTTTCTTTTCGTTGTATTTTCACTCTAAAAGGACCACACATACAAGAGTCATCTGATATTGCATACACCATGTCTGCCTGCAATTTATTAAATAAAACAGAAAATAGTAGCTAAACGTAAACCAATTCTGTTGCAACGTTCAAAAGTATAACACACTGCCTGTATTCTTACAAACTGGTTAGATAAATTACTAAAAATAATTAAAAGACATTAATAACTAATTATGAAAAATTGTTCCTTTTCTGTTCCAAATTAGGTCGTATACATGGTAAAATGCATATCTTATCTTATACAGTAGTTTGACGATTGCTGCTAATATATACAGTTGGAGCAATATAAAGGTTTCGTTTTCTATATTTTTTCTCTTCTTCTCCCACAGGTAAATTACTCGACTAATAAGAGCTACCCGTAGTCCTATCTGTGCCATAAAAAGATTTTTATACAAATAACTAACATAAGATATGGATAAATAGTTTAATTGTGCTTTCATTTGCAATAGACGTTAGACAATCATCATGGCCGCGTATGTGCAAACGTAGACGCGTGCCATGTGCGTAATTATATTTAGGTTCAGATGGATGTTAATTGAATTGCAGAAGTTTTTGGTGCTAGATATGTTCAGACCAATTGACGTTCAAATGTTTTGTTTTATGTTTCTGAGCAATAGGCATTTGAAACAAATGTTAAAGATATGTAAACAGCAGGCACAATGTAGGTTTTAGTATAATTTGGGAGGTGTAATATATATTATTAAAGTTAAGTTGCAAGCGGAGGTAGTTTTTTAGGTTGTTGAACATGCATTTCAAATTCAGATTTCAGGATTTCAGCAAAATGTGACCATAACGAAACCTCACTTCATAATAGATAGAGGGACAGCACGATTTTGAAAAGTCAAACGTTGATTATATATTTATGCAAAATAACTGAACGAAGTCCTTTATATTTTAAGCTTGAATTAGTTAGTCAATTAAACTATGATTTGATACAGTAAAGTCTAATTTGTTTGCCGTGCGAAGGATGGAAGATACGTTATACTGTTTACTACTTTATTTGTTCACTTCTAAGGGTTTTATGTATACACATACCTCCTGTACATCATTCAATATTAAAATAATAGTTGATGAGTTTTGATCTCTGATCATGGTCCAAAAGTCAACTTTAGTATCTGGTAACGGAAGCTGTGTTGTTAGGTATCCCACAAATTTTGTGTAAGACTAAACAAATAAATTATTAAAAATGAATTGTTAAAAAAGGTAGTATAGCGTAACAATAATTTAAATTACATTGTGTAGCCTTGCTACTATTATGGAATCTGACAATAATAAACCACAACAAACTTTTATGGTATGTGTATGGTGTGAAAAGAATTATTTTAATATTGTATTCATTTATAACCTTTCACACATAAAATGTAAACTCTTAGTGCTACACATTTGTAGTTAATTTTTTATCAATATTTCACAATATTTTACACGTTATGTTGTGAATTTCATCCAAGATATTGACTTTTATGACATGTATACATACGGGAACCTGCACGGCATTGATGTAGTTTGATCTTCCTTTCTCAAATGACGTCAGGAACACTCTGTTTATATCCACTGAAAGAGATCACATCAATGTTACGAAAACAACACAAAAGCAAAATTGATACAATAAACACATAAACAACAAATAATAGACCGCTATTAATTATGCAATAATAATATTACCAACTATACTAGTTGTGCACTAAATTTAATGCTCAATCTAAGGTTGCAATACCTTAAGTTGGCTGTAAAAGCAAAAGGAAATTGTTATTTCATTAATACTTACTCGGCAGAACTCTTTTGTTTCTATTTTTATCAATATTTTCTATGCTTGTTGCATCTTTATACTTGGGATCCTCGTGTTCCGATTTCTTCATGTTTAATTTCTGTAAATCATTATAAGGATTGTAAGGATTATTACCAGAGAAGAATATCTCAAAATCAGGTTGATATTGTCCTAATTATAGATTAATATTCCTTGTGATGCCACAAGCAATTAGTAAGTTAGTAAGCCAGTCCTGTTAATGAATTGCATGCGTCTTTTTTTTTCTAGTCAACTTGATATCAGGTTATCGGTCAGTAAGTTTAACGCAAAGTTTAGAAATTGGTAATAGTTTTGTGAATGTAAATCATAAATAAATACCATGAATTCTTCATTTAGTCTTTGTTGATTTACTGGACGTTTATCAGACTGTATTTCACGCCAAAATGGTCCAAACTTTTCTTTGGAAATAGAAGTATCCTCCATTGTAAAAGCTTCTAACAAAGCGTGATGCAAACAAACATACTGATCCTGTGTAATGTAAACATAAATCAATGTCTTGTGCAATGTAAAGACACATATCTTTTCTTTAAAAGTTTTTTTTAGTTTGAATGGTGTTTAACGCCACTTTTCGTAATTTTAAGCTATATCAGGGAGTCTATTTTTCATTGTTAGATGAAGCAGGAGTTCCCGGAGACACCCCTACCTTTGGTAGGAAAACTGGCATTTATAATGTAAACAAGTACACTGATAATATGTAATATTTTAGCTGACATAAAAAACTTGCATTATTATTGGCTAGCAAGCATACATAAAGAATATTTTTATCCCGTATTGGCCCATGGGAAAACTGATCATCATGGCCAACTTCGTATAGCTTATATTGCATAATTTACGCAAGTACAACAATGTCTAGCCCGAACATGTCATACGACGTAAACAAAATTATATGTAATATATTTGTTTAAATAACAGTAAGTGGGTATATTAAGAAACAAAACAACTCAAATATAAGCGATAGACGGAACGGAGGCGGAGGTTCTGGCTCAAGCAATGTTAGTCACAGCTGACAAATCCTTTATTTTATTGTGTCCTCTATCAAGGAGTGTAAACCTGCAAAACCAACAAACGAGAAACGTGTTCTCAAGCCTAATGTAAGTTAACAAGCCTGCACTCACTTCATCAACATGCCATAATTCATCATTCATTCTTCAGTCAAGACATCATCCAAAATCAATTGATATTCATTAGACTTAAAAGTGACATTACCGCCAATTACCAGTTTTCTTATTTTAATTTACGCAATCAACTTCAAACTCCACACATCAATTAGGACCAATACAAGCTCCAGTATTTCCACCGATTACTATCAACATTAATTGAATTTGATGCTTCGAAAACGGTTATCTTGACGTTAAGGATACAAGTGGGTTATTTATTGAACAAAAGAAGATATACATTTAGAAAAGATAATTTTTTGCTTTTATTTAATATAATAATGTTTACATATTTTTATTAATTTGATGTTTAACAGAAATATTGCTTGTTTTATATAAACTTTGTTTATAAATTCCTAATGATTTTTGACGATCGATGCAAGTAATGATGGGATGCAACAAGGGAAATATTTTTGGATTTTGATTTATCAGTAATAGTATAATTTGACAATTCCCTGAGTGTAATTTTGGATGATAAAAACTATTTATTAAAACTGCATTTAACAAAAAATAATGTTTTCACTTAAAACGTATATTGCCAAATAGATACTCGTTTCCAGAGGAAATTACGATATATAGCTATCTCTTAAATATTGTTTCCCGTTAAATATTTATAATAAGAGATGTGAGCTATAATATAATAGTTATTCCGGTCTCCGACAGTTTATACCCTGTCACATTCACGGCTTAGAAGATATTTTACTTTCGCTTTCGGCTAATGCAATATAAATCCTAAGCCCTAAATGTGACATTATATACCATGACTAAGACCGGAATAACATATGTAAACAAACATACTGACCCTGTGTAATTTAATCACGTGCATTGAGTATGTGCATCTTAAAGCGCAGTAGCAACCAAAACGTGTTTACTGTTACAGTTACATTTTGGCAGAGTGTCAAGACAACTTATCGACAAAAAACCTAGTAAGGCATTCACATTATTTCCCACGTTATAAAAACGAAATTTTTTCATCTCCCCTTAGCACTTTAAAACAAAATAATACCTGATTTCTTAGTTGAAATAGGCGACATTTTTTAAACAAATACAGTAGTAATTTTGCAGCAGACGTACTTGCTCGCCTTTAGAATAAGTTAGTGAATTTTTATAAGTGAGTTTTAAGTAAACACCCTTTTGTAAAGGATAGTTATGCAAACTTGAAAAAAAAACGTTAACAATTATGTTTAGTGTTAGCTATTTTAGTAAAGAAACATCTATAGGCTCAATAGCAAGTAAAGTAAGTATTAAAGATTACATTGCTTTGCTACAACTGCGTGATAAATCTATGACACTTATTTCAGGTGAATGTCTGAAGATGATTACATTCTGAATATCAAAACATATCATAAACGTTTAGAACAAAGTACTTACTTCAGTTTGAATCATATTCATACGACAGTACCTCATCTTCTTTACAAATTTGACAATGTCTACATTTCCTGTGGAGCGTCCTTCTTGTAACAGTGCGTCAAGTGCAATGAATGTCCCCGTTCGGCCAATACCAGCACTTAGAAATTAAACAGAGAACTAACAAAGAACTAACAAAATCATACAGTAATAAACATTATTCTTTTACATATCCAAAACTGTTCTAACCATTTAGACAGACAAAAATTAAGAAAATGTTCTACCAAGCAATTTATAACAGTAGATATAATTTGTATACAGTAGAACCAGTAACTTTCCGTAAATCAAAGATATTTAGTAAAATACGTAAGAGAAAGAATTAACTTAACACTGCCACAGACAACGTCATTTAGATCAATGTATACGACATAAGATAACAACATGTCAGCAACATTTATTTATTACAATTACATGTATTTGATTTCTGAATGCAAATTGTTTCGACAAATTAACATCTGATAATATTAACACACCTGCAGTGAACCAAGACTGGACTACCTTGCATATAGTTGTGATCATTTATGAAGTGTTTGTGAAACACCACAATGTATAACGGGTCAGGCGTACCATGATCAGTCCAGGCTGTGAAGTGGTATTGGATAACAGACCGCTTCTCTTTCGACTAAATAAAAGGTTGAGATTATTAACAAAAGTACAACAGTTACAGTTCTATATATAAAACAGAAAACCTTTAATTGCTGCAGACATCAATTGATTGAATTTTCTTGTTCGACCAGAAACCTCAGATTTTCGTCCGCCGACTGACATAATCCTAAAATATACCGTAGCAAAGGGTTACCCTGTTAGACAAGTTAGATGTTAGATAGAGTTTCGTTACACGGCTACCTTAGTGCACAAATATAAAAATTATCTAGCTGTAACTTATCGTCAGAAATACGAAAAGTATGAGATAATTTCAATCATAAGTGGATCAACTCGACATCATCAATAATTTCCATTAAGAAACGCTTAGATGCCTCTGCTGGTGAACTGTTAGTGCACAAGAGTATCACCAGCCTAGTACATATAGTCACACTTCGATGCTGAAAGGAACATTATTAATTCTTTCAGTGATTGTCTCAATTTACAGCCCTTAAACTTAAAAAAAACTATGTATGTTTTTCTATTTACAAGATAACCTTGTCTGGATTTGGTAAAACGCTTCTGATATGAATTTTAATAATAAAAAACTGCAAAATATTAATCATCTGGATTATAATATTGTTTGGATTTGAGTGCCACTAATGAGTCTAGATTAGACGTAATGCGCGCCTGGCGTAGTAAATTCTATCGTTGATGACATTTTATGTAACAACGCGTTCTTATAAAATAATTAGAACATTACAAAACTAACGATATTACATGCTTAATATCATACTTTTTTGTCTTCAATAGATATTTCTCTAGTAATATAAGCAGCTCTTTCTTTTTCACTCTCCAGAGTCAGAACCATGTTATCAAGTGTCATAGGTTTGCCACCAATAGGCCAGTACTTTTCGCATTTTATCTAAAAATAATAGACTTGCAATATGTAACTAATTTACCCATTTTAAACGTACTTAGTTCCACCTGTAATAAATGTTATATGAATCTGTTCAGCAATCAGTCCGATTTTTCTATGACAGAAGACGTTATAAACATTTAATATTTTGTATGAAATTATAACTAGTTGATCTATGCCAAGACTGAGTGTTGCTTTTGGTTTCTATATTTTACAAAAAGTCCATATTTAACCATTTTTAAATAGATAGGTTTTCTGTATTCGTCATATGTTTGATGTTATATCCATCGTTTCTTTGATACATTTAGCAAGAGACCACAATATACTTTAAACAAAAATAAAGAACTATATCACCTTTAAACCTTCAACGAGGTTTGTTAACATCACTATTTTTCTTGTGTTGTTCTGCCATATCATTCGCCAATGGTCTTGCAGAGTCTGTTTTATTGGTCCTTAAGAACAAATTACAGAAAAAATTATAAATGCACATAGTCAATTTATTACAGCATAAACGATAACTCGGATATAAGAATGATCGGCCTATCAATTAAAATAAGACGGTCTGGCATTTATAGATATGTCTGGCAAAGCAAATTGAATATTATTACGTTTATAATTGAATAAAATGCAAAAATATATATAAAAAAAACCACTTTGAGAGGAAATTTTAATACAGGATTGTTAAATCAATGTATTTTTACTAAAACCATTTACATTACAACATGAACACTCAGTTTTGACGAATTGTACGTAAATAACATTAAATTAAGCACAAAACATAATTATTAATATATTGCAGTATTGCGATAAACGCAGTTTCAGTGCAATGTAATACTTATTTCTGTATTTAAAATTACATGTGTATTGAAAATCTATGTGTGCAAATTGAGTTTCTTTTTTACCGTAAACATATAAAAGCTTCCACAATGATCAGTACAATTTACTTTTTTCAAATCACGGTATATGGCGTTGTGTGCTTGTTGTTGCTTATTCTGATGTGCTTTTTTTGAGAAAATTGGTAAACTCGTTGCGCCAAATATCACCTTCTAACATATCTATAGTTATACAATTAAATATTTGCAAAACGATTACGATATTTAGTTAGATGCAACAATTAATGGTGGCCCCGGTGGCCGAGTGGTTAAGGTAGTTCGTCTACTATTGATCACGTGGTCTGTCAACACTGAGATTGCGGGTTCGATTCTCACTGCAAATAGGGTGTACTCGACTCCAATCTTAATTGACAAGGATTGCCAGTTTTCCTAACGCAGGTCCGGGGTTCTCTCCAGGTACTCCGGCTTCCTCCCCCAATAAAAACTGGACGCCACGATATAGCTGAAAAATTGCTGAAAGTGGCGTTAAAACACCATTCAAACAAACAAGCAAATAATTAATGCACAAATGGTCTATATGGGAATGTAGTGCATATTCACTGTTTTATTTACAATCGTAACAAAAAATGTCAACGTAAAATATCATATCGATGTTATGATGTGCATATATTTACCTTGTGATGCAATGTAGCATTTATCTTTGTTATATCCCTGTAAATGAGTGGAATATGAACAATAAATGTATTATTTGTGCTGTGTTTGACTTGACGACCGTTTTTTTCAGAATGTTGTCTATTTTAAAAGTGTCTTTATGTAAGTTAGAACTGAAAATTCTTATACATTTTCGCCTTTCTGCTCATTCGGGTATCACATAGCTATCATTTCCAGTGTATCGGCGAGATGCACCAAACTTGTCTCAGTTTAAAGATTTAAAAATAACTCCGTATAATTAGTGACATGTCAAATGACATCCAGTATATAACACAACCTCGTGAAGAAATTGTCATCCATTTTCAGAGACGGCGAGGTGTTACATGTTTATGAACACTTGGATTAATAAAATTTATATTTTTTATTTTTCCTAGGACGCTGTGCAGGAATAATGTCGCTTTGATAAATATTTTTTATATTTATCAGTCGTATCAGTGTCTGGTATCCAGGTTTTAGGTATATCTTTTACCGTTCTTCACTTTGTTTACAAAAAACGTGAGTAGTAGTCCGGCCTGTGTTGTTGTCGACATAGAACAGGTTTGTACGTTTATACGCTATGTCGGATGTTAATGAAGACATTATTTATCTCTCTGATGAAAATGACGACGACCTCGTTGAGCCATCGGTTGAAACAAGAGCTGGTTCAGCCTTGTCTTTTTGTAATTCGCCCGATAAGACTGTGGGTCGTGTTATTACGGGTATCTCTATAAAAAAACCTTCTAAGAGAAAAATTTCTCAGAAAGCGTCTAAAGACGGTGATGGCACCCCTGCAAAGGTTAGCAGAAAATTTAGTAAAGCCGAAATATCAGATCTGAAACAGCAAATTGGCATATCTGAGGAGTTTGACTTCAGTGGTACAAAATTTGATCACTCAACAAAGTGCTGCTTCTTTTCAGCAACCTACTGCTATGGTGACCCACCCTTCTCCAGTGTTGGACCAGGGTAATGCTAGCACGTTAAGACCTCGTAATATTCTGCCTCTTTCACCTAATTTTGAAAGTTATGAGGAATCAGTCAGAGATTTTGAAATGAATTTGTTTCGGCCTACTTCTTTGGAGAAGCCAGACACTGATAGTCTTGATCAAGGGGCTGACCCTAATTCCGCATTTCAGGATGCTTTTGATGTTCCTAGCTTGTGTAATGTATCAGTTGGTAGAAACTCAAGTTCAGATAAGGTTGATAACCAAGTTATTAATTCAGATGAAGGAGAGTGGGTACCAGATATCCCGCAACTTAAGACTGATGAAAAGACTGGGCATAAGTCTCTGCGGGTCTTGCAAAAGCAGTTAGTGCTGCTGTTACTATTCGCTCTAATAAAGAGAGTATTAAAAATATTGAGGAAAGATATCATAAGCTGGAAAACTGCAATTATCTTGTTTTACCCTTAGTTAATGCAGAAATATGGAGGGCTATCCCTAAACCTGCACACTAGCAAGATCTTTTCTTGCAAGAGATTCAAAAGTCTATGGCCTCTTGTCTTGTTTCCATAGTTCAGCTTGCTGACCAGTGTATTAAAAATAAGGAACACCTTGATGCTGTTAAGACAAGGTCTTTTTTAGCGGACAGTATAAGCCTTATTGGCAATAGTTTTCTTAAGTTGTCACACAGAAGGAGATACAATCTTAAGCAATACCTTCACAATAGATATACACCTATTTTTTACTTACTTACTAAGCTACTCTTTGGAGATGATTGTATGAAACGGGTGAAGGAATTAGGTGACCCATTGAAATGTCCATTGGGTAATCCCAAATGATTATAAAATAGAGTTTGATCAAGATCCTCCAGAATACTCATCATATCATGAGATAATGTTTTCGGAAGATAAGGCAAAATTAATTGATCCAGAAGTTGATAACTTGCTTTAACAAGGTGTTATTGAAGCAGTTAAACCTATATCTGGTCAATTTATCTCTACAATCTTTGTAGTTCCAAAAAGAGATGGCTCTCTGAGACCAGTTATAAATTTGAGGAAGTTGAATAATTATGTGAAATATCAACATTTCAAACAAGAAAACTTGAATTTTGCTCTTGATATTATTCAAAGAAATGATTATCTGACATCCATTGATCTGACAGATGCGTATTTTAGTATTTCCATCAATAGAGAATTTACAAAACATTTGAGGTTTTCATGGCGGAATACTCTTTATGAGTTCAAAGTTTTATGTTTCGGTTTAGCATCTGCTCCAAGGATTTTTACCAAAGTTTTAAAACCAGTCTATGCCTTATTTCGACAATATGGTATAAGATGCATATATTATATTGATGATTCCTTAGTTATGAATCAGGTTTATTCAGAAAGTATTTCTAATACCAGTTTCATTGTTCAAACTTTAGACAAACTTGGATATGGTATAAACTATAAAAGTCTGTTCTTGTTCCTACAAGAAAGTTAATATGTTTGGTCTTATTATAGACACAGAACTTTTTATGGTGTTTTTAACTATTTAGAAGATACAAAAAATTGTATCAACTAGGAAACTGTTGTTAGAAGACCGGTTAATCACGATTAGATTACTTGCTTCTTTTATTGGTCTGATAGTTCATGCTTTCAATTCAATTTTGTATGGCCAACTTCATTACAGAAAATTAGAAAGAGAAAAAATTTATTATTTGCAAAGGTTTGATGATAACTATGATGCTTCCTTTAAGCTTTCCGAATCATCAAAAACTGAAATTTTGTGGTGGATTTCAAATGTTGAAAATCAAAATGGTAAACCGATAAGACCACAAGATGTATGCAGTTGGATTAAATGTGATGCCAGCAATGAAGGCTGGGGTGCTCATTTTGGTAATAAAAAAGCTGGTGGCAGATGGTCAGTTTTAGAATCACAACATCATATTAATTTTCTGGAACTATTGGCCATATTCTTTGCTTTGAAATCATTTTTCAGTAGTGATAAACATAAACATATTGGTATTAGATCGGACAATAGCACAGCAGTTGCATACATAAATGATATGGGTGGCATGGCTTCACTGTCTATGGATAAACTTGCAAAAGAAATTTGGATGTGGTGTCAGTCTAGGGATATTTTACTTACAGCTCAGTATATCCCAGGTGCTGAAAATTTACATCTGATTTTTTGTCAAGAAATTTCTCAGATTCTACTGAATGGAAATTAAGACCTGTAATTTTTGAAAGAATTTGCACTCTTTTTTCAAACCAAATATTGACTTATTTGCATCTCGATTAAATTTCCAGATTAAAAACTATGCTTCTTGGATTTATGATCCAGAGGCATCTTTTATTGATGCATTTACCTTTTCATGGTCAGATTTCTTATCATATATTTTCCCACCATTCAGTTTGATTTGCAAAATAATTGATAAAATTATTAGAGATAAGGTTAAGATGGCAATTCTAGTTGTGCCTTTCTGGCCAACACAGAGTTGGTTCTCTTGGTTAATTTTAGTTCTCGTTTCTTTGCCAGTTAGATTGCCAAGACACAGAAACCTTTTATTCATGCCCCATTCCAAAGAAAGTCATCCGCTCAGAAGGACATTAAATTTGATCGCCTGTGTGATCCGGCAAAGACTTGCTAGTTCAGGATTTTCGAAAAACGCTGTTAATACAATTCTCGCCTCATGGAGAAATGCAACCAACAAACAATATGAATTATATTGGAAAAAATGGGTTCTTTGGTGTGGTAGACGGCAGGTTAATAATACCTTTCGTCCGATTGAAATAAACATCATTGAATATTTATTAGAACTTCAACAGGCTGGTGTTTCGTATTCAGTTATAAACTGTCATGGTTCTATGTTGTCACAGACTTTAGTGTATTTTGGAATTAATTTTGACAATTTTGTGTCAATACAACGATTTATGAAAGGATGTTTTAACATGAATCCACCTAAAGTAAGATATACTTTGACGTGGGATGTTTCTGTTGTATTAGACTTTTTATCTACTTTGTATCCATTGGAGGATTTATCATTGAAAATGTTAACTTATAAACTTGTTGCTTTAATTGCTCTTACTACTGCTGCTAGAGCTCAGACTTTATCGTTTTTGGATACTAGATATATGCATATTTTGGAAGATTCAGCTGTGTTTGAGATCTCTAATCTTATAAAGACTACTAGACCAGGTTTTTCTAATTGTCCGATTACATTGAAAAGGTTTAGTCAACCAGAACTATGTGTTTTCAGAACTTTATTGTGTTATTTGGATACATTTAAGGAATTAAGAAAGTCTTCTTCCTTATTAGTATCGTTTTCCACATTCAAAGTGGTTACTACTTGTACTTTAGCCCGGTGGCTGAAGGATGCTCTTCAGTTAGCAGGAATAGACACTAAAATTTTTAAGACTCACTCTTATCGTGGAGCTTCAACATCTGCAGCATTTAATTCTGGATGTTCTATGAAAAACATTTTAGCAACAGCCAACTGGTCAAACTCAAAAACTTTCAGAAAGTTTTATTACAGGGACTGCAATAGTTCATTGTCCTATGCTGATTATGTATTGAAATAACTTTTTGTTATATAAAGTGTTTTGTAAACTTTACTAGTTTTTTGGGCCAAAAAACTTTTTGTTTGTGCCAGAGCTTTAAACAAGCAATGTGATACCCGAATGAGCCGAAAGGCAAAAATGTATAAGAATGTTCCCTCATCCAAGCATACCCTAAGGATGTGAAGGATGAGGGTCATTCTTGTAATTGAGCTTAAGGCTCAAGAGTTTATCACATACCCACCTTTTTTGTTGGATAATAATTTGGTTTGTACCCATCCCTTTGATGTGATATTTCTGTGTCTGTCACAAACTTTACTTTAAAGGATGACAATTTCGTCACGAGGTTGGGTTATATACTGGATGTCATGTGACATGTCACTAATTAAATACGGAGTTATTTTTAAGTCTTTAAACTGAGACAAGTTTTGTGCATCTCGCCGATACACTGGAAATGATAGCTATGTGATACCTCTTGAGCCTCAGGCTCAATTACAAGAATGACCCTCATCCTTCACATCCTTAGGGGTATGCTTGGATGAGGGAACATTATATCTTCTGATTAATTCATTGTTTAAACAGAAGTATTTTTGTAGACATACACTTTAAAACTTTGGCCTAGCAACATTCTTTAGAGCCAAGAATGGCTTCAGGACGATGATTAAATCGACGATCATATGCAAACATGGTTCACGTACATTTTAAGTCTTGGTATCAAGAAAATATACTCGGAACAATTTTAACGAATTTTTATTAACACTTTTTAAAAGATTAAACTCTTATATATACTGCTCATGGTTTACATGCCAGTCGTTACAAATTAAATAATGGTCCGTCCTGGTTTTGGGGATAAACACACAATGACAATGATATTGATTACAAAGAAGAATTATATCATACCTGTTATGTCATTTTATTTGCAATGTTTACAACTCTAAGACTTTAAAAGGCTAGGTTCACGAAGGGCCAACTTTGGCCCATCTTGAAAATATCTGGTAGAGTAGCATTAAACTATGTGTGCAATAAAGATTTTTTGCATTTTTCTGAATTTGGCTATTTTTTGAGGCTAATCAGCTAAATCTGATGAAAAATCACAAGTTTTGAGAAAAAAATCAATCAAATTTTAAAACAACTGTATATAAAGCAAGAAATAGCAAATAACTTTTATTTTAAGTAAAGATTTGATACAAAAATGTATTTTAATACAATTACAACATAAAACATATTTTGTTTTAGGTAGAAAGTGTTTTATTTTACAAAATTCATGGATTTCAGGAAAATAATCAATAAAACATTTAAACAGTAATGTATGATTGCAATAAATGGAATTTAGTATTTATTTTAATGTATAGTTTTCATATTATTAGAAATTTTAAAGCCAATTTTAACTCATAACAGAGATTGTTGGGTTAAAAATTGCTTTTTTCACAAAATTTATGGATTTCTGGAAAAAAAATAATGAAACTTTCAAACAGTAATATATGATTGCAAGAAATGGCATATAGGTTTAATTTAGATTTGCTTAGTTTTCATTTCAGATTTTTTAGGGTAACAAACATAAAAAAGGATTATTTTTAAAACAAAATTCAGGGATGTCCGGAGAAAAGCAATAAAATTTTAAAAACAATAATATATGATTGCAAGAAATGGCAAATAGATTTTATTCTTTAAATCCAATTACAATACATAACAGATTTTTGCGCGTTAAAATGTCTTTTTTTTAATAAAAAATTCATGGATTTCTAACAACAACAACAAAACTTTGAAACAGCAATATATGATGGCATATATATATATATATATATATATATATATATATATATATATATATATATATATATATATATATATATATATATATATATATATATATATATATATATATATACAGTCTGCGAAATTAGCACAAGTCCGCTGGCCCCTGGCCAGTAAAAATCCTTTCGGGCAAGTGAAATTTTGATAAAATTTATATTGAATATATAGGAGAAAATCCAAAAGTTCAGGATTCGGGCAAGTGAGTTGCAAATCCTAATTTCAAGCACTGTATATATATATATATATATATATATATATATAAATATATATATATATATATATATATATCTAAATATATATATATATATATATATATATATATATATATATATAAGTGTATATATATAGGAGTTTTGAATTACCAAAAACTCTTGAATAAACGTATTTAACATTCAAAAAATGACTGAAAGACATGGCTTACAAGTTTTATTTCTCAGATAAAGTTTACATAGTAATGCACATTTAGATTGTAAATGCCAATTACAATACTTAACAGATCTTTCAGAGTTAAAATTGGTTGTAAACAAATCAAGATTAACTGTGAGCTATGGCTGAACATAACAAAATGTTAACTCTTCTATCACTCTAGCAAAACTTAAAACTTTCTGTCGCTGATTCATAAGATACAGAAGAATCAATAGTCAATAGTCAGAGGGAGGTCATTGGCATCTGATATAAAAACACTAAATCATGATTAGAATGCCCTTTTCCCATGCACCACATAAATACCAAATGAGCTTCATGAGCACATACACCTACTACACAAGATCCAGCCCGACATTTGTATCTGAGTATTTGATTCAGATAAAGTATTGCTTTTTAGTAACGTGATGCTCTGAATCTTGAAACACAACACATTCTGTGTATACTAACTTATAAAGAAAGATGGTAGAATCGCCATCTATATATTCTTTAAGTTTTAGTTGATAAACACCAAGTGTCAAAGTTCTAAGTGGTCTTGATTAAGTTGAGAGAATTAAAGATCTAATTCCTCTTTGGCTATCATTCACAGATCTTTATTATAAGTTGTTTTCTTGCACATATTTCTTGAGAGTTTTTTATCTGCAAATGATAAATACGTAGGTGTATTTAGTAATTCTCAAAGTAGTATCATATTCTAATTATAAGCTTATGTGTGTTTATTTAATTGAGGAGAAAATTATCACAAATCATCATGCTAAATATCAAAACATCCAGACTTACAGGCAGAGATAAGTGTATAACACTTTGTAATGGTTTACCTCCATGCTCATTTACATATCATGTACGAACACTGTACCAAGTTTCAGAAAAAATATAACAAACTGTTCAGAAGTAGTTGGTTTTGCAAGATATATCAACAGACTCATAGTATTTCTCATTGATTAAAGTTATTGACTTAAATTGACTTAAATGTTCATGGTGGAAAGCCAGAGTACCTGTGAAAACCCCCGACCTGCCGTAGGACAACTTGCAAATCTTGTCAACTTATGCTGGATTCGAGTACACTCGGCCTGCAGTGAGACTAGAACATACAACTTCGATGTTAACAGGCGATAGTTTCAATAGTAGTTGACTATCTCAACATTATCTAGTTCCTGAGTAGACCAGCATTTAAAGTAGTTGTTTTTGTGTCGGTGTATGATAATCTGTACTCTATCTATAATCACATGTTAATAGACATCTTTTTCAGGAAGTCAGGGAATAAAGACGATATATCAGCTATGATACTAAGCTTGCTTTAACATGCTTTGAGGTGCTGGTCTTGTGGTATTTATGTGCTTTTCTTGTTAGTTTCTAAATATCTTATTAACCGATTACAATAGACTTCTTAAATTCTCATGCTCAAGGTTTAACATGCTTTCAGGTGCTGGTCTGGTGTTTTTTGTGCTTTTCTTGTTAGTTTCTAATTACCTAATTAACATAATTAACTAATTACAAGAGATTTCCTAATTTCTTAATTCATAAGTTGCTTTTTATGGTCATATTAAATGTATAATGTTCTTGGTAATTAAAATAAATTCAATTTAATCAATCTGATTGCGGTGTTTCTGTTATTGCCAATAAAAAACAAACAATATTAATTGCTTTCATTACTGGAACAAATATTGTATAAAAAGTTGTGTGACAATACTGGAACACATGTTTATTTACAGTATTGTGCACAATACTGCTATACCAGTATTATGATCGCCAAGTATGTATTTAAAGAAAACAGATAATCCGAAGAAATTTTAAATTTTAAATTGTTCAACAGACAATCTTACAGGAAATATGGTTGAAGATTGGTTTTGTCAAAATATGTGAGCTGTTTGTTTGCATTCAGCAATTGATCACGTTGACCTGACCGGAAATCGTATGCTCACTGATTGTCAAATTTATAACACCACCGGGTAGCTTTCTTAATACGTAGAAAGCCATGAAGAATGATTATTTTCATACTTACTAAAATTGGCATAAATAATACATCCAGCAAAAACATCCGTATGCCGAGGTCGTTACATGTATTAGGGACGATATCGTCACTTCTGTTGCCATGACAATTCTAAATAACAAAATCGCGGTACGAACGATGGTACGCGATTTCGTATGGATTGCATAGTTTTTAAATTACGAAAATCTTCTTTTTTTGATAGAGCACAGACCTCGACATCTTTCGCTTTTTCACCGTAGAAAGATATAGCTGCGTTTATTCCTTGTGATTAATTTCAAGTTTGTCGACAGCTGTGCTCATATATAATGTTTAATGAGAAGTGTGCATAAATTACTAAAAATGCAAAAATTTCGTCAAATTGAGATGCACAAGTAGATTTTCAATAGATTACGACCCATACGAAAAATCAAGAAATATACTTTTATGAAGATTGGTAATATAAGAATGATAAAAAATGCAAGTACAAGATACAGAAGATTTTTTGTATTTCACCAAATATGAGGCCAAAATTAATAGAAAATGAACGAACTCAAATACTTCTTTATTTACATTGTTAGTATGTATAAAATAAAAGAGATGTGTAAAGTTAATAAAGACATGACAAAATACAAAACTCTATTGAAAACACTGTAATTTAGACTCGCACATAAAAAATCAAGTTTCAACTAAATATATTATCTGTTGTCTTGTGATTTTATGATGTTCCTAGAATCAAAACACACGCAATAAATTGATTTTTATGTCGATTGTTATAAAAATAAAAAAAATATGATTTGTTTTTTTTTATATATATTTATATTTATATGGTGCATAAATTAACGACCACACAAGTATTAGCCTGAGCTTTTTGAACATGATTTCTATAATTTAAAAAAAACTTTTTTGGATTAATTTTATGGTTATTTTAATCCCATGGAGGAATTGTCATATTTAAGTTAACAAACACTTACGCGAGTGTAACCAGAGGTACATTGTACTACCACACAGATTACATTACTTAACGTGTAAGATGCGTTGGTAGGAGAAAGAAAGTTTAGTCTTTTGATGCAGCTACTGTGGGCAAAAGCTTTTTGAAAGCTACAAAGGGCATTTTGATAATAAACCTTATTGAGTTATTAAAAACCTATATGGCCTTACAGTTTTAAATTGACTATATATTTTTTATATCCACCAATATCATCGCTATTTAGTTTTGTTGAAGGAAAAATACAATACATTCATTTATGAAATTTGCAGTTTCTGTTTGCATTTTAATGAGAAAAAACATATGAATTAAATAACTCACATCGACGTAGTTAGCATTGATATAGTCAGAATTTGTTGTTCCGCTTACTGTCTCTAGAGTAACTATCGTGTGGTCATCTGAAATAGAAGATGTTATTGCAGAACATGTTTAAAAAAAATAAATACATATATGCATTACAGTCCCTGGAACGTATAAGTTAACGATTTTATCGTTAGTACATCGTGCGTATATCGTTCGTTTATGGTACCGTATAACGTATAGTATATCGTGCATCGTTTTCTCCAGCGTGCATCGTATGATGGATCGTTTGTTCTATCGTTAATCGTATGGTTTTCCGTTTATATTAGCGTATATTGTATGGTTTATCGTACATCGTATGGTTTAGCGTGTGTGTTACCGTTCGCCGTATGGTTTTTCTGTTGTGTTAGCGTACATTGTATAATGCTTGGGCAATTTGATTTTACATGTACATCGTTATTTACGTTTAATAAATGCAACATTAAGTAACATTTTTCTGCTTTAAGGGTAATAACTTTGCATTATTAGTTTTAAAATTACTTAATAAATCATTTACGTAAAAAAGTTGATACAATATTGCATTGAACAGGATCTGAATTTTTTACTTAATATAAACTGTAATTTAGTCGTCAGTTAAAAAGTAACAATAAATAAATAAATAAATAAATAAATAAATAAATAAAAAAAAAATAAATAAATAAATACATCGGAACATACAAACAAGTTTTATTTAAAATTGATATGGTTTATAAGAAAAAAAAACACCAGCTATCTCATGAGCTGTTTAACCGACATTGTTCTAGGGAACATGTCCATTTATGTGTAGTTTATATATGCTCTTAAATGATACAAGTGAAAAACAAGTACACTGAACAGGAGATATGATACAATTTTTGTTAAATTAAATAAATGCATTGATAAATTATGAATTAAATATTTATAGCATATGCTACAGATACAGAAATAGTAACTGCTACACTTGTGTACAATAGCTTCAGTAACGTAGCTCCGCCGAGATAAAACAATGTTCAAAGGAGTTACATTAATGTAGCTTTTGTGCGTATTCAAATTGATTTTATACCTTTCTATATGCAATATTTGATTTTGAGCTGTCTAATGGATTAGTATTTGTACATATATTTAGGAGCGCGGGTTTTGCATACGCATGTAACAATTATTACTAGTATATTATGTTTGTTAAAAAATAAGGATTTTTTTTCATTAGTACCTTTTTTAGTTTGTAATTAAACGACAACTTGATGTATTTATTCGAACTTTGAATATGATCGTTTGCATCCGAATTGATTTAACATTATAACATTTATCCACAATTTTACGAGTGTCTAATAACATTTTCTTAAAATGATGAAATATAAATACCGGCAAAAAGATATTCTTCTTTGCCTTCACTAACAGATAGTTTACGATATATTTCAAGAAATACATGTATCTCCACCTTTTCATCAACTATATATAATGCTTGCCGTATGACACCGTTACTTTGAAATTAAAGTAGTTATCAAAAAGATAATCAAGTTGTTATAAGACTTACACTGTAATAAAATCACTTCAAAGGGACCCCAGGTAGCTACACGAAAATGACAGGTATACATAAAATAAAGAACAAATTTAATACATAGTAACAATTATTACCAAAAAAAATACGTTTTCGTATTTTCAACTAACTTTATAGTGCATTACGATTCACGCCTCTCTTGCTTAGTTTTAAATTAAAAAAAAAACCTATGGTTGAAATACAGAATACATCTGTGTTCTTGTATTATTTCCAGGTTTTCGCGATTCCTTCTCCATTAAACATTTAACCGGTCCACCTGCTGAAAAGTGCTGAAACTGGCCCGTAACTTCAAAGATAAAATAATCAAATTATTTTTCAGATAATTAAAAACCTTTACTCATGGTAAACTTTAGTGCATATATGTTGAGTTTTCAGTGTATTAACAACACATTAAACACTTAAAAGACATTGTGGCGATTGAAATTGTTTGGAAATACGTCTTGGTTTTTGTTGATTTAGAGCTAATTACAATTTAAAAAAAAATGTTTCGTCTCTCTTAAATCACAGTATATTACTGTTATTCTTTTTAAGGTTGATTGATTACCTGAGATGTTATATAACTTAATGAGGGGGGGGGGGGCCTCGGTGGCCGAGTTGTTAAGGTAGTTCGTCTACTATTGATCACGGTTCGTCTACTATTGATCACGTGGTCTGTCAACACTGAGATTGCGGGTTCGATTCTCACTGCAGGCAAAGTGTACTCGACTCTAATCTTAATTGACAAGGATTGCCAGTGTTCCTACCGCAGGTCTGGGGGTTTCTCCGGGTACTCCGAATTCCTCCCCAATAAAAACTGGACGCCATGATATAGCTGAAAAATTGCTGAAAATGGCGTTAAACACCATCAAACAAACAATACTATTGATCACGAGGTATGTCAACAATGAGATTGCCGGTTCGATTCCCACTGCAGGCAGGGTGTACTCGACTCCAATCTTAATTGACAAGGATTGCCAGTTTATCTACCGAAGGTTGGGAGGGGGGGGGTTCCGGGTACTCCGGCTTCCTCCCTACTATAAATTGCTGAAAGTGGCTTTAAACAATATTCAAATAAAAACTTAATCCTCTATGTAAAAAATGCTTACGCATTGTTTCGTGCGTACTATTGTACGGTGTAACTAATAGTGCACTCGATTTGAATTCATGTTTGTCAGTTTCTTGTCCAGGGTCGGCGATTCTTTATGTCGTCCTATGTAAGGATTCAAAGCGTTCGATTTTAAAGCTAGTTTGGTATACTTTCGAAAATAAAGAAGAATAAACCTTCACAACGCTACATATAGTTTTCCGATATTTACAACAGGGATGAAAGAACGTCTTGTTAAAAGGAACTTCCTTTAAATTCATAACTCCAAATGAATGAATCACATTATAATGTTAAATGAATCTTAATCGCTGTCTTGGATGATCGCGCAAAATTACCTGTCATTCAATATACAAATGTGTTATTCTTTACGATTGTTTACTTCCCGCGGCGACGCACACTTATTTGCCACCTAATACATATAAACAATCATTAGATGTAGATAAGAAAAGAAAAAAAAAATTTTTTAAATAAAATAATGACCACAATTGTGTAGTTGTAAACTTAGCACTGTAAAAAAAACGTGTCTGTGAATATATTAACAATCTTTTAAAATTTTAGAAATAGTGTCAGTAATATTATTGAATGAACATATGGGTTTAAAGAATATACTATTATAGCTGAATAGATGAATATTTGATTGATTGATGGGTTGCTTGACGTTCATCAAGCAATTTTTTATCTTATATCCGGTACTTATGAATATTTGAATTTACATATTAACAAAGTACACATTTAATGATAGGGAACTAATATTCAGTTTGAATCAATTTACCCTAAGCACAAAATAGGCAGTTTTCAGGTACATATACGGCGACAGAAAAAGTTTAATGATATATTTTTTTAATAGAAAACCGTAACAATCTTACTATTTGTAAATGACTTGCGCATTTCAGTAAGGTAGGAACTTAATGAAATGTTTAGGAGTTCCTGCTAAAGAAACGCTCTTGTTTAAGATCTAGATACGATATAAATGATTGGCGCATACGCATGTTAAAACATATGGACAGGATTGTTCAACTTTGTTGGCTTTTTCAATCGTATGACTGTACACGCTTTTATCAAGAAATGTAGATAAGGTTTAAGTTTTTTGTTAATTAATTTAAAACAGATGTCACAATAATTTTATTGATCAATTAAGGTCCAGACCAAAATACATAGCATTATATATGAATGCTAAAATTTACGCAATTGATTATGAATTTAGGAAAACTAGTAAATGTCTTCAATACTGAAGTAAAATACTGAAAAATAAACCATTTATACCAAGAATAACCATTAAACCATGCATTGACGTTATAGGAAACGGTGCACCGTGCGATATACCATGCGATAAACGAAACGTTGCACGATACGATATACCAAACGATAGACGAAACGATCTATCAAAACGATACGTTAACGCCGTCTCACCGTTTCATCGTATATCGTACCGTATATCGTTTCGTGCATTTTGTGTACATCGTTCGTATATCGTGCGTACAACGTTCGTATATCGTCCGTTCATCGTTCGTACATCGTTCGTGCATCGTGTGTTTTGTTAACTTATACGTTCCAGGGACTGTATAAAGTTATAAACAACAAGGACACTGATTAACTAACAGCACAAATTTAACGTCACGATTTTGTAGAAAAAAATGTAATATACTTACATGGGAAAGTGGTCTTAAACCTGTTTTTTGGCATATTGTCCTTCAGCTCTGCTTTGGATGTCGGATGCAGAATACCGTACGGTATTTTCTGAAATTAAACCGATCGTTATCCAAATATATTATGCTTATAGATACCTTTTTAAAATTATGTGTATAATGTCTAAACAGGACTAAGCAGTTTAGATAAATACAAGGAAACAGTTGCAATAATTGATGGCAAAAATATAAAACTTTCATTAAGTATGAAAAGAACAGACAAAGAGTTATTTTATTTTCAGCAAGATAAAATTTATTTTTGCACGCTAAAAATATCATGGGGTTAACGATTTTTGCGTTTTACCGAATAGTAAAAAAATGAAAGGATAATTTTTCCACAATTAAATTTAATAAAAAAAAATTTAAGATGAATGTTATCCTGACAACAGGAGGATATTTTAACTTTTCCTCTGGCCATCTTCAATCTTTTTATACCTCTAGATGGTTTCCCCAATTAAATCTTCAGTAATACTAGGGATGAAAATTATATACGCTGCCATAGGAATAAATTTAAAACCACTAGCAATTTTAGTTGTCAAAAAGACACAAAGAGTGAAAACAACAGTAAAAGGTTATTGTTCACGCCATTAAAAATAATCGTGTATGTCAGCAATATAGTTTACCTCTGTTGTGTGATAAGAGAGGTAATATAATTTTACATTAAATTGATTGAATGCTTGCTTTTGTTTCTAGCGTGCTTTATTCCAGCTATATTCTTGACGAAAATAAGTTTACAAGAAATGAATCAACTGGGAAACGGGATGCACCAACCAGAACACAATTTTAACATCCACTGGAGAAAGTAGGGACAGGGAATTTAGCCTTGTGTAGCGGCTACAATGAGACTACTCTTTTCCAAAATCTACAAAACGCATCGTTATCTTGCAATAAGCGTGGCATTATCTACCCACTGTGGTCCGCGGTCTATCTGTCCGTATTATAACCTGACACCCCTTAATGAGAGGGTGGCCTCTAGCCTCCATATTGGGAGGCGTTGGCAGCTCTGTGATTCCAGAAATGGGAACCATCCCAGTATGGTTTAGTTCCTAAACAAAAAGGATATTCCTACCTTATATTCTTCCTTAAGGCCATCATGTTTTGCCTTCGTTTCTATGTACGCTTTCAAGTCCTTTACTTGAACAGTAGTTTTAACATAATCAACGTTATAATATGTATTTTTGTCTTCGTCATTACTCTTTTGTACGGAGCTTGTTCTTGGTAAGTCAGCATCTATTTCTAGGGTGGATACCACATTTTCATGACCAATATTGATGTAAATTCCGTCATTTTTTGCATCTGAAACAAACATAGTTACATTCAAAAAAATTTCAATCGTATTAACCTTATATTACCTCATGTATTCAAAATTAAAAGAGATCATATATACATTCTGATTGCTTGATGTTGTTCATAAATGGGTGAATAGGAATGTGCGATTACGCTACACGCATAAATGTGGTAATTCTAATTTATTTTACAGCATGGAACGAACATATCCAGCTAAATCAAAACTCTTAGCAACCCAAAGAAATTTCCACTTATCATATTTCTTGAGCTCTTTTTTCAATAATCCTCTTCTTGTTATGAATTTTTGATAAAATGATTTTTGATGGTTTCCTTTCACATGAGTCAGAAATCTTACTATACCTTACAGCTTTTTATTGCAAAATATGTTGTATAGTCGTCCATGTTATTAAGATAAATTACACCTGACAAATAATATACAAGTATTGCCTTCTTATGAGGTGGACATCCACAATCGTCTATTTGAATTAGTTGTATTTTTGAAGCTTTATCAATTATAGCAAGTTGACAATTCTGGATGTCCGTCGCTAAAGGAGTCCATAATGGTTTTATTAAACCAAACAAATTAACATGGACCAAAGATGCTTCTTTAATTTCGTTATTTTTCGGACGATTTTTCTTCAAACTTTCATTGCCTATCATAATTGGTAATTGTTAATAATGTAGATAGTTTGCAGTTGTCTATCAAATGAATTGAGCTCGTCGCGGGAAAATCGGTTGTCCAGGGTAACAATACTATTGTCAGCCGCTGACAATGCTATTTACAGCTCGTTCTCACTTGCTGAATACCTGATTTCGATCACGACACCTGTACATCCATGTTTTTATTTATTTCATAACATTTTAAAATTCAATTATAAAACTCTTAAGTACAAACAATCGTTAAAATGTAGTTGAGTAACAGAAGAAAAACTAATCAAACCTTGACAAATGTTCTTATTAAGCGTTTAAAATAAAAACTCGACTTCTGTGGTCAAGCGGTTACATTTGCAGTAGTCTACTATTGATTACCTGTGTAAATACCGAGATTGTCTGTTCGAGCGCTGCAAAGATTTCCGGTTTTTCTGACGAAGATCATTGATTTTCACCGGGTACTCATGTTCGTTTCCAAGAAAAACTACGTCACATTATTAGCTTAATATTATTTTCAAAAATGGTGATTAACTTTTAAAAAACATACGAATAATGCGAACACAAAATCACGAAGTGATAAAAATGTAACTGTGTTTGATTCCCCCTTCACTTTTTTCGTCACTTGCGTCACACGTCTACAAATTAAACCCAACAATGTTAGAATTAGATTTTTAACACTGTGGCGCCAATTCGCCTGCACTATGTCCAGCGGTCTAGACCCCTCGGCCAAATCCGCTATATATATTTCATTCATAACTTCAGGCAAATTTAAGCCCTATTTTTACGTACAACATGCTGTAAGTCGCTTTTGTACTGTAGGGGAAATAACATATGACATTTTTATATTTCTAATATTTGCAATATTCGAAATATGTATGTATCAATTTCTCGGAAGTTGAATGGACAATTGGACCGACTTTTAAATCAATCCGTCAGATTAGTCCAATAGTTCCAAATCTGTCAATTGACGGATGGATAGAATGGGGGCGATATGCAGGATTGGAAACGATTTTACTAATTTGACTGATTGCTGAAGGATTGTGGAACGCTGACGGAACGCTGAAGAATTGCTTAGAGTGTTGCGTTTTCAATCTCAAGTAAAGTACTGTATTTTCTTACCCCATAACCGGTTCCGGTGTAAGAATTGTTATCCTCTGGAAGCAAATTTTTAAGCTTTTTTGCAAGACATCAAATGAATAAACGTTGTGTGATATTATTCTGAGTTAATCATTATTTAAACTAGATTTAAAAATAGTAACTAATATTGTTCAGATAGAGAACAAAACATTACCAAGTAAAATTGGATATTATATCCAGATCAACGCGAGAGTCATTTTTATCAAATACGGAAAGAAAAATTAAAATAAATCAAATTAAGTGAAAATGGTTGTAAAACCAGTGGAACTGTCAAATGATGCAGCTATGGTATGCTAATAGAAGCTATGCAAAGCTTGTAGCTTTGGAAAATTCTGATTTCATGTATTTGGAATATTAATTAAATGTTTACTTGTAGCTTTTCCTGAATCTTTTATAGTTGCAAATACATAAAATATTTTTTACAAAACTTTTGAAAACAAGTTTTACAGTAAAAACAAAGCAAAACAACACAAAAATATGCTGTAAGTAAAATAGCAAAAATAAACCGACCGAACCACAAGTGGCGAAAGTCTAAGGACAATTAAAAATCCGTATGTAGACAAACATATACAACACGAAACAAAAACCAAACACATAAAAACAGAAAGTTAGTAACCCTGATTCAATAAAAACCATGGACGCAGTTAGGTGGTCTGGACGAGTAGGCAGTGATCACCATAGAACTGTTGATAGGATAACATCAACCTACGTTAACAAACCATTTTTTAGTAGCTTAGTAGTCAGCAGCAATGGGCATTTTAGAAAATCGGAATACCGAACTCAAGTACAAGTAGTAAAATGTTAACACCTTACGCTGGAGCTGCTGGAATGCTGTTTTTGATGAGCGATAAGTAAACAATTGGAAAGTTGAAGTCATCACGTTTGTAGTCTAGATTGTAGTTTCGTATGTCTATTTCTAGAGGTAGTAAGAGGCCGACCTAAAAGTATTGGCGGTGTCTTTAATTTTACATAGGCGTATATTTTTGCTTTGTTTGCATTTTCTGGTTAACTTTGTAACAATAAACCATAAAAAAGAATGTGTATTGCCAATTAACTGTTACAATAAATATCCATACGATAATGCACTAACGCACCAAATGAAGGACCCTCTTAACTTTAAATACACAAATAACCGGACTTTTAAATATTGTATTGAAGTAGTTTATACAATAACATAATTTGGAATAAATTTTAATTAGTGATACCCCAATGAAAGTAATTATTAGTATAATATAAGATTATATATATATATATATACAAGTCTAGAAGATTATGCAACGATACAAATGAGGTGTTTCTTGTCAAAAATTTAGACACAGACTGACCAACGAATGGCCTTAGTCACTCAGTGTCAATATAAATAAATAACGTAAACAGTCATAACATATTGATCTTAAACATATATATATTATATATATATAAAAAGAGTCTAAAGATATAAAGAGTCTAAAGAAGCTGCTAAACCAGTACACTTATTTAGTATCGGATCGACAAACATGACGATACAGCATAAACAAAAAATAATAATATACAAGTCTAGAAGATTATGCAACGATACAAATGACGGTGTTTCTTGTCAAAAATGTAGACAAAGACTGACCAACGAATGGCCTTAGTCATTGAATGTCAATATAAATAAATGACATAAACAAGTCATAACATATTGATCTTAAACTTTCTCACTCCAAATGAACCCAAAACTTTTATATAGTTGCTTCCCAGTTCGCCACCCGCGGACGTGCCGTGCTTTTACTTAGCTTTGCTCAATGATTCCAACAAGATGTAATCAAAATTACCAAGGTGGCAAATTCATTACGCCAGACGCGCGTTTCGTCTACTTAAGACTCATCAGTGGCGTTAAGCTCTAAATCCTTAAAGTATTTTTTCATTTGGCGATGTAATAATATAAGTCCACTGGGATCGTGTAAGTACTCAATACAGGTAGTTCAAAATATTATATAAAAAGTCTGAAGAATGTACCAACCAGTAAACTTATTAAGTATCGGATCGACAAACATGACGATACAGCATAAACAAAAAATAATATACAAGTCTAGAAGATTATGCAACGATACAAATGACGGTGTTTCTTGTAAAATCTATAGACACAGACGTTGTCAATCAGAAAATCAATCATGTGACAGATTTGTTCTTCAGTATATTTAGTATTAGATTTGGAGTCATTGATGACGAAGTAAGTTCTGTCATGACTAATTACCAGGTATTTATATCGTCTCTTTCCGTTTGTCTGGAAAAAGCAGCGTTTTATAAGATCTTTAAGCCTGGTTTTAAGGGATGATGGATGGCCGTATAGAGTGTCGAAAAATCAAATGTTTTAAGGCTGTTACAATTGGAAAGAGATCCAGACCTCAAGATCAGGTCTTTTGAATTTTTTAATATCCACATTTCATTTATTCCGCTTCTGGAGTAGAATGTGTCCCTGTATTTTTGAAGTTCCGTTTTTACTGTTGTTAAAATAGTGGTCAGGAGTTGCGATAGTGTTTTGGTAGTACACGTAGACGACCCGTAAGGTTAACAATTTTGAACAACATGTATAATTTCAGCATAGACGTAATGGCGATCAAACATACCATGACTATATGAAGACTCGTCAAGATGAAGTTTTTTATGATTCCCCCTGTCTTCTTTTTTCTTTGGCGTTTTTCTCCTGTATCGACAGAAGCATTAATATTAGTAGTACACTGCTGATTTTGGTCAAACCAAAGAGTTGAATAGTTTGACTTTTTTTTATCGAAACTAACTTATCCTTATATATTACTAAACAAAAAGACAACATGTATTAGTGAAGAAAACATTAAACCTTAAGGGCATCAGTTTTCTAATATGTTCTTGGTTTTCTAATTTATGTGTTTTGGCAAGTGTTTTGTTTGTCTTTTCGATTGTGAGCTCCCCTGTAGTTCTTGCTCTTCAGTTGTCTTACAACATTTTAAGTTCTATAGACGAACGAAAACATATACAAACTTAAAATAAGTTTTATAAGTGCGCATTATACACATTTATGTGATAAAATCTAACTAAAAAAGTGAACTGTAAAACCAAGGTACTACTTCACTATTTGGAAAGTATCATTTGAGAAAATCTCTTTTATTTTAAAATAATAGACATGTAAGATTTATTGCAAATAATATTTATTAAACTACCTTTTAGTATAAATGAATACTGCAACTATTATGAAAACAACAGCTACAATGTCTCCCGAAACACCTCCTGCTACTGGTCCCACAATGCTGACAGAATTTGATGACTCTGATGCTAAAATATACTTACATATTTAAAAAAGTTTGTTTATTCTCCTTATACTAATCAATTTGTGTTATCCCACTGCGTAATAAATTATGCTATAATAAATTAACAAAAATGAATGATCAAAATCAAGGTTTTGCTCGAATCTACAAAGTAATAATGTTACCATAAGTTATATGGAGAAGTAATCAGGGCAATAAGTTTTGAATTTTAAAATTTATTCTCGAGTTTTCAATAGACAGCCAGTAATTGGAGTTTCTGTTTACAGGCAGCATGTTTGAATAAATTGGTTTCCGCGTTTCCCTAAATAAACAATCGGATCGATAACATTGACACAGTGTCCTCTGTTTGGTTATTATTAAAACTAATATGGCGACCGATCATGCGACCTAAAAACAGACAATATAAAATAAGCAATATGACAAGGCCAAGCAAATATAAAAATACAATGAACAATATTTTGTTTTTTAGTAATAACACTCTATTAAACAATCATTTTTTTGTACTTTGGAAATAAAAAAATACAAAAAAGTTCCAGGAAATAAATTTTGCTACGCCCGACGCGCGTTTCCTCTATTCAAGACTCGTCAGAGGTGCTCTACGCCAAAAAATTAAAATGCCAAACACTATGTGAATATGAAGAACATAGAAGAATAAAACTGAAATATGCCGATCTAGAAACTAAATTATGACTAAAATCAACCTATACCTTAGGGTTTTGATAATTTTGAAATTTACATGGACAATTTCATAGCTGCGATTTGTTCTTCAACACAAAAGTGTTGATGCCGGAGCGGGCTAACATCGGGGAATTAAAACTCCACTAGTTGCGCTAACCATCACGGAAAAAATACAACAAAGTAATATCATGCTTAACAAATATTTGTTGGGGATTTCATCTATTTATATAATATTCTGAATTCAAACCGTCATTTTGCTACACTTTTTTTTAAAGCTTACGTATTCTTCTTCACAACTTTCTTTTCTGACACATTCTTGCAATGTTGCTTTACATGATCATTCACTTTATCATTTCACTATATGTAATTTATCTACCACTTACAACCTTTCTCAATGTCTTCAATGGCTTACATTCTCGCTTTTGACTATTTTCACAACCTTCAACCTACAATAAATAAACTTCATATTCTCAACTTCAACACTAACACTTTCTTCTTCTTTCTCTACTTGTCCACTCGCTCTATTTATCTTTCTTCCTTCTCAACTTCTTTCGGACTCTCCTGACTTTCAATATCCGCGTCAATCTTAGTTTTGTTCTCTACCGCATCAATTTCATTAAAATTCACATTTACAATTACTTCAGAAGGTGCAAAGTTTCTTATGGTAATAATGTTTTTGAAAAATTGAAAAAATCTCGGTCTTCTTGAATACAGACTGCAAGTGTTCAGGTGTGACAGATTTCATATATGGAGAACAAATGATTTTAGCATCATCATCTTTGGCAACAACTTTGTGTTTTTTATTACAAATTTGTCATATATTTTCTGCAACGAACTATAAACACTAATATCAACAGGTTGCAGCAAGTGTGACGCTATCAGCAAGCACAACTTGGACGATGAAATTTTGTTGAAGATCCCAGTCAATAACTGAAACAGATACATAGAATTGTGACCATCTAATACGAGTAAAATATTGTCATACTTAGCGGAACAAGTAAAAGAAAATGATTCCGCAAATACTTGATGAAGATATGTGAATTAGACCAGCCATAGGAAGAAACAGAGCCAGCAACCGCATGTGTAAGTTTTTTCTGACTTTCTGCCAAATATGCATCTGTAATTCTATTTGGAATGTACTGCTGGATTTTTTTTATCTCTCTGAGTACCTGTTAGGTGAGCTGGATTAACATAAAAGTACCAAATATGCACTTTTAAACTGTTGTCAACTACTGAATTATCGATGCAATCAATGATTGATACAATATAATATAAAGACTACTGCTAATGTTACGCTTATCATTATTGATGTCGTTTGCTGCTGAGAAAAGTAATGTACTCGATGTTATGTTTATGCCTGCAATTCTTTAAATCATTTTTTATCATGTTTTTTTTAATTTTTAATTAAATTTATTATCAAGTAAAACATAGCCATATATGTCTGCAATTTTTTTAAATGTTTCTTTACATCTTTTTCTTGAAATGATGTTGATTATTTAATGCATTCATGCGCTTACAATTTCTTTTTAGAGCAAAGGATTTATTGAATAAGTGCGTCAAAACCTGTCAATTTCTTTTTAGTAATAAAAAAAAAACCTAGTATGTAATAGTCACGGAGTAGATCTCGCCATCCGATCTTTTGGTCTTTTTGTGAAACATTGGCATTTTAAACGTGAAAAACGAAACTTTTTTGGATGGAAGATAGTGAAATCTATCAAATGAAGCCTTTGCCATCGAATTTAAGGTAAAATTAACGACACAATCACTAAAATGGCGAGAATTGCTTATGTCATTTTAATGGCGAGAACTACTTTCTGACCAGTATATGTTGCAACAAATTATCAGATAAATCAGTAAAGACAGTGCGCTTGTTAAAGGTACACATTTCCAGCATTATCACTTTCAAAGCGATGTAGTTTGACATTTTTAAGTTCAGAGAAAGTCACTTTGCTAGGCCTGACACTACAGTACAGTTTAGGGTCACTAGCCTAAATGTACATATTTCAATTTGAGGGACATGTTGGGATAAAAACACATATTTTCATAGTCTAAAAGTGCAGTAAACAATAGCATTATTAAAGTTGAGCCTTTACACGTAATATTTTAATAAATAGGATTCTTACCTGCTTGATCTCATTTTCTTAAGGCAACTGTCATTGCTTTCGTCTTCTATACCTGGACGCGTTTTCTTCGACATCATCGATCACGTTACGGCGAGAAACAAGGTAAATACAAAATTATTGTCTGTTATTATATGAGCGGGCAAGGGATACTGCATTAATTATAAATACATTTGACAAATAACTAACAAATACTACACTGTTTACGCATTGACATTCAAATTCAAAGCAACAAAGTCGCCTTAATTGCTGCACTCTTAATGTAAATAAGTAGGTTACGCAGTGATTAACCTTTTTAAGTTAAGCTTAAATTAAAAAGTTACACGTGTCATTAAAGGTATAATAAAACTGTAATTTCACAAGACAAATCGCAATCTGAAATAATTTCAGGAAATAAATAGGCCTATAACTATAACTATAAAATCCACGTACCCTGTACATGAAGTTTGACTGATTTTCCGGAACTCTTTCCAAGACTGTTTTCAACATAACAGACATATATACCAGCGTCTGTGTAGTCTAAATTGTAGATGGTAAGTGATGGAATCATAATGGTACTACCGTTATACTTTGCACCGTCTTTAACAATGAGCCTATTATCATCTTTCATTCAAAAAACGCCAGTAGGTTCAGGATGAGAATCAAAAGAACACTGTATGATAGTGTTTCCACCGAAAATAGCTACTACGTTTTCTTGAAATGTATTAACTAGTGGCATATCTATAATTTAGAATGCGCCACGTTTAGTTCGTTTTAAATCTATGTGTATTTTAATCATCTGAAGCATTGTGACTGTTATTAAATATTATAAATTAAAAATAATTTAACATCAATTCTTTATTGTACAAAACACGTATTCTAAGTAGCCATATGTTTGTAGAAATCAACTACCGTAATGTGATCATATAATTTAATTCAGCTTTATAAAATGTGCGTTCTAGGAAAATCTTCATACATTCAACGCTTTATTTAAGAAAACATTTGACAATCTTAATTTAAAAAGGATACTATATTTACCCTGTATTTTTAATTTAATATCAGCACTAACAAAAGAAACAGACTCTAACAATGATTCACACTGGTAAATTCCAGTATCGTATCTGGTAAGCTGATTTACTGTTAACGATGGTACTGTAATATTACCACCAGAATATCTACCAGTCCCTATTTTAATGTTAACACCGTTAAGTCGCCATTCTAATTCCGATGCATCGTAGATTACACATTGCAAAGTAACAGAGTCATTTGCTTTTTTCTCGTAGTTTGAATTCGGAACAGCAGAATCTAAAAAATATTGTAATCGGTTGTTGAAATGATTTATGCAAAAGATGTATATCAAATATATTATGACAACATTGATAAGACGCCTTTTGGTAAAACAGAAGCACTTCGTTAGCTTATTTCTTTATTTTTAACCATGCAGAAAAAGATAAACGAAACAGATGTACGTACAGACAACTTTCAGCGAGGTCACATCACTTTGCTGGCCGAACTTGTTAGATACTAAACATTTATATCCACCCCTGTCCGTAAGGCTAACATTATTAATCAACAGATGTGGATTCTGGATGGAGCCAACGTTGAGGAGTATGTTATCTTTATACCAATATACTGCATCAGCGTTCGTTACTATACATTCAATTGTAACATTGTTTCCTTTCGTATATACATAATGTTCACGTGCTAGTTTAGCTTGTGGAATATCTAAAAAATGTGCACTTAAATTATTTAAAGGAATGCAATTTAACATATTAACGATGATTTACAAAGTGTTTGAAGGTTATTATCTTCTTTATTTCAAATTATAAAGAGAACATTAGATATTGCCATATTTTGCATCTTTTGCATATTTATTTATAAGCACATTATGGTAATATCTAATAGTTTTGATATATAAATAAAACATGCGCTACTCAGACAGTCTTTAGAAACCAGTAAAATCATATGCATATTTATTTACACTTATGCCTAGTTGTAGCTTCAGATGATGTTTAAAGTAGGTTATGTTGTTTGAGTTACACTCGAAACATTTATTTGAATATCACATAGAATTAGCACAAAATCACTATAACATAAAACATGTGCTTTAATACATACATCCAGCTTCAAGTTGGGTGGATTGATTATTTGTTCCTTCCGTATTTGTCGCATGGCAAGTGTACGACCCGCTATCAGATGCAATCACGCTTTTTATCATTAATGATGGGTCTAAAAGACTTCCACCTATATATCTATTCCCATTCAACCTTGTTCCCTGACCATCTGTCCACCATATGTCAAAAGCGGCAGGAATACCAGTAACTGTACAGTCCAGTGTAACATTTCCCCCGATAATAGCTAGATATGTCTGGTTCAGGATAATAACAGTAGGTAGTGCTATGAGAAATACATATGTAAAAACTATATATAAGCATTCGGTATAAGCACTGAACCGTTTTTAAAGTAGAGTGTCAAAACATGTGTTGTGTTAGGATTAAATTGTAATAAATGTAATTTTAGAAAACGACCAACACAAATAACCAAGTAAAACAGAAACAATTAAAGTTTGTTAAAAATTAAAAGAAATGATAAATTTTCGCATGGTTCAAGGTAAATTGTATATTGACTATTCGTCTTTTTTACATTTTTGTTTTCTTCGGCCAAATAAGAAAATAATAACACATATCACCTAATTAATAGCATGGCTCCGCTAAAACTGGAAAATCTGATAGCAAAAAAACACGCTATCAACTAGTACCACACACAAATAATAAAAATTAATTAGGTCAAGCAAAATACTAATTTTCAAAATTGGTAGAATGTTACAATCGATAGCATATGTAAAAGGTATCCCGTTACGATTATGAAAAAGCATGATTATGATCCGTGTGATATATTCTAAAATCATCAGCATGCTACTTCTAATTAGGAGTCTGCCGCTCAGAGATGGACGTAATTAAGAAGTTTATTAAAATTTAAACAACTGCAAAAGTTCTGATCGTAATTGTTTATCTTTGCTCTGCCACAGTGTTCTTGATGATTGGCATAGTTCCATTTTTTCAAAGTGTTAATGTTTTTACGCTTGCATTTTAAAAAACCACCGTACCTGCTAGTCCAGATGAAATGACAATAAATAACTAAACATAATAAATTAAAACTATGCCAAGAAAAGACAGGTATTATCAGAGCCATTTTGCCCCCCCTCGCCAGTCTTGTTTATTTTTGTCATGTTCATAGATATCGACACTCAATATATGCATGTTATGTTTTCCGTGCTAAGAACGCTTATTTTAAAAAATATCCCAATAAAAGGTATCATTGCAAAAATGTAGAGAATTCCTTTTAGCTTCATTTCTTCTGTTTAATTTGTTACTTTTGCGTGCAGTAAGTACGAAGCAATTTTCATTGATAAATTTTCCATACGTCTATATGCGAGAATTGTCTTGTAAAGTAATTAATACATTTTTGTTAAATCTGACGAGAACATATTGTATTTCTATTTGCAAGGTGTAGATTGCATTCAGCGAGATTTGGTATAACGTTTTTTGATCTTGCATGATAATAATTTCTCAACATATTTGAATTTTCATTGATTTCGGTTAGAACACCCCTGATTTTTCTTTATTAGATGAAACGCGCTGTTGGTATATTTAATTATAGAAACTTGGTGTCCTTGATGAGATTTTATTATATTAAATTTTGAGTTAAGTATTCAGGTTAATAGCATTTCATTTTGTCAAAATTTTAGCACTTAAAGCAACAAATTACAAAAACGTTTATTATATTTTTGTCACTTCTAGCTGCTGTTACGGATCATTATTTTCATATTTGGAAACGATAACAGAGAACACAGGGATCAAACTGCGGTGTCATCACAAGCATTTCAGCTAATGGCTGTGATAATTAAACCTTCTAACCGCCTTGCTCCCTGTTAGAGCTGACATTTGTTTTATTTTTTAATTTTACGTTGTACATAATCTTATGTTACGGCAACAACGAACATATCATAGCTATCAAAATTTAAAAACCCGCCTGTATATTTCGTGTCATGTAGACTTTAGCATTATGTTCAACTAGACGATGACTCCTGTCTATCAATTACAGACCTGTAGTGCGCCATCAATTACTTGGTCTAGAATAAACAAATACCGCAGAACTCTTAATATTAATAATCATGACCTTCAGAGTGAACCACTTAATGGTTCCCTTATTGAATTCAACGCAATACTTATAATGTTATTTTTGAGATCGTCGGTGAGTTAACATTAAAAAAAGCAAAAAATAGATTGTTCCTCAGTACCTCATCTGCCGGCAACGCAATAAATGATAAACTGATTAAATGTTTGCTGAGAAATGCTAGAGTGCTATTCAGAACAAAAGCAACCAATAAATCAAAGCGGAAAGGGATTAGTTATCAGGATGAAAAAAAAAATAAGTTCAACTGAAAAAGTAATAAGCATAATAGATCCATGGCGAATTTAGATTTGTGCAGCGGCTACAATGATTCTTCTCCTTTTTTTCAATGTAACGAAGAGGTCTTATCTCGCAACATCGTGGCACTCTGCCATACGTTACACATTACATATAGCTACAACCTCCAACATGATGATCTCACGTATCCGCTACCTGAGTAGGCGATTGGCTGCTTGTAAGTCAAATATGATGTGAACCCGCCCAGTATGGTCCCATTCAAATCTAGTTGTTACCTTAGTCCAATTATCTTATATTTAATATTTACCGGTTACATTTAATATTATTTTGTTTGATATTTTACTGTTCACATTACACAGATATTCGCCACTATCATAGACGTCCAAATTCCGTATAGTTATCCGTAATGCATTTGGGGTAACATATTTCTCACTACTAGTCAGTGTCATCCAGTTGTTTGAATGTATCTTTGTCATTGATAGTTAGTGCCAGTGTGAGGACATGCCCACACTACAGTAGCTCCTTTACTTTCATAAACTGAAAAAAATGTGAATGATTAAAAAAGTTGCATTTTAATACCTATAAGACACCGACAATGTGGAATGTCTTTCTTGGAATGACTTTTCAAACATAGTATTATCTGAGCAAATATAATAATAACAACTTGTAGTGATATTCTACCTTCAATTATTTAAAAGCTTAAGACTTTGTGCAGGTTTATTTAGAGAGTATTCGGTATTCATTCCGTCCTTGACATGGAAATTAGTAAAAAAGCAAAATCACGTTTACAAATATTCAATACTAGATTATAGATATTTTCTTCAAGGATAATTACCCCACATATTACGATTGGATTTTTTAAAACGGTAAAAATGATAGTAAAAACTAAGTCCGTCTAAAATGTCATGTATTATTCCTGCTGAAAGTGGGGAAAGCCACAATTTTTTATTCATTATTATGCATGCTTGCATTAATAAGCGATGTATACGAGTCACAATACTACTTCACAAAATGCCTCATCAGACATTATAGTGATGTAACTATACTCTATAAATAATTTACTATCTACCTTTGCTGCATTTGATTTAACGCAACTTTTAACCGTTTTGATAAAAAACTGAAATGTTTAAACAATAATAGAATAATAGAAAACGTGTTAACTTTTTTCTTGCCATTTGAAATGTAATAAGTTTTGTAAATGCAGTAAACCAGCATGCATATAAGAAATAGCTGATATCAGTAATTTTGTAATAAAATTTTTGTAGATTGACGTTCGTTCTAAACTTCAATTGATAACAAACCTTAACTGCTTTCTCCAAAGAGCTTTGAAAGTATTGACAATGAATAAAGTAATGGTCATAGACTGCGCACTGAACAAACGTTATTATTTGAAATTTTCAAAAGATGAAAACTCCTGTTAAATTTGAACTCCCTTCACATTTATTGTGCAATATTTCATTTTCAGTTTTTATAAAATGAATATCTCTAGCATATATAATGTCACTTTTTTATTTTTGTCATTTCAAAATTCCATTTGTTAAAATTAATTCAACCTTTCTCAACTAAGAGAACATATCTGTAGATTATTGAACACGGTTAAATAGTGTATTTAGAACACTATGGAATATATATTCATATATTAAATCTACTTTCATGTGGTTATGTACTTTTAACATGTACATATTGCAAAATAAACATTAAAAACAACCATTTTATAACAAAAACATATACAGATAAAATCTTTAAATACATTGTTGACACTTAAAAAAATCTCTACACTAAATAAGATACATAAGATGACTATCACTCTGCTTTTACCAATAATGTATGTACTAGTGATTTGATTTTAAGAGAGTTTGGTGATATTGATTTAGCACTCGACTGTTTAAACATAATTAATTATAACTAAATCACAACAATCCACATCCACTTTTTATCATACGTCACATCGTTTATTAATATTTAGTCGATATCCATGATTGTGGGTAACTAATACAATCTTCCAAAAATTGGGATTTCAAACTTTATGGGTAATCTTGAAGAACCTTTACAACAAGGTAATTTACAGAATTTGTTTCATAAGTAAAATGCTAGTACAAATAGTCTTGGTATTACAATTACACATTAAAATTTGTGTCCGATTGGGATTTTTTCAAATATATTACTCTTCTTGACTTTGATTGGTTGATTTATTGATACAATAACAGAATATTGTCACTTCTATGAGTAGTCTGTAAAAACACATCGCAAGAAGTATTGTAGCACCGATGTGTCCCAGATGTGCACAACTGGATTAAAGTTGGGACTTCTTGCTGTCTATTTCAATGTGACATCACAACAAAGCATGATGCGGTATGGCGTTGTATTCCATAAAGTTGGGTTTCGTCGAAAAGGGATGATAATCAAAATTGGGGAGTACGTTTGTTTTTAGAATTGGTTTTAGAATGTCATATGACATACATCTTTAAACCATTACTTTGACACCAACATTATTGCATTCTTCATAAGCAGTCTTTGGTTACCATCAAACTCAAACTCTGCCGTCAGTTACATGCAATATAAAGCGGTTCTCGTAGGACAACAGGAAGTTTTCAAAGGAGCTATATTCCATTGGCGAAGGGCTGGGCACAATTGTAAACGTGCTGTTTTATGTCTCTTTCTGTAATTTTATTGCTGAATGCACAACGTTCGGCAAACGGTGTCGTTTCAACGCAGCTACATTGTATGTTAAAAAACGGTTTCTGGCTTACAAGTTGGTAAAGAACCATGTCTTCTCGTTCAGATCTCAGGGGTCTTCCAGGAATTGGACGGTTCTTAACAATTTTTATCGTTTGATATTTACTTATAATTTGAATAATCATTGAATATTAATTAACTACACGCATCTGTCATCAAAATAATTTGCCCTCGAACATTATTGTAAAGCAAAGTCGGACCCGTTTAAGCAATTTTAAAACCTGATTAAAACCAACCAGCTTACACAGACATGAAAAATGACACGTATAAAATTCCTACGAGTGCAAATTTTTGATAATGTTTTTTAAGAAAAAAATTCAATATTTGTTTTGAAAAAAAACTGAAAATACATGTCTGAAGCATGATTATTCTACCACATACATGCATTTGTGAGTGTTATATACGAAGCACGCATTATTAAAAGTACTGATTGGTTTCTACGTCTGCCATTTGGATAAAATATTTAGATCTTTAAATTAAATAAACTTTAAATTAGTGTTTCTTTATGTTTTGCGCCGCTTTTAGCACATTTTTCGTTATTAATGTCGCCAGTTGTTATTGTAGGAAAAGCCTGACGAGCCAGTCTACGTGAAACATCAGTAACGTTTTTGTAAAAAAAAATCATTGAATTGTAGTTCAACAGCAATAGCGTGTTATACTTTTAGAGTTTGACTTGATAATGGACCAAACAAATGTCTTAAACTGGCGGTGTCGACAATCATGTCTGGACTAAAAATAGATTAATGGTTTTCTCCACATATGCTTTTTTTAGTTTCGTTTAACAACCTGTATGGCTCTTGAATACTTCGATGTGTCGCTCTACATTACCAAATGACTATGAAACTTTTGTGATATCAAAAATACAATAAACTTATCAGTTATTGTCGTATATATAATTTGTATTTTATATGTTACACCCAATTTGTTTATTTTTATTAAAACATATAAATATAAGTACTTGCACCATCCTACTATTCTTTCTTGTAAACAAGGGCCTTAGTAGTTAGTCTACTTTTAATCGCGTTTAGTCGACACTGAGGTTGAGGGTTCGAAGTTCACTGTTGGAAGGTGTACTCGATACCGTCCCTAATTGGCAATGATTGTCAGTTTTTCTACCAAAATTTTTGCGCACATTCCAGCTGCTACCTGCTCCCCCAATAAAAACTGGACGCCATGATACAGCTAAAAATTACATCGTGCTTTTGTTTATGTTCCACATCAAACACCATTGATTTTGACTAGATCTGCTCATAATGTGAGGAACAACTCAACTTTGGACCAATTAAATACTGATATGTAATTTCAGAGGTAAAAAAGAAGGGGCGCATAATTATGCCTTGTCACCCCCAAATAAAACAATTAAAAAGTTGTGTTACTCAGAACTCTTTCCTTAGAAGGATGCAACATATACTCTATGCTCACCACTTGTTTAGTTATTTACGCAGTAATACTTTTAACATTATGAATAGCATAACTTACCAATTACATTTAAAAATGTTACATGGTCTTTACAACAATCTTGACATACATAATAGCCACTGTCAGTAACATTAACATTGCGTATGGTTAACTTTGATATGTTATCAATATAATATTTTTCATCATTTGTCAGCTGTTTCCAACCACTAACCACGGCTTGTTGCCATGTTTTAGTAGTGAAAGGACATGTTAATGTGGCATTATTTCTTTGTACTGCATCATCTACAAATGTAAAAAAAAGTCAAAAGTTTCATGTTTATCCTTACATGTATATAATCTGTTTATTGTTTTTAGTATTTCAATGCAAACACGTGATCATAATACAATTTACTATTACAGGTACCAACCTTAGAAATTTCTGTGTCACTTTTCTACAAATATTAAAGGTACACCATTTTCCATGTGCAACTGCTTCAATTCATTTCGGCAAACATGTTTTGTCGTCTATTAGAGATTAAAATGCCACACTTCATTCGTGTTATGTTTCCATGCGACTTTATGAAAAGCAAAGCAAGAACTTACCACAACACCTACCTCGAATGTCAGAGCTGCTTTTGATACATATCATGCAGAAAACTTTTGCCTGTATTGAGAACTTAAAGAAAGAACTTGTACCGTCCTAGTTTTCTCGTCCCAATAAAAAAAGAATGTAAAAGTACTAATCAGTTTGGACAATCTGTTTTATATTAGTCCCATGATTGTTATATGAGACCAAACATTCTATATGCATCCAGAGAGTGGGATGTAAAACGTTGTTATCGTTTAGTTTGGTCAACGTTTCTTAATTTCATTCATTCTATTTGGAGTCTTCATCCGCAGATTTAAAAGTGATTGAGTTTCAAAAGATCAATCAATACCATAAAACAATACACAATTTGACAAGATTTGATGTAAAAAGACAAGAATTTCTCATTTTTCTTGCATTTCAAATAAAAATAACAGGAAATAACCGTAGATAACTGATTACATCTAATCTGTTGATATTGCTGGCTGTACTGTGTTTAGATTTCTGTTGAATAAAGGATGACTTGACAATATACGTTATGTTTCGGATACAAATAAAGAAAAGATAGACCTCGCATCTTGAGTGTAATGTTAAAATCAAAAGAATTTTTAGTTTTATGCATATGACAAGCCTTAATACTCTGCAAGGCAAAAAACAGACATTCAGAAAGTCAATAAAACAAGAAAGTGCAACTTTTGATTTGCGTTTATGTTTCGTTAATTTGATCTAGTGAAGACGTTTTCTAGATAAACAAAACATAACGATAGTATACAGACAGTGTGGAAATTTTTTGCGATATCGCACCCTGGACGAAAATTTCTCCGCAAGCGAATGCCGTTGCACTGCTAGTGAAATAATCTGCACGGAATCATAAGAGACAACCGTTTCATACCTCGATAGAGTCTGAAATTGTTTTATATTAATTGTCGATACGTAATTTCAATGTTATATATGTTCTTTATTTTAAATTTTAATCAGTATTTTAATGCGGCGAACAATTTTTTACAAATGAGTAACTGTTATCCATATACTTAAACACAAATTCTTAGTTTAACATCTTCTTAAATCTGAATATTGTTTTGACATAACAAGTACAACAATTATATTAAGTACAACAGCATCGCATTTTTATCTTTGCTTAATTAGAATTTTTATTGGACGAGGATATTAGGACTCAAAGGAACCATCGCGTATACTCCGGTTACTTCCCTGAATCGATGACATTTATTCTAAATAGTCATATCTCCCTTAATATAATATATAGTGACATAGGATCCTCACTATTGATCATCAATCACCATGATCTTGAAAAAGGTTCAAGGTAAAAAATCAATTAAGGTCATCTTTTAAATAATTTGTAACAGTAGGCTCCCGTAGAACGATTAAATTTATTATAAGTAGCCGAATCTCAATGATTAGAACGGGTATTGAGATCAGATCTTCACTGTTGTTCATTGGTGACCTTTAGAATACTCAAGGTCAAAGTCCTATTTTTAAATTGTTTTCAATTTATAGTAGATGCAGTACTAACATAACATACACTTAACTTAAACCAGTCAAAATATCTGCGTTTGATAGAAAAAATCCCAAACAACCAGACAAGTTGTCAATGACCGCTTTGACTGGACAGAATTTTGGCGTCGTTTGTTATGTAAAAAGCTTGTTTTAGTACGTTACAATTAATTAAAGGAGGTTAAATAAGCATAAAATACAATATTTTAATATACAAATACTAAAAGGAAATAATGCATTACTAATACGCATTTGTTTGCAAACTATAATCAATGATGCAATACGTACCTAACTCAGAAATTTGACCCCATATCATTTGGGGGCAAAATATGTCCAGAAAACTAAAACGAAAACGAAATTGTCGCGAACGAGGGAGCGAAGGAGTCTAAGGTAATATTGTAATGTAAAATATATACATTCTGACCCCCTAATCCAATTAGAACATCTCACTGCCATTTCTGTCAAAAGTTTGAAAACTGTCATCGGAGATAAGTGATCTCCGTTTTGAACTATTTTCAGTCATTATCAATGAATTTATGACGTCATGACTTTGTTGGGAAGTTTCGGTGCATTCATTTGATTGATTAGTCTGTAACGGATATCTAATTGTTACTGATGACGTCAGATTGTAAACAAGTACTTATTCATCAAAACATTTTCGGGAAATGAATTGATTGTGCAGTTTTGTTAATTTAAGTTTAAAAAAAGAGTAATCTAACTACAAAATAGAAAATATCACAGAAGAAAAGAGTTGCCAATCGATTTTAACAACGGAAAAAGGTGCTCATAAGACCTGGTTCAGTCAAAAACAAAAAGCATAATGAACGCATAACACGTGTGTCATAATATATCATTTAATTTATTAATGAGGTTCATATATGAGATTAATTCTGTACAAAGTCATTTGCTGATCAATGTAAATTCTGTTACATTAAACCCAATAAGGGTGCCGGGTATGTGTGTAAACCGTTAAGATAGTAATAAATATTTATATTAGTCCTAATATTCAATTTAGATATACAAGGAAGTGACCTGGTATTTACTTTAAACTTTAAATGAGTTTAAAAGTGTAACATTTACTGGTGTTATTTAGAGGCAATGTATAGACACATTACCCTATAGGGCATTTAAATTGATTTAAGTTTCATCCTTTCAGAAGCAATACCAGTGTCAAAAATAATAGTAAAAACCTTAACATAAATAGAAAGCAGGAAAAGGCATCTGCTTGATATCATTTACTACTAGATCAGTACCGCATTACTTTACTTATATTTGGCAATTTGTTTACTATTACGTGTATTTCTGATGCTATTTCCGCATTTAAGTCGTAGAATTAAGAACTACTCAATATCAAGTTTCCTTTTATCGCTTTTCGGCACGATTTAAAAAAAAAACTCATACAATTCATTTAGATAAACTTCAAATTATAGCTTTCTGTTCTGTGTACAAGAATGTAAGAATTTCTCAAAATCCTTTTGAGTTTGAGCCTTGTACCGCGGATCCATGCGACCTGCTTTATGATCTTGGCTACTCTGCGTCGCATTTACGCATTGATGTACCGTTAAAATAATTAAAAAATTAACACTTACCTGCATTTGAACGGTAAATGTTTATCGAAAACAGTAACAGTCCTAATATTTTCGATATGAATCCAGACATTGTATTTTCCTTGATATCAGTCTACAAGGAAGTGAATATGTACCCCTTTAATTGTTGGCGTTGTAAACATGAACACAGGAAACATAATAAAAGTGACGTCATTATTTATTCACTCAGGTATATCGTGTTAAATTTTTTAAATTAAAGATTTCATTTTAAATACTTGATTTGGTACCGAAACAATTTACATTCTTGAACAAATTAGAGTACTTTATATTAATAGTTAAAGTAGATAGGATGGAGATGCGTCACTACCTTACATAAATGTCTCGAGATTTGTTTTATCGAGGAGGGGTGGAATTTATCTTGTCAGAGTCAGCGAATGTCTATATTGCGAGCGGAAATATATCTGAACGTTGGAATCTTTTGTCTTTCGACTATTGACACTTTTTCAGGAAGGATTCCCCCCCCCGCCCCTCTTTCCCCCATCTACCTTTTTTGTCTCATGTATAGCGAATAGTCTCATAACTGCTTAAATCTATGGCAGTTAGTTTTTAAATATTAAACATGTGGGAAAATTAACAATATTGATACCAAAATGTAAATTCTTCAAATGTATTATTAAACTAACAATAAAATGTGTTGGATGCAACATATTTTTTCGATTTGGTAGCTGTTTGACTGTTTTTAGAATTGGGTTTAAATACTGTCAAATTTTGTGTTAATCCTCACATCGTTGTGACACTGGCACCCATTCGCCTGCATCATGTCCAGCGCTCTAGACCATTCCGCCAACTCCGCTATATATAAAGCTTCATTACCTGAGGTGAAACGTAGAAATAGACATAATAAATGTGTACTAGCGTGTGACGATATAATTTTCTTGACCAATGCGTATAAACTGACAGTAATCTAACTGGGCGTTTGTGTATGTATTATACATGAAGTCAAAATCACTTGTCATACAGGCACAGCAGGTAAATTATATACATACGTCTAAGTATTGTGACGACCATATACAATATATCTATCCAACGGATTTCTGAAGCATCAGAGATACAAGGTTAACAACAAATATTTATATACGTCTACAAATTATGCTGAACACTGTTAAAATTAGAATTAAATACTGTCAAATTGTGTGCGTACCTTCGGATGGTTTTGATTGGACAACGCAACGAGTACAAACGGGTGCACATGAGCTTAACATGCACTCAGTTTCCTCAATCTGAAATCGGTTATTTACGGTAAACTATATTGGGACGATTTTGCTGAAGGAGAGAAGTTTTTCCTGAAGGGAGTATTACAGGGGATGATTTTGGTAAAAGCTAGAACGTTTTGATATGAATAATAATATTATTTTGTGGCTTCTTAACATGTTTGTGTTGCCATGAGAATTGGTGCATTTTGTATGTACGACTTATGATAATATGTTAGGAGTTAACCGTGTTGCTGAAATCTATGCAGTAATGAGAAATATTAATGATAATTAAAAATAATGTATTGGGATGCCAACACAGAAGTCGCCCAAAATTGCCATGGATAGTGTACCGTTGATATTTTAATGTAAGGTTTAAGATGGGGATGTTGTTTCCCAATCTTTGTTAGACCAATATTTACAAAATTAAATCTCATGGGGGGGCCTCAGTGGCCGAGTTGTTAAGGTAGTTCGTCTACTATTGATCACGTGGGTCTGTAAACACTGAGGGTTGCGTGTTCGAGTCTCATTGCGGGCAGTATGTACTCGACTCCAATGTTAATTGACAATAATTGCCAGTTTTCCTACCTAAGGTCGGGGGTTCTCTCCAGGTACTCCGGCTTCCTCTCCAATAAAAACTGGACGCCATGATATAGCTGAAAAATTGCTGAAAGTGGTGTTATACAACATTCAAACATAAATCTCATCTGATAAAAATCTTTAAATACTGAACACAGTAACCGTGTTCTGCTAAACAGTTTACCATATTGCATACTATGAACAAATAAAATAATGAAAATAAATTTAATTTGTTCCCTCATGTTTTTAACATTAAATAAAAACTCAAAGCCAAACTATCATTGTGAATTTTTTTACTCCGATGTAAAAATTTGTTAAATACAAAACATAAGAAAGATATCTGAACAAACATTTAATAATATCATGAAACAATATATAACAAGATTACAACTAAAATCATAAGACAAGAAAGTGATAAGGCTTGAATTATATGTAGCTTGACCTATACACGGGTAAAACAGTACACAAATAAATAATTTTTTTGTATGAAATTTCAAATAACTCTAAAATAAATGGAGATGCTGGGGTAGGTGGGTGGGTAAAAAAGAATAAATCCAAAAAGGATTAAATTGACCATTTGGAAACCAGATATAAATTTAGCTGCATAGTGAACTCAAATGGCAGACAACAAAGTAAACAGAATTAAGGAATGTTAAAATTGTCTGCATAAAATGTGTAATTAAAATAACATGGATTTCTGCCCTCCTCTTTGTAACATGAAATAAAAGCTTGAAGCCAAACTATCATTGCGAAAATGAGAAATTTTGGTACATACAAAACAATAAAAAAGATATCAAAACAAACATAAAATAATCAAGAAACAATATATAACAAGATTATAATTAAAATCATAAGACAGGAAAGTGATAAGACTTAAATACGATGTATCTTGGACTATACAGAAGTAAAAAATTAAATTATATATAAAATAGTTTTTGATAATGAAGGAGTGGAAATTCTATTTAACAAAAAAACCAACAAAAAAAATGTACAAAATGGCATTTGTTAAACAGAGGCAAGAAGACATACTTCACATAGGTATTCATGTACACAAAAATGTTAAAAGATGATAAGATATAAATATTTACAAGATACAAGCAGGAACATAGCGTTAAGAACTTAAAAATGTCAGCTAAGAGGTAAACAGTTGATTGTCAATGTCAAATATACACTCTCTCTATGGATCAAAAAGACATTCATAAAATTAAAAACCCTAACGGGTACTGCACAATAATGTTGATAAATTGCAGGTTTACAAATTAAAACAAGAAACAAAGAGAATGAAAATTGTTTGTAAATATATTATTAATTGATATTTTCTAATGCATTTGACTTGCGTAAACCATTGCACATAACATAATATATTTGGAGAGGTTCTTTGAAAACGGCTGATAAAAAGTGATGTTGCATGTTTATATTTAGAAAACATTATATTGCACTGCAATTTTAAAATTTCTTTAAATACTTTGGAATCAGAATTGACTCCTGATTATTTCTGGTTGGTTTAAAAGTTTAGAAAGTGTGCACATTTGGAAAAAATTCAAACATTTTAATATGTCATTTGTTTATTGAATTAATATATCTTTTAAATTCAAAGTTTTGATAATTTCAGGTGATATTTTAATGAAATGTAAAAGTTCTTGTGCATGAGACAAGAAACCATTAAAACAGTAAACTAATAAAAAAAAATTTAACTAAATTCCTTTACAAAACCAGTATACACAGATGTGCATAAACATATCAATAATATAACAATTTTGTCCCTTAAACTGTCGATATTAAAAATAACGACCCATTCTAAAGGCTATAATTGTTTAATATAGTATAACTGGTACATTTGCAAATATGAAAATATGGTGAAATATATAAGAGTATATATGTATATGAACAAAACAATGATTTTTTTGTATATCAACAAAAAAGTATATTATACTGAATAGAACCATCTCACATTTCACACAGTATTTATGTGATGAAAAAGTTCACTATAATGTGTCGAATAAACCGAAAGAAATTTTTAAGTCTTTCGAAATTACATTTTGTGAATTATTATTTCCACAATACTTTTAGGCAATTAATGGAGCAAAATAACAATACCTATCAAGAAACATCTCACACTGTTACTTTTCTAAATAAACTTAATTCTACCTAACATGCTTCATCAGTCATTGTGGTTTTAACAGCATCGTGGTAAATGTAGTACGTTGGTACTAATGATTCTCTGCAGTTGCTGCCAAAGCGATTTACAAAGACCAGATCCAGGCAAGTTCCACCTTCTGTTGTAGTAAAATTTACTAACTGCTGAAAGTTATACTGATTAAATAGCTGCAGTATTTTATTTTCACTGACATTGTATAGCACATCACAGTTGAAATCAACAAAAAGTACACAAGGTACATTGTAATTTTGAAGCTCCTGTAGAAGTCGTCAATAAATAATGGTAATATATATGTTGGAGGTCTGTAGATTGTCAAAAAAAGTGCATTATTGACAAAACATGCTACTGCTACAATATTTGGTGTTTGAAGAGACAGTTGTTTTTTGCAAATGCTTTTTCTGGACGAATAACGCCACGCCACCTCTTTGTTCTCTGATCGGTTTACTTTATAGGAATGATGTTGAGGAAACAGTGTTTCAGGTACTAAGTTTTGATGATCTAACCATGTCTCAGTGAAGCATAAAACATCTGCTTTGCTGAACTGCTTGATGGTTTTCACATCTGATAAATGTGGAATTAAACCTTCAGTGTTGTGCATCATAATAGTAAAGGCATTGTCTATTTAAATATCTTCATTTGGCAGAAAGTTTGGCATGGCGTTCAATGCTTCTGTGATGTTAACAGAAGAATAAATAGTGTCCTGGTCAAAGTCAACAATATGGAGACCTGACAGAGAAGTGGCTCTACTTAAAGCAACATAAGCCATACCAGGCTGAAAGATCTTTTTCAACGAGACAACAATTGGATTCACTGTCATACCTTGCACCTTGTGTATTGTTGCGGCCCATGCAAGCTTCATAGGAAGTTGTTTTCCTTTCACTTTCTTTCCGGACAGAGTATCTACAAATGGTTTTATTCTTATTGATCCCCTGAGAGAAACAATTTGTTTCTTTAGAGCCTTATGTCATTATCTTCTAGTATTGTCAAACTTGATATAAGCTGATGTAACCTGTAGAGAAGTATCCATGTCAACACCTGTAACTGTTCCAAATGCTCCATTGACAACACCATCTTCTGTGTCAATGTTTCTAGTCAACATGACTCTAGCACCTATTCCAAGTTCAAGTTCTGTCTGTAGATCTTCTGCTGAGCATGTGACAAAGGGCTGACTCTTTTCCAACATTTGACCTGTAACAACATCTGTGGTAAAGTCTCTAGCTATTGATTTATATATTGGATTACACATTTCAGCTATCATTTTCTTGTTATGCTCAGCTACTTCTTTGTTTGTAGGGAAAATATGCAGTGCTGCTTTAGCCTCTACAGGAATAGTCTTTTTTGAAACTTTCAAAAGAGTGGCAAGGTCTTCTGCAGACAAAGGTTCACCCGGAACATGAACTCTCAAGCGGTTTAACAAATCTGCAAACAGACCGTCATCTTTCTGGCGCATGATCTCATCAAGTGTTACTATGGAAAAATATTCATTCCATAAATCACAGAAATCCGCAGGTCTCTTTTTGTACAATGGAAGTCCTCTAACTGGAGGCAGCTGGTAAAAATCTCCAACAGCTAGGATAGAAACATTGCCAAAGGGTTGTTTGCAGTGTTTAATCTGTGACAATCTTCCATGTATATAAGTGAGGATTTTCTGGTCCACCTTTGAAATCTCATCAATAATTAGTATCTTCAAGTTATCAAACTTACTCCGTAAAGTGTTCAGTAAGTTTTCACCCAAAGGCTGATATGGAAGAGTTACATTCTTGTTGATGGCAAATGCTGAATGTATGGTCATGACTTGGATGTTAAATGCAGCTGTGCCTGTTGGTGCCGTTTGTAGAACTACTGTCTGGTCTGGTACATCAGTAAATTTAGACAAGATTCTTGATGTTTCATGGTAAATGCATCTGATGAGATGAGACTTTCCAGTACCTGCCCCTTCAGTTAAAAACAAGAAAAATGGTTCAGGTTTTGTATTTCCTAAGATTTTGAAGCTCCAATCTCTAATATTGTAGAACACCCTCTGTTGTGTAGTATTTAACCTTCTTAGAGGTCGGTTTCTGAGATTTTAGGAGGCTCGTAATGAAAGTTGAAGGCTGATTTCTTGGTGGTTCTGAATTCTGGAATTTCTTCGTGCTCATTAAGAATATCATCATCTTTTTCTAGAACTGATTCAATTCTCTCGACCTCTGATTGAGGGGCAATTGATCCCCAAATATTTTCATGTATGGGACCTTCTTCAATATCTTTCTGTGCATTCTCTAATTCTTCACTGTTGACCTCAAACTTGTGCCTATTTTCTTCAATTAGATCTATTATCTCTCTTCCATTGTAAGTCCCATTCTTTACATAGCCCTTAAAGTTTGGGAAAGCAGGTGGAATAGTTACTGAACATCTATGAGGTAGAAATAACTGGAGTAGTGATAAGTAATAATCTTCTGAATTTTTGTCCTGTTGAAATTTTGGATAACGTATTACTGCTTCTTTGTATATGCCCCTTTTTCTAATATGACCTAAATCATTCTGCAGATCAAACACTGGAAATATTTTTGATGACTTTGGCTTCCGAGATTTGGGAAGAATGGTAAATTTTGACAAGAACTCTGCCAAACAGATTTTATCAAAATCTGGATGATGTGGGCGGTTATAGTACTTTTCGTGAACAGAGACCATCCAGATATTTTCATCATCCCCCTCATTTCTAGATCTTGCCTTGATGACACTCATAGGTAAACTCATTCTGTAAATGTTACTCCCTGCTGGGATGAACACCACTTCTCTTGTGCATTGTTTAAGGTGGAGGCCACATACTCTATACACAGCTTCCTGTGCTGACACCTCTCTGTTCTGCATATAGACACTGCTGATTCTTTTTAAAGCTGATGCAGCATCACTGTTTCCCTCTGTAGCTTCTTTCTGGGCATTCTGGAGTAAATCTCCCATTTCTGTTTCTGCTTTGTTGATATATGATAGAATGTAGGCCACACAAGCATAAGCATCAGTAACGAACTGAATATCAAGGTTTGCATTCCATGCTCTTGACAGGTGTTTATTATAATTGTTGACCCAGATATCTGACAAGTCTCGCTTGATGTGGACAGTATTTCGTTTGGCTGCATCAATCAGACACTCCTTATATTGTTGGTATGATACATTTGCCAGTTTCGGAATCTGGACAGATGACAGATCAGTATCTTCTGCAGATGAAACCAACATCCACACATCTTGTAGTACTTGTTTGGCGTTTTTAGCGTATTTCTGTGTGAGTTCATCTAATTCTGAAGCAGTGGTGGGTGGCTTTTTCTTCTCATCCTTTATGTCCTGACCAGGCTTGCGAATAGGAGGACGAGGAAAGTTGAACCTGCAAGTAGTGTTGTATTTTCTACATGACTTAGATTGAGTTTTGCTATGAACCTGAACTGTTGAAATGATATCATAAAGTTCAGGGTCATTTTTAATGTTTGGCATTTTGCAGGTTATATACTGATTAATGAAACTACAAACTTCTACGTCACTCTCTCTCCCCAACTTAGATGCGTCTTGAATCCACAGGAGACAGTGAATGTCTGAGGATCCTCTTTGCTGAAATTCGGTCTAAAAAAGTAGTCTTCAACTTTTCCTAGAGGTCATGATGGTGACATAAGTAAATCTGAAAAGAGGGCTTTTACTCGATGATCAAACATCCTAGCACACATAAGAGGGTTGTCAGCTATTAATGAGCATTTCTCAGACCAGTCCAGATAAGTATGTTGTCTATCATCATTGTTTAGAAGCAGCAGTGTCTCCATTACTTCGGGCCACCTCATTTCTCCCGAAGAGAAAGTGACAAACTATGTTGGTATGCCCAGCTGTTTAATCATGGAAAATAAGTCTTTCATTGTCTTCTGCCAGTAGGGAGGCGTTCCTCCAATTGGCTGTAAGAATCGGAATCTTATATCAGACTTCAGTATATTACGTACATTTTCTGCATCCATAAGCATTGATGCTGTAACTGGCCTTCCATCCTCTGTAGTTTGTTTTCCCTTTCTTAGAGCTAGTGATATATTTGATGATATCCTATTAATTTCTGTCACATACGGAGAGAAAAAGATAAATTCTGTACAAGAAGAAAAACGGTTGTCTGCTGAAAACAGCCTGGCATTAAAATATTTGGAAGGTGACAATTTGATATCTCTACTCTCAAACAGTCCGAAATGACCATCTGGCAATAGTGTCGGGAAAGCCATTGTGTCGGAGCCATCTTCTTTAAATATATTTTGGGGTATCTGGTTCTCTGCAGGAGCTATACAAAGAGTTCTACTGGTGTCTAAAACTTCCTGGCATATGTTTATTGGCTGGAAACATGATTCTACAGGAAAGCTAACACATGATTCGTCTTTCTTATTGTCATCAAACTCAATATTGCTAACTTCAATTTCACTGTCTTCTGCAACAGTCATTACCTGGCCTAACATCATCTGAATTTTCTTGAATTATAAGATCTCCATCCTTATTATTGCTAATCCAAGAATCATCAATAGGAACATCTTGATACCAAATATTGTGTTGTTTCAGGTATTTGATTGCTTCAAGAACAATGACTGGATTGATCCACTTAAATGAGTAATGCCCTTTATATGATGTCTTACGTTTCAGCATGACCTTAATCAGTTGTGCTTCATTTATGTTTCGAGGTAATGCTGAAGTTACGGAAGTTATATCAGAAGGTAAGTTAACTACTGGACCTTTCACACCTTTTTGTCCTTCTCTAGGAAGTGACAGCATCTTCATTAAGGGAATTCTCAAAGAAACTAATTGTCTCTCTAACGCATTAAGCTTGAACAGTTCATGTGGTATCACAGGTAAGTTCATGTTATTGGCTATTGCCTGTGGTGGCATACATTCTTTATTTAAATACCTGTCACATGTGTGACATATCCATCTATCATCTTTCTTTAGAAGCTTGATCCAACAATTTGGTTGACACACTGAATCATCACAAACATGGAAAAAAGCTGTTGAAAAGCATTGCTCAACTGTTTCATTTTTGAAAGTGCTCGTGCTATTTTGTTTACAATACAGTTTCTTTGAGATCTTCTTTACTTGTTTTCTATAGAGTAACCGGATACAAACTCGACAAATATACGAATGGAATGATATACATGTTTTCTTGATTCCTTTATTCTGGTTTTCTTTTGTTGTTGTATTAAGAAACTATGATGATACTTTTGTCTGAGAGAAGTTTTCACCATATTTCTAAATAAAGAATTGCTGCCATATTTTCTCATAGATGATGCTTTAACTTTATCCTTGAATAAAGAAAATCGAAGGTATTTTGACTTACAATATTCTTGAACTTTCTTCCTTAAAGTAACATCTTTTGCATGCTTTGATTTTGACTGGTTTTTCACTTTATCTCTGAATTACGAAGCAGTTGAATATTTTATTTTTGACTGGTTTTCACTTTGTCTTTGAATGACGAATCAGTTGAATATTTTATTTTTGACTGGGTTTTCATTTTGTCTCTGAATGACGAATCAATTGAATATTTCATTTTCGACTGGTTTTTCAATTTGTCTCTGAATGATGAATCAGTTGAATATTTCAATTTCGACTGGTTTATCACTTGGTCTCCGAATGATTAATCGGTTGAATATTTCATTTTCGACTGGTTTTTAACTTTGTCTCTGAATGACGAATCAGTTGAATATTTCATTTTTGACTGGTTTTTACTTTGTCTTGGAATGATACATTGGTTAAATACCTCATTTTAGACTGTTTTTTTTTAGTTTGTCTCTATATATTGCACATGCAACATATATTTGTCTTGACAAATGCTTCAATTAACTTCTGAAAATACTGTTTGAACAGTACCTCAATACTGCTGAAACTGTCTTTCTTTTCCAATGGAGATCAGATGTTCTGTATCTTTCCCTTGTTTGTTTAATTTTGTTGGAAGCAAACGCTGGATTATTTCTATATTTTTGCCTCTGAGATTGCAAATAATTTGACAGGTGTGTATCATCTGATTGATGCAGTATTCTCCTTCTCACTTTGTTGTTTGTTTGATATAATGTTCTGTTTCTATCCTGAACTTTAGCTCTAAATACTTCAGTTTTAAACATCTTTTCTGCTGATTTTCTTTTAGATTCAACTTGTCTCTTCCTATAATCCTCTTTAGCCTGCTGTGTTGGAAAATAGTACTGATCTATTCCAGTGTGTAATGGAATCTGAGAATTCTCAACAGAAATAATAACTTCAAAGTGGTTTCCATCTTAGATTCCATGTTGTATTTCATTATTAGGTGGAGCATGTTTAATCCATCTCCAATGTACACCACTTTTAGAATAGATGAAAATATTCAATTGAAGAAGAACAGCAGCAGTCAATATTTCAACTTCAGTGCCACATACACCTATATTTTCCATATGGCTGTGGGCTAGATATAAATTTACATTGCCATTTACTTCATTAGGCAGAATATGTTTGATATCATCAGGAAAATGTGTCATGTGGTTGAAACAGAATGTCTTATTTGCTGATGGTAGTTTTCATTTTCAGTCAGTGCATATGACAGTGCTCTGAATAAACAATTTCCATCGCCAGTTATCTGATGCACAGCAGTTGCAGGTGTTAATGGGATATTGACCTGAATGTTGTTAACTTTGTCAGGTACTTGGTGTTGTATTCCTAATGTAGGGAGGTTGGTATTTCTCCATGTGTTGTCAATAGGGATATATCTGAAGGATTCCACTACCTGAAAATAAATAGACAAGGTAAAAACACTGCATAAAACTTAACACATTATACAACATTTAAATAATAATGAATTTAAGATCATGCAAAGTGTAGACAATTGATAAACTTGAACTCATACGGAAACAAGAAAATTGGACAGTTTTTGCCTTCATCTATCGATTAAATTGAATGTGGAATATTTGCTTAAGATCTAGTGAGCTGTACTCAGGAAGACTCTGGCCTTCAGTATGTGTATGTTTCATAAAGATCTTACTGCATCATTGAACAAATTGGTTTCTACACAAAAGTACATCTGAGCATTGTTGAAACGACAGAAATCCTATGTGTAATTTTATGCTTATTTTTATAATATTAAAACAAAACAAGTATCTGCCACATTGATGTACACTTAGGAACATATTAGTTGAAACCTTTCAATTCATTTTTTAAAGCAAGTATAAGTGTAGAGTTTAAATTAGGCATAATATGAATGAATAATTGTTTTCCCACAATTTAAAATGTTTTAATCAAAATTCAAAGAAAAACAATTTTACCTCTAATCTACTCTGCTTTTTTCTTAATTTTTCTGCTTGTCTTTTGGTTCTTGTAGACTTTCTTGCCATTATTGAATACAACAGGAATAGTTATTTAGGTCTGGAAATAAAATAAGCATTATCATGGTTCAATTATTAAAGTACAAGAAGTACAATAAATTAAAATGAATCGAAATTTGTAGCAAAAGATATAGAACCAAATTAAAAATTTATTATAGTAACCAAATTATTGATACTTTTTTAATAACATAATGATACTAAAGCTAAATAAGGAAAAGAAACATTTGTATGGTCAGCATTTGGTTTGTCGAACCACTCTCCTCCTCATTACTTTATTATGACTACTCAAGAATATGACTAATAACCAGATTTTAACTCGACTCTTACAATGGGAGCAACGTATGGAGCAGGAGTTCGTTACCCTTCCAGGACTCAAACTAGGTTTTCAGTGGGGTTTGTAACTGAGTTTTTGGTTTTGGTGTTGTGTGTCTGTTTTGTAATAGTTACAGTAATTTGTAGTAGTAATAGGATAGCATGTTACATCTGCTGTAAAAGAAAAAAAAATTCTCATGATATAGGCTTCTTGTTTGAAGGCTTATCATATTTTAAAATTACATTGTGTTTCTTTCTTAGTCTTTGGTCTTTGTGTACTGTTAGATTTTGGCTTTCAACAATGGAATTTTCATTCAACCTAAAAAAAAAACTTTATTAAACATAAGTACACAAAACAAGAAGATTAACTTTAAATACATGATATTAAACATAAGTACATAAAAACAAGAAATGTATCTGTAAATCTGTAACTCTGCAACTGTCAGTTACATGTTATAAATTTGGATTTAAAGTTTTTCATTTTGTGTCATTAATATTAGCGATCTCCTCTTTTGCCTCTTTGGAGGACGTTTCCCCATCTAATGGAGTGGAATGTTCGAAGTCTTTCTCTGAAACTGATATGGCTGTTAGCATCTCATGGCTGGCATTCAATTCAATCTTCAACTTTTTACAGTTCTCCTCGGAGTCAAACAAATCCAGTCTTGCTTTAGAAAAGTTTTTTCTCAAGCCAGAAATTTCAGCAGTAAGACTGGCATTTTTCCGTAAGCATGTTTCTGATTCCGATTTCAATGTAGCAGTGTTAGAACAAATAGACTCCATGTTCTCTAAGAGGTTGTCAGTCAATTTATTTACTGCACTAAGTTTTTCTTCCTTTACAACAACATCTTCTTTCATTTTGAACAGGAGGACTACAATCTGTAGGACTATGCCTTTAGATGTTTCCGCGGAATTTAATTTGTAAGAACCTATCCATTTTGCTACAATACAAAAATGGTGTGAATCACAATGGGAGAGCTGTACAGCTTCCATTGTGCACAATAACTGTAAAGTTTCAGAAGTACTGGGTAGATAATGTTCAAGTTTTAGATTTCACAGCATGCTTTGTTTGTTTGGTGTTTAATGCCACTTTTAGCAATTTTTCAGCTATTATAGTGGCATCCAGTTTTTATTTGGGGAGGAAGCCGGAGTACCAAGATATACCCGGGACCTTTGGTAGGAATTATACAAACAGGGTATACTCTATGACTAAATATGTTAAAAATGACCAAGTTCAACAATTTATAAATTTGACATGTTTTCACAAAAATCTCCAAAACCAAGTCGTGGCAATAGCTCTTTGGTCCTTTGGACCTGGTGATCTTAAAAAATTTAAAATAAAATATTGGTTCCATCAATTTGTTTAAATGTTCACAATCAGAATATGGCTGCTTGTAAATGAAGTAATGCAAGCTAAATATCAATTGTGAATCCATAATTATTAATCTTTCCACCACTGGGTGGAAACAACTAATCCCTCCACCACTGGGTGGAACCCACTACAAAACGAGAACAAATATTTTGTTATCTCAAAGTATAGAGAAAGAAAATGCTAAATATTAGTTTATGGTGTTGTCATTGTGCTGTTTTATTAGACAATTTACACATAAATTACAAGAAAGCTGAGTATATAAAAAGCATGATCTTTAGCCACCCAGTAGTATGCACAGTTAATGATCAATTATAAAGAAAGCTTGGCACAACTACAAAATAAGAAGGAGGAGAGAATTTAAAGCATCAGTACTAATTAGTTTTAGCAGAATTAGAAAATTTGTGATCTGCATTACCACTGAGCGTTGCCCAGCACGACAACGTAGAGGTCTATATATGTAGGATGCAGCATGTGTAGAGAAATGAAATGTGATGACATGCAAACTATATATATAGATGATCATGCAATGAACATACTGGCTGACATATAATAATTTAAAACACAAATGTATTAATGCATTTCTTTACAAACTAAAGATGTCAAATTTTAAAGAACCCAATAAACAAAATGGCAGTAGGATTCAAAATGATATTTACAAAAATTCACTGAAATTTCCAAATAAATAACATTTAAAATCAGCCAGGAGGACATAAGAGAAACTGCAGAAGCAATGTAATTAAGAATTTTGAAAAGGAATTCCTCACTCCCACCAAAATCTTTCCAATTTCTCTTGGTGCCTTGATGAAGATACATATATAAAGATATACAATCAAAGCTTACACTTACAAGAAAATTGCATCTGTTTTCCAACTTCTGACTGGAACTTCTGACCGTCTGGTTATGATTTCCACTTAAACCAATGTCCACACCACAGTTGTCATGAAACTTACAGTGTGTTGGAAAAAAAAATCCGAATGTTGAAAAAAAATTCCAAAGTTAGGGTTCCACGCAGGTCACTAAAATCTATGTACATATCAAATTTCCTTGAACAAGGACAATGTTGAAAATGTGACGCATTTTTGACTCCCATTTTGAAACACAGTGTCTGAAAAGAATTCCGAATAAAGAGTTCCAGTCCAGACACTTAAATCTACCTCGACACCAAGTTTCGTTGAAATCGGACAACATAGAAAGTTTGACGTGTTTTTGGCTGCCATTTTGAAACTAGCTAAAAAAAATCCGAATGTTGAGCAAAATTCTACAGTGAGTGTTCCACTCAGGACATTAAAATGTACCTACACATCAAATTTCATTAAAATCAGACAACATTTAAAATTTGACGCGTGTTTGGCGGCCATTTTGAAACCCATGGTCCAACAAAAATTCCAAATGTGGAGTTCCCCTCGGGACACTTAAATCTACCTCCACACCAAAGTTTTTTGGAATCAGAGCACGTTAAATTTCATCGAGATCGGATAGCATTGAAAATTATAGACGTTTTTCGCCACCATTTTGAAACACGATGTCGGAAAAAAATTTCAAAGGTAGCGTTTCACTCCAAATACTAAAATCTACGTCCATACTAAACTTCGTTGAAATCGGATCACGGGAAAATTTTTGCCATTTTTGGGTGGATGTCGTCAAGTGGCGGCCATTTTGAAATGGCGGTCATTATCAAAATCTGACTGTTTGCACCCCTCCAGGTATCTATCTACAACTGTGCCAAGTTTCATTTGATTCTATTAAGGCGTCTCTGAGAAATTTGTCGGACAAGTTCACGATCTTGAAAAAGTGGAAACCGAAATAATAATAATAATAACAACTAGTGCTGATTGTGTTGGGATGCCAACACAGAATGTCTTCCAAACGAACCCCCATTGCCACTATATTCTTGTGCATGTTGAAAACCCCCAAATAGACATGATATTCTTAGTTTGTGGGTTAAAATCTACCTACAAATCAAATTTCGTTGCAATCGGACTAAGTTGACGTTTGGGGGGAATGTGGTAAAACGGCTGCCATCACAAAATTGTGTCATTCGCATCCAATTTTTTTGACGAAAATGCTCAGGATAGTTAGCCGTATCAGTATATCAATTTTCATTGAAATTGCTTTGGGCATTACTGAGATCTGAAAACGGCCGCCATTTTTTTAAACTTTAAAACGGCCGCCATTTTGAAACCGAAAGTCGGACACAAATTTTAAAAGTAGTGACACACTCAGGGTACCATAATCTACCTGTGTACCAAATTTCGTCGAAATCGGATGATGTTTAAATTTTTGCACTTTTAGAGGGGTGGTGTTCGGATGGCGGTCATTTTAAAATGTCGTTCGCGTCCATTTTTTTGGCAAAAATGCTCAGGATAGTTAGCTGTATCAGTATACAAATTTTCATTGAAATTGCTCTGGCCATTACTGAGATCTGAAAAAGACCGCCATTTTTTAAAACTTTAAAACGGCCGCCATTTTGAAACCGGCAGTCGGACACAATTTTTTTGGCAAAAATGCTCAGGATAGTTAGCTGTATCAGTATATCAATTTTCATTGAAATTGCTCTGGCCATTACTGAGATCTGATAACGGCCGCCATTTTCTAAAATTTTTAAACGACCGCCTTTTTAAAACCGGTAGTCGGCCAAAAAATTTAAAAGTAGTGGCACACTCAGGGTACCATAATCTACCTGTGTACTATGCCTTTAGATGTTTCCGCGGAATTTAATTTGTAAGAACCTATCCATTTTGCTACAATACAAAAATGGTGTGAATCACAATGGGAGAGCTGTACAGCTTCCATTGTGCACAATAACTGTAAAGTTTCAGAAGTACTGGGTAGATAATGTTCAAGTTTTAGATTTCACAGCATGCTTTGTTTGTTTGGTGTTTAATGCCACTTTTAGCAATTTTTCAGCTATTATAGTGGCATCCAGTTTTTATTTGGGGAGGAAGCCGGAGTACCAAGATATACCCGGGACCTTTGGTAGGAATTATACAAACAGGGTATACTCTATGACTAAATATGTTAAAAATGACCAAGTTCAACAATTTATAAATTTGACATGTTTTCACAAAAATCTCCAAAACCAAGTCGTGGCAATAGCTCTTTGGTCCTTTGGACCTGGTGATCTTAAAAAATTTAAAATAAAATATTGGTTCCATCAATTTGTTTAAATGTTCACAATCAGAATATGGCTGCTTGTAAATGAAGTAATGCAAGCTAAATATCAATTGTGAATCCATAATTATTAATCTTTCCACCACTGGGTGGAAACAACTAATCCCTCCACCACTGGGTGGAACCCACTACAAAACGAGAACAAATATTTTGTTATCTCAAAGTATAGAGAAAGAAAATGCTAAATATTAGTTTATGGTGTTGTCATTGTGCTGTTTTATTAGACAATTTACACATAAATTACAAGAAAGCTGAGTATATAAAAAGCATGATCTTTAGCCACCCAGTAGTATGCACAGTTAATGATCAATTATAAAGAAAGCTTGGCACAACTACAAAATAAGAAGGAGGAGAGAATTTAAAGCATCAGTACTAATTAGTTTTAGCAGAATTAGAAAATTTGTGATCTGCATTACCACTGAGCGTTGCCCAGCACGACAACGTAGAGGTCTATATATGTAGGATGCAGCATGTGTAGAGAAATGAAATGTGATGACATGCAAACTATATATATAGATGATCATGCAATGAACATACTGGCTGACATATAATAATTTAAAACACAAATGTATTAATGCATTTCATTATCAAAATCTGACTGTTTGCACCCCTCCAGGTATCGATCTACAACTGTGCCAAGTTTCATTTGATTCTATTAAGGCGTCTCTGAGAAATTTGTCGGACAAGTTCACGATCTTGAAAAAGTGGAAACCGAAATAATAATAATAATAACAACTAGTGCTGATTGTGTTGGGATGCCAACACAGAATGTCTTCCAAACGAACCCCCATTGCCACTATATTCTTGTGCATGTTGAAAACCCCCAAATAGACATGATATTCTTAGTTTGTGGGTTAAAATCTACCTACATATCAAATTTCGTTGCAATCGGACTAAGTTGACGTTTGGGGGGAATGTGGTAAAACGGCTGCCATCACAAAATTGTGTCATTCGCATCCAATTTTTTTGACGAAAATGCTCAGGATAGTTAGCCGTATCAGTATATCAATTTTCATTGAAATTGCTTTGGGCATTACTGAGATCTGAAAACGGCCGCCATTTTTTTAAACTTTAAAACGGCCGCCATTTTGAAACCGAAAGTCGGACACAAATTTTAAAAGTAGTGACACACTCAGGGTACCATAATCTACCTGTGTACCAAATTTCGTCGAAATCGGATGATGTTTAAATTTTTGCACTTTTAGAGGGGTGGTGTTCGGATGGCGGTCATTTTAAAATGTCGTTCGCGTCCATTTTTTTGGCAAAAATGCTCAGGATAGTTAGCTGTATCAGTATACAAATTTTCATTGAAATTGCTCTGGCCATTACTGAGATCTGAAAAAGACCGCCATTTTTTAAAACTTTAAAACGGCCGCCATTTTGAAACCGGCAGTCGGACAAAAATTTTTTGGCAAAAATGCTCAGGATAGTTAGCTGTATCAGTATATCAATTTTCATTGAAATTGCTCTGGCCATTACTGAGATCTGATAACGGCCGCCATTTTCTAAAATTTTTAAACGACCGCCTTTTTAAAACCGGTAGTCGGCCAAAAAATTTAAAAGTAGTGGCACACTCAGGGTACCATAATCTACCTGTGTACTAAATTTCGTCGAAATCGGATGATGTTTAAATTTTTGCATTTTTAGAAGGGTGGTGTTCGGATGGCGGCCATTTTGAAATGTCGTTCGCGTCCATTTGTTTTTGGCAGAAATGCTTAAAATAATTAGTTGTATCAGTATACCATTTTCATTGAAATTGCTCTGGCCAGTACTGAGATCTGACAATGGTCGCCATTTTTTAATACGGAGGCCATTTTGAAAATGGCTCCCATTTTTAAAATTTCAAAAGTGGATTACACAACTTCAGATCACCCTTAACATGTTCCCAATGTTTCATCTTGATTGGACATTGCGTCTCAGAGAAAATGTGCGGACAAGATTGAACGGAAAGAAAAAAGAAAGAAAGAAAGAAAGAAAGAAAGAAGAATAATAATAAGAAGAAACCGGACAAAAACAATATGTCTCCCAAAACTTCGTTATAATAATAATAATAATAATATTAATAAGAAACGGTGCAAAAACAATAAGTCGCCAAAACTTCGTTTTGGGCGACTTAATTACCAAAAGGCAAACAGATTTCCTGAAGATTATTACAGGGCACGAATGCAATCTTAATTGAGAAAGACTTTTCCAACCGCATGTCTAGATATTTAAGCGATATGCTTAATTACTGCCTAATTAACAATAAATTCAACCCAATTTTATCCAGTTTAAAATGCAATGATTTTCTAGAAAAAGCGAGACTGCAGGTAATTTATTGTACCTTATGCCAACTGAAAAATATTAGTCATTCTAATTTTATTAGAAACCCACTTAAATACTACTGAAATATCTTACTAAATTCAATTGATCGCTTTTCCAACTGAAAAATACACGTACTAAAAACTGTTACAGGATACAGTATAAATTTCCCCTACTGATTTAAATATGTCTTTTGTATCTAAATGAAACTCAACTTATAAACAACTGAAAAACTTTATTCTTTTGATTAAAGGTAATAACAAATTTCTTAATATCAAGGAAACTATCAAGAAAGTCAATCCACAAAACAAAGTCTAAGAAACTGGCAAACTTTAGAACTAACAACCAAACATATAGACTTGACTATGCGTTTTTATAAGCAACTATCCGCCTGCTTTACGCAGATGACGTCGTTTTGATAGCTAAATCTTAGGGAAATCTCTCGCAGATGTCACATGATTTTGCGGCAAAGTGGAATGTAAATTTTATTCTAAGAAATCAAAAGTCATAGTTGTTAGCAAACTAGTTAAGCATAAAAATATGTGATTGCTCGGTTACCAAAACAACGAATAAAGCTTCGAGTATAAATACGTTGGATATTATGTAAACATGAAGCATAATCAAACTACCATGAAAATAAATACTTCATAGAAAAGAATGAGAATATTCTGATAGCGTCAAGAGAAGTCAAGACTTAGATGTTTTCTGATCTGATTCCAGAATGCGTTAGTAACACAAAATTTCTGTCAACGACGTTTACGCGTCTGCTGTTAAATATATTTGCACCGTTAGACGACGATTTTTATTCGTGTTATAAAACTGTTACTGACTTTGATATCCGGTCGTTACAGGTGGTTCTCAACCCTCAAAAATCATAAGTCAACTGTACTAGAAGTTCGGTGAATATTAGATTTTATCACGTTGAAAAGTCCGGATATCGACCTATATTCAAGTCAGTAATTGTATGATAATGCTTTAATAAGGACCCAAAGTTAATATAACCTTGGTTACTGGTTCCCTAGTATAAATATTTATGTACATACTGGCCCATTCTTGTCAAATAACTAAAACTGTATGTATGGCACACAGAAAACAGATGAAAATTAGATTCGCATTTCTTAGTTGTATGTGATTGCATTCTTTTGTCACGAAGATTGTTTGTAATTGGGTGACACGTATAATTAATTACTTTAGTAGTTCGAAATTTTAATTTAATTATAACATTAAATTAAAAACCTTTAAGTGTATAATCATTTATTGAAAAATCAATTATACTTGCAAAATCACTTATATAATAGCATAATATAAATAAAGAATGTGTCAAAAAGGGACTACGGAGGAGCGCTATCTTTAAGAAAACTCCTACCAAAGCACATATTTATGGTATAGCTTAGGACCATTGATAACTTACATTTAGAGCTTTTCACTTATTTTACCTAAATAATAATTACTTTTAGCAAGGTGACAAATGTGTGCATCTAGCATTAATAATATACGTAATATACGTAAATTTTAGACAAATATCATTTGTGCTTGTGATAGCTACGCACCAAACAAAAAAGAAAAAAGAAAAAAAACTACCGAGCCTCACTTTTTTCCTGTTTCCTGAACTTTAATACATAAATTAGATATTTTATGACAGTTTACGTAAAGGTTTTTCTGACTTTGAGAAGTCTTTGACATACTAAATTATATTCAAATTTTCAAGTCAAAACAATTATACATCGACCACTATTATTTCACAGAATAGGAAACTGTGAAGTGTTTGTTTCATTAATCGTTATTTAGTCGGTTGAAATCAACACATAGTTATTGCTTAATACAAATACATCACTTTTAAATTTTATGAATTGTTTTTACTGACAACGACTGTAATGAAGATATAACATTGCACAATGCAGTAATGCGGATAGCACGTGCATTTATCAAAATTAAAAACATACCATTCAAATATATATAAGAATCTAAATAAAACAGTACAGATCAAATCAATATACACTTGCAAATCTGCTATTGGCATATTTTAGTCGATAACTGCATATGTATGTTCGTTCTGTAGAAAGTTATCAATGACTCCGTAACAAAGATCATACTCCTCCTAAAATACAAAAATATAAATTAGAAATCCATAGCTGTGTCTACTACGAAAGCCCAGAAGGCTCATTCGAAATTCGAGAATCGAAATTCGAAATTCGAGATTCGAGATTCGAAATTCGAAATTCGAAATTCAATATAGTTATAACCAATCAGATTGCGTGTGACATAATCGTCTAGCAATCAGAATAGTTCTTATATATTCGAGATTCGAAATTCGAGATACGAATTTCGAAATTCGAGATTCGAAATTCGAAATTCGAGATTCGAAATTCGAAAATCGAGATTCGAAATTCGAAATTCAATATAGTTTTAGCCAATCAGATTGCGTGTGACATAATCTCTACCAATCAGAATTCCTTGGTTATATCGAAACTACATACAATTTGGTTGAGTAGTTTTAGGGGAGTTAAAGCGAAAACCATGATTATTGAGGTTTACTGAAAATTTCGAAGTTCAAAGAGCCATAACTACCATATAAATTTAGAAATCAACAATTCCTGATAATATGCACAACTACATATATGGTGTACTAGTTTCATACCAAGTTTCATAAAAATTGTACTGAGTATTTTCAGAGGATTTGTGCTGACAAGATAATTAATGGTTATTTTCAGCACATTTCTAAGTTCAAAGGGCCAAAATAAGCCAGTGCGGATCCAAAATTTCGAAAAGGGGGGCCACTGACTGGCCAAAGTGGGGGGGCCACTTTAGTCATGCTTCAATGATTTCCTATATATCCAACCAAATTTTTCCGTCAAAAGGGAGGGCCCCTCTGGACCCACCCCTGATAGCCCCTACACAAAATTTGAGGGCAAAAATGCCCTGGTAACATACAAAACTACATATGGTGTACTTCCTACACACCATGTTGTTTTGTTGAATTCCGTTTTACATGTACATTTTTGTTTCTTGATTTGTAAAATCAAGATGTTATTGTGAACTGTATTAATTTGATAAAATAACAAATAAAGCTTATAAATTAGATTTTTTTAACAAAACCATGTTGAACAAGTCATTCGTTGACAAATATGTCAAACACCAAATAAACATAATAGCACGTGGCTACGTTTATATAAGAATTATTCTGATTGGTAGACGATTATGTTACACACAATTTGATTGGTTATAACTATATTGAATTTCGAATTTCGAATCTCGAATTTCGAATTTCGAATCTCGAATCTCGTAAGATTGAATTTGTCTTAAACAAAATACCGAACAATAACGAAACTGTCAAAAAGACAATCCACAAATCAAAATCCAAGAAACTGGCAAACTTTGGAATCAGCAACCAAAATATAGCAATGGCCCTGACTTGGTACAAGTTTTTAAAAAGAAATGGTGGGTTTAAACAAATTTTATGGCAAACCAAGCATCCGGCTTCCATTACTGTATTATGTGAATTGGTTTGTTGATGAAAATTGATGGGTATCATGTATCAGTCAGTAATAGGTGTTTCGAATAATCATCGCAGCACAATCCCAGTGTACTGAGTTAAACAATTGGGAGAACTATCTGCTATAATATTTTTAGACGAGATAGAATATTTTTCAACAAGGAAATTATATCTATAATAAAATTAATTAAAGGCGCGGAAAAAATCGTTTTTTCATATGACCTTAATTAATAAGTTTATCTCGAAGAAAGTGGTGACGTTTGCAAAAATCAGCTTACTTCTCGCAAGCTCTAGCATACTGATCAATATGAAACTCAATATAAAAATGTGTGGTATGATTTCATATATCAGAAGGACTTACAAATGTTTGAAATAATTCTTGTCGAATTTTTTTAAGGCGGACAGCGATCTGTAATATGCTGAAACTGTGTTCAATATGTATTGCATGAAGCACTTCATGACAAACACCAAGAGCCCCACACGCACGAAAGCCATTCCCATAACTACAATGAAATAAATATAATGAATAAAATGAATACAGGAAAAACAAATCGTACCGCTCTGAATTGACAGAGGTGCAAAGCAAGTCTTGATATATGAATTACAATTGGATTTCATTAGGATGGATTCATAATTTGTCCAAATAAGAAAGGCGAGAAGAAGATTACACACCATTAACATTATATATATAAGTTGCGAAAATTGACTTAGTTTTAAAGTGTTGAAATATGAAAAAACTTCCCTGAACAAAACCAAAACATTTGTAAAACTTTAATATATATAAAATCTTTCTGCAGTGTTTTGGAATCTGGGTTGAGTGCTTTAGAAGTAGGTAAAAATCGGTACCATTTTCTCTAAAGTTTTAAGGACTTAGGTTAAAAGCTGTAGGATGAGTTGATTAGACTATATATGCATCGCATTTCCCCCGCCTGTCCACCGCGACCGCCCGCTTTTCTACTTCACAGTGCTATAACCCGGGCTTGCAACCAGGCCTTAAATTATGTAGATAACAATTATATGTGTACATTATCAGTTAAAAGAAACGGATTTAGATACCATGATTACTAATCAAGACTCATCAGTGGCGCTCAAACCAAACACGAGGATACAAATGCAATCATTTTTCATTTTCTATTAGTGTTTTAGACCATTGGGTCTTACTGGCTCATGTGTTTTTCTTTCCAAAAAAAATTTCTATCACGTCTTGATATTCAATGACTTACATGTTTACGAGGTTCACAATACATGGTAAATTGGCTTTAAACTTTTCGGGTTTTAGTATCTTAGCTCGGTGTAAACATGGACGAATATAAATATGTTTTAACAGCACGCTTCGTCTAAACATTCGGTGATGCAGAAGTCAGTCTCGTTTACAGGAAGGAGCCTGCTTCGATTCTTCTAGAGTTTGAAGTTTGCACACGCGTCAATCCGTCAATCAAAATTTCAAATGATCTGTCGGCTTCAGTTTTAGTAATGTTAATGGCAAGTGAAGCAATCTTAAGTTCCCGATGTCTTGTAAATCAACTATAGCACGAGATATGAACAGTCAGTGGTGCTGTGCTGGAAACATCTCTGTAGTTGCGTTTTGATTGCTAGCGATTTACATCAATTTTAATTTAGTACAACTAGAATTATCACACTCCCATTCCTAATTGTTAATCTCAAAGACACGATAACTTGCAATTCTCTCATGACAGCCACTGAAGACATTTATAGGTCTATTTTATTTTTTGCAGCAGTAATATATAATAATATTAGGAAATACTTGCTAAATAAACACCGTTAGTGTGTTGTAGTTAAATTACGGTGGTTTTACAGCCCCATCAATGACTAGGAAATGAGATAATTTTAGCAACAAATTTGAAAATTCCCTTTTTTGGTCTTTTTAGTCATTCGTTTATATTTGTTTGGGTTTGTTTCTTATTATTGTTTAGTTGTGTTGTTGTCTGTACATTTTCTGCCGAGGTGGCTTTATCCGTACGGATTGATTTAAAATTGTATTACTAACCTCTATCAAAAAGTGTTACGTACTAAAGATATCTTTTATTATCAGTGCTTATTTAAATCCAAAATATTTTCTCGCCAACCTATACTATAACTCTAACTTCTGACCATTATAAGTTATGATTATCACCCACAGGTTGTTGAAAATTAAACAAAATAAATGTAAATTTAAAATTAATACTAACCTCCCAATCAAGGCAACCATCACAGGTTCTTTGCTGCTAATTACGTTAAGTAGTTTACACATGGTATCAATATATGGATGTATTTGTTCAACCTTCCAGTTTGTTGTCTTATACAGTTTAACTTGCATTACTGTCTCTTTTTCCTGTTGTGTAAACAAGTAAATTATTGCAAAATCTTCATTTTTTTAATTTAAATTGAATATACTTTTATGTAAGGCACATTTTTTGTATGTAAACTGCAGATTCTAGAAATAATTTTTTACATTTAATTAAACTATTTAGTTTTGAATTGAAGCGGCCATTAGAGATTTTAAAGATTTCTGTATTGCTGTCTTGGTAGTTTTTGCACGTTAGACTTTATTTAGAAGTATTTGTTTAATTTTGTGTTCACACTATGTGAAATGACAAATTCTATTCAATCTTAGTGAACGTATGGCCTATTTGAATTGTGTTTTATTCTAAATGTTGTTTTCAACATACTTTATTTGAAATGTCCAAAACAAATTCAAATATGTTATTCTGTACTTTTTCAAAGTAACATATTTCCACTTTAAATGATGGTGTATTGATTGGCTCAGTGGTATTTGGGAGGAATTCAGATATCTGCAACATGTAAACAAATTCAATTATTGCAAATGCTTTTACAAACAGATACAAAATACGAAAATTAATTTATACAGTACTCGTACTTCTTAAACGGTAATAATATTTTTTGAAACACAAATTCAAATACATGTTATTAAACATCCAAACTTAAATATTAGTCCGATGATCAACTAGTTCATGAATCCTATTTTGAATAGGAGTAGTCTTGTTGCTTGATTCTTGAGCGAGCAGGTTTCTTATTATGTTATGAAATTATATATGAAATAACGGATTAAACGCATTTTCGTAAAAAAATTCTGTCTAATTTGGAAGAATTTAGTTACCGTTTCCACTCCATGTAAAAGAAGAACAATATAGCCAACATGGTAATTGGTGATCATAGTCCAAAAATCATCAATTTGACTTTGATGAGGTACTGTTGTTATAATATATCCACTTCCATCGTCATGCTCCTATTAAAGCAATTGCAAACATATTAACAAGAATCGTGGTAATAGTTCCCTGTGCTACATAACATTGATAAAGACAAGGACAATACAGATTCCAACATGTTCTTTAAATAGGAAACACTTACTATTTGAACCTTAGTCGATTGCAAGTTTCCTGCCTAAGGTTGTTGCTACTCACCAAATACTCTAGTTTTCTCCTCATAAAACTGTAGATAAATTAGAATCACTTAAAACATGCAACGAATGGTAGAGCAACACGTAACAACACCTGTTTTTTTTTCTTATAAATTCATATCAATCGATTTTAGGATTTTGACCGTTATATCTGCATAAACATCGTCGTCACTTATTTTGAAACATCTGTATTTTTATCTTATTCGACATTTTAAAATTCAATATGCATTAAATGGCACTAAAATAATAAAACGAGTGATAAATTCTATAATGTTTGTAGCTATCACTGAATAATTGTGGTCATATAAATCTTGAATGTCGTTAAGTCAGGTTTACAAATCTTTGTGACGCAATACTACTGTAAGAACAAAGAATCGAAGATACCAAGGAGTATTCAATAGACCGTAAGTAAGGGCCAGAAAAAACAATGGTTAAAAAACTGACATCAGTTAGAAAATGAAAACCGACATTATGTCATATGCATATTACGATTGATCACCTGGTCTGTTAACACTGAGATTGTGTTTGTTAATCTCAATGCAGGAAGGGTGCGCTCGACCTCAATCTTAACTAACAAGGATTCCTAGGTTTACTACCGAAGATCCGTCGGGGGTTTTCTCCGGGTACTCCGGCTTCCTTCCCCCCCGCCACCCAAAAAAAACTGGACGCTAATGATATAACAGAAAAGTGGCGTAAATCATCAAACAAACGAACAAACAAACATATTCCTCTTAATATTATTAGCCGGCTGGTATTTTGCTACTTTACTATACATATGTATAATCCATCAGCTTATATCTAGAAAGATAGGAACAATAACAAACTTTTATAACAGCTTTAGTGATATTTTCTTCAGCTATAGTTGCACCTGTAAAATATGATATTAAATACATTATACAATATTAAACATTTTTTATAATTGCGCTGATGATGTTGATGCTAGTTTTGAAACGTATTCATTTGCCAGTAATTAATCTTTTATTTTTTTCTGGCATCTTGTCCTGCCCGCTCATAGAGGATATGCAAAAACAAAACCAAAGATAATTTACAATTACAACTGGTAATTTTAAACTGGAAATAATTACCGCCAAACAATCTTTGGTAACGCTTCTTCGTAAATATATGCTATCTCACACATCAATTATAGAATTGCTTTGCTCATCAGCATTGTTTTAAAAGCCCGTCTTGTCGAGATGTACTTACTAATTTGAAGAAATTCATAAATGACATAATTTGTGACAATCACAGCTGTAGGATTCAGTATGAAGCAACAATTTAATACGAATTTAATATAAAAAAAGACAGCATTATGTGAACGAATGATTTTTTATTCTTTATAAACGATAATATTTACCAGTTTTAATATTAATAATTTCGTAATCAGTTGCGTCCCTCAAAATAGGCTTACTCTCAAGTGCCTAGAATGGACAAAATATTTAAAATATATTAGTACAAACGGTAGACAATTAATATGTCTAAACCAATCGTAAACGTCTTTGTGTTTAGAGTGGTGCAATATGGACAATAGTTAAGCTTTGAGCGTTATTTCTTAGTAAAATAGATTATAATCAGGGTAATCATAATAAAGCAGTTCTCGCAGAAATACCTGAAAATACCTATTCAAGTACTAGATTGATTTTTTATTGGAGCGGCCACATTAATATGAAAAATATTGTATCTGCATCCTACCCCAGAGCAGCATGCGATGAGTTACATGCGTATTTTCTAGGTTGAGCAAAACTGTTCAAGTGTCATCAATTAGGTACCATGTGACGCTTGTATGCGCTTGCTCCGATTCATAATGTTTAAAAGCACGTTCAGCTTACAATTACACTAGCAACAAACTGTTAATATCTTTTGTCTAATTAAAAACATAGTCAAGATGATTCGACACAACTGAAAACCCAGAAAAGTACACGTTGTTGTTATCATATTAAAAGTACCTCATATTCCTTTCTGATTTGTTGCGACAATGATGATTTGTCTTGTAGAATTCTAATGAAATCTCGAGCATTATACGTCATAATCATCTTATTCATGTCGATTTGACTAGATGTCTAAATTTGAAAAGAAACTTGAACTTATATAATGATTTAAAATTTTTCCCTTATGCATACTGATCCCTAAACTCAATTAATCTGACGACGTTGTTTGAGAACACATTTAGGTCAATTATTGAACTAGAAAACGTTGTCTATGTTTCTCAGACGTCGTGAACATGTGTTTAATTGACATTTTATTGCTGTTTTATCCTAATGTATGGTGTTGAATGTTAGATCCATTTCCCGTTCTATGCATGCAGTCAGCAAAGCAATTTGCGTGAGCTTTTTATCTATGAAATTACTAAATAAACGTTATTCGCGTAATGATATATACACTTTAGAAAAAATAGTAAACAAAAACTACTAGATATTGAATGTCTGTTTGTTAGCAGAAATTATGCATCATGACAAGTCTTGTTTTTTCTTAAGCATAATTAAAAATACACCAAGTAACTGCGGTTGTTTCATTATCGAACATGAATTTAGCAATATATCGAGCATTAAATAACTTACCAGCTCTTTAGATGTGTTGATATATACAGGTGACTTTGTATCAGTACTGTGAGACATTTGTGTTTCATCATAAAGATGCAGTTCAACTAAAAATAATAAAAGATTGTTATGAAGACGAAGGAACTTTCTTTGGTTGTTGTGCTTCGAAAAGTGCTAGGAAGGTTTGATGTTTTACACGTGCTATCACCTTTCGAAGTACAACAACCAAAGAAAGCTTTACAATATACTTCATTTTTTTCTGTAAATCCAGCAATTGTATTTACATACTGACCTGTGGAACTTATAACTTCCAGTATGTTGGAGAAACAGAGACAGCTTTCAATATGCGACTTAACAACCATCGCTGCTTTCTCACGAAAAACAGCAAATTGTCCATTAACTCGCCATCTTAAAACTACAGGCCATTCTTTTGATACATCAACCAGAAGACTTCGAGAAACGATTTGGATACATCAATTAAACACTCTAGAACCTGATGGATTGAACGAACGTAATACTCACGTAGAATACTAAACATATTTATGGCCCTACAGATATATTTCTGGTCATTCAGCATCCTTACATTTTTTTTGTAATGTGAACAACAAAAATAGTTTCTTTTTGAATTTTTCATTCAGTCAATCGCTGATGAAGCTCTTTGCTAGAGCGAAATATTGCGTTCCTTATATATTATTTGTATAATTATAGTAGTTGTTATTAGAATTATTTTCATTTGAAAACTATATTTTTTTATTTGTAATTGTATCAGTCTGCATCTGACTGATCCATCACTAATTTTTTCTTTTCTCTTCCGCCGTCATTTGCAAACAAGTGTCGCGACATATTCTTTTCATACTTGGTACCATTATTCGGTCGTACTGGCAGATGACTCAGTTCACCATCTGAAACTGGTCTATTTTAAGTAACAGAGTTATCTACCCCAACACCGTAAACTCTTGTTAGCAGATAAACTCAGAAACTGTAATCGATTCTTAAAATCTAAAGCGTACAAAATGTCGGTGGATCTATGGCGATGATTTAACACGCAGAATTGTTTTTTCCAATCGATTTCCTGTTTACGTGTTTTTGACCCAAAAAATGTTGAAACTCGTAATTTTTTTTGAAAACCGTAAGTCCTATAGACTTGGGACCATCACCATTGATCTTAAGGAATTATAGTACATTTAAAAATGTCAAGGTCAAAGGTCAAAAGTCAAGGTCAAAGGTCACCATAGGTCTTGTTAGCATTATATCTCATAAACCATCAAACAAAGATAGAAGCAGACAATAAATAGGAAAAATACTCCTGAGACCTTCATTTGGTACATTTACATGTAACCCAAAGGTGTACGATGAACCGTTTTCACGTTACAGCCCTTGACGCGCTTCAGTTAATCGGTTTTTGGTTAAAACTTGAAAACGGTTAGAGATAATGTAGTAAACATGTGATTGAACATTATCAGTACGAAAAGAGCTTCAATTTGAGCCAAAGGTCAAAGGTCATAGGTCATACCATAGCAACAAGGTGACTGTTATAAAAAGTCCTAGACAACCATATATTTTTAGTACATCAGAATGATGGAATGATGTACTTTACTGAAAAAGTATTAAGTGACATTTAAACAAATCTCAAAAACCAAAAGATAGAAGCCTTGGATATTCAGCATAGACTTTCGTGGCATTTGAGTTAATAATGGACACAAGATCAAAGGCCAAAATCACCTTCTCAATTTGAACATTTGCCTGTTTTGCTATTCCTTTAAAATGACAAGACAGATAAATACTTATTCAGGTGAAAATGTCACATTTAGAGCTTAGTAATTTGACTTCATTTCAAAAGAGTTATTTCCCATAAATGTAATTGATTATTAGCTTTTCATATATAACTTATTAACTATCGATAGTAGAGGCATGGGGTCTTCACCATTGACCCACTTGACCTTTGACCTTGAAAATGGACACAAGCTTAAAGGTCAAGGAACACGTTCTAGATGTTGATATTTGATTGTTATTGTTAGGTCTTTTAAACAGTAAGAGATAAATAGAAATTAAATAGAAAAAAATGCTGGCCATGTAAAGGATTAAGTTTTTTAACTTTAAAGAGGGAAAGGATTTGCCTTAATGTATACGAGTTATCTCACATTAAATGCAGTAATTATTAGTTTTATATACATAACTCATAAACTATTCATAGTAGAGTAATGGGGTCTTCACCATTGACCATTATAACAGTTTACCTTGAAAATGTCGTCAGGGTCACAAATATTTTATCTGAGTTATCTCTCTTAGGTTCCCAATCTTTAGCAAATAATACAAAATAATATTTAAAAAATGTTTTTCATTTAAAACCTGTTGACTTTTAATGCTTATAATGTTTGAAATCCCTGATGATCAAACAACATGTCATGTCATAATTTTTTACTTTTTGTTAACTACTAAGATATTGAAATGACTTTTCTTTTTGAGATGCTTGATATGTAATGATGATAAAATTTTGACATATCGCAATAAGTTTTAATTATTGTTTAATTTCATGACTTCATACCAAATTTGAATTAATGTAGAAAGACCCTCAAATGTTCAACAGAACATTTGATCTTTAATTCCGAAAAGAAATTTTTTGATTTTTATAGTCTTTTTATCTTTTTTTATTAGCTTATGTTAAATTTGGATTGAATTTGTGTGTTGTTAGCCGACTTAATATGTAATCACTGTTTCTTAAAAATCGTAAATTACAATTGATTTTATTACATTTGGATTAATTTTTAAATTTAAAACTAATGTCAATTTAAAGAAAAATGTGATAAAGTACATTCTTTTTTATAGTTACCTTTTTCCATATCTTGTGTTTCATAATTATGATTTTGCTTGCTATTTGCCCATTTTCTATGAAAACAAATACAATTATTTGAGAATAGAAGAAGCGAAAACTGGATGCATAATAAGTTAATCTATAATATTAAAATGTATTTAACAAAAACGGAAATGTCACACGCGAATTATAGAATGCAGTTAATAAACCTAAATGTCAGTTAAATTGACGGAATGACCCGTGTGTCACCGAATGACAAGTTCGAGTGCTGCAATTTCTTACTCTATTTTGTGCTATGAAACTGAATACAAAAATTTGTTCAATAATTATTGCAAATGTTGATTTAACAATACATAATTTATAAAGTAAGATGAACAAAACTTCCTTACTATTTTACTATTTTCAAAACTATGGTATCTTGGAAAATTTTCTTTTATTAAAACGTATATGAACATATGTTTTATTGTTACATTAAAAACTACTTTTTATTGTGCAAATAAAATTCTGTCAAACAACCTTTTGGTGTAAACGAATACTGTAACTACTACCAGAACAACAGCTACAATGCCACCGAATACACCTCCTACTACTGATCCCACAATGCTGATAGATTTCAAGGGCTCTGCAACTTAAAAATATTACATATTTACATCGTATATGAACTACTTCAACATATAACAATTTGCTACATATAATCCTTTAATAAATTAAATAGATTAAATTAATATGAATTAATAATCTAAATCAAGTTTATTGCACTATTCTACTACATAATAAAAATACAATGAGGTGTGTACAGAGTCGTGGTAAATATCTAAGCATTCTCGTAAAATACAACTTATGCAGTTTATACAAACATATTCAGTTAAGATGATACTTAGCGAAAATAGATTTTGCGCTTTGATTTTGATAGTTGTAAAATGGTTTCCTTATCTCGTACTTGGATTTTTTTGCGAGCTGGTATCTACTGGTTTACATTACATATAGATATACTGAAAATAATTCTAATAACCTCGTCATTATACTATACTCCAATGTATTTAAAAATCAATCCTTAATCATTATTCTGTTTAGGTTAAGGTTGGTACTGGCCTATAAAAACAACTAAATATATCCGCCTTAGGGACTATTAAGGCAAATTACTGAATAGTGCGTAGTGTTGAACTTAAAAGTGGAATATACTTGTAAACGCAAACTGAAATGTAACACTCAGCAAATAAGTATTACAATTTTAAGCGACAAAATACACGTGAAAAAAAACTTCATGAAAAATTAACAGGATAAATAGTACACCCTGTACAACCAGCTTAACAGATTTTCCTAAACTCATTCCCATTTGGTTTTCAACATAACAAATATATATGCCAGAGTCTGTGCTGCTAACATTATAGATAATAAGTAAAGGAATCTTCACAGTACTACCATTGTACTTTGCACCGTCTTTATTCATCATTTTTGTTATTTTTTTAACTAAATTTATTATGAAGTAAAAAAAAGCAATATATGTCTGCAGTTTTTTAAAATGTTTGTTTACATCTTTTTCTTGAAATTTTGTTGGTAATTATATACATTTATGCTCTTACAGTTTTGTTGTTTTAGAGCAAAGGATTTATTGAATAAGTGTGTTAAAACGTTTCAATTTCTGTTTATAAATAAAAAAAAACCTAGTATGTTCTAGTCACTGAGTAGATCTCGTCGGCAAGTAATTCTCGCCACCCAATGTTTTGGCCGTTTTTGAGAAAACTTGGCATTTTAAAAGTGATATACATTTTTTTTCGAGAAAGATAGTGTAATCTTTCAAATGAAGCCTTTGAAATCGATTTTAAGGAAAAAATAACGAAACAGTCACCAAAATGGCGAGAATTACCCCTGTCATTTTAATGGCGAGAATTACTTTCTGACGAGTATATGTTGCAACAAATTATTAGATGAATCAGTAAAAACAGGGCCCTTGTTAACATTAAACATTTACAGCATTATCACTTAAAAAGCGATGAAAGTAACTTTGCTAGGCCTGACATTTCAATACAGTTAAGGGGCACTAGCCTAATTGTATATATTTAATTTGAGAGAACATGTTGGGATGCAAACACATATTTTCATAGTTTAAAAGTGCAGCAAAATATTACATTTTTAAAGTTGAGCCTTTACACGTTATATTCTTATACATAGGATTCTTACCTGCCTGAATCTCATTTTGTTAGGCAACTGTAATTGCCTTTCGTCTGCTATACCTAGACGCATTTTCGTCATCGATTGCGTTACCGCGAGGAAAAAGCGGGCAAGGGATACTGCATTAATTATAAATACATTTGACAAATAACCAGTAATTACTGCACTGTTTACGCATTGACATTCAAATTCTAAAAAACAAAGTCGCCTTAATTGTTGTACTCTGAATGTAAATAAGTAGGTAGCGTAGTGATTGGCCTTTTTAAATTAAGCTTAAATTAAAAAGTTACACGTGTCATTAAAGATATAAAAAAACTGTAATTTTACAAGACACATGGCAATCTGAACTAATTTCAGGAAATAAATAGGCCGAACTATAAAATGCACGTACCCTGTACATTAAGTTTGACTGATTTTCCGGAACTCTTTCCAACACTGTTTTCAACATTACAGATATATATACCAGAGTCTGTGAAGTCTAAATTGTAGATGGTAAGGGATGGAATCATAACAGTACTACCGTTATACTTTGCACCGGCTTTAACAACGAGCATAGTGTCATCTTTCATCCAAGAAACGCCAGTAGGTTCAGGATAAGAATCAAAAGTACACTGTATGATAGTGTTTCCACCGATAATAGCTACTACGTTTTCTTGAAAAGTATTGACTAGTGGTATATCTATAAATTAGAATGAACCACGTTTAGTTTGTTTTTAATCAATGTGTATTTAAATCATTTGAAGCATTGTGACTGTTATTAAATATTATAAATTAACAATAATTTAACATCAATTCTTTATTGTACAAAAACACGTATTCTAAGTAGCCATATGTTTGTAGAAAGCAACTACTGTAATGTGATCGTATAATTTAATTCAGCTTTATCAAATGTGCGTTCTTGAATTATCTTCATATGTTCAACGCTCGATTTAAGAAAACATTTGACAATCTTAATTTTAAAATGATACTATATTTACCCTGTATTTTTAATTCAATATCAGCACTAACAGAAGAAACAGACTCTAACAATGATTCACACTGGTAAATTCCAGTATCGTATCTAGTAAGCTGAATAACTGTTAACGATGGTACTGTAATATAACCACCAGAATATCTGCCACTCCCTAATTTAATGTATACACCGTTAACTCGCCATTTTAATTCCGAAGCATCGTAGATTACACATTGCAAAGTAACAGAGTCATTTGCTTTTTTCTCGTAGTTTGAATTCGGAACAACAGAATCTAAAACAATATTATTATCAGTTGTTGAAATGATTTATGCAAAAGATATATATCAAATGTAATATGACAACATTAATAAGACGCTTTTTGGTAAAACAGAAGCACTTCGTTAGCATATTCCTTGTTTGAAATAAATATTTTTAACCATGCAGAAAAAGATAAACGAAACAGATGTACGTACAGACAACTTTCAGCGAGGTCACATCACTTTGCTGGCCGAACTTATTAGACACTAAACATTTATATCCACCCCTGTCAGTAAGGCTAACATTATTAATCAACAGATGTGGATTCTGGATGGAGCCAACGTCGAGGATTATGTTATCTTTATACCAATATACTGCATCAGCGTTAGTTACTGTACATTCAATTGTAACATTGGTTCCTTTGGTTGATATATAATGTTTACGTGCTAGTTTAGCTTGTGGAATATCTAAAAAATGTGCACTCAGATTATTTAAATTAATGCAATTTAACATAATTATTAACGATGATTTACAAAGTGTTTGAAGGTTATTGTCTACTTTTTAAATTATAAAAAGACGATAGATATTGCCATATTTTGCATCTTTTGCATATTTATGTATTAGCACATTATGGTAATATCTTATTATTTTGATATATAAATAAAACACGCGCTAATCAGACAGTCTTCAGAAACCAGTAAAATCATATGCAGATTTATTTACACTGATGCCTAGTTGTAGCTTCAGATGCTGTTTAAAGTAGATTATGTTGTTTGTGTTACACACAAAACATTTATTTGAATATCACATAGAATTAGTGCAAAATAACTATAACATAAAACATCTGCTTTAATACATACATCCAGCTTCAAGTTGGGTTGATTGATTATTTGTTCCTGCCATATTTGTCCCATGGCAAGTGTACGATCCGCTATCAGATGCAATCACGTTTTTTATCATTAATGATGGGTCTAAAAGACTTCCACCTATATATCTATTCCCATTCAACCTTGTTCCCTGACCACCTGTCCACCATATGTCAAAAGCGAAAGGAAGACCAGTAACTGTACAGTCCAGTGTAACATTTCCCCCGATAATAGCTAGATATGTCTGGTTCAGGATATTAACAGTAGGTAGTGCTATTAGATGTAAAAACTATATATAAGCATTCGACATAAACATTAAACCGTTTTTAAAGTAGAATGTCAATGCATGTTTTGTCTTAGGATTAAATTGTGATAAATGTAATTTTAGAAAACGGCCAACATAAATAACCAAGTAAAACAGAAAATGTTTGTTAAAAATTTAAAGAAATGATCATTTTTCGCATGGTTCAAGGTAAAATGTATATTGACTATTCATCTTTTTGACATTTCTGTTTTCTTCGGCCAAATAAGAAAATAATAACATATCACTAAATAAATAGCACAGCTGCGCTAAGATGCTTTAAGTCTGAAAAATCTGCTAGTAAACAAAACGCTTACAAATAGTTACACACACAAATAATAAAAAATAATTAGGTCAAGCAAAATACTAATTTTCAAAATTGGTAGAATGTTACAATCGATAGCATATGTAAAAGGTATCCCGTTACGGTTATGAAAAAGCATGATTATGATCCCTGCGATATATTTTTTTAAATTATCAACATGCTTCTTCTAATAAAGAGTCTGCCGCTCACAGATTGATGGAATTAAGAAGTTTATTAAAATTTAAGCAACTGCAAAAGTTCTGATCGGAATTTTTTTCTTTGCTCTGCGACAGTGTTTTTGATGATTGGCATAGTTCCATTTTTCAAAGTGTTAATGTTTTTTCGCTTGCATTTGGCAAACTACCGTACATGCTAGTCCAGATAAAATGACAATAAATAACTACACATAATAAATCAAAACCATATCAAAGGGCAAGAAAAGACAGGTATTATCAGAGCCTTTTAGCCCCCTGTCCAGTCTTGTTTTTTTTTGTCATGTTTATAGATATCGACACTTCAATATATGCATGTTTATGTTTCCAGTGCTAAGAAAGCTAATTGTAAAAAAAACCAATGAAAGGTATCATTGCGAAAATGTAGAAAATTCCTTTTTGCTGCATTTCTTCTGTTTAGTTTGTTACTTTTGCGTGCAGTAAGTACGAAGCAATTTTCACTTGATAAATTTTCCATACGTCTATATGCGAGAATTGTCTTGAAAAGTAATTAATACATTTTTGTTAAATCTGACGAGAACATGACAATAATTTCTCAACATATTTGAATTTTAAATAATTTGGGTTAGAACGCCCCTGATTTTTCTTTATTAGATGAAACGCGCTGTTGGTATATTTAATTATAGAAACTTGGTGTCCTTGATGAGATTTTATTATATTAAATTTTGAGTTAAGTATCCAGGGTAACAGCATTTCACTTTGTCAAAATTTTAGCACTTAAAGCAACAAATTACAAAAACGTTTATTATATTTTTGTAACATCTAGCTGCTGTTACTGATCATTTATTTTAATATTTTGAAACGATAACAGGGAACACAGTGATCAAACTGCGGTGTCATCACAAGCATTTCAGCTAATGGCTGTGATAAATAACCTTCTTTCCGCCTTGCTCCCTGTTAGAGCAGACTTTTGTTTTATTTTTTAATTTTACGTTGTACACAATCTTATGTTATGACTACAACGAACAAATGATATCTATCCAAATTTTCGTGTCATGTAGACTTTAGCATTATGTTCAACTAGACAATGACCCCTGTCTATCAATTACAGACCTGTAGTGCGACATCAATTACTTGGTCTAGCATAAACAAATACCGAAGAACTCTAAATATTTATAATCATGACCTTCAAAGTGAACCACTTAACGGTTCCGTTATTTAATTCATCGCTATATTAATAACGTTATGCTCATGATCGTTGGTGAGTTTACATTAAAATAACAAAAAAATAGATTGTACCTTAATACCTCATGTGCCGTTAACGCATTAAATGATAAACTGATTACATGTTTGCTTACAATACAATGAGAAATGCTAGAGTTGTATTCAGAACAAAAGCATCCAATAAATCAAGCGGCAAGGGATGGGTTATCAGGATGACAAAAATAAGTGCAACTGAAAAAGTAATAAGCATAATAGAGGGATGGCTATTTAGATTTGTATAGCGGCTACTATAATTCTTCACTTTTTTAATGTAATTAACAAAGAGGTCTTATCTTGCAACGATCGTGGCACTCTGCCATACGTATTACATATAGTCACAAGCCCCAACAAGATGATTTCACGTATCCGCTACCTGGGTCGGCGATGGGCTGCTGTGAGTCAAATCCTGTGTACCCGCCCAGTATGGTCCCATTCAAATCTAGTTGGTACCTTAGTCCAATTATCGTATATTTAATATTTACCGGCTACATTTAATATTATTTTGTTTGATGTTTTACTATTCACATTACACTGATATTGGCCACTATCATAGACGTCCAAATTCCGTATAGTTATTCGTGATGCATTTGGGGTACCATATTTGTCAGTACTAGTCAGTGTCATCCAGTTGTTTGAAATGTATCTCTGCCATTGATAGTAAGTGCCAGTGTTAGGACATGCCCACACTACAGTAGCTCCTTTACTTTCATAAACTGAAAAAAAATGTGAATGATTAAAAAAAGTTGCATTTTACATGTAGTGATATTATACATTAAAATAGGGTATTACAAAACATTTTATTATAGTTAAAAGCTTAAGACTTTTTGCAGGTTTATTTAGAGAATATTCAGTATTCATTCCGTCCTTGACATGGAAATTTGTAAAACAGCAAAATCACGTTTACAAATATTCAATACTATATTATAGATATTTTCTTCAAGGATAATTACCACACATATTACGATTGGATTTTATAAACCGGTTAAAAAGATAGTAAAAACTAAGTCCGTCTAAAATGTTCAGACGAAAGTGGGGAAAGCCACAATTTTTTATTCATTACTATGCATGCTTGCATTAATAAGTAATGTATACGAGTCACAATATTACTTCACAAAATGCTTTATCACACATTATATTGTATGAAAAGACAATGCATAAAGCAGTGATATAACTATACTATATAAACAATTTATTATCTACCTTTACTTCATATGATGTAACGCAACTTTAACCGTTTTGATAAAAACAGAAATTTTTAAACAATAATAATATAATAGAAAACGTGTAAACTTTTTTTCTTGCCATTTGAAATGTCATAAGTTTTGTAAATGCAGTAAACCAGAATGCATATAAGAAACAGCTGATATCAGTAATTTGTAATAAAAAACTCAATTTTTGTAGATTGACGTTCGTTCTAAGCTTCAATTTATAACAAACCTTAACTGCTTTCTCCAAAGAGCTTTGAAAGTATTGACAATGAATAAAGTAATGGCCATAGTCTGCTCCCTCAACAAACGTTATTATTTGAAATTTTCAAAAGATGAAAACTGCTGTTAAATTTAAACTGCCGTAATAGTGGTATACATATCCCTTCACATTTATTTTGTAATATTTCATTAATTTTACAGTTTTTATAAAATGAATATCTCTAGCAAATATAATGTCACTATTTTTATTTTTATCATTTTAAAAATCCATCTGTTAAAATTAATTCTATCTTTCTCAATAAAGAGAACATATCTGTAGATTATTGAACACGGTTAAATAGTTTACTATTTAGAACACCTGAAATATATATTCATACATTAAATCTACTTTCATGTGGTTTTGTACTAAACCACAACAATCCACATCCACTTTTTATCACACATCACTTCGTTTAATAATATTTAGCCGATATCCATCATTGTGGGTAACAAATGCAATCTTCCAATAAAAAATGGAGATTTCAAACAATTCTAATACTAGCGTATGTCGTTTAACATGTTTACATGTATTTCTATATTTTAAGAAGAGATGACATGTATTATTGTTCATTTATGTGCTGAACGTGAAACACCCAAGCAGCTTTTTTTGTTGTGTCTCTCTTATTTTGACAATGTTCACAGTGAATAAATTACCCTTAAAGAATGTGTCATACATGTCTATCGAGGCAAGAATGAAAGCCTCATTTATACATCTTGTTTGACTACTCTTCGACTAGCATATAATCATAAACGCCACAACTGTTTCTGCTAGGAAAGAAATGAATACGAATTAAGTGTTAAAATTAGAGTATTTGGCGTGGTACAAATATGCCATAACCGGAGAAAAGGAACGTAAAATGTTTTCAAGCGCTGATGAGATGAAGTAATTGAATAATAGATGATATATATATATATATACAAATCAATCGGTGTTAATAACAAGCTATTGCCTCGTTCAAATCAGGATTTTGTCCTCTTTGCAGCTACGCAAAGAAACAATTTATCTTGTTGCAGTTTTTATAAGTTTTTAGACTGTATAAAACTACATCGGTAAATCCATATAAATTGGTTCTAAAGGTTCTAGATCACCCAATTAGCATTATCTGTACCTTTAGTTTCTTATTTTTTAACAATAGAAAATAAATAGGATTGCAATCAAGGATAGTTATTTATGTAGCTATAATTGCGTATTTAATTTGGGTCCGATTTGGATTTTTTCAATTATATTACTCTTCTTGACTTTGATTGCTTGATTTATTGATACAAGTACAGAATAGTGTTACTTCTATGAGTAGTCTGTAAAAAAACACATCGCAAAAAGTATTGTAGCACCGATGTGTCCCAAATGTGCACAACTGGATTAAAGTTGGGTCTTCTTGCTGTCCATTTCAATGTGACGTCACAACAAAGCATGGTGTGGTATGGCGTTGTTCTCCATGAATTTGGGTGTCGTCGATAAGGAATGATAATCAAAATTAGGGAGTACGTTTGTTTTTAGAATTGTTTTTAGAATGTCATATGAAATATCTCCTTAAAATATTACTTTGACACCAACAATATTGCATTCTTCATAAGCAGTCTGTGGTTACCGTCAAACTCGAACTCTGCCATCATTTACATGCAATATAAAACGGTTCTCGTAGGACCAAAGGAAGTTTTCAAAGAAGCTGTATTCCATTGACGAAAGGCTGGGTACAATTGTAAAAGTGCTGTTTTTATGTCTCTTTCTGTAATATTATTGCTGAAGGCACAACGTTCGTTTCAACGCAGCTACATTGTATGTTAAGAAACGGTTTCTGGCTTACCAGCTGTCTTATTGTCATGTCTTCTCGTTCAGATCTCACTAAGGGTCTTCCAGGAATTGGACGGTTCTTAACATAATTTTTATCGTTTGATATTAACATTTGATTTGAATAATCATTGAATATTAATTAATTACGCGTATCTGTCATCCAAATAATTTACCCTCGAACATTATTGGATGTGTCGCTCTATATTACCAAATGACAATGACACTTTTATGATAGCAAAAATACAATAAACGTATCAGTTAATGTCATAATTATAATTTTTATTGTATAATTAAGTTAACCCAATTTGTTTTTTTTAAACATCTAAATATAAGTACTTGCACTATCCTACTATTATTTTCTGGTAAACAAGGGCCTTTGTGCTCAGTCTACTTTTAATCGCTTTAAGTCGACACTGAGGTTGAGGGTTCGAAGTTCACTGTTGGAAAGTGTACTCCATACCGTCCCTAATTGGCAATGATTGTTAGTTTTTCTACCGAAATTTTGGCGCACATTCCAGCTGCTACCTGCCCCTGCCTCCCCCCCCCCCACCAATAAAAACTGGACGCAATGGTACAGCTAAAACTTACATTGTGCTTTTGTTTATGTTCCACATCAAACACTATAGATTTTGACTAGATCTGTTCAAAATGTGCGGAACAACTTCACTTTGGACCCATTCAAATACGGGTATGTAATTTCAGAGATAAAAAAGAAGGGGCGCATAATTACGCCTTGTCCCCCTTCCCCGCACAAATAAAACAATTTAAAAAGTTGTGTTACTCAGAACTCTTTCCTTAGAAGGATGCAACATATACTATATGCTCACCAGCTTGTTTAGTTATTTACCCCATAGTACTTTTAACATTATGAATAAAATAACTTACCAATTACACTTAAAAATGTTACTTTGTCTTGACAGCAATCTTGACAGACATAATTGCCACTGTCAGTAACATTAACATTGCGTATGGTTAAGTTTGATATATTATCGATATAATACTTTTCATCATTTGTGAGCTGTTTCCAATCACCACCCACGCCTTTTAGCCATATTCTAGTAGTGAAAGGACATGTCAATGTGGCATTATTTCCTTGTACTGCATCATCTACAAATATAAAAAAGTCATAAGTTTCGTGTTTATGCTTACATGTATATAATCTGTATATTGTGTTTCAATGCAAATAAGTGATCATAATACCATTTACTATTACAAGTACCAACCTTGGAAATTTCTGTGTCACTTTCTACAAATAGAAAAGGTAGAACATTTTCCATGTGCAACTGTTTCACTTCATTTCGTTAAACATGTTTTGTCAACTATGACAGATTAAAATGCCACACATCATTAGTATTATGTTTCCATGCGACTATATGGACAGCAAAGCAAGACTTCGCGCCATGTACGTATTTACCAATTTTCAGTAAAGAACTTACCCCAACAACGACCTCGAATATGACGATCTGCTTTTGATATCATGCAGAAAACTTTTGCCACATATCTCTTGAGATCTTCAAGAACCCGGACCGTCCTAATTTTGTCGTCCCAGAAAAAGAATGTAAAAGTCCTAATCATTTTGGACAATCTGTTTTATATTAGTACCATGATTTTTATACGAGACCAAACATTCTATATGCATCCAGAGAGTGTGATGTAAAACGTTGTTATCGTTTAGTTTGATCAACCGTTTCTTAATTTCATTCATTCTATTTGGCGTCTAGATCCGCAGATTTAAACATGATTGAGTTTTAAAAGATCGATCAATACCATAAAGCAATACATAAGTAGACAAGATTTGATGTAAAAAGACAAGAATTTCTCCTTATACTCTGTATACTCCGGTTACTTATCTGAATCGACAACATTTATTCTAAATAGTCACATCTCCGTTAATATAACATACAGTAACATAGGATCCTCACTATTGATCATCAATCACCATGACCTTGAAAAAGGTTTAAGGTACAAAATCAAGATCATCTTTTACATGACTTTTTGTAACAGTAAACTCCAGTACAACAATTAAATTTATTATAAGTAGTCGAATCTCAATGACTAGAACAAGTATTGAGATCGGATCTTCGCTGTTGTTTATGTTGACCTTTAGAACACTCAAGGTCAAAGTCCTATTTTTAAATTGTTTTCAATTTATAGTAGGGGCAGTACTAACATAACATAAACGTAACTTAAACCAGTCAAAATATCTGCTTTTGATATAAAAAATTCCAAACAACCAGTCAGGTTGACCGCTTGGACTGCACAGAATTTTGTCAAAATCTCTGCTTTTGCCGTCGTTTGTTATGTAAAAAGCTTGTTTTAGTACGTTACAAATAATAAAGGAGGTTAAATTTGCATAAAATACCATATGTTAATATACATATACTAAAATGTAATACTTGCAAACTATAGTCAATGATTCAAAACGTACCTAATTAAGAAATTTGACCCCATATCATTTGGGTCAAAATATGTCCAAAAAACTAAAAACAAAATTGTCGCGAAGGATATATTGTAATATTGTAATGTAAAATATATACATTCTGACCCACTAATCCAATTAAAACATCTCACGGCCATTTCTGTCAAAAGTTTGAAAACTGTCATCGGAGATAAGTGATCTCCGTTTTGAACTATTTTCAGTCATTATCAATGGATTTATTACGTCATGACTTTGTTGAGACGTTTCGGTGCATTCATTTGATTGATTAGTCTGTAACGGACATCTCATTGTTAATGATGACATAAGATTGTAAACAAGTACTTATTCATCAAAACATTGTCGGGAAATGAATTGATTGTGGAGTTTTGTTAATTTAAGTTTAAAAAAGAGTAATCTATCGTTTGCTTTGTGCTTGGTTATAGCTTCATTGCAGAGTAATTTTTGGTCAAAGATAACAAAGTCTATAAAGTAACGTCATCTGGTATTCAATACTATAGACAAGTGACAACTTTTATGACGCTCTATATAGTGGAACCCTTAAGGCTGTTCGCAACTCTTTGTTCGGGTGTTTTTCACGTTTCCAAAAAGCCACAAGAAAACAACCACAAAAACTACTAAATAGAAAAAAACACATAAGAAATGATTTGCCAATCGACTTTAACAAGGGATAATGGTGCTCATAAGACCTGGTATAAGGAAAAACTTTCAGTCAAAAACAAACATCATAATGAACACATAACACGTGTGTCATAATATATCATTTAATTTATCAATTAGGTTCATATATGGGATTAATTCTGCACAAAGTCAATTGTTGATCAATGTAAATTCTGTTAAATTTAACCCAATAAAGGTACCGGGTATGTGTGTGAACTGTTAAGATAACTGCTAGTGTTAGTAATAAATAATCTTAGTAGTCATAATATTCAATTTAGATATACAAGGAAGTGACCTGATATTTACTTTAAACTTTAAATTGACTAAGTGTAACGTCAACAATTACTGGCGTTGTTTAGACGCAAGGTTTAAAGGCACATTACCCTTTAAGACATTTAAACTGATTTAAGTTTCATCCTTTATATACGTCAGGAGTAATACCAGTGTCAAAAATAATATTAAAACGCTTAACATAAATAGAAAGCAAGAAAAGCATCTGCATGATATATTCATTTCCTACTAGATCAGGACCACATTACTTTACTTATATTTGGCAATTTATTTACTATTACGTTTATTTCTGATGCTATTTCCAGATTTAAGTCGTAGAATTAGGAATTTATCAATATCAAGTTTCTTTGTATCGCTTTTCGGCACGATTTAAAAAAAACTCATACAATTCATTTAGATAAACATCGATTTAAAGCTTTCTGTCGTTTGTACAAGAATGTAAGACTTTCTCAAAACCTTTTTGAGTTTGAGCCTTGTACCACGGATTCCTGCGACCTGCTTTATAAACTTGGCTACTCTGCGTCGCCTGTATGCATTGATGAACCGTTAAAATTAATTAAAAAATTAACACTTACCTGCATTTGAACTGTAAATGTTTATCGAAAGCAGTAACAGTCCTAATATTTTCGATATAAATCCAGACATTGTATTTTCTTTGATATCAGTCTACAAGGAAGTGAATATGTACCCACTTAATTGTTGGAGTTGTAAACATGAACACGGTAAATATAATAAAAGTGACGTCATTATTTATTCACTCAGGTATGTCGTGTTAAATTTAAAAATAAAAGATTTCATTTTAAATACTTGACTTGGTAGCGAAACAATTTACATTCTTGAACAAAATAGAGTACTTTATAATAATTGTTAAAGTAGATAGGATGGAGATGCGTTTTGTTTTATCAAGGAGGAGTGGAATTTATCTTCTCAGAGTCAGCGAATGTGTATATTGCGAGCGGAAATATATCTGGACGACTATAGACACTTTTTTAGGAAGGATTTGCCCCCGCCCCTCTTTCCCCCATCTACTTTTTTTGTGCCATGTATAGCGAATAGTCTCAAAACTGCTTAAATCTATGGCATTGATTTGTTACATATTAAACGTGTGGGAAAATTAATAATATTGATACAGAGGAGTACATTCTTTATATGTATTATTACACTATCAATAAAATGTGTTGAATATAGTTTTTCGATTTGGTAGCTGTATGACTGTCGTTAGAATTAGATTTAAATACTGTCAAATTTGGTGCTAATCCTCACATTGATGTGACAATCTGCCACCCATTCGCCTGCACCATGTCCAGCGCTCTAGGTCATTCGGCCAAATCCGCTATATATAAAGCTTCATAAACTGAGGTGAAACGTAGAGATAGATATAATTAATGTGTACTAGCGTGTGACGATGGAATTTTCGTGACCAATGCATATAATCTGACAGTAATCTAAGGGGGTGTTTGTGTATGTCTTATATATGAAGTCAAAGTCACTTATCATACAGGCACAGCACGTAAATTATAAACATACGTCTTAGTATTGTGACAACCATATAATATATATATATATCTATCCAGCGGATTTCGGAAGCATCAGAGATACAAGGTTAACACCAGATATTTATATACGTCTACAAATTATGCTGAACACTGTTAGAATTAGAATTAAATACTGACTGGATAACGCAACGAGTACAAACGGGTGCACGTGAGCTTACCATGCACTCAGTCTGCTCAATCTGAAATCGGCTATTTACGGTAGACTATATTGGGACGATTTTGCTGAAGGAGTGTAGTTTTTCTTAGAGGAGTATTACAGGGGATGATTTTGAAAAAAGCTCGAACGTTTCGAAATGAATAATAATATTGTTTTGTGGCTTCTTAAAATGTTTGTGTTGCCGTGAGAATAAGGGCATTTTGTATGTACGAATTATGATGAATTATGATTAATATGTTAGGAGTTAAATGTGTTGCTAACATCTATGCAGTAATGAGCAATATTAATGCTATAGGTGGTTCTCAACCCTCAAAAATGATTAGTCAACTGTAATGGAGGCTCGGTGAATATTACATTTTATCTCGTTGATAAGTCCGGATATCGACCTATATTCAAGTCAGTAATTGTTTGATGATACTTTAACGAAGACCCAAAGTTAATAAAACCTTGGTTACTGGTTCCCCAGTATAAATATTTATACATACATACTGGCCCATTCTTGTCAAATAGCTTAAACGGTATGTAAGGGACACAGAAAACAGATGAAAATTAGATTCGCATTTCTTAGTGGTATGTGTTTGCATTCTTTTGTCACGAGATTTGTTTGTAATTGGGTGACACGTATAAATACTTTAGGAGTTCGAAATTTTAATTTAATTATAACATATATAAGTATATAATCATTTATTGAAAAATTAATTATACTTGCAAAAATATCATTTGTGCTTGTAATAGCTACGCACCACAAAAAACGACCGAGCCTCACCTTTTTCCTGTTTCCTAAACTTTAATACATAAATTGTTTATTTGATGACAGTTTACGTAAAGGTTTTTCTGACTTTGAGAAGTCTTGTACATACTAAATTATATTCAAATTTTCAAGTCAAAACAATTATACATCGACCACTATTATTTCACATAATAGGAAACTGTGAAGTGTTTGTTTCATTATTCGTTTTTAGTCGTTTGATACAATCGAAATTATCACATGGTCATTGTTCAATACAAATACATCACTTTCAGATTATATGAATTGTTTTTATTGACAACGACTGTAATGAAGATAAAACATTTTACAATGCAGTAATAAGAATACATTTATCAAAATTAAAAACATACAATTCAAATATATATATAAACATCTAAATAAAACAGTTAAGATGTAATCAATATACACTTGCAAATCTGTAAATGGCATATTTTAGTCGATAACTTCATATGTATGTTCGTTTTGTAGAAAGTTATCGATGACTCTGTAACAAAGATCATACTCCTCCTAAAATACAAAAAATACAAATTAGAAAGTCATAGCTTTGTCTAGAGTTGCTCACATTTTCTCACATTTATACTTTTTAACAACTTCCATAGCAACGACGAGGAATAAGCAAATATGAAGTGTGCCAATAAAAATCTAATTATGTTTTCATAACCGTTATTTTTTATAAATGCTAATATTTATGCTAGATGTGATAATGTTTACAAACATATTTCTATAGTCACTGTGCAAGAAATTAAAAACTTGCGTCCTATTTGTTTTATATCAGGTTTCACTCAAATTTCTCAAGTTAACATGTTGAGCTTTGCCGTTTGGTCCGTAAGATTTAATTTATCTTAAGAATGAAGGTAGAAACAAAATACCGAACACTAACGAAACTATCAAAAAGACAATCCACTAAATCAAGTCCAAGAAACTGGCAAACTTTGGAATCAGCAACCAAAATATAGCAATGGCCTTGACTTGGTATTTCAAAAGAAATGGTGGGTTTAACCAAGTTTTATGGCAATCCAAGCCTTCCGCTTTCAATTACTGTATTATGTGAGTTGGTTTGTTGATGAAAATTGATGGGTATCATATATCAGTAGTCAGTAATAGGTGTATCGAATAATCATCGCAGCACAATCCCTGTGTACTGAATTAAACAATAGGGAGAACTATCTGTGATAATATTTTCAGATGAGGTATAATATTTTTCAACAAAGAAATTATATATATAGTAAAACTAATTAAAGGCGCGGACGAATCGTTTTTTCATATAACCTTAGCTAATAAGTTTATCTCGCAGAAATTGGCGACATTTGCAAAAATCAGCTTACTTCTAGCACGCTCTTGCATACCTGATCAAAATGAAACTCAATATAAAAATGTACGGTATAAATTAAAATATATCAGAATGACTAACAAATGTTTGAAATAATTCTTGTTAAACTTTTTTTAAGGCGGACAGCGATCTGTAATATGCTAAAACTGTGTTCAATGTGAATTGCATGAAGCACTTTATGACAAACACCAAGAGCCCCACAGACAGGAAAGCCAACCCCATTACTACAATTAAATAAATATAATGAATAAAATGAATAAAGAAAAAACAAATCGTAACGCTCTGAATTGGCAGAGGATCAAAGCAAGTGTCTTGATATATGAATTACAATTGGATTTCATTCGGATTGATTCATATTTATTCAAATAAGAAAGGCAAACACTTTTCGAGAAGAATATTACACACCATATTAACATCATAAATATATGTTGCGAAAATTGACTTAGTTTTAAAGTGTTGAAAAATGAGAAAACTTACCTGAACAAGACCAAAACATTTGTAAAACTTTAATATATGTAACATTTTTCTTTAATGTTTAGGAATCTGGGTTGAGTGCTTTAGAAATGGGTTCTAACACACAAAATCGGTACCATTGTATGTAAAATGACTGCAAAAATGACTAAAATTTATGGTGAATCCTTAATATCAGGTGCAAATTTACTCTGAAGTTTTACGGACTTGGGTTGAAAGATGTAGGATGAGTTGATTTGACTATATATTTATCGCATTTTTCAAGGCTGTCCACCGCCCACCGCCCGCCTTTCTACTTCACCGTGCTATAACCAGGGTTTGCAGCCAGGCCTTAAATTATGCAGATAACAATTATATGTGTACATTATCAGTAAAAAGAAACGAATTTAGATACCATGATTACTAATCAAGACTCATCAGTGTCGCTAAAACCAAAACATGAGGATACAAACGCAATCATTTTTCAATTTCTATTTGTGTTTTAGACCATTGGTTCTTACTTGGTCATGTGTCTATCTTCCCATAAAAAGTTTTCTATCACGTCTTGATATTCAATGACTTACATGTTTACTTGGTGCACAATACATGGTACATTTGCTTTAAACTTTTCGGAATTTTAGTATCTTACCTTGGTGCAAACATGGACTAATATAAATATGAACAAGATAAAGATACAGATGTTTCAAAATAAGAGATGACGATGTACATACTGAAATAACGGTCGAAAATCCTAAAATCAATTTATATGAATTTATACGAAGAAATACAGATGTTGTTGCGTTTTGCTCTACCCATCGTTGCATGTTTTAAGTGATTTTAATTTATTTATAGTTTTATGCTGAGAAAACTGGAGTATATGGTGAGTAGCAACAACCTTGGGCAGGAAACTTGCAATCGACTAAGGTTCAAATAGTAGTGTTCCCTATTTGAAGACCATGTTGGAACTTGTATTGTCCTTGTCTTTATCAGTGTTATGTAGCACAGGGAACTATTACTACGATTCTTGTTTAATATGCTTGCAATTGCTTTAATAGGGCATGATGATGGATATGTTATAAAAACAATACCTTATAAAGGTCAAATTGATGGTTTTTGGACTTTAATCACCAATTACCATGTTGGTTATATTGTTCTTCTTTTACAGGGAGTGGAAACGGTAACTAATTTCTTCCAAATTAGACAGAACTTTTTAAGAAGATGCGTGTAATCCGTTATTTACATAAATAATTTCATGACATAATTAGAAACCTGCTCGCTCAAGAATCAAGCGACAAGACCAATCCTATTTAAAATAGCATTCACGAACTAGTTGATCATCGGACTAATATTTAAGTTTGGGTTTTTAATTACATGTATTTGAATTTGTGTTTCAAAAAATAGTATTACCGTTTAAAAAGTACGAGTACTGCATGAATTAATTTTCGTATTTTATATCTGTTTGTAAGAGCATTTGCAATAATTAAATTTGTTTACATTTTGCAGATATCTGAATTCTTCCCAAATACAACTGAGCAAATCAATACACCCTCATTTAAAGTGGAAATATGTTACTTTGAAAAAGTACAGAATAACATATTTGAATTTGTTTTGAACATTTCAAATAAGGTATGTTGAAAACGACATTTAGAATAAAACACAATTCAAGTCGGTCATAAGTTCACTAAGATTGTATAGAATTTGTCCTTTCACATAGTGCGAACACAAAACAATCGAAAACGCACCTCAAAACGGCAATAAAGTTATGACACCACTAACAAGTCCGCAATATACCTCTACAGCACAGCAGCGACTGACTGTTCATAGCTCGTGCTATAGTTGACTTACAAGACATCGGTAACTTAAGATTGCTTCACTTGCCATTAACATTACTAAAACTGAAGCCGACAGATCATTTGAAATTTGGATTGACGGATTGACGCGTGTGCAAACTTCAAACTTTAGAAGAATCGACGCAGACCCCTTCCTGTAAATATGACTGACTTCTGCAACACCGTGCTGTTAAAACATATTTATATTCGTCCATGTTTACACCGAGCTAAGATACTAAAATCCCGAAAGGTTTAAAGCCAATTAACCATGTATTGTGTACCACGTAAACATGTAAGTCATTGAATATCAAGACGTGAAAAAAAAATTTATGGAAAGATAGACACATTACCCAGAAGAAACCAATGGTCTAAAACACAAATGGAAAATGAAAAATGATCGCGTTTGTATCCTCATGTTTTGGTTTGAGCGCCACTGTAAAGCAATTCTCACGGAAATACTTATTCAAGTACTAGATTGATTATTGGATCGATCAACATTAATATGAATAATATTGTATCTGGATCCAATCCACAGAGCAGCATGCGATTAGTTACATGCGTATTTTCTAGGGTTAGCAAACCTTTTCAAGTGTCGTCAATAAAGTACCACGTAACGTAATTACACTAGTAACAAACTGTCTAATTAAATACATAGTAAAGATGCTTCGACATTATTAAAATCTAGTAAAGGACACATTTTAGTAACGCTGTTGTTATCTTATTAAATGTACCTCGTACCTCATATTCCTTTCTGATTTTTCGTGACAATGATGGTTTGTCTTGTAGAATCCTCATGAAATCTCGAGCACTAAACGTCGTATTCATTTCGATTTGACTGAGGTCTGAATTTGAAAACAAACTACTGGCACAACTTATATTATGATTTAAAATTTTATTTAAATATAATTTTATTTAAATCTTATGCATACTGATCCCGAAACTAAATCAACCTGACAACATTGTTTAAGAAAACATTTAGGAAAATTATAGAACTATTGTTAAGTTTGATTTTTGACATTTTATGGACGGACCATTTATGTTTCTCTTGAAAATGTGTTCAATTGAAATTGTGGCGTTTTATTGCTATTTAATCATACCGTATGTTGTTTAATGTTACCGTTGAATGCATACAGTCAGCAAAGCATTTCATGTGATGAACTTTCTATCTTTTTTAGCTATAAAGTTGCTAACGTTATTTAATGATATACAAATAGTAAACAAAAAGTACCAAATATTGCAGGTCTATTGTTTATCAAAAATTATGAAACATTAAAATTCTTGTTTATTCTAAAGCATAATTAACAATATATACCAAGTTACTGTGGTTGTTTTATTATTGAACACGACTTGGGCAATAAACCTAGCCGCTATAACGATACACTCATACAAATGTAAGGAGGGCTTTATTTTCATTGATTTTACTCTGCACGGCTCCGCTCAAGAAAACTTTTTATTTTTCCTTTATTTAAAAGGATCTGGTGAATGTAACATTAAGGTGTTTCAACAACTAAATAAAAATTATTTTACTATTTGCTGTTCACAATTGCTTCGCAAATACATACTTTTGTGACGAACAACATCTTTATATTAGTGCACAAAACATTGTCGGGGCAATTTACTCTGCAATGTGTAGGAAATAAATTCTGGACGTAAATTAAGTAAATTTCTTTCCAAATATGTTTTTCTTAGTTTGGTATAACAAACTGTACGGCTCTTGAATTTTTTTTGCTTAAAGTTACCAAAATATAGAGGAATAGAACATTTGCATCTTAACAATTACAATGTTCAACATAAGGTTTTATTAGTTATAGTCACACATATTATTTGTATTGTGTGTTCAAGTTTTATCAAATGTGGGTTTTTTTCAAACATCTTGCACGCTCCAAATATTCTTTTCTTTTAAAACTAGTACTTGGTGATCGAGTGGTTACGGTTGTGAGTCTGCTATTTACCGCTTTTCTTTCGACACTGAGGTTGTAGGTTCGAGGGTCATTGCTGAAGAGTATACTCGACTCCATTTCTAATTGGCATGATAGCCAGTTTCCCTACGAATGTGTGGGTTTTCTCTTGATTTTCATCCTGAAAAATTGTAACGAATAAAATAACTTACTTGTAATGAAGCAGCCGGGAGTGATTCACATCCGGGAGTTTATGCACATAATCAGCCTTTTAACTGTTTCCCTGGTTTGCTACATACTTTTTATGTCTTTACAGTTAGCTGATATTTCTACACCACCTTATTCGTTAGCTTACACTTTACTCATAATCATGGCATAGTTGACAAACGTTAAATTTCGGAAGTGCACAATTTCTGAATCGATTTCGTAAAAAAAGTTCATTGCGGATCATTTACTCATTTCATTAGCCGGATAACATTTTTACCGATACGATTACACAATTCTACACTCCACAATTTGATTTTTATCAAAAATATCTTGATTACGAAACGTTTTAAGATGATTTAAAAAGACATTATAGAAGTGTCCGTTGAGAGGCGGGGAAAGGAAAAAAATATTTATTTAACAAATACAGCAGTTTAATAGCGGAAAATATGTATAAATCCCAACAGTGTTTTTGCTCCATTACGAGTAACGGGGTCTCTTTGTAGTTCGTCCCTAAATTGTAGCTAGTATTTACTTAAAACTTTAAAATTGACCCATAAGTGTAACTTCAACAATTACTGGTGTCATTTAGGCGCAAGGTATAAAACACATTACCCTGTAGGGCATTTAAATTGATTTAAGTTTCACACATTGTACAATTCCGCAGGTTTATACGTCAGGCGCAATACCGGTATCAAAAATAATATTAAAAAACTGAACATAAATAGAACGCATTAAAGCGCGTCTGCTTGATGTAATCGTTTACTACTAGATCAGAGGAAGAAATGACTTTACTTATTGTTTTGCATTTTGTTCTCTATTACTTTTATTTCTGATGTTGTTTTTGAAAAAGTTATAAAATTCATTTAGTTTTTGAGAATTTGATTTTATTCTTCATATCGGGTGTACAATAATCTAAGAATATTTTAAAACTGTTTAGGGTTGCTTTCTGCAGCGCTATTTAGTTCTGAGAACTTCTAAATTTGACAAATGTAAGGGAACGATTGAGTTGATACCCGAGTTTATTCCGTTTTAATACTTTAAACACTGCTTACCAAATTAAGGAAGACCTTGTCATAGTCATTTCAAGGTTGGAAAAATTTTCTTTTTTTCAAAGAAATTATTGACTGGTGCTGGTACATTCACTGAGCAACAAAGATGCGTAATGTAATTTTATCGAGTTAAAAACATGCTTACTGAAGAATTCATGTTACTTTGTAATTTTTTCTGCGTGATAATTATTATTTTTTCGTATATCTCAATCAATCATATTTTTTCTTCTCTCCAGACTAAATGATTGGAATACATAAACAAGTAAAACTAAATAAATTGCAAACTTGCTTTTTAAACAATGAAACAGGTTTAGCATTTTGATTGCACTGATATACCGTTAAATTATATAAAAAATAACACACATCAGCATTGGAATGGTAAATGTTTATCGCAAGCAGTAACAGTACTACTATTTTAGATATAAATCCAGACATTGAACTCTCCTTGATTTCTTTATACAAGGTAGTGAATATGTACCCTTTAATTGTTAGTGTAAACCTGAACACAGTAAATATAAAACAGTTGACGTTATTGATTTATTTACTCAGGTATGTTTAACTGTCGGGTTAAAATTAAAGGATTCATTTTAAATACTTGACTTAGTACATAATATTCATCGTAGATTCTTCATAAAAGTAATTTGCACGTTAACTAATTATCAAGCTTATGAGAGGTTGACAAAGTGTAAAAAATCTTTAAATATTTTTGGTTTATCACGTTCTCGTACATAACCACATTGATAAAATGTTACGTGACACATCATCCTATCTGACTAATTTTCGTATGTTAATACAATGTTTGCCTTATGGTGGTACAGGAAAAGCAAATCGGTCACATGCAGGGGGATGGGGTTATATTCAAAAGCTCGATATTGAAAACCGAAACAACACATATATTTTATTTCTGCACATCCCTATTGACAAAATAGTCCATTCACTACCAAAATGATCAAGTGATGTTTATGGAACACTGATTGTAAAATCAATGTGGTTTACATAGGATTAACATGCTTAAGATGAGAATTGAGGCATTGATATATTTAGATAATTTACCCAATTATATATTTTTCAATGAAAAAACTACCCTTTCATATATTTTGGAGATTTAAAAAGGTTACCCATTCGGGCCGCACATCCGTATTACCCAATATATATCAAGTTAACACCCCCCCCCCCGTGAAGTGAAGTAATCACAAGAAAACTTTTGGTGTAAGACTGCATGTGTATATATGTTAGTAACTCGTAAAACCCTTACAAAGGAAAATATGTATAGTAATGGTAGTGACCACCAGACTGAATGATTTTATTATCATTTTGATTATTCTAAACTAGGCTTTGTCTTTAACGTGCAGAAGGCATGACTTACAGATAGCATAGAATTTCAACAATATGAATAATATTTTAAAATATAATTTTATAGCATATTTTATTGTACTTTAAAATGTTTAAATAAAATGCGTGTTTTAAATTTATTATTATTGTCTGGAATATATTTATTATTATTATTCATATCTAAAGGTAAGTATATGTAAATAAATATTTTTCTAAAGCATGTCCGTTTGAAATTTTCCACACTCTTGGTTAAAAGTGAGCGTCATAAACATACCGATTATTTTTGATGCGGGAATAAATATACTGCAATAGATAGTGTATACTCACTAATGAATAGACGTGCCAGTGAAAACACAACAGGAATATATCTAATGTTTCAGATTTCAAAATAAAGGAAAACAAATTAATGTACTTTATTTATAATATATTTGTGTAGCACAGCAAAACCAAAATTATTGGAAATATCAATATTTAAACGTTTTGTCGTTATAAAAATGTATACAGATTTTTTATTATAAGATTTGTTTCCAGTAGTAACAAGTAAATGCATTTTGCCATCAGAACTGAATGGGAAATGGTGGGACAGTGGAAAAGGAGTCCTAACCTTCGTACAAAACACGACGAAGTTAAGTGGATGGTCTTTTATGGTTTATTCACAGACATTGTCTGACTTTACATGTGTGGAAGGAGACAGGTCTTTATTTTTTTTTAATTAAGTGCTTTTGATGAAGTATGTAGTATATTTTGAAATTCAATTTCCAATAAAATCGATACTAAGAATCTTTTTTCCTTTCAAATTACAATGTAATCATTTTAAGTGATAATTACGCCAACAAAATTCATGCTATTAAGACTTTTTAAGGATAAAAATGAATCGCCTAATAATATTTCCATAGATAACTGGTCCTTACCGAGATTAAAAACAATTAATTGAAATAAACAAAATGATTCCACATTGAACTCAGTAAAAGACTTTTTTTGTTATCTTTTTTGTTTAACTCCTATCCTTATTATATACAATGTTTAAAAATCGTTTTCACAAAGTTCAAAGTATGTAAGTATCATCCGTTTATTACGTTCTACTCGTTTCATTTGGAACAGTAAACATGGTTAATACATGTGTAAGTGGCGTTCAAAACATACATTCAATTACTTTTTTTAAGTATCTAAAATGTAATGTTTTTTTTCTGCTGTGATCTGTTTCCTTTACTTTTGGACATGCATGTGCCCCGATTTCGTTGAGTTTCTCTGTTAATCTTTCCGTGTTTGCTCTCTATGATTGTTGTTTGTCATATTTTTATCAGTGTTGATCTATTCGTATTGATTATCACATACATCTGTAGCATGAAACTAATATGTTATGGACATCCTAAAAATAAATGCTCAGTAAACTACATGTATATTTAAATGATGAAAGTTTCAATAATAATCAACAACACTTATAAGCTTTAAAATAGACGTATTTGTCACCAAGTACCATTTTAACTGTGAAAAAATGTTTATAACCAACCTTACTCTTTCCTTTATATTTTTATATAAACAGCTAATCGACAGTGAGGATTCCAGTTCGACTTTATTATTAATTGTTGTATTCAACCTCAATTAAAAAAAATTACAACTTTTCCAGCCGAACATAAAAAAATCACTGAAAGTATCGTAAAATCTTATTCAAACAAACGAAACAAAACTAAAACTTGAAAACTCGTAAAAATATGGGTATAAGTGGCCGTTGTCATTCAACTTACCTATGAAAATAGCTTAGATAATAAATAACATGTTTTATATATTTTTACATTTGACTAATGAAAATACTTTTTGTACAGAACTGACAATTACGTTCATTCATTTGGTGTTGCTTATTCTGGGTTTTTATGTATGCAGTACACAAAGATAACATCACACAGTTACAGATATTATCTAATAAGTGGTAAGTAACAAACCTCTCGGATAACGACCGATAATCTAAAATTACGGCCCGCTGAATGTAGAGTAACCGACGCTATCTATGATAACGACTATATAGTTTTAATATAAATAATTCTTAGTTATTCGACTTTTCCGTCCGTTCGTCCATCCAAATTAGTTCTTCGTATAACAATTCAAAAAGCTCGCATCCGATTTTACTGAAACTATGGGATATTGTTAAATGTCATGTAAGAAGTCTACTGATGCTGAACGAATTCTGTTAAAGTAAAGGTCACAATCTACAAAGACGTCAGAAATGTTTTTAAAAAGATGTTTCCGGACAATAACTCAAAAGGTTTGCATTTGGTTTTAATAAAACTTTGGGATATAGTTTCATAATAGGTGGGTCACATTTTGGGGGGGAATTCCGTCAATTTTCAAGGTCACAAAAAAAAAATGTTTTAAAGGCAGTTGATTTCTTTGAAACGTTAAGATATCATTACATATCAGGTGGGTCAGAACCCTATTGATTCTGGAGGAATTCCGTCAAAGGTCATCGCCACCAGTCAAAAAAAGCGTTAGAAATTTTTACAAAGTTTTTAAAAAAATTAAGCCGGATATCGGCGACCGCTAGATCAACTTTTTCTAGCTATGTCCCGCAAACGAAAGTTGTATAGGTAAGTTCACTCTTTCATATCTTCTTCAATATATAAACGTAATGTTTTATAAAAAAAACCATATCTGCATGGATGTTCTTTAGACGAAGAGCAAGAGGAGAAAACTAAAAGTCGAGTAAAACTTATAGATGTCAACACTGTGACACAACCATACAGTATTAGCGGTATATGTTATCCCCGGAACGGTCCCGGTGTAGAGGAGTACCATGTTCTTGTCATGCAAGGTAACCTCATTTTGATATTAAACATCTCTTGATGTCAAGCTAAAAAAAATTGTTTGTTTTTTTTTTTCGTTAAAATTTAGGTATTCTGTGTCAAACCATTTATTGTCCGCATGTAAAAACTAAATGGAGAGATTTCAATTTTTTCTGTGTAAATTTCTTTAAATTATATTATATTAAACTTTTGAAGATTAATCGCGTCATTTTAAATCTACTTAGTAATTTATTACTACGTTTCTCTCATTGACGTTAAGAAAGAAAATTGAATGAAGGTTTGAAAATTACTTTATAAAAGATTGACGGGACAATGATAAAAAGTACATTAAATTGTTTCAGATCCGATTAATGTATTGTTTGATATTGATATAAACTTATTAATTTTTTTAAAACAGCCTTCATTTTTTGTTACATTTTAAAGGCATGCAGTCAAATGTTAATCAGTTTTTACCAAACCTGCTACTAGGCGTTTATTCGTACACAGTAATGAATGGATCAGGTTCGTTCTGTGGTAATGGATCGACGTGGGACTCGTGCACGAACAAGACTTCGATAGTGTTCAATTATACTCAGTGTTCTACATTTATGTTAGGATCAGGTGAGAAATAGATGTTAACTTTCATAATTAAAGACAAAAAGCAGTTTCATTACAATTAATTATTAAATGCTGGAACAGTTGGGCGGATAGGGTGAACCATTGCTCGAGGGGTTGTCAAGTCTTAATACGAGTCTGACAGAGACGTAAGTGGGTTACTTGTTTCCAGAAAAAGTCCGCTTCTTGTATGATATTGGACCCTTTTGTAGATTTAGTGGACACATTTTAGCGCTACAAAAGGATACATTCGTTGTTGTCCCTACCCAATGCTCCATACTTCCCAGGGGCAGTTACAATTTGGCAAATCCCTTTCCCTTTAGCCTAATAGGTATTACTCTACTTTTGATTGTGTCTCTCAACAGTGAGGTTTGCGGTTTAGAGTCTTACTACTTACAAGGTGTTTTTTACTTGACAATGGGTTCCAATTTACTCTCAAATGTCAGAGTTTTTCACCGGTACTATGACTTCCTCTCCCAATAAAAACTGGACACCGTGATATATCCTAAAAATTGCTGAAGTGGCGTTGAATTCTATTCAAACAAATCATCAATAATTTTTAATTGCAGTTTCAGGAAAGCTGAATTGTGTCACTTACGTATCAGATGGGAGTAATTATTTTGCCACGGTCATCAACTCAGATGGACAAGACAGAGTGTTCACATGTTTAGTAGGTAGCTGCGTCTGCTTTATTTTACCGTCAAAGTACATAGCTTCAATGTACCATATGACTGTGTTAATGCATTACTCAGAAGTTATATCATAAATACAAGTAAATGTGGGCTAATGCTTCCTGATGACTTACCCGCTCTATATTTCAGAGAGGTCTGAAAAAAACTAATAATATAGTATGATTATACAACGCTTCTGACAAAGTTTTGGAATTGTATCAGAAAAATTTAAAATTGGTTAATGAGTGACATACACACTGATTCACACATAGACACACACATCCTCACACACACAACGGGAGAGACTAATATACGTGTAACCAAAGGAGATTTTTTATATTTCACGATTCAAATTGTTCAGTTTTTTTCTAAATAGGCAGCTGTATCTTCAGGCGATAAAGTTTTAGTGAGTACCAATCCCGGAAGTTGCGCCAAAGGGCAGACACCGTCATTGAGAACATCAAACCCAAGCAGTGTGACAATATCATTAATCCCATATGGTTGGTAACAGCAGTAATTTATTTCTATAAAATGTTATGTAGTTTTAACATTTTATTTAAGGGTTTTGCTTTTTCTACTACAGTACCGAACTAATTTTATAATTGTAACATGTCAACGAGTTCTGACTTAGCATTAACCATAACATATACAAACCACGTGACCTATTACCAGGTCTTCGTACAAAACTGCAAAATACAATACAATGAACAAGTGACATTTTTATTATAAATGGCGATAATTGATTATTGGACGTACTTTGGGCAATTCGCTATTACGGCAAATTATAAAATAATGCGTACAAGTACAATCGTCCCTAATATGCTAATTGTTAACCGGGTAACCGTTTTTTTCTTGGGGTTTAGTTTAGTTTTGCTAATGTTTGTCCGTTCATATGTTTGCCTGAAAAATTTCAGTTTAACTATTTTATTTAATTTTTTAGCATTTAGTACAAATTAAATTGTCGACCCTCTTGTTAGACTGAACAGTCATACAGACTATGCAGTCATACTAACTGTTTGGTTTTTTTTATAAAGTTGTTAAAACCATGTGATCAGTTGTAGACAGTATTCTTCAGTTTAAAATTTTTTTATCGAGCCCATTGATATATTATTATTTGTTTTTCTTTCATTACAGTTAACTGTCGTAAGTATTAGGTTTTATATCCGCTCATAACATTGACAATTCTTTTATTTCAGTAGTATTCATTCTATAAAGAATTAACCGCAAATGAAACATACAAAATTTTGCAAGTTCAAGTTTTTGTGGAAAATGCAATTCATTAATTTATTTCTTATTTTACATACGAAACAGCTAAAATGATTTGCATGTGTAAACAAATGTAGTGCTTGAACCAGCTTAAGCTCTTTAAAGGCAAATCTAAATTCAGCACACAACATATTTTTAAACATCGTTTATTAAACCCATTTACAGTGTATGTATTGTTCAAGGCATTGCAGATTATCATTTTGAAATTTAAATATTTTTTATTTAGCATACAACATAACTTCTTACGGCAGGTCCGATACAAATGTTGGCGCAATTGTTGGAGGCATATTAGGGACATTACTTTTTGTATTCGCCCTCCTTACCGGATATTTTTTATACCGAAGGTATTGTAAACGTAGACTGCACATTCGACACCATCACAAAGAATCCGAGAAATCCGTGCCAGCTCCGCATTTGTCTTATTCCGCTGGATTACAGCATTGCTACAAGGTTAAGAGTGAAACGATTCCAGATTTTATCGTTGACACCAAGAAATCCATGGCCAGGAAATCAGAAAAACATAGTAAATATCAATTATATCCTTAGTTCAGTTTGATTTTTATCATTGTGTACCTATAATTGTTTTTTTCTGATGTTTTTACGAACTTTCTGAGGGGTCTCGGTGCCCAAGTATTCAAGGTGTTAAGTTATACTGTTCATAAACAGCTTGTTTGCAATATGGGTGTGTTTGAACCCGACATAGGAAGTGCTCAATTTAGTGACAAGAATTGCCACGTTTTCTGACAAAGCTCTGGAGCTACATCAGAGCACTCCGCCTTTCTCCCCAAAAGAACTATGATGATATTTAGACTGCCGTAGAAGTGTAAACAAGCAAACAGAAAACACACGTTCGAAGTTCTCATTCATTGCTGTTTGATTGTAAAATAATTTTATCATTTCATTTCTATGAGAAGTGCTTAAGGTATTTGTGTCGAACATTTACAAATAGAGAACTCTATATACCAACGCGAAAATACTTAATTTTCATGCGGAATGGTTTAGATAAAATAACACGAATGTAAAAATGTGTCGCGCTACAGTATGAACATCTGTACTACAATAATACAATAACTTTGACACAATGTAAGATATAGTCAATACATTATTTAGCACATTACATAAATATTTTATGTATATGCATGCTTTGTTTGTATTCCATTTTCAGATAATGACATTGAAGAAATAATCCTACACACGCCAAGAGTTTGAACATTTTATTCAATTGTTAGGGGACAATATATTTTTGCCCTCAGCATATGATTACTAATAAATTAAACAATTTTTCATTAGTAATGACTGACATAATAAAATGAATTTGTTTCCACTTTCTTGATAAAATAACTATATGGCCATTTTTTTAATTTTCAACACAAAAATAAGACACTAAAGATAAAGCGGGTCAGTCTGTGGTACTCGTGCTACTCTTTAATAGCATCGATTCCTATACTTATTGTTAAATCATTTTTGATTATTCGTCCGTTATCGTTCATTGTAACGAACAGGTCTAGATTATGAATAAATTGTTGCAAAATGAAGTGTGTTCTAAAAAATAAATAACAATGAAACTTACTCTTAAATGGGTGAAAATATATTGAGTAAAAGATGGTTTTTTAAAATTTATTTGTCTTTGAACTCGGCAATTCAATCACAAAATTTAAAAGAAGCTTTCGTTGATCTGCGAGCAAGTTTGTCACCGATAAATTCCTCTCTATAGATTTTAGTCTTATGAAAGGCAATTAGGAAAAAAGTATTAAACTATTTAGAACTACGCCACCAATCACACGAACGTTTATCAGAGTTTTTCAACAACAAAAACTTGACCGAAAAAACTCTAACGTACTGTATATCTTTATATATTGTATAACTGCTCTTTTTCCGTACATTAATACTTGTGTGGACAAAAAACGCAATAAAACATAGATAACTATTACAGATCAATGTAAAAATGTCGCTATTTGCATCAGCTGTATCATGGCGTCCAGTTATTATTGGGGAAGAAAGACGGAATACCCGGGAAAAACCTGCGGTAAGAAAGCTGACAATCTTTGTCAATTGAGATTGTAGTCGAGCGCACCCTGCCGGCAGTGAGACATGAACTCGGACACTCAGTGTTGACAGACCGCGTGATCAAAAGTAGACGAACTACCTTAAGCTTCGGTCACCGAGGCCGCTTGGCGCTATGATATAGCTGAATAATCGCTGAACATACAAACGAACCGATTTCAAACAAAAGTAAAATGCGCTTATCCAATGAAGTTGTTTGGCAGTTATAAAAGATGCAATTCATACTAATTTCGTGTTAAAAGTTTAGTTTATATAAAAAAACGGTTGCGTTGCGGTCTTCAAGTGCTATTTCGTGCATTGATGCAGGGACAATCTTACAGACCCTGTTTGATGTTTAGCGCGTTTAATAACAAGTAAACGGAGAAAAAAATAAACAGTAAACAGATTTAATATTCTTTCTATTGTCACACATTTCCGACAAAAACTTCAAATCATAACCAGCAAACATCTTTAGTAGTTTTCTGTCTCTTCATTTAAGTTAAGACTTTCTGACCCAGACATCGGCATGTTATTTGTATATTATGTCTAAATTCTTCGTATTTGCATGTACACCGGCCTTTGTAAAAAAGAAGTGTCCACTAAGCCCACTATATGATTCTGAGCGATAAAGCTGGAGAATAGCTGAGATTGCATTTCTGTCTCCTTTATTGAATAACGTGTTTAATGGATTGGTATTGGTATATCAGCAAGACTAACTCACCCACAAATAAAAAATTCCACAGGACTGACTTGTTTGTGATTGAGGTGGGGGTCTTGTTTATATACCGATGCATCCGTTGAAAACCGTGTTTAATCCTTATAATTCTTTAAAACTGTATAAATAAATTAATTTTGCCAAAGGTAAACTCAATTCCATGTTTCTTCTGTATTTTGGTAGCGGGTTCATGTTTCTATTGTATTTTGGTAGCGGGTTCATGTTTCTTCTGTATTTTGGAAGCGGGATTGACCTAACCTATGAATATTTTGTTGATTTTAACTACCAAATGTTACTCCATAAACACGCTTCTGATTTTAATAAAAAGAACACACGACTAAGTTTTAACTTAATTCAGTAACATTTTTCTTTAACGACCGTAAGAAACGGTCAACGTCATTTATACAAAAATAAATTTAGTCAATTTCAATTATTAAAAAAACCGTCGAAAAAAACCTTCCTGAAGTAATCTCGACCAGTCTAATAAACTTCTTTCTAAATGTCAAAAAAAAAATTTAGAATAGTTTATACAAACAATCACAAATAGTCGTTTTGACAAAACCAAAACGTCGTTTAAGAATAACTTTATTGATTGAAATAACACAACAACAACAAACATGTACCATAAATAAATCTTACATGTATGAATAAGAGAAAATAATAATGATCAGTTTTACATTTCAAAGGCAACCAGTTAGTATGTCGGAACAGTGTAATACATTCTCTTGTTACTGACAACCTTGATCATTCTTCATCTATTAGATATTTCGCAAATATCTAAGTAGCACACACGTGTTAATGTTTCCTGTTTTATGTTACCAAAAACAGTTCTTTACATTTTACATTTTACACACAGTTACACAAACCATGGAAATTTATCATTAAAAATGTAAGTATCAAAAAGGCTAATTATCATTTCCATATAAAATGGATAAGAGATACAACATTGAATTTCTTAAAACATGATTCATTGTACATGTATTAGATGACGATGAAATGCACAAAGGAAATGACGTTATACGTCTGATGCGCGCATGGCTGTTTTACTAGCATGTCTATTTATATATATAATATCCTTCTCCATGTTTGCAGACAATGACAGATCACAATTTAATTTGGTCTAGCTGTACTACACTTTTTGGCCTTAAAGTTGTCGCTGAAAATAATCCCAAAAGTCGATATGTCACTTTAAAGCAGAAATGGTATACAAGTCTTGTTAAACAACATGGCGCATTTAACTAGTGGTATTAACAATATTATTGTTGGTTTAGATATTAGTTCCGTTGTTTACAAACATCGAAACTGGATAAAACGGATCAAAAATAACATATAATGGATAAAAACTATGCTTTTTCAACGTGTGTTTGTCTTTATTTTGTATTATTCACTTTAGTGAATTTTTTTCTACCAAGCTTAAAAATGATACTGTGCTAGGAATATGACAAAAATATTGTTTAAACATAATTTAATTAGACAACTAATGCTTGTGTTACATGCAGTTGCAGAGAACCATAAGATGAACACATAAATGCATTATGTTTCGAATGGTAAATATGTTTACAAATGGTAAATATATGCTTCAGTTTAATTCGGAACGTTTTTAAAGTTTCAAGCTCAGACAATAATATAAAAAACAGCATCGGACAAAGTATAAATTACGTAATAATAAAATTATTTACATGATTATCTCTTACTGATTGGTGGCAATGAGGGTAGACCTGTTGGTATTTCAGGGATTTGTCTTCGAATAGCTTGCGACATTGGCGTCATTGGGGGCGCTGGTCTTGGTGCATATTCAAGCGGAACCAGTTCATATTCGTCTTCTTCCGGTAAGTCTATAGACAAAGCGTCGCGTGCAGTCATTGGTTCAACTATCATATCAGATTCTGTAAAACGAAATAAGATATGATATGTACTGTGTTATCTTTCATATATTACTCATTTATTCGTAAAATTTAATATAAATAAATGGTAAAAAATAATTATTCAAATTCAAAATTATAAATAAACTTAACACAATAAAAATATAACATTTCATTAACAACACCGATTATTTTGATAAAATACCATATACTGTTGACGATTGTATATGGAACATGTTTTACAAGACGGTAGCTAAAATGTTTGGTGGTTTGAAGGTGTTTAGCGACATTGTCAGCAATTATTTGGCTATACTGTGGCGCCCATTGTTTTTGGTGGGGGGAGGGGGGAGGCCGCAGTACTCAGAGAAAACACCTAACTTTCGGTAAGAAAACGTATGATAAAACAGTTTTGTTATAATAACGGCTATACCAATACAATAGAGGGCTTCCGTCCATAAATTGTTGCTCATGTTACACACTGTGCTCGAGTTCTCTATGAAATAAATCTTACAGCCTTGACATTTATCAAGACTCGTCAGTGGCGCATGCGTATCAAACACTCGTACTGTGTTGAATATTTTACCAAGGATATAAAGTGAATAAGGAATGTCATATTAACGTTAGATTACCATCTGTACTCCGTTAACATTTTACAAATACTGCCTGCAGTTGAGGTGGTATAATTGATTACCACAAGAAGTAAGAATACCGCCCGAGACGAAGTCTAGGGTAGTATTCTTTTCTGGGTGTGTTGATCTAGTATACAACCCTAAATTGCAGGCTGTATATGTAATATTATACTGAATACTGTATACATGTATCATTCTCGTTGTTATTGCGGATGACCTTTTCCTCAATCTCCAAAACAGAAGCTACAGACCATATCACGTCAGAATTCACCTCTGCCACACACGGAATTTAGCTCCTCCCATATTTATTTATTTGTTAGCATCCATAAAATAGGATTTTAAATATATTTCATTCTTATTGAATACACCGATATGGGTTAACTAAACTATAAACATACGTTTTCATGTTTATTTCTAGATTATCTAACAAGTATATCGTCTTCAATTTCAGGAATAAACAATTTTTTTTACTTTTCAGTTTCAAATTCAAATTTAACTTAATTATAATCAAAATAATTTTGGATCATGTAAGACTGAATTTTCTTGATATTTCCGTGATTAATTTGGACCGATAAGCGGGCGAAATTATAGGGAAAGTTCAAGCTTGCCTGGCAGAGGCGATATCCTTAGCGTATAGTAAAGGGCGAATGATCTCGGCTCCGGAGATTGCATTTTCTTTGCTGGACGGAAGCAACGTTCAATCAAAATCGGACTGTGCAACGGAAAGGTCTGATCCATTTCCAGTCCGAGCGGGTAATATTCTACAGGTGGTATTTATCGAGGAGGGTGGTATTCTTGACAGACGGGTGGTATTCTTGACAGACGGGTGGTATTCTTGACAGACGGGTGGTATTCATTACAGAAGGGTGGCATTCGTAAAACAAAGGTGGTTTGCCTGGAAATCGGGTTAAATAGAGGATTAAAATGGAATAATACACTCATTTAAAGCAATAAAATGTCTAGAAATTTGTATCAAGTATTATATTATAGGGTTATTGCATGAATATTGAAAAATATTGTCCCAAGCAAGTGTTATATTGCACGAGCTTCCGAGTGCAATATAGCATCTTGCGAAGGACAATATTACCCAATATTCATACAATAACCCTTTTATAATATAGTAATAATTTTTTTGTGCTTTTAAGTGATTATTCATTATCTTTTCGATTTTGTAATATTTTACTAGGTCCAATACTATCATATTTTTACTTGGTCAATATTACAGATATAGATTTTGATGTAGATTTACATATAATAAAAACATTTTTTTTTTCAATTTTGTGTTTTTATTTGTTGCTCCTTGTTATATAAGGCAACACACTCGAATTTTGGTCCATACTCGAAATTCGGCGATTATCCTTCATTAGGCAATGTAAACAATGATCCCAAGGCTAAATTACTTTTAAAATATCTTGCATTTATTGCTCTAACCAAATGACTCCTAAATAGTTAAATACAATGCGTTTCAGCTAAATAACGACTGTTAAAGCGACAATTGTACTTTCATCGCCGAAATTCGAGTTACCACTAGCATAAATGAAACGAGCCACTTGTACACGATATTTAAATCCCGTTTTGTACAGTTTACACTTGATTTTTTCCTTTGTTGGTGTATGAAATTTACTTTTATCTACAATCGAATTCACTTCTATTTGTTCAGTTCGAGCGGTTCTGCTAATTTAACCCTCGAGAGCAGATCATGTATGTCACTTTCGGCCATGTTTGTTTACCCAAACAACAGTAAAATATAAAACCGTTTGTTCGGAACACATCTGTACTTTTCCCGGAAATTACATAAAAGGCCGAGATTCAGTGTAAAATATGAAAATATACTGCACTTTATTGCTATATGAAATACAATGGGGAAAAATATTACTATATAATAAAAAAATATTAATTATTAATTTTATTAAATATTTAAATAACCTTTGAATACATCTACAAGGTTGTACCAAAAGCCATCGATATTTTGATTTTAATGGTAGCTTGCTGTGGGTTTTTTCCTTTTTTATCTAAAAACATCACCTCAAAAGAATATATAAGCAAGGCGTAGGAAACAAACGAGGGAATATACAAGGAATAAGAGAGACAACGGATCCACACATTACCGGAGTTCATATTCAAAGAATACGCTGTTGTTGTTTCAACGTCCACATTGTTTACAGGTTCCACCCAAGATTTAATATCTTGGTTGTAACTAGAGGCTTAGAAATAAAATGATAAGACGTTTTAGTATTAAGTACGAAAATTCCAAATATATGTTTAAATGTTCTGCAAGAAAGCTGAGCTAAAATTACTAGATTTTAATTAATATAAATGATGGACACAAAATATTGAAAATATATTCGAAATGATCGTATCAACGTACAATATTTTTCCGAGGTACCAGGAAAAATATGTTGTTATATTATATTTTATGTCCGACGTAATAAGTTACAAATGTCTTCCTTTGTTGTTTCGATGTTTTTACCGGTTTCGAAACGAAATTAAGGGACCTAATAATCTTTAGACAACATTTATTAGTTCTTTTGTAGTTTTCGATTTACTTTCTGCCAGAAGTTTTTTTATATCATCATCCGAAAATCTCTCAATAAGTCGTTTTCAAGATATAATCGCTCTCTTTAAATGAGGTGAAAATTGCAATGCCGATCACGTGATTTCATAAAAAAATTAGGGCACTTTTATTGGAAAGCGGCAACATTTCAAAGGAAATGGGACGACTTAAGAAAAACGATGCAAAAACTAATTCTGTGCTGAATTGTTTCGGGGATCAAAGCCCACACTAAACCGAAATTTATGGAAGGCGGTCGAGTTTTATGCCGTTTTATGTCGTACACCTTAGATGACAATGCGTTGAGGAAAATGTCCTAAATAACATCACGTGATAGCATAAATCACGGGTTAAGATACAACTAACTACCTATCTTGAAAACGGCGTATTCGAATCGATTTGTTTGAGACCACCTCATTTCATGGGACGAATAAAGTTCGATCTCATCATAGGGTCTAACGCATGGGAATCGATCACGATCGATTATGATGTTGTGATTGTGAACAGAGTCTTTGATAAATTTTCAGTTTTTCTTAACATTTACTCAGAATAGATGATAATGATAACCCGTTATTTTCATTTGTATATCAATCTTTGGTAAACATACGTGGACAGCTAACCTTTGTTAATAATTACATAAATGCAATTAATATATTTTTGCATAAAATACCAACATGTAGAAGCATAACTTCACGTATTTAAAAAATACACAATTTGAATTAATTTAAATATAAATAAGATTTTCATTCCGTAAGCTCTCGAGATTTTAGTGTGGGTTAGCATCAAGCTATCTTACCAAATGACGGAATAATAAAACAATGTAAAATATTTATTACAGAATCGGATTTAGGAAAACGGTGGATAAATAAATCTAATCTAACTGACTATGCCGTTCTCAATACAGGTAGTCAGGCGTGATTTAAGGTATCACGTGGCTTTATTTAGGCACTTTCCACAACGCACGGTTTTTAAATATCGTGTGAACGGCATAAAACTCGACCCTTTCCAGAAATTTATGTTTATTAGGGCTTTGTACCCTTGCAAAACACAATAGATGTTTAGTTTGGCATTGTTTTCCTTAAACCGTCCCATTTCGTTGTAATGTTGACGCTGAAAGTGCCCTAAATTTTCATGAAATCACATGATCAGCATTTCAATTTCCACCTCCTCTAACGAGAGCGATTATGAACATGACGTAATAGAGATTTCGATGTGACCTGTTAAAGAGGAAAGCACTTGTTTACACTGAAATAAAATCTTCCGTCAACGTTTTTATAACAAACAACGGTCAATATAATAAATTAAAAAGATGTATTTCGATATTACAGGGTGCATTGTAAAATTGAAAACTATGACAAGCGAAAATCACACTTTATTCATAAATTTAGTTTATGACCCAAATTCTACCAATAATCTAAGATTATGACCAGCGCTAATCATAGGATAAAACATTACATCATGGTAAGGCAGGTTACTTCAGTCTAAATAGACTTGGATTTGCGTGTTTTAATAATAATCCTAGATCTAACCATTATTAACATACACTATGTAGTTTTATTGTATTTTTCCTTTTAAATTATATAAATTTAAAATATTTTAAATATGCCTTGGTCCAAAGGAATCTCTCCAAAAATCTTTCCATTAGGGATCTCGAGTAGATATGTATGCATCTTTTACACAAGGAACCAGTGCAAAACTCTTAATTTAATAGTAAAAATAACATTTTTGCATATCCACATGTATTCATTAAAACAATTTCAATACCATGATTTTATTTAATTTAAAATAAAAAAACCAATAATTTTGTCAATTTCATACCTTTGAATAAAATCATTATACTTATTCTAAATATAAAATGAACTAAAATTGGAAACAGTAATATAAGGTACCAAATATAACTACCTCTAGTTACTTCTTTTATTTTACCATTCATTTCGTGTTCACTACTTTTCTTTTCTGGTAGTTGGTCGCTACTCTGTATTCTAGCTTCTTCCTTCTTCTTCTTGTGTTTTTTATACAACAAACATGCGAGCAAGACAAGAGCCAGTATTAACAACAAACCACCTCCCGCCGCAGCTGCTATAGGTATGATGTTAAAACCAGCGGAGGCGACAGCTGTATCGGTGTCGAAAGCTAAAACAGTGTACAAGCAGAATAATTATTTTGAGACTATAAAATATACCTTTTTTAAAATTTATTATCCTTTTAACGGGTTCAGCTCGCCATATATTTTTTTTAATTTATATGTGACAATTCAAAGCCAGTAGTTTATGGATCCAACATTTCTGCAGTGTTGAGCGAAACCGTGATTTTGATTTTTAAATTGTTAAAGATGTTTACTGCTTTTTCAATGCAGTCGTGACATGGACCGATTGTGTTATTTCGTTCGAATGAATAAAAAAATTAAAGTTATGTCATATCTGATTCTGTCAGATTGGCTTTAAAGTAGTCACGTGTTTGTTACTTATATTATTTTAGTTGACTTGTGTATTGTTTTCAATTACGTAACAGTCTGTATTATTTATTTAGTGCTTTAGAACTGTTAGTTGATTAGTGCTTTATTGATGTTTTTTCATGATTTCGTAATCAAGATTATAAATTTGATTACAAAAGTTAATAATTATTGTCGATTTATTTGAATGGGTACCAATCAAAATTACTTTATTTATCACATGTTACAAATACAAACGATACTACCGAAAGTTCGAAACATAAAATAATTCTCTTAAATTTTTGACCCATCACATAATGAAGGTGACGTCACACCCTAAACTCGGTTGACTCGAACTTCGGATAACTCGATATTTTTTATACGGTCCCACAAACTTCGACTTATCGAGGTTTGACTGTATCTAAATTTGCAACAATGTGTATTTGATAATATAATATTAACGACTTTTACATAGGTCGCTATCAGGATTTCTTAACCAGAGAAAATTTAATATTCACCGAGCAAATCTATAAGTAACATTGTTGTTGACAAGATTTTTGTCTTACTAACGCGTGAATGATTTAGATATACTAATACACTAATTTCATAAATGAGATTAAGATGGCTATGAAACACTGGTATATCTCGATCTATTTTTTAAATCGCTTTACGCTCATGCAGAGGAACTGTGCACGAACACTTATAACCATATGTTGACGCAATTTTAGTACTTTTGCGATTTTACATGACTCCAAGTTATTTTAGACAACACACGCTAAATTCTATTCATATAATATTTATATGCAAGATAAAAGCATGGATGTTTGTACTTTGCGATGTTACTGTTGATCGTTAATTTTTTACTTCTGAAGATTTATAATAAGTACATAATAAATTTTAAATAATATAACACACCAAATTTTTAAATGTATAATTTAGTACAAAACGTGTATGCAGTTTTGTGACATATGCCGAAATATTACAGTTTCCAACATAGACATATTTTGATAACCAAATTGCACAGAAAACACACAATATTGTTAATATCGTCGTGACAATGCTAAGATTTGAAGTGTTGAATGAGCATTCCAGTGCGAAAAGTTCACAAATGGTTAACACGGATATACTTACGACAAGTAACTATTAAAAGTAAACAAAAACATTTAATCAAAATAAGGAAGGCAATGCAGAATGCAGCAAACATAAAATTTAAGTTGGAAAATCTAGCCCAATGTATACGAAATGTCTGGTAAAACTTGGAATTGGACAAGTAAAAACTGAATAAAAAAATAAATATCAGACAAGCATCTGCGCCAACTTCTTGTAAAATTTTATGCAGTTGTTGGTAAAAAATTGTTACCCCATTCGCGAAAGAATGGCGAAGTCCTTTTTTTACTATGAAAACTCGAAATATCATTGATTAAAATGTAACTTCAAGTGCCTGGGAACTATGTGATAAAGATTCTATGAAAGCTTAGTTAACTTACATGCAGTGGTGTAGGAGTAGTTGCGATTAAACTATTAAAGCGTAACGGATGGCCAACCAAACCATCATATACACCCGACCCACTTTCAGGAGAGAGTATAATAAGGTTTATATCATACAATATTAAGCGAAAAAAATAGACACTAAGATGTCATGTAAACACAATTCTGATATTATTAATTTACTTAAAAATGCTATTGTTCTCTACGGAAGCCTATTAGTACCATATGTGGTATTTTTTTTAACTTGTTATAACAACTTAGCTAACTTGTAATAACAACTTAGCTAACTTGTAATTACAACTTAGCTAACTTGTAATTACAACTTATCTAACTTGTAATAACAACTTAGCTAACTTGTAATAACAACTTAGCTAACTTGTAATTACAACTTAGCTAACTTGTAATAACAACTTAGCTAACTTGTAATTACAACTTAGCTAAGTTGTTATTACAAGTTAGCGAAGTTGTAATTACAAGTTAGCTAAGTTGTTATAACAAGTTAAAAAAATACCACATATGGTACTAATAGGCTTCCGTAGTTCTCTGATTATTTAGCATTTGATTAAAACAACTTTACTTAAATATTTTTAAAGATTTTATCAAATATTTTTCGGTTATTGGTCGCATGCACTTGTGAATGTTGAAACATGATAATTGCTAGAAAGTGTGCCGCGGAGAAGAAACCAATATCTGCTCTTGATGTAATTTGTAGTAAGATTCGCACTATGAACTACATGTATCTGACATATTGTTTCTTCGTGTAAAACTCAAACCAATCGCTTCATAAATGTTATGTTAACTTACAGTATGGATCAAGTATGGCTAGTCCGCCATTGGTTGTTTTGACCTGAGATGTCTGTCCAGCAACACATTCCCCTGGATTAGTACTAACATAAACTGTTTTACCAGATTGTGTTACTGCCTGTAAATAATACAAAAAAGATCAGCTATATCAAATAAATGTTAATGCTAGCAGAGTATGGTTAACCTCTCCTTACAGAATCTCAAAGGAAAATTGTGACGACAAATATCGAAAACATACCAAATATCAATATAACAATATACTTTAATAACACAAAAATATCAACATTAGGTTAAAGACGTAACATAAGTATTACAACAAAACTCAAAAGTAGAATAATATTTCATAACATTCTGACATTTTGTAATCCGTATTTCATTGTTTAAAATTGCATTTGTTGCAAATTTGTCGCTTAAGATATTTTAAAAAAAATATTTCATAATTCTTTCGTTTTTCTAATTAAAATCGGCATTACCTCACTTCTTTTTATTAAGAATAAATATCAATCAGTTAATATCGATTTTAAACATGAAAGAAAAAATATAAATCAATGACAGCATTGTGTCTACACAACAATATTACATGACATTTGACATATTTGTCACGGTATATCTCGAGATCTAATATGGGTCGATACCAGGGCTAATATGGATAAATCGTGTATTATTATTTTTATTATATACATCAAATGAGGTAAAATATTTGATGACGACACCGAAAATACCAGAAGTGCCCTAGTACGAGAGGATCATTGTGAGTACCCTGTCACGTGAGGTTGAAAATGGATATTTGCTTCCGATCATTTTACATGTGCAAAATATTTCTTATTAATGAAAAGAATAAATTATAATACCATACCAAACGTCAATATCATACCAAATATCAATACTAAACTAATTGCTGATGGTCTTTTCAAAACTTGGCCGCATTCATGTCCAGTGACAATTCAGGGATCCCTATTAAGTATTTATGATTTCTACTTCTTATTTGTGCGTTTTATTCACTTGTAAAGTTTTACGAAGTCAAAAGAAATTTTTATAGCATTTTCATAGAAAAACATATCTAGTGGGTAGCAGACAAATATATTTACTTCGAAATAGAGATAACACAACATATATAAAAAATCTCAGTTTTCCTCAATAAATAGCGAGCACCGCAGATACGAACTATACGGTTACATGCAAGTTAAAAAAAAGTCACGGGATCAAATATGAACAAACCCATTTCAGATTGTAGCATAACTATCCGAAGAAAATATTGTAGAAGAGCACTAAAATTAATTTAACAATAGACAATTGACTTCGATAAAATTAAAGTGTTTATTTTTTATATAACAAAAAAGTTTTACAATCGCTGTATATTGACATTTTTGTGACGTCATTAGAGAAAGACGTCATCATCACAATTGATTTTCTGAATTGAGTAACGTCATGAACCATAAAATGTGTGATGCTCGCATTTAGGCTGCTCATATATTCATATTACAGCACCACAAATTCTTTTGTTATAGACATACCATATTTAAGAAAGTGATTATTACAAGCGAGCTCTCTGCGAATTAGAACATCATCAGACATTATATTTGTCATTATATAATGAATAGAATTCTGCGTGGTTTTGATTAGTCTAAAACTACCTTTGTGTCATGATAAATTTCAACAGTCTGGTCTAGAAAGGCGTTTTCGAGGGAAAGGTTTTATTTCAGTTATGCTTATCATTCGTATGACTACTTCCGTTTATATATATAGAACATAAACTAAACTTTGTCACGTTTGACATATGAGTTGCAACTTTGAATAATATGCCATTTAAAAAAGTAAGTACACTTTTTTTATCTTGTCATTGCAGCCATTTTTCTTACGACTTTTTGCTTGGCTATAAATTTCATCAACTTGATTTGTCGTCTGCAACTCTAGGTAGCCATGTGAAATGGTTTGCTCGGCGTCTTCACGTGACATTAGGATTTACAAATGAAATTATAGGATCTAGTGGATGGGTGTTTTTATTTGAACAATCGCGAAAAGAAATTTATTATACTACAAATAGCCATTACTTACATCAAGTTAAAAAGCTTTGAACGGTATTTATGTATAATTTACCTAATTAAATGTCATAAACACTGCATGTATTTGTAAACACAATAAGTAAAATAATCTTTTTTTTTCAATTGTCTTTGTCAAATGGTCAGTGCACACAAGTGTACAGGGAAGGGAACAAATGGTGTTAGAAATATATATACTAATATAAAAAGTTACTCAAATAAAGATTCAATGCAGAGCTTTTTCTCTCAGGTTCGAATAAATGATGTGTTTCACCATATAGAGCCTAACATGCATCAAGTTCATTGACAAAAATTAATTCCTCGAAAACACCTTAGCCCAGCAGACTAAAATTGCATTAAAATATTGTTATATTTGTCCGCTGCAAATTTCTGCTGCACAAGCATTCAAGCGGAATCCAATATTAACCTGCATTTTTTCGGATCTGATTCATGATTCACCAAAAACTTAGTCAAAGTCAGCCAGTAACTGTAAGATAGTTTATACTGAACGATTGGGAGGTTTAAAATGATGATAAGTTCTGATCGTGCTATTTCAATTCTAATATGTCTAACACATGTTTTAAAATATCTAAGCGGTTGTAAAAAGACTTTTTAAATTTCCATATTGTGTTTGAAAATAAATAAGATACATCCCGAAACAGGATACAACGCAAAAAAAAAAAAAAGTTACATAAAAATATATGTTTTTATGTCATTTTATAGAATATGCATAGAAATTAATGAAATCATAATAAAACTGCAATGTTCCAGTTTGAATTTTTTTCAGTTGAACTTGTAATGACGAAAGAATGCCTAACTTGACGCCACAGCGGGCTCTATGCTTATAAGAAAAATAAGGTCTTCTTAAAGCATACAAAGGACGCCTTATTAGATTTTTTTTTAGGTCTTGCAGGGTTTAAAACCATACCTGCTGTCGAACACAATTATTTTCTTATGCTTCAATATCACTCCCACTGCACCCTCCATTCCTATGTCAAATTATCGTACAAATATTAAAGAAACCAAATCGCGTGTTGACTCTGAGATTCAAATCCCCAACATGATAAAAGTTGGTTATCTCCCTTAGACATACAGCAAGCTAAAACAAATTTATTTTGTATACATACCATGCATGTAAACCTGTATGTTGTAGGGTTGGTAACAGATGTGTCTGAGTTCAAGACCGACACAAAGTAAGTAGAACCACTCGATACAGACACCGCACAGTATAGGCGTCCTGACGCTACAAATAAATAAATAAATAATAAATAAACATAAACATAAGACCTAATAAGGAGTTGTTCTCTTTATGCTTGCCTAAAACGATATTTCAATTCCTGAAATGAAAATGGAAATTAACTTCACTTTCGAGAGCTTGAAAAATACCTGTATTTCATTATTATTATTCAGTTTAAGAATTTTGCAGTTGGGATGGAATTTTCTGCTTATAGTAACCCTTGGTATTTTTTTCTGGTCCATAATAAATGCCTCTGACAACATTCAATTCACGTCGATTATCTATACCACATGGCCATCGAAAGGTCACAAGGCGCCATTTTGAAATTACAGAAATTCGATAGAAATTACCTTTAAACTAATAAAACAACAACAGTTAAAAACTTACTTGAAAACAAAACTTTAGTAGCACATTGTGTATAATTGAAAACAGCTTCCGTCCTGTTTGTGCAATCATCCCAGACAGATCCGGTTCCACAGGAAGTAGTAGTGCCAAAGGTGTAGTTATACTTGAAGTTTCCCAATAAAGGAGTTGGAAACCATTGCTTTATACTAGACTCGTATCCTACAATGTAAGCAAGTACGTATTCTAAAATTATTTTATATATATCATAAGTCTCTCATAAAAAACGTTAAACCCGATGCAACTGATGTTTGCTGCATCGGGTTTTACCATAATTCGTATGAAAGACTTCTGATGATCAGTCTAATCCGTATAGTGGCTACCGATAATACGACTTAGTCATTTCTATTCCGGCCATTCAACAAATTTGTCCTACCGCTACTTTCTCCTAATAATAGTCGACTTGCAAATTTTTAAAACTTGGTATTGTTGGGGGAAACATATTGTTCCTCTAGAAATGAATAGAATGAAGACCAAAATATAATTTAAGGCCTTTACTAGCTTCTGGCAAAATAATTCACATAGAGGGGTCAATAAAGAAACTAAAAAATAACATCCATCAATTTATTTAAAATTACATAAACTAATTAAGAAATGATTCACGGAGGCTGTGATTTATCATTCTTTAACAACGGGATAACTATAATGTCACATTATTTTATCACGAGCGACAGCGAGGCATAAAATAACGACATAAATGTCCCGTTGCAAAACAATAAACCCAAAGCCTCCTTGAATTATTTCTATTTTAACAAGTGTGGACTGTGAGCACGCTCACAAAGGGGGGGGGGCCTTCGCTTTCAAGTCTAATGATCTCCCCTTAATGATATCCGAGGTCAAACAAATTTACGGGGGGTATAATAAGACATTTGCGATACATTAGGTATATTTAGGCACCTTTAGCCAACACAATTGTCGCCAGACAGGATCAGACAGGCTGTTCCGCCTATGTAATATACACATTATCTTGCAACGGACAATTATAGCGCGTGACCCTATTTATAAGATTAATACGTCATACGCAATTGCTTTCCGGTGGGAGTTGCAGTTTTGTAATTGGAACAGCGCTTTAAGTCACGCCCTCTTCGTCGCGTGTTGCTCATACGTACACCCTTTTTGTACCACGATTGTGGTCTCAAAAAGTTTAAATCACGTCATGTTAGAATGTGAATTAACAGATGTAAGAAATAGTCTACAACATCCGGGTATTTACCACATCGTCGCTTACCCACGGCTGATTCTGTTATGTTTCCCATTGATATCGGAATTTACTAACTTTTTCATAGAAGATAAAAAAGGTATATATTTGAACCAATCAGAGACATTCGTCTATCGGAGGTTCAATAACGCAGTCTTTTTGAAATCGTTGATATATTGTTTACCTCCAAGACAGAGCTGGTAGTCGGCAATCGACCTTCTGATGTGTCTGTCGGATCTGTTGAGTATTCACGAAAACTAAGGTTTCGTAACAATTAGCTACAGCTGATGCCATGAGAAACCGTGTTTACCAATATGAGTTCAAAAGTATTTCAAACTGTGTTATTCAATCGGTCGCTTAACGTGGCAGAAACCACTATCATGATTGAATGTTCAAAAGCAAGATCGTTTTGGATAAGAACTTCATGTAATCTAAGAAAAACCATTTAAGTCTTCTATCAGTGGTGTAGTTTATATAAATGTATGTCCTTAAACTCTGACTTGATTTTACCTCAAAATAATAGTTGTGTGTGTTTTATTTGTAAAAATATTGCATAGTATTTTAAATTTCGATTGCAATAATAAAGAAGCAAAACAACCATTATTTATTCCTTAAGTACCTGTTTTAACAAGAACATGAAACTCTTCGGCTCCAGGATTAGTAGAAGGTGTGCAGTACGTTGCTATGGGGAACACAGTTGCTGGATTCGCGGCGTTATATAGCTCTACAAATGCTCTTTCGTTGTTAGCGTTCACTTCTTTGTCTGGAGTAAAATACGTTGACCATTTATAGTAAATATCTTAGTTCTTGCCATTTGATTTAGAACTTTATTACGAACACATTGGTTATTAAAGTTACGTGTATCCCATGTGTGAATTTTTAAGTAGAAACACTTACGGAAATTGATTGGTGTTTACAATTACTTAGTACATGTATAATGCAGGTGTTTGACATACGACTTCTTTCAAACAATACTATAAAATATCGAGCGAACACGTTGTATATTTTTTTTGCAAACATATTAGAACAATTAACAGAGAGACAACTTTCATCTAATATAAAATTTGCTAAGAAGTTTATCCAACATACAAATTAATAATCATCAACGAGTGTTATGTACCTCAGTATAGATGAGTGGTCATGGTAGTTATCGATCTGCTAATGACCATCGGCGTGCCAACACTGGTGTTGAGTTCGATCTTAATATTAGACAGGGCGTTATTAACTACAACTTTAGTTGGTAATGATTGCCAGTTTATTTATTTTTTTACTGGATACTTCGGTTTCCATCCCAATTTATTCTAGACGTCAAGATTCAGCTGAAAAATTGCTGAAACTGGCCAAAGAACAAAGACTTATTTTGACCGTTCTGTATTGATAATTAGTTATATTTCATTTTAGTTTATACACTTGTTTTATTTTATTATTTAGAAAGGAACCATCAAAGAAATTTGAACGTTTTAAAATAATTATTAATATGTAGCTACCAATACTTATAATATGTCACAGAACAGCTGGACTTCATGACATAGCTTAACAATTGCTGACAGCTGCGTTAACCACCATTCAGACAAAGACAGATATTTTATGCACTTACACTTGTTACTATATTAACCAAAACACTTACCTGCCATCAAATAATAGTAATAGCTGTAATCCGTTACCTTCTTATATTTTAAGCACAGAAATGCGTTGTAGTCATTGGAAAATAGTTTTACAAACGTATCTCCCCTACAAAGCAAAATGTTTCAATTGAAGTTTTTCCAAAGATACCACGTTTATACAATTTTCTACGACAGACGCGCGTTTCGTCTAATTAAGACCCATCAGTGGCGCTCAAACAGCAAGATTCGATCAATTAATAAGCTGTTCGACGTTTATACAATTTCAAAAGAAGATTGTTGGCATTTAATGTAAATATAAGTGTTCTGTACAGCAATAAAACTGCAAGCCAAGATGCTGCCGAAAGTGGCTTTAATCCTAAACAAATACAAATAAATGTAAGTTTTTATTGAAACCATAACTCAAAGAAGCCTGACGTTTCTCCCCCTATACGAAAATTATACAGCTTTTACATTAATAATAACAGCCATCTTGGTTGAAGTAAGCGCTATCCGTTTTTTTCTATGTGATCATTCGATGACGGCAGCCATCTTGGTTGGAGTAAGCGCTATGCGTTTTTGGTATGTGATCATTCAATGACGACAGCCATCTTGGTTGTAGTTAGCACCGTCCGTTTTTTGGTATGTGATCATTCAATGACGACAGCCATCTTGGTTGGAGTTAGCACCGTCCGTTTTTTGGTATGTGATCATTCCACGACGATAGCCAAATATCTTGGTTGGTGTTGGCATTATTCGTTTTTTTGGTATGCGATTATTCAATGAAGGCAGCCATCTTGATTAGAGTCTCACTATCAGTTTTTGGTATGTGATCATTCAATGACGACGGCCATCTTGGTACGAGTTAGCACTATCCATTTTTGGTATATAAACATTCAATGACCACAGCATCTTGGTTTAAGTTGGCACTATATAATCTATTTTGGTTAGTGATCATTTAATGACGGCATCCATCTTGGTTGGAGTTAGCACTATCAGTTTTTTGGTATGTGATCACTCAATGACGACAGCCATCTTGATTGAAGTTAGCAGTATCCGTTTTTGGTATGTGATAATTCAATGACGACCGCCATCTTGGTTGAAGTTAAAACTATCCGTTTTTAGTATGTGATCATTCCATGACGACAGCCATCTTGCTTGCAGTAAGCACTATCATTTTTTTTATATGTGATCATCCCATGACGACGGCCAAATATCTTGGTTGTAGTTGGCTCTATCCGTTTTTGGTATGACGGCAGCCATCTTGATAAGAGTCTCACTATCAGTTTTTGGTATGTGATCATGCAATGACGACAGCCATCTTGGTTCGAGTTGTCACTGTCCGTGTTTTGATATGTGATCATTCCATGACGACAGATATCTTTGACTGGGTTAGCACTATCCGTTTTTTTGGTGTGTGATCATTTAATTTAATGATGACAGTAATGTTGTTTTGTTTTTACAAACCCGTTTTTTAAGGTGATCATTCAGTGATAGGCTGAAGATAGCATAATCCGTGTTGGTGAGAGATTATTCAGTGATCATCGAAATCAAATTTTGTTCAAATTGGCAGAACGATGGGTGATTGGTTGATATAAAGCATACCGCAAAAAATCTCTTAAAAAATCCAGATCATCAATTACAATTTGGTTTAAACTGGTTCAGTAATTTCTAAAGAGTTGATTTCATGCATTCATGTATAAATAGACTTTTGTTGTTCCTTTACATCTCAAAGAATTAAAATTGGGAATCAATTCAATTAGTTGAAATTTTGTACATTCTAATGACTAAATTTAGCATTCTCTGTGAAAGAACACAACCTGAAACCAAAGAAAGTGCCGAGTGAAAACAGATATAACGAAAACATGTCAATAACAAGAATACTTACTTGAACAGGTAATAACCAGAACTCTCTGTAACACATGTGAATGACGTCACGGAAGAGGAATATGACTGTACCTTCCAGCCGGAAGTTACTTGAGCAGTATTATGGTTAAATGTGATGCTACCACGGTAACTATCAATCCACGTTCCACTCCATTCTGTTGGTAGACTGCAAGCACATTCTGAAACATTCCCCTAAAAATTTTACTATTATCCATTACATTTAAAATTATTTGAAAATAAACTTAAATCGAACTACACTACAAATCCTCTTGTTTTATTACATGGTCTGTTCTATTTTAAATCATTATAGTCTAGATCGACGGGGTTATGTAGTACAGATAGTTTATAGGGGCGCTTGCAATACTTTAATATGCCCATTGTTTAAACATACCATAGTCCCTTAGCCATGAATGACATTAAAATCCAAATGTTGAAATCCAACATTTTGTAAACCCACTTTTTGAAAATTATCATATAACCTACGTATTTTATGTGAGAAGTGAGGATTACCAGACAAAAGATGTGTTTTATTTAAACACATAAATGAAATTTAATATTATAAGAATTCATCTCAACACAATTTAGGGATGTGATGGGAGGGCGCCTCCCGCCCTCTAAAATATAGAAAATTGAGAATATAGCAAGTTGACAGTACCATTCGTATACAATAGAAGAGTCTGTATAAAATGTTCATCGTCGTAAGAAGAACTATTGTAATAAAATATGCCACTTTTCCAATCAAATCGGAAATCAAAGTCAGAATTAATGGTCAAAAACAATATATGCAAAACATAAATATATAAATAAAAGAAAAAATATAATACGGAAAAAACTTTATGGCGGAAAAAGAAATACTTACCAATATATCTTATAGAAACAGAAATCCATAGAAAAATCTTTATAATATAAAACATCTCGATCGGTGTCGGGTTCATTAAGACAGGTTTTGTAGTGACGCAGAGTATATGAACACAAAATTAAGCACCTAACCGGTGTGTTGTCGCAATATCATGGCATTCCAACTTAAAAATTACTCGTGACGTCTTTCGGTCTCCAGTTTTTTCCAGACTATTGTTTCCTATAGAAACCTTAGGTGTATTGAATTTGTCCGATTAGTAATAAGAAAAAAAGGATTAGTGAAAATCGTCAATACAATCATGCTAAGCCGTATAAGGTCATAATACGGTAGGATTTAAAATATATGTATAAGATTTATTTGCACATGCGATAATATTGACCGATAGATTTTGAAATCTATTCAACTTAATACATGTAATGCGATACGCAGTTTATATTATTTTATTTCAATCATGAAATCTTACATATTTGATTTTTTGAAACCTTTTAGCATATAACTGAGATATTTATTATAATTATATGACATGTAGTTTGATCAAATATTTTCAAGATGACATTTATATTTTCAAGGTAAGAATAAGCATTCTATAGAAATTTTGACAGTACTTAAAAAAAACAAATTAACAAAATAACACACAAGTAACATTTGGTCTAATTCGCCCTATAGTCATAAACCTTTAAGTATTTCTATTGTGAGTGTTTACTTCTTTGTTTTTCCTGTTGTTTCTTACTTTCTGGATGTTTGTTTTGTGTTTAAGTTGACATTTGATATGGTGTACTGTTTGCATGATTTTTAACTCCACTTTTGCAATTTTTCAGCTATATCATGGCGTCCAGTTTTTATTGGAGGAGGAAGCCGGAGTACCCGGAGAAAACCTCTGATTTGGTAGGAAAACTGGCAATCCATGTTAATTAAGATTTGCACAGTGAGACTCCGGGACCCGCAACCTCAGTGTCAGACCACGGGATTACTAGTAGACGAACTACCTTGACCAATCGGCCACCGATGCCTCCATGTCAGTATTGCTAGAGTATAACGATAAAAGTTTTGGATTCTTTAGACTGGTTCAACCCAGAGATATAGTTTTTGGCGAGCCATTGTATGTCCTCGCTTTTGTCCTTTCGGTTATTTGTTTTTGTGAACTTTGGGTCTCTTGTTTTTCTGTCTTTTGTTAATTTTTATTCAATTTTATTAATGGAATTACGATCGGTTTATTTTTTGCTTTATAAAATAACAATTAACATATAAAATAATTCATACACTGACTGAATTTTACACGCACAATCTTCAAATTCTTAATCTAAAACATATATAAAAAAACATTATTTTGAGAAATTTGCCAAAAATATATCATAAAGCATAGGCGTTACTAAGTAGAATATACGTTACGGTACATTATAGGATGGACCACTAGTTTCACGGATTTATCGGTATATCAACAAGACCAATTCACTTACTAACACATAGGAAAAGGCCCGAAGGGTGCGAGTGAGTTAATTGTTGATATACCGATACATCCTAATAGTTGTTTAAAATTGCATTATTAAATTCCCTTAATGACCTCAACACCATGTCTCTTGAGTATTTTGATATCGGGATTGTGCAGAAGCTTATTTTCGGGCACCTTTGTTGGATACAAATTATTTTTTATAGTGTTTAAACGCAAAATATTTCTTTTAAACGCAATACTTTGCTTACAAACGCAATCTTTGCTTTCTGCTTATAATCGCGTTTTAACGCAAAAATTTGCGAAAAAACGTCATACTTATTTTGAATAACGCAAAAACTTAATGTGTTTAAACGCAGTAATTATTTCCAATAAACACATATTAAGCTATTGCGAATAAACGCATTAATTATTGCAAATAAACTGAAAAGTAAACGATAATCGGAGTGTGATATGAAACTAGAGGCTCCTAGGAACCTGGATCGCTCACCCGAACCTGAAACCAAATGTCCAACACTGCAGAAATGATTACTTTTTGACTTTTTAAGGGGAAGAACTCCTATTAAAAGGGGAGGAAACCCTCCAAACATCTTTGCATAAGTTTGTAGAAGATTATTATATAAATGTATTTCTAACTATGATCGTGTTAAAAAGTGGCACCATTAAGAAATAAATCGATGTTTTGTAATAATAAATTTTGAAATTCCCGCCTCCATGTAGGCAGCCAGTAATGTATGGTCTGTGACGTCACATCTATACTTTTCCGGTTTGCCTGTCTCAGCATCTGCTTTCCAAAATATTTATAACTGATAACATTGATATGGAAAACAAAAACAGCTAAAACTAGATGGATCTTCTTCATAATAATTTTAAAAAGATCTTTTATCTAAAGGTATTTAATTCGAGAAGCATTTAGGATATTCAGAAGTTGTGTTTCGGATAAAGCGGACTGGTACGAGTTTTGAAATATTAGCACGAAATGTGGACCACAGAAGAAAATGTATTTGTAAAGCATTAGACTTGGCGCAACAACTTAAAGATCACTGGTAACAATGCACTCAAATTTTAATTCGTAAATCCCGATTTTATATTTATACAGTTGCATTGATTAATGATGTTTAACAAAGTGGACTTTGAGTGCCAGATGATTCGAACAACCGCGGTCAATTATATTTCGTGGTCAACTTCCGTTTTTTATTACTTCAATTTGAGCAATTATTAGTTTGGGAAGATGAAATAATTAAATGCAGATGAAAGCAAAATATTATGAATATATACATCTCACTGCCTTATCTTAAATCTTATTTGTAACTTTTTTCTTTCAATTGAACAAAAATTTGTTGTGTGGTTTCCTTTCCAAAGGAGTTGTCCAAACATATATGCATCTTACTTTGCAGATCTGGATGACCTGAATCATTTTGTATGGAAAAGATTTTCTCTAGTACTTACGGTTTTATAGATGTTGACGAAAAATGACAAAAATCGACAATTTTGACAATTTCGGGGTAACAACTCCTATAAAGCATAGTCACACAACTTAAACTCAATGGAGAGTCTTGTAGAGTTTTTGTTGCTGCAGAAGGAGGTTTGCTTCGAATTTCTTGTATCTTTTATACTTTTTAAACAACTATAAGCTAAAACGATATTTCTTGACCTCCCCGTTTTATTTTAAGCCAAGACAATCGCGGGTAGGTAAAGGCAAGTTCATTAATTTATTTGACGATCGCATTGCAATCTACCGACAACAGACATTTCCATGGTTACGTTTTTGATTGGTCAATTGGTTTTAGGTTGGGAGAAAATGAGAACTCTCAATAAAAGTTTCCTAGGTATTCAAATTATGCATTGTTTTTTATTCTTTAGAGTCAGGTAAATAAAAAATCTGAAATGTTTTGTATTTAGTCGAATTCGTTGACTTGTGGAACATTCTCTATGACATAAACTACATGAACTAACGCAGCTTATGTTTGTCAGCTGTAATGATTTGTGCAATATTGGTAGAGGACATCCTAAAGATGATGCGCGTAGTGTTTCAAAGCAGTCCTTTCCGTGATTTTGGAGGAATTTTTTCAAATAAAATTGATTTTAAAAAATAGTTCAAGTGAAATGACTCATAAACGGATGATCCAGACAATCTTGACCCTAACTTATTCTTGGAGCTCTCGGGGTTGAAAAATTTAGCAATTCTAACATTTTCATTTTCTCTAGTTCTAATAATTTTCTAGATTTTGAGGGGGAAATGACAAAAATCAATCGACGATTAAGGGGCAATAACTGTTACAAAGGGTCGTCGTACAACTTTAACCTAAAAGACAAAGTTTGTATATCTTTGATGTTGTTATACGTTTTGAACTATATGTCAAATGCTGTAGTTTGACCCCACCTGTTGTATTTTTAGCCACGACGGCCATTTTAGTTGGTCTGCGGTCATGATTTGTTCGAACTTTATAGACATTGTACTGATGATGTGTGTCGTTTCCAAGAAATCCCTTCCTGGTTCTGAAGGAGATTGCTACAAAAAATTGCGATAAAGGGTGTGCGTCAATGATTGATTGATTGGTTGATTGATTGATTGATTGATTGATTGATTGATTGATTGATTGATTGATTGATTGATTGATTGATTGATTGATTGATTGATTGATTGATTGATTGATTGATTGATTGATTGATTGATTGATTGATTGATTGATTGATTGATTGATTGATGTAAAGCGAGCAGTATTTCAGCTATATTCAGGACGATAACAAGTTAAGAAAGAACTAAGCAATGGGAAAACGGAGTTGGAGGGGACACAGGGAGCACAGTTTAGATGCGCGTCAAAGATATAGATTGAACACCTATTTAGAACTATATATATTTAGTTTTAGTGATGATATAGTTCGAGATTTTGCATGTTATATTCATTAAATTTATATCAGATTTCAACCATACAACTATTAAATATTTATATGCAATAGAGAGTTTAGGTGTAATTTAGAGACATGGGTGTTATACCGGGTATGTACTACAGCGTTAGAACAACAACTGTATTATTATTAATATATTTAATATATAATGCTATTGTTTTGTTATACAGCGGCAATATAAACGCAATAATTATTGCGATTAGACGCAATACTTTGCGAATAAACGGAAAAATAATTGCGATTAAACGAAAAACTTAACGTTTTACGCAAAACTTATTGCGTTTAAAGACAAAACGTATGCAAATAATCGAAATCTTAAGCATTTTAATGCAAAAGATTGTGAATAAAGGCAATAATGTTTTAGTTTAAACACAGTAATTTTTGCAATTAAACGTAATATTATTGCGAATAAGCGCAATTATCATTGCGAATATACGCACAACTATACCATAATGAAGGTATGATATGATAAAAGGAGGTTAGATAAAGGTGCGCACCAAATAAATAAAATTGCCGCTGACATATAAACAAAAATAAATGTCATCACTTATCAAATATTGAGATAACAATACAGTTGTTCTTACGCTGTAGTACATACCAACAACCAAGTCTCTATATCGCACCTTGTCTGTATATTGTATACAGTACATTTACCTATGTTTTGTTTTAAACATTTTTTATTCAGAAATAAATCTGGACTGGATTGTTTAGCAGGCACAGCCTATATATCATTCGGGAAACATTCAACAGGTGAAAGTGTTGCACAGTGATAGTGAAGTAAGAAAGATAACTCTATTATCAATGTTTCATAATTTAGCTACATGAACTAACAGGAGAAGTAATTAATAATCATAACAATAGTTGCCTATTTCGTAGTTTAGTAGAACTTTACTTCAAACACACAAGACATTTATATGCAAATAGTTTATATTATTTTAAGGTGATCACGAATGTGAGGAGAAAATATTCGAGTTGGGTGAGCTTATTCTAATATAAAATTTATAAAATTAAAAGACGAAGAAGAGAAAAGTAAAAATAATTATGTAAGATGGACTGTCTGTCAACTAATATTTGTCCTCATTCCACCATGCATGTTGGTATAAAATGTGTTACAGAATCTTTTACACTCTTTAATATATTTATGTACATTTGAAGTTCTAGATTATTGATAATAAGAAAGAGTCTCGTTACCAAAGAGTATATCATTCAGGTTGAAAACGATATGCAAATCATTGCATACTTTTCGCAGTGACCATCTATGGTCTGTATATAAAGGACAGGCCAGGAAGAAGTGAGAGTTGTCCTCATTACAGTTTCTGCAATGTGAGCTGTTAGGGTCATCAGTCAAGTAATGAAGGTAAAAATGGTAGTTTAAGTGCTATATGTAGCAACCGTTAATGTAATAACAACCGATAATGTAATAAACTTTTAAAATATTTTTTTGACATATTGTAATAAACTCAGTAGGTCATTTAAAAATACCTGATCGTAAAATACACCTTAGGTTTATCTTAAGCTACGCAAACATTTTTTTTTAATTCTTAAATTTATTACATTAACGGTTGAGACAGTAACCGTTAATGTAATACAACACCCAAATGCGTCAAAACTCAATTTTACTAGGAAAGATTGTAATATAAACGTTTATGCTATTGAATACAAATTACTAAAGGTCTGGATTCAACATTAAAATATTTCAGTGCTACCTATATTTCCAATATTTATTGTGCTTGGTAGGAAAATTTAAACATATACCTTGTATTACAGAACGGAAGACGCAAGTAGTCACTATTCTAAAATTCACACCCCGTGGAGTGCGTTTTTTTTGCATGCGCTTTTTTTATTCATAATTTTACTTTGTTTTACGAAAATCATGAAGTAAAAAAGTATCCACGATAACCTGTTAATATTTTATACTATACCTTTGTTTTTTGCATGTCAAATATCGTCCGTGACTATCTTCAATCCAGCATATCCTCCTCCACAAGAATGTAGTTCTTGTTTCAATCGATGACGCAGCCAGTATAGATGAGAGCTTGTGAGCTCATTTCTACTAGATCATTTGTACCAGAAATCGGCCATTTATAAGCAAAACGCCTGAAACAAGAAGTTGTTATGTTAAACAACGTTCCTGTTTTGTGCGTTCTAGCTGTATGTTGGATTAAATCAAAAGAAAATAGGATATCGCGATGAGAAAGTTTGGTTTATGGAAGAAATTGGTACTTTATGCCCTTTCGGGAAGGCCCGTGTGATCTGTCTCCAGTTAAAGAATATTTTATGTCGTTACACGAGTGGAGACCTACAAAATGGAACCCTTGTGCGTCAAAATGAATGTATTGCTCCGAGTAAACTTGAGTGATTATGTGTGTAGCTCCCAGTAAGTTCAACATGAGGTAATGCTCCCAGTAGTTTAAAGATTAGTGTATCGATCTAAGTACTGTATGCGTTTATTTCTCCCTTTCCGTTATTTAAGTGTATCGCTCCCAACAAAGTAATCATAAGTGTATTGCTCCCCTCATGGTAATCATAAGTGTATTGCTCCCCTCACGATAATCATAATTGTATTGCTTCCCACACGGTAATCATAGTCTATTGCTCCCCACACGTTAGTCATAAGTGTATTGCTCCCCTCACGGTAATCATAAGTGTATTGCTCCCCTCACGCTAATCATAAGTGTATTGCTCCCCTCACGATAATCATAAGTGTATTGCTCCCCTCACGGTAATCATAAGTGTATTGCTCCCCTCACGGTAATCATAAGTGTATTGCTCCCCTCACGGTAATCATAAGTGTATTGCTCCCCTCACGGTAATCATAAGTGTATTGCTCCCCTCACGGTAATCATAAGTGTATTGCTCCCCTCATGATAATCATAATTGTATTGCTCCCCTCACGGATTTATAAGTGTATTGCTCCCCACACGGTAATCATAAGTGTATTGCTCCCCACACGGTAATCATAAGTGTATTGCTCCCCTCACGATAATCATAAGTGTATTGCTCCCCTCACGGTAATCATAAGTGTATTGCTCCCCTCACGATAATCATAAGTGTATTGCTCCCTTCACGGTAATCATAAGTGTATTGCTCCCCTCACGATAATCATAATTGTATTGCTCTCCTCACGGTAATCATAAGTGTATTGCTCCCCTCACGATAATCATAAGTGTAGTGCTCCCCTCACGGTAATCATAAGTGTATTGCTCCCCTCACGGTAATCATAAGTGTATTGCTCCCCTCACGATAATCATAAGTGTATTGCTCCCCTCACGGTAATCATAAGTGTATTGCTCCCCACACGGTAATCATAAGTGTATTGCTCCCCTCACGATAATCATAAGTGTATTGCTCCCCTCACGGTAATCATAAGTGTATTGCTCCCCTCACGATAATCATAATTGTATTGCTCCCCTCACGGTAATCATAAGTGTATTGCTCCCCACACGGTAATCATAAGTGTATTGCTCCCCTCACGATAATCATAATTGTATTGCTCCCTTCACGGTAATCATAATTGTATTGCTCCCCACACGGTAATCATAAGTGTAGTGCTCACTACAAGGTAATCATAAGTGTATTGCTCCCCTCACGGTAATCATAAGTGTATTGCTCCCCTCACGGTAATCATAAGTGTATTGCTCCCCAAAAGGTAATCATAAGTGTATTGCTCCCCACACGGTAATCATAAGTGTATTGCTCCCCTGATGGTAATCATAAGAGTATTGCTCCCTACACGGTAATCATAGTGTATTGCTCCCCACACGGTAATCATAAGTGTAGGGCTCCCCTCACGGTAATCATAAGTGTATTGCTCCCCTCACGGTAATCATAAGTGTATTGCTCCCCTCTGGATAATCATAATTGTATTGCTTCCCACACGGTAATCATAAGTGTATTGCTCCCCTCACGGTAATCATAAGTGTATTGCTCCCCTCACGGTAATCATAAGTGTATTGCTCCCCACACGGTAATCATAAGAGTATTGCTCCCTACACGGTAATCATAGTGTATTGCTCCCCACACGGTAATCATAAGTGTAGGGCTCCCCTCACGGTAATCATAGGTGTATTGCTCTCCTCACGGCAATCATAAGTGTATTGCTCCCCACACGGTAATCATAGTGTATTGCTCCCCTCACGGAGATCATAGTGTATTGCTCCCCTCACTGTAATCATAAGTGTATTGCTCCCCTCACTGTAATCATAAGTGTATTACTCCCCTCACGGTAATCATAAGTGTACTGCTCCCCACACGGTAATCATAAGTGTAGTGCTCACTACAAGGTAATCATAGTGTATTGGTCGCCACACGTTAATCATAAGTGTATTGCTCCCTACACGGTAATCATAAGAGTATTGCTCCCTACACGGTAATCATAGTGTATTGCTCCCCACACGTTAATCATAATTGTATTGCTTCCCACACGGTAATCATAAGTGTATTGCTCCCCACACGGTAATCATAGTTGATTGCTCCACTCACTATAATCATAGTGTATTATTCCCATCACGGTAATAATAAGTGTATTGCTCCCCAATCGGTAATCATAAGTGTATTGCTCCCCAGACGTTTATCATAGTGTATTGCTCCCCACACGGTAATCATAGTTTATTGCTCCTCACACGGTGGTCATAGTGTATTGCTCCACTCACTATAATCATAGTGTATTGCTCCCCTCACGGTAATCATAAGTGTATTGCTCCCCTCACGGTAATGATAAGTGTATTGCTCCCCTCACGGTAATCATAAGTGTATTGCTCCCCACTAGGTAATCATAAGTGTATTGCTCCCCATACGGTAATCATAGTGTATTGCTCCCCACACGGTAACCATAGTGTATTGCTTTCCTCACGGTAATCATAAGTGTATTGCTCCCCTCATGGTAATCATAAGTGTATTGCTCCCCTCACGGTAATCATAAGTGTATTGCTCCCCTCACGGTAATCATCAGTGTATTGCTCCCCTCACGATAATCATAATTGTATTGCTCCCCTCACGGTAATCATAAGTGGATTGCTCCCCACACGGTAATCATAAGTGTATTGCTCCCCACACGATAATCATAAGTGTACTGCTCCCCTCACGATAATCATAAGTGTATTGCTCCCCTCAGGGTAATCATAAGTGTATTGCTCCCCTCACGATAATCATAAGTGTATTGCTCCCCTCACGGTAATCATAAGTGTATTGCTCCCCTCACGATAATCATAATTGTATTGCTCCCCTCACGGTAATCATAAGTGTATTGCTCCCCTCACGGTAATCATAAGTGTAGTGCTCCCCTCACGGTAATCATAAGTGTATTGCTCCCCTCACGATAATCATAAGTGTATTGCTCCCCTCACGATAATCATAAGTGTATTGCTCCCCTCACGGTAATCATAAGTGTATTGCTCCCCACACGGTAATCATAAGTGTATTGCTCCCCTCACGATAATCATAAGTGTATTGCTCCCCTCACGGTAATTATAAGTGTATTGCTCCCCTCACGATAATCATAATTGTATTGCTCCCCTCACGATAATCATAAGTGTATTGCTCCCCTCACGGTAATCATAATTGTATTGCTCCCCTCACGGTAATCATAATTGTATTGCTCCCCACACGGTAATCATAAGTGTAGTGCTCTCTACAAGGTAATCATAAGTGTATTGCTCCCCTCACGGTAATCATAAGTGTATTGCTCCCCTCACGATAATCATAAGTGTATTGCTCCCCACAAGGTAATCATAAGTGTATTGCTCCCCACACGGTAATCATAAGTGTATTGCTCCCCTCATGGTAATCATAAGAGTATTGCTCCCTACACGGTAATCATAGTGTATTGCTCCCCACACGCTAATCATAAGTGTAGGGCTCCCCTCACGGTAATCATAAGTGTATTGCTCCCCTCAGGATAATCATAATTGTATTGCTTCCCACACGATAATCATAAGTGTATTGCTCCCCTCACGGTAATCATAAGTGTATTGCTCCCCTCACGGTAATCATAAGTGTATTGCTCCCCACACGGTAATCATAAGTGTATTGCTTCCACACGGTAATCATAAGTGTATTGCTCCCCTCATGGTAATCATAAGAGTATTGCTCCCTACACGGTAATCATAGTGTATTGCTCCCCACACGGTAATCATAAGTGTAGGGCTCCCCTCACGATAATCATAAGTGTATTGCTCTCCTCACGGTAATCATAAGTGTATTGCTCCCCACACGGTAATCATAGTGCATTGCTCCCCTCACGGAGATCATAGTGTATTGCTCCCCTCACTGTAATCATAAGTGTATTGCTCCCCTCACGGTAATCATAAGTGTATTACTCCCCTCACGGTAATCATAAGTGTACTGCTCCCCACACGGTAATCATAAGTGTAGTGCTCACTACAAGGTAATCATAAGTGTATTGGTCCCCACACGTTAATCATAAGTGTATTGCTCCCCTCACGGTAATCATAAGTGTATTGCTCCCTACACGGTAATCATAAGAGTATTGCTCCCTACACGGTAATCATAGTGTATTGCTCCCCACACGTTAATCATAATTGTATTGCTTCCCACACGGTAATCATAAGTGTATTGCTCCCCTCACGGTAATCATAAGTGTATTGCTCCCCACACGGTAATCATAGTGGATTGCTCCACTCACTATAATCATAGTGTATTGCTCCCATCACGGTAATAATAAGTGTATTGCTCTCCAATCGGTAATCATAAGTGTATTGCTCCCCAGACGGTTATCATAGTGTATTGCTCCCCACACGGTAATCATAGTTTATTGCTCCTCACACGGTAGTCATAGTGTATTGCTCCACTCACTATAATCATAGTGAATTGCTCCCCTCACGGTAATCATAAGTGTATTGCTCCCCTCACGGTAATGATAAGTGTATTGCTCCCCTCACGGTAATCATAAGTGTATTGCTCCCCACTCGGTAATCATAAGTGTATTGCTCCCCACACGATAATCATAGTGTAGTGCTCACTACAAGGTAATCATAGTGTATTGGTCCCCACACGTTAATCATAAGTGTATTGCTCCCCTCACGGTAATCATAAGTGTATTGCTCCCTACACGGTAATTATAAGAGCATTGCTCCCTACACGGTAATCATAGTGTATTGCTCCCCACACGTTAATCATAATTGTATTGCTTCCCACACGGTAATCATAAGTGTATTGCTCCCATCACGGTAATGATAAGTGTATTGCTCCCCACACGGTAATCATAGTGGATTGCTCCACTCACTATAATCATAGTGTATTGCTCCCATCACGGTAATAATAAGTGTATTGCTCCCCAATCGGTAATCATAAGTGTATTGCTCCCCAGACGGTTATCATAGTGTATTGCTCCCCACACGGTTATCATAGTTTATTGCTCCTCACACGGTAGTCATAGTGTATTGCTCCACTCACTATAATCATAGTGTATTGCTCCCCTCACGGTAATCATAAGTGTATTGCTCCCCTCACGGTAATGATAAGTGTATTGCTCCCCTCACGGTAATCATAAGTGTATTGCTCCCCACTCGGTAATCATAAGTGTATTGCTCCCCACACGGTAATCATAGTGTATTGCTCCCCACACGGTAATCATAGTGTATTGCTCCCCTCACGGTAATCATAAGTGTATTGCTCCCCTCATTGTAATCATAAGTGCATTGCTCCCCTCACGGTAATCATAAGTGTAGTGCTCCCCTCATGGTAATCATAATTGTATTGCTCCCCACACGGTAATCATAAGTGTAGTGCTCACTACACGGTAATCATAAGTGTATTGCTCCCCTCACGGTAATCATAAGTGTCTTACTCCCCTCACGGTAATCATAAGTGTATTGCTCCCCACACGGTAATCATAAGTGTAGTGCTCACTACACGGTAATCATAGTGTATTGCTCCCCTCACGGTAATCATAAGTGTATTGCTCCCCTCATGGTAATCATAAGTGTATTGCTCCCCTCACGGTAATCATAAGTGTAGTGCTCCCCTCATGGTAATCATAATTGCATTGCTCCCCACACGGTAATTATAAGTGTATTGCTCCCCTCACGGTAATCATAAGTGTATTGCTCCCCACACTGTAATCATAAGTGTAGTGCTCACTACACGGTAATCATAGTGTATTGCTCCCCACATGTTAATCATAAGTGTATTGCTCCCCTAACGGTAATCATTAGTGTATTGCTCCCTACAGGGTAATCATAAGAGTATTGCTCCCTACACGGTAATCATAGTCTATTGCTCCCCACACGTTAGTCATAAGTGTATTGCTCCCCACACGGTAATCATAAGTGTATTGCTCCCCTCACGGTAATCATAAGTGTATTGCGCCCAGCGTGTTTAACACGAGTGCTTGCTCGGAAAATGTTGAACATGATTTCATGGTTGCAAGTGCGTTAATCGTGAGTGACATATTGGGTTCCTTGTATATTTAGAATAGCATCGTCCAAAAAGGATTTACTCTAAAGGATTGGTTACATCAACTCACTTTTAAGCCATATTTATTCGATAGTATTCCCTCTGTATTTAAAAAAAAATCGTCCAAAAAGGAATAACTGTGAAAGATTGCTTACATCAGCTCACCATTAAACCATATTTATCCTAATATATAAGCGAATACAACGTTATGCGTTAAAATGTTAAACGGTTATCATAGTAATCATCTAACGGGTCAATAAATAGCATTAATTTCATTAACTCACTGACACTGTACTTTTTAACAAAATATATAGTGACTACTATTTTTGTACAAAGATAATACTAAAATATTTAATAATTGACAACTGTACAAATTGATTAGACTCTGATTTAATGAGTTTAATTGCTTACAATTTTATACTTTCATGTATATGTTTAAATGTATATCGATCTCAGTATGTTAACATCAGTGTAATACTCTCAGTACGTTAAACATGCGTGTATTTGTCATAGTACGTTAAACATGAGAGCATTGTTACCCGTACGGTAAACATGAGTGCATTGTTACTAGTACGGTAAACACGAGTGCATTGTTACCAGTACGGTAAACACGAGTGCAATGGTCCTGGTATGTTCTACTTGAGTATTATTGTTCCGCAAATAATAAATTGTTTATCATTTTGATTGGTCCGATGTACTTACCTTTGTCAAATTGCCTGTGCTTTAGAATACCCTCAAATTGTGCATATCTATATATTAAAGGTATATTTAATGCAAAATTGCGGCGAACTCTTTGCACTTATACTGTCATGGATAGAAATTGAAAAAATCCTCATGTAATTTTTTTAGTATATCATATCAATGATATAGCAACCCATTTCATTTGATAATTTGCCATCTGTATTTTTAGCTTCAGTTAATGTGTTTATGATTAAAAGATTAAACCGGGCTCCACCAACAAACGGGCTGTATCAAATCTATCTTTACAGCCCGTGCTATAACGGTGATACAGTCTGATCAAAAAGATTATTACACTTTTATTGGAATTTCCATGTGCCACAATACAAATGCATGTACATTTTATTGAAAAGTTCATTTTGTCTAGTAAAATATAAAACTTGTTTTTTATTCCTAATTTGTTCAATAAAATAACAAAAGTAATATTAACTTGTTTGTATGGCCGTATTAGAATAACGGACTTCTGAAGGACCCGATACGGATCGCTTACCTGGTTACAGCCCTCGCTTTTGGCGTCTTTGGCTCGGACGATATAAACGATCCGTATCGGGTGCTTTATCATTCGTAATTATGGATACGGTCCTACACACAAGTTACCCTAATATATATATTCATATAAAAAGTTTCATAAATTTCAATATTGCACTAGTGCAAATATATATGTTCTTCAAAAGTCACGACATCGTCGATACCAAAAATTACACTTTTTTACCCAAATCAATTCTCTGTTATACAATAAAAGAGATATTACATGAATATTGAGGGATACTATAACTCGTAGAATTGCATGGCACCAAAAAAACCAAGAGAAAACTAATCCACATAGCATTCCTTGTCTGTGGTGCTTCTGTAAATGGTAGAAAATAAACATTAATATCTGCTCCAAAAAAGTTCACAGGAATAAACTTATTTTTGTATTTATTTTAATGTTTAATAACAGTTTACCAATAATTATATTCGTTTCTTTTTTAACAAATAACAGGTAAATTGATCTGGTTTTGACTATTTTGCACTATTTTGACTTATTTTGGAAACTTTTTGGAAGCATTAAAGAATTAAAATAGTTTTTTTATTTTAAGTTGTTTCATAAAAGTACTAAGAAAGGTGTGTTTTCATATGGCCCCATTATATGTCCATCGTCTGCAATAATGGCGCAGAAACGCTGTAATGGCCCGAGGCACATAACACCCATCCTCTAGCATTATTAAAGACCTTGGACATATAAAGAGGTTTATGATAACACCATTGTTCTGAAACATAAATTATATTTAAGTACAGTTGAACTTAATCTGCTTTCTTTTCATTTCTTTTTCTTTTTTCATTCTTTCTGTTTAATCTTGCCCGCTTGGTATTTAGGGGACGTGATGTCTGTTTGACACGAAACTGTGTGAATATATCGGGGCTGACCTGATGTTGTGCAATCAACTTAAATGCTTCGTTTGAGGGACATTGCGGGTAGCGGTTAAGGGAGACCCTCTCGTGGGGGGTGGGGGTGGGGGCGGAGGGCGGGATGTCAGGTCATATTACGAAACGCCTGCACGCGGACCGTAGTGGGTGACGTGTTCGGACAGTGCCACGCCTCTTGTATGATAAAGACATCTTTTGTAGATTTCAAAAAGGGTAGGCTCATTTGAGCCGCTACAAAAGGCTAAATTATCCGCCCCTACCCAAAACGCCATACTTTTCTAGTAACAGTCTAAATAGTATTTCCTTTCGAAACTCTAAGAAAAACAACACACTAAACTCTACGACAAACGTAATGAATGATGGTATCAATCTCCCTTTTGTCATCTCAACTTTCAATCATAAAAATATATTCCCTCACCTTTGACCTATGATTTTTACATTTCAAAACCCTCCGTCATTTACTTGAATTCAATTAAACAACTTCTGTTTGTTGACAGCCCATAATTCTGCTGAAAACGCTATTTGCTTCAGCGTTAGGGCGTACTTTAGGGTATCGCTTCACAAAACGTCGTACTATAGTTGCGACTAGAGTACATACAATATACGACTTTTTATGAGCGACCGGGGGAGGGGGGCAGCGGGGGAGGGTTGATTTTGTACTTTACGTAATCTAATCTACATATATAAGGATATGAAAGTATTCACAACCTACAGTAGGCTTTGAAAGAATATTTGTTGGAAGTTCTTTTTAGGAAAAGGGGAGATAAAATAAAAACAGTGAAATTTATGTTTTTATAAAAAGTAAATTCTTCCGTCTGTTATAATTTTATAATGGGCTGTTATAAGTCTGAATAGCGATCCACATGCTAGCCGTGAAGATCGTATATTCACGTCTAATAACAATACATCCATTCCATTTCATTTCAGTCAATACACATTTCTGAAATCGCTTGTCTCGTAACTAGTAACGATTCGTAGCTATTGTTTTTTTTCATGTGTTGTCAACAACCGATAAACAAAGACATATTCTAGGATCAAATTACATTTAAATAAACTAAATAGGTAGACAATGCTATCAGAGTACACAGCGTATCAATTTAAAAGAAATGATCCGGGAAGTTAACTTTGAAGTAAAAGAAAGGCTTTTAAAAGTTTGGTAGATCCTCATTTCGTTTATTGAAATTGTTTTAATGGTCCATTTTTTTGATAATGTTTCGATATTTTTATATTTGTAAAATAATTGAATTGAAGTTGACTTAAAAAAAACTTTCATAAATCGGCAATTAATATATTTCTACGACGAAAATTCAACATGTAATGGTGGAAACGTTAATTAATTAAAGGAATAAAATGAACCTTAACATCGTAAAAATAGTGATTGTATGTTTTTTCCTTGGATTAGCTGGTAAGTGCTTTATTTTGTTTTGCTTTATTTTGCTTTTTTATTTCGTTTAATTTTCTTTTTAATCGTTTCTTTGTCTTTTAAATTATATAAAAATTGTATGTTAGTTACATTGTTGTCTATGAAAAAGCAACCACTAACATCCGCATGCGTTATCTAAAAACAAAAAATATAAGCTTGTTTCATTAATTTTCTTGTCTAGAAGGTAAAAAAAGGCCCCACCTCTAGACCCGATTAAGGTACATTAAGATCGGGTCGATAAAAACATGTTTTGACCAATTCTTAACAGTACAGAGCGATGCTTTACTTGTTGTATTTACACATTGAACGCAAAATCATACTTAACACAATTATTATTAGTCAATTATATTTTCATTCATTTAGATTCTTGAATGTTTCAGTTGAAAATTGTTTGTGTTTACTTTCTATCGCCAGTTTGTGTTGATGTCAGCAACGCATTTACTCAAAGTGTAAATAAAAGCTCAAAATTGATTCGTCAAATTAACAACCAAAAAATCCAGTTAACTACCAGACCTAGCTTTTTATAACTGGTTTTTAAAATTATTTTTAATAATATATATATAGTATGTAAGTAGTAATACCCAGTTTATACCTGTTTGAAATTAAAGCATGTGACGTAAGCTGATTAATCTGGCTATAAATAAATAATGATTCTATCATAATAAACATTGATACACAACTCCTTAGTTTTCGTAAATACAAGAGTAGTTAAATCTTATTGACACAATTAAATGTTATACGTAATTAGTTATTATAAGACACAAAAAATGGAATGGGGAAACTTGCACAATAACCTGTTTTCAGAGAGAAGTAAAATGCACTGTCAAGGTTCACAGGACATATCTGTCTTTTATAATTTTTGTGGGCCTCGGTGGCCGAGTTGTAAAGATAGTTCGACTACTATTGATCACGTGGTCTGTCAACACTGAGTCTGCGGGTTCGATTCTCACTGCAGGAAGGTAGTACTCGATTCCAATCTTAATTGACAAGGATTGCCAGTTCCTACCGCAGGTCGGGGGGTTTTCTCCGGGTACTCTGCTTCCTTCCCCAATAAAAACTGGACGCCATGATATAGATGAAAAAATTGCTGAAAGTGGCGTAAAACACCATCAAACAAACAAACAATATACCTTTTGCCCAGTCAATACTACATGAGCATTTTCAGAGATAGAAAATGACAGCTTTGAACGACAAAAACAAAACTGCTCATGTTTTATAAAACTGTATGCGTTACATAAGCATGTAGGAAAATCAATTGGGCGGAGTGAATATCAAAAATGTTATCAGGAGTGATGCAAAATGCATCTTATTAAACGAGTGCGTTAAACTTCCACGCACGAGTTTAATCTGACGCATTCGCCGACATGCAAAACGAATTTTATCGCATTTTAATTGTAAATCCTAAATTTAATGTGTGTTTGAAAGGCGTTTAACGCCATTTTCAGTATTTCTTTTCAGCTATATCATGGCGTCCAGTTTTTATTGAGGGAGGAAAGGGAAGTACCCGGAGAAAAACCCCCAACCTTCGATAGAAAAACTGGAAATTCTTTTAAATTAAGACTGGAAAAGAGCTAACCCTGACGCAGTGAGATTCGTACCCGCAACCTCAGTGTTGACAGATCGCGTGATCAATAGTAGACGAACTACCTTACATTAACCAATCGACCACCGACAAATGACCGAGGCTCTGTAACTCGAAAATAAAAATAAATGACTATTTTCTACGGAAAGCTTCTGACTTAACTTCATACTTTATAGTTCAGACTTCTGACTTCATACTTAAATGTTAAAACATCTCGTTTCGTACTTCTGACTTCATACTTCTAAGTTCAACGCGCAGACTTCAGAATTCAGACTTCGGAATTTTCCGAAGTGATAAGTCTGAATTCTGAGCTTTGAACTTAGAAGTATGAAGTCAGAAGTATGAACCGAGAAGTTTTAACATTGAAGTATAAAGTCAGAAGTCTGAAGAATGAAGATACCTCGCGCTTTCCGTAATTTTCCCATTAGATTCCAGCGATGTTCTTCACGGGTAAAGTGCGATATTTAATCTATATAATAAACACAATTATTATTTTCAAACGTTTTTCCTTTTAATGGCTATGAAACGTTATGTAGATGCTGCCTGTTCGGATTTCCCGTCAGTTTTCGATGGATCCTGGTACGACAGTCAATACCACGAAGAAAACACGAAAGGCATGATCACATTCTCACAGAGTCAGAAAAGGATCACAACTGGATGGTACATAAACTGTTTTGGATTTACGATGAATTCGTTCTCATGTGTTCTTAGTTCAAGCGGTCTATTAGTTTTTCAGTAAGTTTGTTGTAGATATTCAGTTATAATTAATGTTATTAATAAAAAGTCTGAATTTTATGTTTTTAATAAATGAGTCATTACTTGCATATACAAATTAACAATGTAGTTTACTCGTCGCACATGACTAGAAAGCAAACGATACACAAACAGGCTTCTTGTACTAGATAAGAATTATAGAAAGCAACGGTAATTGACAAGGATTGCCAGTTTTCCCACCGCAGGTCGGGGGTTTTCTCCGGGTACTCCGGCTTCCTCCCCCAATAAAAACTGGACGCCATGATATAGCTGAAAAATTGCTGAAAGTGGCGTTAAACACCATCAAACAAACAAACAAACATAGAAGGCAACGGTCACATGTATATTTCTTGAAACTATAACGAGGCACATGTTGCCACCTGAATCCTTGAGTAGATTCATGACAATCATCTTGTTATTATTTGATACAATTTATAGTATTATCGCAATGTAAAATGTCCCAATATGTTGTATCAGTATATATCAAAATGAGATCTAATATAATTGCAGAAGTACCTCCCCAGTTAATCTTTTTGGTGTAAATTATTATTTTGTTGTGTGTATTGCAATAACCAAGCAGACTCCGTACAGCTACATGTACTACAGACGAGGAGGTGAGTTGTTTATCTTAGCTTCTTTTTCAACCAATAGTGAAAACCAAATGTTTAATTTCTCTTAAAATCTCCTTTCAGTTGCTTTCTTTTTCTATGCATGCACAAAAACTCACCTATCCTAAATTTTACTCAAAATCGCCAAAAATGCAAGTTGTAATAGTAAAACTAATAATTGACGCTTGTAAGTGGTTCAATCAAATTTGATATTATACATAATCTTAATTTTTTTCAAGTTTACTTATACAGAACCAGTTAAAACTACATTGCTTGAATTTGTAAAGTTTCTATAGAATCACGAATGGTGAAAAATACGTATTTATAATCAAATATATTAATGGAGGAACCAAGAATTAATGATTTAACAGTGAACTTAGATGTCGTTTCTTACGAATTGATACAATTTTCAGCATTAAATGAGGAGAGTTGCAGATTAACAGTGGTTCCATTTGGTGAAACCTTATCAACATCCACGTCCACTTACTGTACCGGAACTGCAAACACAGAAGATTTTGGTATTCTAGTACAAGATGGTAAGAATATATCACAAATTAAGGCATGCTAATGGATTTTAAACAGTAGCGTATAAATGCGAGATATTAGAGAAATCCAATACTTAAACATTTGCGAGGAAATTATACTTGAGTAGAAAACTGCCTGCACACTCTTCCGATAGTAGAACTTTTATGATTGTAAATATTAACTACTACTATTAATAAACAGTCGAATTTTGGTATGTTGAACTCGAATCCCCCAATCACTATTGATTTCAGAACTGTTTTAAAGTCCTGTCATTTATTTCTATATGTCTATTACATTAAACCCTTGTTTCTTGAAAACTCAAACTTATAGAAAGTGCAACATTCACGAATTTCATTAAAATCAACATTTTTTGTTTCGTTTTACATTATTGTTCATATGTAAATTACTAAGAATTCTGTAAAACGTATGCGTTCATAATAACGTTTTTCTCCCAATAAAAAATATCTTCTCATTAGTCAACTAATGACACTGTTAACTCGCTTTATAATTTTATAATATTTATTTATGTTTATGCATGTTGTCTATTTATAAAACTTACATGTGAACGCAAATTTGCATTTATCATCTCATATATTCAATGTTTTTTTGACTTTGTATTTCAATGTTTTCAAGTTATTTCCCGTTAACACAATATCTCTCATTAGTATATTGAAATATGTGAATACAATGCACTTTTATATCTAGAACTATATATAAATGATAAAATTATGTAGGCTGTTCATCCATGTGTAACCTTTTCCCTGATTTTGTACTTAAAACATCATTAAATACCGAACATTACAAATATTTGTATTTAAATTAGTACTGACCAATAACAAAAATCTATTAAAAAATCCTGTCTAGCGCTGGACGTGTAACTTCCAACTACTGAAGGAATGGCCGAGAGAGCTTTGATCACAGTAAATACATGTATTTTGTTTATGCAATAATAAAAACATTAGCATACGTTGTATTTCAAAGTTGGTAGATATTGTCAGCTGATCTGCAACGCATGTTACTTACATAAAATACAAATGATATATTTTTTATTCACAGGTCACTATGGCGACGTAGCTATCACATCACCGAATCCTTTTCTTGGCGTGTCTAAATATTCATTTACCATCGACGACAAAACCTTTAAATGTCCTAACACATCGTTAATGGATGGTTGTACGGATAAAACTGTAGTGAAGTTAAACACCACTCTATGCAATGAAGTACTTTTAGATGCAAGTAAGACAAATAACTTAAACCAAACAGAGTAATCAATGCATAGCACATTATGATTTGTTGTATTTTTTTACCCTCCCCCGTGGGAGACGGTATACATAATCAAATGATGAACAGTCTTCGGAGTAAATGACTGTCTGTTACATGATTTGGTATTTAACTAAATCTGTAATTTTTTTTTCAAATCATTGGTTTACTTCAGGATCGCACTAGTATGTGTATTGAAATTTCGATATATTCTTAAGTTGAATCGGGATAGTATTTTTGTGTAGTAATGTTACGTTCCACATATGATATTTTCTATATCTTTATTTTCGTTCTGATTCAAATAGAACCATACATTTTACAGCATGAGGCTGTAACGGTTCAATCTTGATTCTCGATTATGTTAACATTTAAGCGATGTAATTAGCTATTTGAAGTCACATAGTATTTTGTCTTTTTATACTATCTCTCAGATAACTAATGGAAAATATTTAATTTCATTCGAAATCATCAATAACCCAGGCTAATTTCATTACGCTCCTTGCTCCGTTAACTGTAGCTTCAATCTTGCCAAAATGTTTGTTCCAATAAACACGTTTCATTAGATGAAACAAGTCAAATTGACATCTAGTCAACCAATCAGAAAACTACTTATAGGGCTGTCTTTAAAATAGTGTTGGTGGGTATGGACGCAGATACAATTGTGACAATGTCCCTGTATAAATAGTTGTACATCGGTAATCGATGGGATGAATGAATCTGTTGAATACTTATATGAACTTAGGTTTTGGTACGACACCAAAAAGGTGATTGACTCATTGATGTGATACCGACAATAACACAGACAAACGAGTCAAACGAGTGCTTTTTATACCAATACAATATGTGTTCTTGTTGGTAGATTATATTTGGGCATATGCATGTCACATCATAAAACCAATATATTGACTCGGAACTGACCAGTTGTCTTCATTAGAAATATGCTTGCATTGTAAAAATATGTGTACATAATCCGCTAGGCCCAACATATTAAATCAGTATCTTTCACGGTTCTGTTGTTCAGTCAATCAACCTAAAATAAATAACGTTCTCGGTAAAAACAGATACAATCATAGTAAAGAAAAACTTTGCTATGTTATTTGTACATACTATTTATGTTTATTCTAGACAATCGCCAGTTCTATGCTGTGGCTTATGCCGTATCTGGATCGACGTATTACATCGCTATGATGCATAATAATACAGCTGCAACAACAACGCATCGTTCAACATGTGTGGTAAGACGTTTTTATCTATTCTTGCATGTTTGCAAAAGAATTGTTATGTTTGTTTGTTTGTGTTTAACGCCACTTTCAGCAATTTTTCAGCTATAGCATGGCGTCCAGTTTTTATTGGGGGGAGGAAGCCGGATTACCCGGAGTAACACCCCCGACCTGCGGTTGGAAAACTGACAATCCTTGTCAATTAAGATTGGAGTCGAGTACACCCTGCCTGCAGTGAGAATCGAACCCGCAATCTCAGTGTTGACAGACCACGTGATCAATAGTAGACGAACTACCTTGACCACTCGGCCACCGAGGCCCCAGAATTGTTATGTAAAGAGAGATAACTTAAATGTCTAGTAAAAAAATTCGCATGTAAAAATATTTTTTATGTACACTAAACTTGTGATTAGATGATATAAGTATCCTAAATTACAAAACATCACTCTATTTAACATATTTTTATTTAATATTGTTTGATGAAGTTGATATATTTGCATCGACTTAATGAAATGAGGAAGAATTATGTTTCTTTATGGACATTTTTACAAGCATCAAATTTTAAATGCAATTTAGTTTTAATTATATAATAATAATAATAATAATAATAATAATAATAATAATAATAATAATAATAATAATAATAATAATATACTTTTAAACATGTTAAAACTAAGGGGAACTGATTTCAATAGCATAGACGTTGACTACGAAGTTACATGGTGTTTGATGTAACTGACTATTGGTTTACATTAACGGTTACAGTCTAAACCAGAAATGTAATAAACTCAAGAATTAAATAAAAAAGGTTTTGCATAGCTTAGAGAACATGACCATACTAAGTTGACTGTAACATATTTTAAAAGTTTATTAGATTATTGTTGCATGACGGTTGCTAGATAGCAGGCCCAATGTTTACTGTCAAATCATATGCTCGTCTTCTGACGTGCACATTTTGTACAAAAACATTAAATTCAAACGCGGCTTCTTGCCTCACACATAGTATACGGCATATAAAAAGAAGGCAAAAGAATATTTGCATTTCGGAAACACTTATCACTAAAATTCGACATGCATGGTTAATTGCTGTTGTTACCTTTTTGATGCCTTTGAAGCTGTTTATTGGTATAAATTTTAGATATATACTTAGTGAGAACTTTCATTTGTTTCGTTTCAGGTTGCAACAATATCGGGTTACAATGTAACAGCAAGTACAGATCCTGGAAGTTGTAAAGTAGGTCAAAATGCTACTTCAAGGACATCGAATGCGGCCAGCGTTCTGATCAAAATGAAGGCATATGGTATGTTCCGAAAGTACCAGTTTACAAGCTAGACAGAATTAATGTAAAAAAAGTATTTGGTTATATCAAAGTGTCTACCGTGAATTCTTATTCCATCAAATATTTGAGAGACCAAAAAGCTTGCAAGATGTCGATTGAGGGATTATTTTATGTAGCTTTTTATAGTCCTAACAAAGTGTCCTCGTTAAACCGATGCATTTAAATAAACGAATTTTATATATTTTAAATATTGTTTGGGGTTGAGCGCCACTGATGAGTCTTGGTTGGGCAAAACGCGCGTCTGGCGTAGTAATTTCTGTTATCCAAAATTGGTATCGTTGTTGACATTTTATTTGCAACAAATTGTTCGATGCCCCTAGAGGACTGTTAGTCCCCGAGGGTAGCATAAGCACAGTAGTCACACTTCGGTGCTGACACGAATATCATTGATTCTTTCTGTGATATAATCATTGTCTAAATTAACTGCCCTGAAATTTCGAGAATTATTTTCAATTTTAAATTCTAAGGGTTTCGTTTTTTCATGGTGTAGATAGCCGTAGCCGGATATTGCATAACGCTTTTACACTTTTGAAGATAAGATCTATACATCTTTATCATTTGAATTTTTAAATATTGTTTGCGTTTGAGTGCTACTGATGAGGCTTGGTGAGACGAAGAACGCATCTAGTTAAATTCTATTAACCTTGATAGCGTTGATGACATTTATAGCACTGTTTTCGAGTAACGCGCCCTCATGTTATGGACGGTTAAAAAGAAACTCCCCAAAAATATGCAGGTAATTGTTCAATTTCACCCTGTCACGTGACATAGCCGATTGCATAAATTTGTTGCTCATTATATATAACAGTTGTTTAATGCAATATCCGTTGATAGTAGAAGTTATGTTTTAAAATATGTCTACTTTATTTAGAAATATAAATGAAAATTTTGATAACATATTAATGTATGTTTAATTTAATATTTCAGAAATATGCTGTAAGTACATGTATAATTTGATATTGTTCTCTAACAAATTATTACCATGGGAGACACAGTAAAATGATGAACAGTCTTCGGAGTAAATGACTATCTGTTACATGATTAGGGGGGGGTCACTAAATCTATTAATATTTTGTCATATCATTGGTTTCCGTCAGGATCGCACTAATATGTGTTCTGACATTCGATATGTTCTTTGGATGAATCGAGATTGTAATAGTAATGTTACGTTCCACTTTCAGTACATTGATCAGTTCTCCCTACCGTTTAAAGCTGTTTGAGAAAAATGGAGATATATATTTGTATTTTCGTTCTGATATTGATGCAAACAGAACGATAAATATTTTTACTCATTTTGAACATTTGTTCATGGAATCGTTTTTTGTTTAATTTTTTTTCAAAAAACACGTGTGAAGTGACGAAAGGTATTTAAATCTCTCAAGCATCATTGGTTAATAGTTTAGCGTAAACATCTTCCTTAAATGTATTTCATGTTTAACGTGCCTTTTAACACCTTTTAAAAGGCACGTGATACGTGAAATACATTTGAATATAAAAAATATACAAACAATTCAGGACATCCAAAGAAAACCATAGTAAAGTAATTCTTTTTTTGGAAATTTTATCTACAAGTTTCTATTTCTTACGTCATGTTTAAAAAACAACAAAGAAACTATTATGAAATTCTAAATATTTCTTTATGGCTTTGCATGGACAAAAATCAAAAGAAACTGGTTTTTCATGAAATATCTCGATCGAAAAGCACTGACAACAACAATATAAAATATTATTTATTATTTATCAGTTTCTTGTAATTTTTTCAGATTCATCAGCCTCTAAAACCCGCTCAATGGCATTTTTCAGCCTTACCTTTATAGTACCAGCTGTCTTAGTGTGTATTATCAAACAATTTCTACTTTGAGGTGAGATACCTGTTATACGCTACGTTTTCATTTCTGCTTTATTATTTTGTAATTTATATTGGGGTAAATTATTGCATTTTAAGTCATAAATCAGACACGCTAAACACTAGTATAAAATATACTTGTTGATTGAATATTTGCCTAACTTTCAGTGAACAAAATTATTTTAGCTTTATTCAGAACGACAACAAGATAACAAACAACTATTTCCAAAACCGTCATTTCCAAGGGACACGTTTTTGTTAAAACTCATCAGACCAAATACCGAATATCAGGTCAATATCTCAAAGTATTTAAAAAAAGAGAAGAAAACATGTGTGACAGACAAAAGGTAGTACCGACTGCAAACATAAGCTTCCCTTCTAGGCCGCCAAGTATGGGACTAAACAAAAATAGTTTTGGTTCACCTATTGAGCAGTATCACATTATAAATTCAAGATTAAAATTCTGTGTTATATTTAACAAATTTTCAAAATCCGTGAGCGATTACGTTGTCAAAATATCATCAGACTGAAAGGACATTTAAACTTTATTGGTAGCTTATGCTTGATTCGTATATCAAATGTAGGCCCAATATCGCTTTAAAATAAAAGTCCATGTTATTTTAAAGAAATTCAAGGACTTTAATTTTGTCAAAAACATAAGATGTAAACGAAATTCAAACTGAACTACAACTCATAATGGTTCATTAGTAAAGCAAACGTCAGGCCAATATCTGCAACCGTTTTGGAATACATGCCTGTGACCGACTGACTGCTGAGGCGGGGCGAATAAAACAACGGGAAAAAGGTCCTAGCATCGGAAGCACAATTTTAACTGCTACTGAAAAATTACTGAGTATGTGTGTGGTGGCAATTTAGCATTGTTTAGTGATTCTCTCCTATTCGAAACATACAAAAGGGTTTCATTGTGTACGGAGCCTGGTATTGTCTAAAAACCATGTTACCTACGGTCAGCGTTCAGTCTTTTTATACCCCCCGCAAATTAGTTTGGGGGGTATATAGGAATCACCCTGTCTGTCTATCCGTCTGTCTGTCCGTCTGTCTGTCCGTCCGTCTGTCCACATTCCTTGTACGTGCTTCTCCTCCTTAACCGCTTGACAGATTTAGATGAAACATGAAGGAAGTACATAATATGTAGATGTGCATGAAGAATTTACGTCGCTGTCAGATATTATTCAGGGGAGATAATTGGATTTAAACTTTTTAAAAAAAAGTATTCAGTGCGGGACCTCGTAAACGCAACGCCTCCTAAACCGTTTGACAAATTTTAATGAAACGTTACATGAAGGAAGTACATCATATGTAGATGTGTATGAAATTTTTTTGTCGCTGTCGGATATTATTGAGGGGAAATAATTGGACTTGAAGCGAGGCGGGGGTATCCCTTTGTGAGCGTGCTCACAGTCCACACTTGTTGTCTTATGCCTTGCTGATAACCTCTATCCGACCCTAGATATTTGCTAAGCAGCTTTGTGGGTTGAGCAATGGGTTACCTCTCAGTATAGTATAAAAAGGTATTTCATTTTTCAATAAAAATGAATGTTAAGTAATAATATTAAGTGTTTTGTGTAGACTGAAGACACAGTATTGAATCATTTGTGATTCGTTTATAAATAGGGTATCCGCGACGGTGTATAAATTCGACAGTAACTATAGGCTTAGACTCGAAAGTGAGTAATTCAGTCTATCAGTAAATAATTTAAATTTACGTTGTTTTGGAAATAAAAATATTACTGCCACGTATTAATCTTAAAATGAAATCCGAGCATCTGACATGAATTTTTGCACAATTATAATACTATTTTTTTTTATTGTTTGTTGTTTTACGCCACCTTTAGCGATATCGAGGCAGTTTCAATGCGCTTTAGTTGCCCTTGGAGGCAGTGTGTTAATGGTAAAGCTTACTGCGGAAAGTCAGCCTCGATATACATGTAACAACATAATTGGTGAAATCTAGCAAGTCATGGCATCGTTACAGCCAAAACTTACATGCAACAAATGTATATCGGCTTACTTATGGCAAGTTTGTATTCGAGACTATACTAAAGCATCGGCTTGCTATTCAAACGTAACTCAGTAAAAGTCATTCTTATCGGAATGCTTTGTTCAACTACCTGACCTTTCGTATCAAACTTGTTATCTTTTCATCGGCTTGCGTTCTGTTTAAGCTTACTTTTGACAAGTATCGCAATACTTGTTAAAAGCATGAGCTCACGTTTCTCAAGAACATCACATATGCATACAATTAAAAAAATCGCCTTACTTCTTATTTGAGATTGAATCTATAGTCCCATTATAACTTTAACTTGTTCCCGTCCTGAATATAGCTGAACAACTGCTCGCTGGACGTAAAGCAGACATCCAATCAATCAAAACCGACTATAACAGAATGATTACATATATTATTTACATTTCAGACCTCATAGGAACTCTTATTCGACTCATCATCGTTAATTATTCCTCACGCAAGACCTGTTGAATACATCGAATGGAATACGAGAACTTCACATATTAATGTTGAATCATGTTAGTGGTGGTTTCGTCGGAATTAAACAAATCTTATTTTGTATGTTTATAATTCTTTAATTATGTGTTGAGTGATTGTTTTATCGATGGCTGTCCTAACGAATAGCGAGCAAGAATTTAGTATTTAGTACAGAACAAAACAAAAGCAAAAAACAAAAAAGCAAAAGACAAAAAAAGCAAAATCAAAATTAAAGCAAAAAACAAAACCAAAAAAAAAACCAAAAAGACAAAAACAAAATCAGAGCATCCATATTCGTAAGACGGGAATAGGCTAGGCTGTAGCCCGAATTCTGACAACAATCCAGGTACCCAGAGTGAGAGTGTTGGTTTTATCCATCAACATAACTATAACTCTGTTTTCTGAATAGTTTTTAAATGGTGGAAATATCAATAATGCCGTTAAAACAGCAATCCTTTTTCGTAATTATTTGGTTACTTCTCCTATTAGCGATATCTTTTCACGCCACTGCAAGAAGTAATACTTGCAAAAAGACAGTTCAACTGCTCGGTTATTTTCTTTTAATATATAATATCTTAATTAAGATTTATACACATCACGTTAACAGTAAGTTTCTGAAAACCGAAAAAATTTTTGCTAGAATTTTTTTTACCCAATACTATACGTCTTTGAATTGGTCGCAATACCATCTAGTTCTAGATCTACTGGTAACATACATCGAGTACTACTAAGCTAAAACGTATATTGTTATTACAATTTCTCATTTAATAAACCATCTTAAAAATGGTTACACGCAGAATTTAGAACCTTAGTCGACTATTACACACATGAAGTTTGATCACCTGAGTACATGGAATTGTACACTTGTTTTATATATATCTACGATTTACGAAAATTTGATTTGGTAAGCGAAATAAAATTGGAAGGCAAAACTAATGGTAATTAGTAACTGCAGTCAGGGTATGGCAACCTGCCTTGGTATCAATCAATCAATAAATCAATCAATCAATAAATCAATCAATCAACCAATCAATCAATCAATCAATCAACCACCTCAATGCCATCGTGATAAAGTCAGATAAAGCTTGTATAAGAAGGCCACCAGTGCAGTCTAGTTTAACGGCAGTATGAGGCGCGATTAAGGATGACAGTTTTACTCATGTAAGTCTGTCTGCTTTAGCTACTCGTTTAATTATCATCCTTGATAAAAAACGAGCTGGAAAAACATGGAAGAAGTGTCAGCATAGGAGCCAAACCAAATTTACCTTTTTGCCGACAACATGTATAGCCTTGCAGGAAATAAAGACACGCTAATAACTTGAACAATGACATAACTTTTGAAGACTTTAGCTACACGAAATCTGATATTATTATCCACAACTCGCACGCATGCATTAATATTGAGATTACCAATGTTAGTATCAGTCTAAGCTATGAATTGAGGGCGACGGTCATATCAGATGTCCTACATTCTTGCCAATACCGGTGTTTCTTTATCCCTCACCTGTCACAATATATCCGAGATATTTGAATCTGTGTACGGTTATAAGGCATTGATACTCCAAGCCGTTTTTCAATAAACTAGGGTATTTGTTTAGTGCTGATACATATTTATATTCACAATAGTTACATAAGCCAATTAGCTATGGCCCGATGCATATGGTAGTTTAAAGCATTGACCTTGGTAATGTGTAACATAATGAGCGGAGTTGAAGGGAATTTAACGTTGGTTAGAAAATCAGTGGTGTTGGATTTCGTCATGTATAGCAATCACAATACATTCTCAATTGTTGCCCTTAAACTATGCCGATTATTTGCCTTACGCAGACTATATTGCGCGTCTTAGAACTATTAAAATAAACCATTAAATCTTTGAAACCCTAAGCGTTTTTTGCCACATATATTTGAATAGTTTCTGAAAACGAAAACGAAAAGCAAAGCATAAGACACGTATAAACATGATAATTCAATTAATGGTCCATTGGTCGATGGATGTATTTTTTACTGAATAATTTTGAACTAGTTGGATAACAAGTTGCCCAAGTTGTTCTTGATTTTTCGGGCTGGTAGGCAACAATGTACATCAATCTTAGAATATACTTTGAGCTACATGGAAGCTTAAATTTTGATGTACACTTTATATTTGAGTACGAAAATGTTCAAATTGTAAGCTTGTACGGAAGGCGATATTTCGTTGCACCTTGAATCGAGCTATTACATACAAATAGACTAGTTGACGTTTTCAACAAGACTGTCTGTAACGTGGGACTTGTTGATTGCGACTGGTATACCATCGGCATATCCACATTGGAACACGTTGCCTGGATCGGTTGTTGACAAGACGGCATGCATGAATGTGTAAATCTGTTCAATTGCGAATTTGAATTCTGTCTGTTGAACGCTTACATTAGTAGACCTAACAAAGAGGTTAGAGGACTTTTACGATAAGATTTCCGATATATTTCTGCATAAATTCAAATATTTGACTATTTGTTCATTACCAATGTTCTTAAATTTGGAAAATTGAAGCTTACTATGATGCCAATAATTTTAAATTCCGGTTAAATCAGTTGAATATGCATGAAGTATTAAGAAATGATTTTCATTAAGATTATAACACTTCATTTAAGTATATGAAGATACTTGTTTGAGCTCAAAAATAATATAAATAGAATCGGAAAGTGTCGATAGGAAAACACACATGGGCATATGTTCACTGTTATGTGGTTACAATGCATTTGTTTTCAAGGATAAATGTTTCTCTTAACTAACGCATAAACATATATATATGGCATTTCATACTTGTGCGTAATATTATCATCAATAACTTTTTTATTTCTACATCAACGAAGGGTACAATAAATTCATGTTTGTCTCATTTTTAAGCTTTTTTCCAGCGTAAGAGATGCAAGCCCACTTCATCACGCTGCATCTGCCGAAATTGTTGGCTTCAACGACACAATTGTGTCCAAATCGTTCGTTTCGTCGTCTCTAGATCTGAATTCGGCCATCTCTCTTTTCTAGCAAAAAGCGAGAGTAGTCTTTGAACCACACACTTCTCCAGTTTCACACTTCCAATCCTCGAACAATATAACACCATCGTACCCTTGCCTGGCGATGTTGGCGTCTCAAAATTGCTTCAAAGGATAGTCTTCTGGCGCAATCGATTACGGATGGGCTGGGCAGAAACTCTCTGCATGCCAGGAATGTTATTGGCAGAAAATTATAGTAGGAACGGTCCTGTGGCGTAACAGCCTGGTGTACAGATCTTAGATGTTAGTAGTGATGCGTATACCCGTAAACAAATGACCCTTGAATTTCACGTGCAAAACAAACTAATGTTTGTCAAGCCTCGATTCATGAAATGTTTATAAACTTGCGTGTTAAGGTTTCACGCTTGATTGAATTGAAATGAAGTCCTCGGTAAAATTTCCAATGGGGTTTATTTGTAATCACCAATATTTATTTTCACAGTTTGCTTTTTAATCTTTAAGAAAAAAAATTAAATAAAAATTTGTGTTGCATTTCTGTTTTGGGAGAGTATACAAGCACATTTCCTAATTTCCTGTTTTTCTATTAAACTGTCTAAACCCGTGGCATTTATTTGTGCTATTTATGAAATAATAATATACAGTACAGTAATATTTCATATATTTAACAAAATGTTTGACATCAAGAGTGTCAATACTGCTTCACATCATCAAACGGGTTATAATTTTTAATCCATTTTAGAAAATAAAAAAAATCTAAACGGTTTAGTCATTTATATTGTTTGTTAGTTCATGCACATGCACCCGATTGCAGTGTTTTAAATATTCGTAACGAAGCGAGGTTCAGTCGCATACCTTTTTTTTCGTCGTGTACATTAACAACAGTACAAATCGTTCCTTACGGCGATATGGCTTATCAATGCACTCATGTAAACATAGAACTGAACAAACACATAACAATAAACCCTGCATGTTCAAATCAAAATTTTATTGTTTTTTCTTTTTCATTAGTATTCATGGTTATAAGCAATAACATCAAACAGCACATACCTATGCCATTAATCATTGGAAAAAGAACCAGATATAGCAACTTTTTTTCTAAAACTGTCAGGAGTAGTTCACTCATTTTGTTATAAGACACATGACAAATATTTTTAAACAAACGCGATGTTCAGCGACATATCTATAATAAAAGTACCTCAATATTATCATTTTTGTTATTTTTAAATTTTTATTATAATTAGGTACCAAATCAGCTAAATAAAAATTATTTGACAGTTGCTATTCAAATAAGTTTTTAAGTAAAAATACTCATATATTCTACATTTAAAAACATGCAATTATATTTCACGGATTCTGTTTAGACCGTAAAGGTATAAGTAATATTAGTACTATGCATATTTATTTTTTTACAGGTGACAAACATCTTATCTGATAAAAAACAATAGTAAGAATAAAATAATATTTTTATCAGACTATAGCATTGTGTTCGCTAAATGGGCATTGTATACGAAATTGTGTCTAATTATGTTGTAGCCTTTAAACATTCAATAACATCTAAATACATCGTGCGTGTGGGGATTACGTAATAGTATGAATTGTGTGATTCTGATCAAAATTATAGATCAAAATTGATAATTAAAACTTGGCAAATGTAAACAAACAACATAGACTAATTATAAGAATGTTTTAGCGTGTGTAATTGGGACTACTTAACAGTATGTATGATTTGCTTCTGATCAAACTAACAGATAATTATAGATAATAATAGATAATCAAAACCCTTAAAAAAGTTAACAAACAATATACAATAGTTTAAAGAATGTTTTAGCGTGTGTAAAGTAAATAAGTTATGCGAACGAATTAGCATAACCTTAATTAAAAAAATACAGATTTAGATTACAATTTGCAAAATATTAGCACAGTATGTTTATGCCTTTAAACCATTTTAAGTTGTCTTTTCTCTATACAAATGGTTTGAATATTCTTCTATTTCATGAAACATTTTAAAACAAAAACAACGAGACTAGTTTTTACCTATAAACCATTAGACCGACTGATCATTTCAAATTATGTTCACGTCATTAAGATTTTAATTTAGTTACAGATCCGCGGAACAAACTTTGCGGCAAACATAGACAGAAGTTATAATGTTAAAAAAGAATATCTACAGCACGTTAATTAGTTGTTATAGTACATGGACTTCTAAAACGCTGTGCATCTCTATTTCTACTACAATGCAATCAAAATCTCAAAATAACACTTAAAACTACGAATCATGACACTATTCCTAAATTACCCTGTTCGCAAAACAGAAAATAAAAACTTCATGTATATACAAATTAACTTTCGAGAAGAAAATCAAAACGTCACAATATTGACAGGAAAATCAAAATACTGATCGAAAATTATCGACTTTTTTAGTGAATATTTCGCTTGAATGTGTCAGTTTGTTACTTTTCGAGTTTTTGATTCTATATTTCAAGTTGTCAGCTACATAATTGTGTCAACTCAAGCATACGCTTCCCAGTAGTCTTGCAACCCAAGAGTAAACAGTTCTTTGGCAAGAAAAGGTGAATATCGTCAATCCGACATCTGTATTCCAAACTCTATATACTCTTGATTATTGCGGTAGGTTGATGATTTGCAATTGAGATAAATGTCTTTAAGAAATGCGGGCTCCACAACCACCTTACGCATGGTTTTGAAACCATAAACATATATCGTCATATAAAGAAAATATACAATGTCCGTATCTCAGTTTTAGATTCTGACATTAGGACGATGAATAATAACCATTTTCTTCGGAGTCGGGCAACTATTTCCTGCTTGAACGTTTTTTCTGACATGTCTGGATTTTGGGGCCTCAATAGCAATATCATTTAAGGAAGCTAGTAATCCAATTTTAATCACGTAGCTGTCAACACTGAGGTGACAGGTTCAATTTTCTCTGCGGGACGGTATTCTCGACGGCAATCTAACTTGACAAGGTTGCCATTTTCCTACCAAAGGTAGCGATTTTCCATCGCGTATATAGGTTATTCACCGAATAAAAACTAGAAGCACGATATAGCTGAACAATTGCTGAACCAGTTATATTTATGGTTCCTTTCTTTTTTTGGACATCATAAATTGTTTTCGAGGTTTGTCCTTTAAAATATTAAAACAAAATATGAAAACTTAGACCTAGTAAAGATCTTTAATACAAGCCTTCAGGTTTCATTAATCATGTCACTACAGTGTGTGTTAAGTTGCTGTAGATACTGCTAAAGGAACTAGCGATACTGGTTCAACGCCAGTAGCTTATGCTCTAGTGATTGTCATTTCTCATTTGTTTATCGTGATGTATAATCTTCTATATATATTAATGCACCTGGCTAAGTAACGAATGTAAAAAAATACAATAAAGACATATATTTCAATCAAACATAAAAAAATACGGGTAAACGTACGCCATTCGCGGTCTTCATGCACCTGGCATGACCGCTTGTATAGCTTATATTGAATTGCTAAAGATTTAACGTTAACTAAGAATAAGTATCCTTTAATTTTTTATTGGAAATATATTATTTTAAATGCGAACAATGTTAATACAAATCGCATGTTAACCGAGGGTTTATTGCACTTTATGTTTCAGCTAGAGTGCTTAACATTACATATTTCTTAGGAAACAGTTTTAGAAATTTCTTTCAAACTTTAAAATAGAAAATTATTTTCTAAGCATGTTTTGGGGGCCTCGGTGGCCAATTGGTCAAGGTAGTTCGTCTACTATTGATCACGTGGTCTGTCAACACTGAGATTGCGGGTTCGATTCTCACTGCAGGCAGGGTGTACTCGACTGAAATCTTAATTGACAAGGATGACCAGTTTTCCTACCGCAGGTCGGGGGTTCTCTCCGGGTACTCCGGCTTCCTCCCCCAATAAAAACTGGACGCCATGAAATAGCTGAAAAATTGCTGAAGGTGGCTTTAAAACACCATTCGATCAATCTAAGCATGTTTTGGGCAAAACGGTTTATTGCAAAATGTTATTTATGGGAAAAGACTTAAAGGTGCAATACGTTTGTAAGAAACCTATAATTTCGATATTTCTAAATGATCCTGACGTGGTACATGCATTTTATAATGAAATCGGGGGAGGGAGGGTGGGGGTGGATAAAACCAGGTTTAAAACCAACAACCAAAAATATAGCAACTACAGCAATGGTCCTGACTTTATACAGACATTTGAAAAGGGTAGGTTAAACCAGGTTTTATGGCATGCCAAATATCCCGCGTTTTCCATTACTGTTTTATGCGAGTTAGTTTGTTAATCTGCAATCATGTTTGAGAATATTTTTAGAACAAGGAAATGATATCTATAGTGAATATTATTAAAAGAGCGGACAATTAGCCGTTTCTTGTAACATTGGTTTATAAGTTTATCTCGAAGAAAGTAATGATGTTAACAAAAAATAGTATACTTGCTACAAACTCGTGTAAAATGTTGAAATAGATACACTCTATTCGTGAGAAGCTGGAATATAGCTTAATTAAAACAATAGCGTAATAAAAAAAACAAAATAATAATTTGAAATTAAAAGAGTCTCGATGACGTTCATCGTAAATTCTTGTTCTAAGATGGTCGTTGGTGTCATATTCGAGGTGTAAGTCTAAAATGATAAAGCTGTTTCTCTAGTTTCCAGCTCTGAATATATATCAACAGAGGTCACAACCGTTAATTTCGAAAGGTATAGAAAAACACGAATGTACGTTTGTACTTGTTATTGCTCATTTGAACTGATGAATGGAAAAGCCATAGCTTCATAAGAAAGCCGTTTATAATTTTTTTTGTTGCAAAACGAATTATTGTAAAACGCTGTGTCATTTGAAATCTGTGAACCGGTAATTGAACTTTGACTTCATTAAATAAAAGCATTTAAATTCTAGCTTTGTTACAAACTGGTTTAGTTTACCAAGATTGCTTTTGAAATATTCACCGGTAGCTGTATATGAATGATAACGACTCAAACGCCGTATTATTACCGTATAATGTTCATATTTCAAACAATGACATTAATACAAATACATTATATTACTGATAGGAATAATATGAATCTGAATTTCTTAAAAATTGTGATTTCTTTATATATTGTTCTTAGTTCAGTAGTTAAGTTTTTGTTATTGTTATTTTGTTATATTTTTGCGTTTTTATTTTTTTTTATAAATAACGTTCTTAAATTTTACATGCTGTTTATTTCGTTAGTAATTGACCCGAGTTCAAATCAATTCATTTGAAACTAGCCGCTCATTTTACTTAAAAAAAGATGTTTCCAAGTTATTTAAAATATTGTTTTAAATATTTTACATGCAACATTTGAAATTTAAGTTGAAAATGTGGCGGATTTAAATATGTTTCTGTTTCTGTGTCCTGTTTAACAAAATGTCGTAAAACTTGTGACCAGTCGTTACTTGCACTGTCTGTATAAGATTAACACCGTACGATTTTTTGTGAAAATAGGGAGAGAAACTAAGGAATGACAAATTATTCATTTTCAAATACGCCAACATGCTTTGACGCATTTGAAACGACCGCTTGAATCTTCCCCCGCGAACATAAAACGAACATAAAGAAATTAAAACAACTTGCTTAAGACGTCGGATACTTGACATGAAAATTATAACAAGTACAACTGTGTAAGGACAATAATTGGTTCAAACAGACCGATGGAAGTATACAGACATGGACGGTTTATATATACCAAATGACGGTGCATGTCACAAACGTCGAAAATTGTGTAGACTTATTCAAAACTTTGAAATTTAAAACATGTAATGCGATCTTAAGGTTTATGGAAACAAGATGAACTGATGTTTATGTGTATTTGTCTGCTCATAGAGCAAGGTTTATGGAAATAAATAAGTAAGTGAACTGTAATTTATGATAATACAACTTTGTTCGCAAATTAATTAGGTTTCGACAGTAAAGGAATTGCGAAAGTTACAAGATAAGGTGTATTCAACAACTAGCTTTAGGTTCAAAACGTACTTTTTAAAAGGGTTTTATTTAACTTTTGCCAAACAAGCACCACAAAAGAAAAACACTGACATCGTTGAATGGCAATGGACAAGCAAAAATCTTATTCAATAAGTCTTTCCTGACGATGTGATTAATAACAATCATTAAATGGAATGACTTATAAAAACTTTATGCGTAAAGGTATACAACTAAAAAAAATATATTTCCTCGTACAGATGCTGTCTGTTCGGAGTTCCCATCTGTTTTCAATCTGGATCTTGGAATAACAGTCAATTCGACAAAGAAATCACTAAAGGCATATAATCCCCTCATCGAGAAAAAATATTCCGTATGTCTATATAATAAACAAATTATATTGAATTTCAAGCTTTATATATTTAATTGGATATGTACTTATATGTAGATGCTGCCTGTTCGGATTTCCCGTCTGTTTTCAATGGATCCTGGTACGACAGTCAATACCACGAAGAAACCACGAAAGGCATGATCACATTCTCGCCAAGTCAGAAAAAGATCACAACTGGATGGTACATAAACTGTTATGGATTTACGATGAATTCGTTCTCATGTGTACTTAGTTCTAATGGTCTATTATTTTTTCAGTAAGTTTTTTGTAAATATTCAGTTATACTTAATGTAATTAATAAGAAGTTAGAATTTAAAATTTTTAACTTATAAGGTTTTTGCATGCAGATACGAACTAGCAGGTATTTAATCCCGGCACACGAACAGACTGCAAATCATATACAAACAAATAAATCTATTAATTCAAAATTTGAAATATAGTAGTGAATATTTTAATTTTTTTTATGCGTAATAATGCAGAAAATTTTAAAATTATCACAGGATATATATGATTTTATTGCCAAATTTGTAAGTTAAGCTCTCCGCTTGACCATTAATTGAGATGAAGATTATTGAGTTTCAAAAAAAAACATCATTTTCATATCAGACAATGTTACGATATGACAGCGCAATTGTATATCATATAATCCAATAGAGTAAATGCATACATATATCTTACAAAGCCTTACCATAATCCAATCTGCAAAAAGTCTATTGTAAATCTACGGACGGTTACAGCTAGGCATGTAATTGCATTCCGGAGAAAACTGATACTGTACATGCTGATATCAGCACGGTATGTCGAGTTTGTTAAACATGAGTAAATTCACAATAATCCTCTTGTAATTATTTTATACAACTTATACTATTATCGCATTTTAAAATGTGCCAATATTTTGTATAAGTATATCAAAATTTGATCTTATATGATTGTGATAATTGCAGAAGTACCTCCTCAGTTAATCTTTTTGGCGTAAATTATTATTTTGTTGTGTGTATTGCAATAACCAAGCAAACTCCGCACAGAAACAGTTAAAACTACATTGTTTTAATTTGAAAAGTTTCTATATAAGCACGTATGGTGAAAAACACGTATTTATAATCATTTTATGAACAAATAAAGAATTAATGATTTAACATTGAACTAAGATGTCGTTTCTTACAATTTTTAGAATTAAATGAGGACAGTTGCAGATTAACACTTGTTGAATTTCATGAAACCTTATCAACATCCACGTCCACTTACTGTACCGGAACTGCAAGCACAGAAGATTTTGGTATTCTCGTACAAGATGGTAAGAATATAACAATTAAGCAAACTGTTTGCACACCCATTGGGGAAGGAAGCCGGAGAATCCGGAGAAAAAGACTGTGGTAGAAAACTGCCATTCCTTGTCAATCGCACCCTGCCCACAATGAGACTCAAACCAGTAACATCAGTGTTGATATACCACGCGATTAATAGTAGACGATCTACCGCAACCACTTGGCCACCGTGGCCCCTTGTAAATCTGAACTACCGTTAACATACATACGAATTTCGGCAGATTGAATTCGCATCACTGAAGCACTATTGATTTTTGAACTATTTTAAAGCCCTGTCAATTATTTGTTATATGTCTTTTACATTTAACCCTGTTTCAAGATAATTCAAACTGATGAAAAGTCCAACAGCCAAGAATTTCATTGGAATCAAACATCTCTTTTCGTTTACCATCAACCATTATGTAATTTTAAATCCCTATCTTCTCATCATTCACATAAAGACACGGCAACTCGCATTATAAAGTTAAAATATATTTATATTTGCGTATGTGCATTTTGTCTATTATGGAAGCAAAGATTCATTTATTTGCTTATACGTGTATATTCAATGTTTCTATATTTCGAACAAATTGTGTTATTTAAGTATTAAATCATGATAGATATGGTAATGTACTCATTTTGAACAGGTTGCCGACCCTTACATTCAATTATTTTGTACCTAGCAATTACGAGGTATAAAATTCGAATATAAACATCCATCCTATGACATAATTCTACTCTAATAGAAACAAAAAAAATCTTCTTGAATGTTTTGTTCGGTCTAGGTACTCGGCATTGCTTTGAACTCTTCCAGTTAAACTATATATAATTCGCTTCTTTAAATATATTTCTCTATGAATATAATTACCATACCTTCAATCAAGCTAATTTAAGCACTGGATTAAAAGTCACATTGTTGTCACGTGACTTTTTGTTCAAAATGAAAGTGAAATGTCGGAATGCAATGGTATCGATGGAAATGAGCTTAGAGATGGACTTAAATCATTTTGATTGAATGTATGATGATTATATTCATAGAGAAAAATATCTAAAAATGCTAATTATATATAGTTTAACTGGACGAAAATGTTTGTTAACATGTGGACACGATGAAATTTGCCGCCCCAGACCTGTGTCGCAAAATCCGCTGTTTTGCTTATGGAGAGCTCTCTGACGTCCCACGCAAGAAAAAAACATTGGACTGCCGAGGATTCTAGGACTATGGAGCATGCTGCCGTGTTTGTAGCGACAATAGTTATAATCTTTCAATTAACATTCAAATGATTTGTGACAACAAACAGATAATACACAAGAGCCCTAAAAAATTTCGAGTGTACGTATATACAAGTTCTTATTATTGTTAGACAAAAAGTGAAAACAGTTGATGCAGTAATACGATTTAGAACACTTGTTAAACGATACAGATTTTTACCATATACGCATGCGTTAAAGGTGGATATACGGACAATATAGGGGCCTCGGTGGCCGAGTGGTCAAGGTAGTTCGTCAACTATTGATCACGTGGTCTGTCAACACTGAGATTACGGGTTCGATTCCCACTGCAGGCAGGGTGTACTCGACTCCAATCTTAATTGACAAGGATTACCAGTTTTCCTACCGCAGGTCGGGGGTTCTCTCCGGGTACTCCGGCTTCCTCCTCCAATAAAAACTGGACGCCATGAAATAGCTGAAAAATTGCTGAAAGTGGCGTTAAAACACCATTCAAACAAACAAACAAACAAACGGACAATATATTAGTTGACGATATTAGGACGTCATATTAGAACTATTCTCAACAAAACTACCTTTAATGTTTGAAATATATGAATTTTTTTAACCTTTATATCTAAAACTAAATAAAAATTAATAATACATTTATGTAGTCTTTGCATCAGTGTGTAGATTTTTCATGATTTTGCACATAAAACATCACATGCTAAATAATTAGTGTTGCAATTAACATTGACAAATAAAAATAAATGTGCGATGCATTTTTAAGCAACCGGATCATCCTCAGATATTTCCGCATATCGCGGAAAAGTGTCACTTTCCCGACTTTTTAAGGAGTACTGAGAAGATAATAGTAAATATACAGGTAATGCAATTATAAAGCCATTAGAATACGTTGTATTTTATGGTAAGTAAATACCGAGATAACGTCATCTGCTAAGAAACAAGTTATATTACTTACATTATGTATAAACTATTTTTATTGACAGGTCACTATGGTGATGTAGCTATCACATTACCTAAACCTTTCCTCAGTGTGTCTTAATATTTGTTTACCAGCGACGACAGTACTGTTAAATGTTCTGACACATCTTTAATGGATGGTTGTACGGATAAAACTGTAGTGAAGTTAAACACCACACTATGCAATGAAGTACTTTTAGATGCAAGTAAGACAAATAACTCAAACCAAACAGAATATTTAATAATGCATAGCATATTGTGATTTTGTTGTATTTTGTTTTAATTATTACTATTTACGCACCGTTTCCAATAACAAATGAAACAAATGCTGAAATTAACGTTTTATTCCATTCAATCAGGTTCAGCAAGAGTTTGTAACATTTCAGTCTTAATTGATTATGCTAACATTTGAACGATATAATAAGCGACTTAACGACACATAAAAGACTGAACGAGACTTTTGTCCTCAAAACAATCTCTCGACAAGAAAAGATATGGTTGTAACCATATCGGGGAAACTCAATTAAAGTAATTGGAGGATTAAAACAAGAAGTCAGTTTGTATTGTTATATCTGATAAATGTTCTATAATGAAAATAGAAATTGTGTAATTAATACTATAATCAACAATAACAGTAAAGAATAAAAAGCTTCGCCGAGCGCAGCATGTTACGACCGCAACATGTTGAACCTTAGTCCGAGAATCCTCTGCCGTCCAACGCTTTTATTATTATTTTTTTTGCGTCCGACGCAAAAAAAAAATAATAAAAGCGTTGGACGGCAGAGGATTCTCGGACTAGTTGAACCTGTACGTTTGAGGCCCAATATGGAAAGTCAATTGCTTTTGACATATGCAGCCTTATAGTGGACTTAGTTAACATTTTTGGACATTTGAATTATTTAAAGTAAAAGGATACAGGAAATTGAGACCTGTATAAAAAAAAATTTAATTAAATAATTTATTTCTATATGATGCGACAACAACAAAATAACTGGAAAATTAAAAGTGCATAAAACCAATAATAAGACAATGCTAAAGTAGAAACGTTTTCATCATTTAAATGTTCGACAGGAATTACAGATTCGTAATACTTCCCTCATCAAGTCGGTGTGCAATCTTTGTCCCAAATTATTCATTCATGACATTTGTACCGTTTGTTAAATCTGCAATCCCAATTGAGCTAAAGGACTGGTTATCGTTTGTTTTAAAAATATTCGAAATTCTTAATACATTGATTTATGTGTTATTTTTATTTTGCAAAGATGTACATGTGAAAATCTTGTTTACTGTTATTCATCATGATGATCAGCTGTGCCATGGAATATTAACGATTTACATCACGAAAATTGTTTAATACACCATTAAAACAGTAGCAAGAAATTTATTATTGTTGGACATATTTACAATGCGTTAATTATATAATTAAATTCAGATGAGAGCAGATTTAATGTGTATTTATGATAATAGTACGATTCAACACATTTACAATAAATGGTTATGACACATAATCACGTGCACATAATGTAATGAATACAACAATATGATCATTCACCTAGCCAGCTTGATCGCGTAAGAATATATGAACAGAATTGTATTTTAATTCAAATGCAAATAACCAAAGTATTACATTTCGAAATACAAAATATACTGTTTTTCACCTGAAAAATAATCAAAACAATATTACAGATAGAAAGTACTTACTTCGGTAAATGCAAACATTGAACTATATTATCGCGCAATAGCTCAGTAAACCGTACCTGAAATTAGTTATAACGCCACGTGTGATACAATGCAATGATTTGAGTTATGATAACTAAGAATACAATGTGTTTCGTTCCATTCGACATCGTCAATAGATTACGTGATCTGTCAACACTAATGTATGCGGGTTCGTGTCTCACTGCGAGCAGATGTACTCGACTCCAATCTTAATTGGCAAGGATTGCCAGTTTTCCTACCGAAGGTCGAGGGTTCTTTCCGGGTACTTCGGCTTCCTCCTCAATAAACACTGAACGCCATGAAATTGCTGACGAATTGCTGAAAGTGGCGTTAAACATTATTCAAAGACCATCGTCTATAACCTAGACTGATTCGGTTACGTTCCTTGCTCCTCTTACTGTAGCCTTATTCTTACAAAGAACGTGTTCCAATGAACGTGTTTCATATAATGAATCAAGTGTGCATGGCATCTTTTCGGAAAGAGTGATGACCTACAATTGTGACAATGTAATATCCACGCAAAGGCTTCTGTGTATCCTATGTCAACCACAATCTCGGAACCAGTTATGTTTTATGTGCAGAAGAGTGGTGACAGTGTACCTCCAAAAAGAGTTGGAAGTCGTAAATCGTTTTGATTAATGAATTTGTTGACTATTTTTATGAACTAAGGTTTTTGCTACGAAACACAACGATTAAAGTGTCATTAAATTAAATAATCGGTGTGTTACCGATTGGAGCGTCAATCGTGTGCTCAGTTATAAGAGTACATATTTTTTTGTTGTTAGATACAATTAGGTAATTTATTCATGTCACATCACAATAACATTATTTTCACTCGAAACTTACCCGTTTATAAGTCTTTATAGTAAAACTGTCTAAATTATAAAAATATGTGTATTATTATCTAGATAATATTATCTTTTAGATTCTTTTACATTGTTCAATCAGTCTACCTATAATACATAACCGTTCTCGTTAGAAACAGCTACACTCGAAGTAAAGAAAAACGTTGCTATGTTATTTGCACATACCATTTTTGTTTATTCTAGACACTCGCCAGTTCTACATGTATAATGTGGCTTATGCCGTATCTGGATCGACGTATTACATACATGTAGCGATGATGCATAATAATACAGTTGTAACAACAACGCATCGTTTAACGTGTGTGGTAAGACGTTTTTATTTTTGTATGAAAACAATTTTTGACAAACATGATATATATAACAAGAGAAGATATGGTTGAACCATATCGGGGAAACTCAATTAAAGTAAATGGAGGATTAAAACAGGAACCCATTTTGTATTGTAATATGAGAGATTATTAAAATACAAATACAAATACAAATATAAATAATTTTATTGGCTCAAACTCATCTACAATAAATAGTGTAATGGAAAATAATATATAACATCACATGTAATGTAACGTAAATTACCGTTACATACATTAACATTACGTACATTATATGTTACGTACAATAAAGGCACTGCATTTTAAATTATTTTGCCTTTAGGTGCTAAATATAAGTAATATATTAATGATGTTCTGAAGTGCTTTTCAATGTATTTTAGGGGGGCCTCGGTGGCCGAGTGGTCAAGGTAGTTCGTCTACTATTGATCACGTGGTTTGTCAACACTGAGATTGCGGGTTCGATTCTCACTGCAGGCAGGGTGTACTCGACTCCAATCTTAATTGACAAGGATTGCCAGTTTTCCTACCGCAGGTCGTGGTTTTCTCCGGGTACTCCGGCTTCCTCCCCCAATAAAAACTGGACGCCATGATATAGCTGAAAAATTGCTGAAAGTGGCGTTAAACACCATCAAACAAACAAACAAACAATGTATTTTAGCAGTGATGACACATTATTTAAATGTCTTTAAGTGTTTTAGCGCTCACAAACGGTGTTACGGACCTTAATTTCTTAAACGTGACGCAATAAATTTCGCTGTTTTATTCGTTGCTGACAACAATTTAAATGAAACATAGATAAGCATTTGTTATGATGATAATTGGATTCAACTTGATCTAAAACCAATAAAAGAACGTCAATAAACGTGTATTGGTCATGCTTTATAGAGAAAATAGATTGATTGTTTGATAAAGGTCATCAACAGTTTATATTGTTGAAAATAATTGTAGAAGTTAATAATCTCATCAATTGTTTTGCAAAATAAGACTCTTCTTCTAATTGTTTTTTTTTTAATTTTAATTCTGAAAATTTTATAAAGTTCTTAGCAATCGGTTTATGCACATGAATGCTAGTTTGACGTTTAAAATACATATAATTGCAAATCTTTTGAAACAATTGTAATTACAGCAAAATTAAATCAATAAAAATTGTAACTTGTCGGTATGTTTTCTTTGATTTTCCGAGGACGCGATAACTGCCGATCTTACATTCACATTTTCCCCCACAGAACCACTTGACTATGGTCAATGTATTTTTATTGGTAAACAATATATATATATGTTCTTCGAAAACTTTGCTTTTTTTATTACAGTACTCTTCTCAAAGTTGAGATATTATAATCAAGATGATTATTTCTTGCCTTTCACAATCGTCTATATTTGCATCCCTTTCAGGGGCGTAGCTGCCTATACGCGAGTACGCGGCTGAATCCACATTATTTTAAGAACAAAATTGCAATCTATCCCTGTAATCAATAAACTGTCCATTTCAGTTCTAAATAAACCACTTTAGAATTCTCCAAATTGCACCATTGTTTTCAAAAATATTCCGGGGTGCATACCCGGACCCCACTAGTTCTTTGTGAATCCACATTGTAACTAGTCTAGCTACGCCCCTGCCTTTACAGCATATGATAAAATTTTAAATAAAACAAATTGAAAAAAAACTATTAAACCAAATGGGATACACCTATAACATATAAATCGAACATCTCTGGATATGGGTTTAACGCATACCTTTTCTTGTTATATAATTAAATTCAGATGAGAGCAGATTTAATGTGCATTTATGATAATAGTACGAAATGTTTATTTGTTCAACACATTTACAACACGTGATTTACAATAAATGGTTATGACACATAATCACGTGCACATAATGTAATGAATACAACACTAGCCAGCTTGATCGCGTACGAATATATGAACAGAATTATATTTTTATTCAAATGCAAAGAACAAAATTATTACATTTTGCACTACAAAACATACTGTTTTTCACCTGAAAAATAGTCAAAACAATATTACAGATAGAAAGTACTTACTTCGGTAAATGCAAACATCGAACTAATTATCGCGCAATAGCTCAGTAAACCGTACCTGAAATTAGTTATAACGCCACGTGTGATACAATGCAATGATTTGAGTTATGATAAATACTAACTAAACTGGAGCTTGATAAACATCAGTGTCCGTGCAAGATGCAAGGAGAGACCGTTAAGTGGTAGAGTTTATGATATGGATATGAGTTTTATATTGACGGAATTGCGGACCATAACAAATACATGTCTTGATATTAATCAAATTTAATCAATCTGAAACAAAAATAAATAAATTTAGACGTATATTCCCGTATTTCGTAGTTTCTGTGAAATTTTTATTTGTGATTGCTTGAAGAAATAATATTAGTCACAGGTAGTTGCTTACCTAATACAAGATACACACGGTAAGTACATTGGTATGCCGTAGCAAGCGGTACGGCCTGTACGGTCGGAACCGTACCACTCTAAATTGTTTGTACGGAAAACCGCACCAGTTTTTGTTAATTGAAATAAAAAATGATAGAATTTCATTAAAAAATCTCTCCTTACTTTTTTTCATGCCTGTTTTTAACGGGTCATGTATAAAATTGCCGTTTTAATCTCAATCACTTTTAATGCCAGGAAACTCCCAGAGTGCGGGATTACGCACCATTTAACCCAGAGCTTCTGTGTGCCTTGAGCGGCCACCAGACCCTCTGCCTAAAGACCAGCCCGCTTCACAGGGTGGGAGGGACACTTCGTGTCCCTACTGGTCACATCTCCGTCCGTACCACTATTTTTCTGTGTGCTACGCGTATGATGTTGTCCGAGCACAAGGCACAAGTCCCATATCAAATTTAATTACCAGGTACATGTATATCTTGCATTTCAGAAACTGCCTGTGTAGCGAATATATTCTACCGACTGTCTTCAAACAAAAGTTTTGGAAAATCTTCAATGTCGCCAAAAACTCTTAACTACTAACTTTGTATGGAAAATATGTGATCACAACGAGAAGACAAAAATCCAATCCAGAACGCTGATACTTACAGGCTTAGGGATATTTACAATAATGTTTATTTATGTTGATGAATATATTTATAGGCAATTTAAAAAACTTTATGAAACTGAATATGTTCCAAATGATGTGTTCACATCAATTCGAACCCGAGCATATGGTTTTTTATATATTGATGTGCCACATATCAATAAGCGGTACAGCGACTTTATCTGAAAATCTCAAAATAGATATCACATTTATGCTTAAAGTAACATTAATTTCTTTCATTGTTAATTTTTAATTTCCATAAAAAATATTAATGAGAAACGTATATCTGTTTTATCTCATCAATTTACTAATAGTTAAATTCAAAGTGTTGCTGAAACAAGTTCGATAAAGACAAAACTAATAAATATGAAATATTTAAAAAGGGAGATACAACGTTGACCAAACATTTATATTTTTCAATACTTTTTGACCAGTTATTTCCCAAAAGACAAAACATTATTTCAGGGTCCTTTATTTTTTCCGTTCATAACTAAAACGTATACCAACTGCTTGACATTAAAAAAAATGGAGAAGTCTTCATAAGTTTTGAAAACTTGTATCTCATCCATTTGTTTTTGTTTATGTCAATAAAATATGTTTAAAGTAAATTTAAAAAAAAATGCAAGATGCCATTTAGCGGAATTTTGTAAATCAATTATTTTTATATGACGTCCTTCAAACGCTTTAGAAACAAACCTATATGTAAATATTCAATGAAATATGACTGTTCCAGCCATTTCAAAAATCACACCCTTGTGCCCATGCAGTATTTTGCTTGTCTTTATTATTCCATATTGTACCATTGTATTACTAAAATCCATTAGACAAAATGTTTCCACGATAAGCACTTTGTGTTTTCATTGGACCTTGCGTTGTTAACAACTATTTTCCTGACGTTGAATGGTAAGCGGACAAACTGCGAGACTTTTTTACTGTATGCACAACCGAATTTCAAAATGCCGATAAACTGCTGATAAAAAATTGCACCATTTAGTTCTACAAAAAGAGAACAAAAAGCTCGACCAAATGCGGTAAGCAGTTTTTATTTCTCACACAAAAACAGCAACACAAAGTCACAGACACGGTGACTGATGTAACGAAGCGTCAAATTTGTGGTTCTTTCTTCCGATTATTAAATTATATTGTGAATGTTAATAAATATGTCAGTTTTTTCTACCAATGTTTACACGAGAAAACTAATATAATTTTGTAAAAGGAATGATCTCGGAAATTGGAACAGCCAAAATAAACCTTTACCTTTTTAGACGCGAAATATAAAATTTCTATATTTTCATATCAGAATCGAAATAACACGCGTGGCAAAATATTCATGAATATAATACCTACCCATATTTAAATAATCCATAAAATTGGGGCATCCATAAATTATTTCTAACTTCTAGTAGGTTTTTTTTCTTTTCACTGTACAATCTATTAGAAATAAGCCCTAAAACCCTTATATTTTTACTCTTAATTATATGAATACTTGTGTAAAAAACTAACTACCTGGGAAGTTTTAGGAAAATTCAATAACAAATTATTTTTAGTGCTCCGAACCACCTTAAATGCAAAATCTTAATTATAATCAGTTTGGTCAGATCGTTACATTCAAGCGAATTCAGCTGACAAAAGAACTATAGTGCACAGAAAGATAACTTAAAAATCGTGTGTAAAAATACTTTTCATATACACTAAACATTAGGTGATATTTGAAACCTACATCTCACCCTTTAACATATTTTTTATAGAATATTATACAATTTTATTCAATTAGTTCCCTCAGATGAGGTTGATATATTTTTGTATCGACTTGATGAAGGTATAGAATGAGGATAAAGATTTTTATGGATATTTTTACACGCATCAAATTTCAAATAAAATCTGTAATAAATTCCAGAATTAAATAAAAAAGAGTTTTGCATTGCCCAGAGGAAAACTAATTGCACATGACTTTACTTAGTTGATTGTAACATATTATAGTATATAGTGCTTTAGCACACATCATATGCAAGTATTCTGACGAGCACAATTTGTGGAATAACACCCTAAATTCAAAAAGTGGCTTCTTGCTTCACACATAGTATACGGTATATAAAAAGAATTAATGCTTTTCGGAAACACTTATAAGATCTTCATTACTGTGCTTTTTACTAACATAGTAACACAGTATAGGGCAGCAGCATTACACAACACATTTGGAAATTCGTAAATGTACAAGATACTAATGCTAGCCCTTTAAGTTTCATACGAAACGAGTTTTCGCTAACAATCAACATGTATGGTAAATTGCTGTTATATCTGCAGCTGTTTCGTCGTCAAGAGGTTTACATATTTACTAAATGAGAACTTTCATTTATTACGTTTTAGGTTGCAACAATATCAGGTTACAGTGTTACAGCAAGTACAGATCCCGGAAGTTGTAAAGTAGGTCAAAATTCTACATCAAGGACATCGAATGCGGCCAGCGTTCTTATCAAAATGAAGGCATATGGTATGTTATATTAGAATCTAGACAAGCTAGACATAATTATAATAAAGATTTGGTTATATCTAAGCGTCTACAATGTTTATTACATCAAACAACTGGGAGACCAAAACGCTTGCAAGATGTCGGTTGTGGGGTTATTTTATGCAGGTTTTTATGGACATCACAAAGCGCTATCCGGAACAGAGAACATAACTGGTTCCAAGATATAACCTCTACCACACGTCATCCTCCATTTACTGCGGAACTACATTTGTCGTCTGCTTGTAACGTTTGTAAACAAAGAATGATGTTTGTAAAATAATACACGAGCTCTTTTTTATTTTTATATAGTCTATTTTATACACGTTTGACACAGTTTTACATTGCAAAATACTGCGTTTGTACGCGAAGCATATCTGCCATGAGAGATATCTCTCACAATGTCAACCAATGGTATGGCAGAGGTGATTGTGGTTGACGTAGGATACCCAGAATCCTTTGCGTGGGGATTGATCACAAAGGTCCTCGTTAAACCGATGAATATAAATGAAAGAATGTTAAAGCACTATGAAAGCTTAATGCATCCTCAAGTTATATCAACAGTTCAAAAGAAATCTTCAATCATATGTAGGTAATTGCTAAATTTCAACCTGCTACATGACATAGTCTATTGCATAAATTTGTAGTCTCGATCACACAGACGCATATATAATTGCGTCTGGGATCACGTTGTTGAAATCATTCTACCAATAGTTGGAGACAAACAATCATTCTATATTTAGGGCCATATTTTGTAGACCAAGAAAACCATGAAAACATCTCTACAATTATAACATAACGACACAATGTGCTTCTTACCTGATGGTGCATGACTATAATAATTGTTTATTTAATTCACATAGTGATATTTTCTATAAAACTTTACAAATGTAAGCTTGGTTAAAAAAATGGTATACACTTCTTCGTATGAACAGAAGTAATTTTCTAGACATAAAAATATCATCCAATCAAAAACGTACCCCAACGTTTGGACATAACGATAACGAGTTCAATATAAAGATGAACCCAGACGTACAAATGCAATTAAAGTCTTTGGAGGACAAGGCTAATAAATTTGTCCTTCATTACATAAATGTTGTTTAATGCGATTTTCTGCGATAATAAAAATGATGTTTTAAAAAAAATTCTACTATGTTTAGGAATATAAATGAAAATGCTGATAACATATTTATATATAGTTAATTTAATATTTCAGAAATATGCTGTAAGTATATGAATAATTTGATATTGTAAACTCTAACAACTTATGATGTAGCATACTTTTAACAGGGTACGATTTGTTTTCGATTTAAATGGGTTTATTGCGCCTTTCAATATTTTGTCAGCTTTAAAGCAGGTTTTATTTAGACAGTAGGCCGAAATACATGGTAAAACCGCCGAACATTGACAGAAAAGGGATAAAGTCTTGTCAATTAAGATTAAAATCGAGCGTACCCTGTCTGCAATAAGGTTTAAACCCGCAGCCTTAGTGTTAAAGGCACGTTATCCATAAAATATATTTAAACATAGAATATATACAGACAATACAGCATTGCATTTTCATGACAATATTACATTAGTGGTCATACGACCTTATTATAAGTTCGTCTTTATCAGTTATTAACTTTTCGACCATAAGTTTTATTGTTGATGGACATCAAAAGATAAGCATTTTAAAGTATATTTTGTTTTTGGAAATTCATTGATCCCAAGTTTATTTTCCATACGTCATTACCAATGTTTAAAAGACAACACAGAAATAAGAAAGAAATTTTTAATACTTATTTATGGTTTGCAGATACAAAACAACAAGAGAAAAAAAAACAAAAGAAGCTTGTTTCTCAATAAATATCCCGAAAAAGAATTAACATGCCGAAAATATAACATATCATTTATTGTTCATTAGTTTCTTTTTTCAGATTCGGTAGCCTCTAAAACCCGCTAAATGGCAGTTTTCAGCCTTACCAGTATAGTATCAGCTGTCTTAGTGTGAATTGTCAAACAATTCCTACTGAAGGTGAGAAAATCGGATCGTTCACTATCGGCATTTCATGGCGCAATTATTTCCTCAAAACCCATCAGAACGAAACAAAATTCAAACTTAATCTGTAACTCGTAATGATTGATTGATTGATTAATGGTGTTTAACGCCCGAGCAGCAATATTTCAGCTATATTCAGGCGATGAACATGAAATGGATGATAAAATGAACATGAAATGATAATGAATGAAAATGGGATGGGACACAAGGAAAAATAGGGGTAACGGATTTTAGATTGCCACTGGCAAATGGGAGGATGGATAGGGTCGGGCAATTTAGCCTCCTGTAGCGGGATCGAAATCCCTACTCATAGCGAATACTACAGCAGCGTTCTTTAACGTGCGAGGAACGTGGCATTTTTCCCCAACACGGTGCACTAATATGGTTTGCGGTCAGGTTTTCCGTATTATGGCCTGACAACTCCAGCTTGCCAGGGGTACCCCATTCAACCACCTGGGGCACACATCACAGTCGGTCTTTAGGCCAACCGACCTGACACGCCGGTCAGGGTACTGGGCGCTATTTAGTCGCCTTTTACGACAAGCTAGCGCGACTGCGGTCTATTCTTTTAGCCACCCGGATCCCGCACGGGGCCTCGTAATGATAAACACTAATACTAAATATTTGGTCAATATATTAAAATTTTTTTTAAAAAGCATGACGTACTAAAGGAAGGACGTACTGCAAACGTAAGTTCCCTTACGGTGCCGCCATTAGGGGATTTAACGAAATATTTTGGATTCACCACTTCAGCACGTATAACATCATATATTCAAGTTTAAAATTCCAGAAAACTGTTATATTTAAGAAATGTTCCATGTTGAAAGTCCATATCTTTGTTAAAAAAAATCATCAGAACCAAGGGACATTCAAACTTCATTTGTAGGAAAAAATAGCAAATAACCCTTTGTTGTTTTTATTTGCGTACCAAGTGTCAGCTTAATATAGGCAACCGTTTTTTTAAACAAGTACTATCTTTAAAAAAGATAACCGACGCAGTAAAGATAAATTGAGCTATAGATTGAACTACGAATCGCCTTTATTGTCATACAAATTCCCCGTTTCAATAGACCAGAAATGTTTGATGGAAATTTTTTGGCGGAAGTACTGACGGACAATTATTACTACGTGAATGAAATCATGAACCTATAAATTAACACTAGTCCCAGATGAAACGAGTTTGAAATTATTCATTTATACATGTGTGCCCCCTTTTATTTACGTGTTTTCGATATTAACAGATTGACCAAGCATACAGTTAACCTAAAATTGATAATGTACATACAACTACATGTACTTTGCTGTACATGTACATGTATTCCAGAAAGTTTATTGCTATTATGTATTGAAACCCAATGCCTAAGATATAGAAATGAAGTTTTTCTGCGAGCACCAAAGCAGTTATACAATAATGTAAACAAATTGAATATTAGAAATGTTAAAATGTTCATAGTTTAAAATTTACTGAATAAGCAAAGTATACTTTACAATTAGAGCCACAACTCTCTATCTATGTGTGTACTACGACGGACGCCCAAGAACAATAATACATTTAATTTAATACAGTAAAACCTGTATAAACCGGCTACCTATGGGGCCGAACAATATGGCCGGTTTGGACAGTGGGCCGGTTTGTTAGGATTTGGAAGATCACCGGAAGTGAAGATAAAAAAGGGGGGTTTAAAAGACTACGGACACGTTTGATGCACACTCGTTTTATATGCAACGGAATACATGAAAGAAATATAATTAAATGTATTATATTAAATAAAACTTATAATACACGCTGATATTTTATTGATATATACGAGAGTAATAATTACTCAATAGTTACTGCAAAATACATGTCAGGGGTTCCATGTCTTTTCTCCGTTTTTCTTCGCTCGATAGTGTTCTCTGTTAGTGATTGCCTAAGCAAATGAAACTACAGGTAACGATAATCTTTACTGTTTGCAACGTTTATCATATATGCTATGTGTTGTAGCATATCCTCAGACTTAAATCTTTACGAGATCGTTTGGAGAAGGAGTGTTACTTCATCGTCAAATTTCCGCTCTCCATTTTTACTTTTGAAATTATTGGTTTTGAAAACGAATCACATGTATCAAAAACATCGGTTCATTAATAGGATTCACTTTTGAAAACAATGCAAATTATGAAAATTAAATTAATGGTTATGAAAACAATTCACCTTTGTTGTACGCTTTGGTTCATTAATTAAATACGCCCTCAAGGAGACCTAACAAGTCATGTAAATTACCTTGTTTGTATAGCTATCAATTGATTAAATAAATAAATCTGGTCATGTAAATTATTCGGTTTAAACGGGTAAATTTTAATTGGGAAATGTGTATTGGGACTGGACATAATGGTCGTAATTCGGAATACACGAGGTCCGGTTTATACAGGTTAAATTAACGAAGGACTTTAAGGGGAAAAAATGGGACCTAAATTTTCGACCGGAATCGACAGGGAACCGGTTTATTCAGGGGCCGGTTTTAAAAGGTTTTACTGTATCAACATGAATATAAAATGATTGTTAATTTGTATTTAGAAATTAATTAAAATTTCGTCTCTTCGTCTTTTTTATTCTCCATAAAAGCCCGCTAAAATCCAGCGTGTTAATATGCATTTAATTTGCGCTGTACTTCAAATACAAAATATTTAACATTTTTGTACAAGTTGTTTGATATAAAATTTTACAAACTGCAGCCCATCTCTATCGTTCTTTATACTTAAATTGCACTATGAAATAATTTTATAAACAAACAGACGGTAAAATCTAATTATAATAGTACACAATTTGAAAGGTGAATTACCACCCTGTTCCGAGCCCCTGTCCAATTTACCACCCTGTTCCGAACCCCCGTCCAATTGGTTTGTAACCAATCAAGAAACAGAATTACGAGAGGTGAAGTGTCATGAGGTCAAAGGGTAAAAAGTGAATATAATACCGACTGCGTCGGAAAAAAAGTCCGGAAAAACTGTTATACATGACATTTACTAAGTTCAAGTGCTTTCATTTTGTCAAAATTCATCGGATCTGAACGACATTCAAACTTGATCTATAACTCATAATGGTTGACTCTTCAATCCTACGTCAGGCCAATATCTACAACCGTTATGAAAAAAGTCCTGATAACATATGTGTGACGGTCTGACTGCTGACTGACGGATTGACGGACGGACCCCGATGCTAGCATGGGACTAATAAAACAACGGGAAAAGTGTGGGGGACATCGGATACACAATTTTGACTGCTACTGTATAAGTATGACGTAATTTGTAAGGACGGAGAATTTAGTCTTGTACAGGATACCAAGATCCTCTCCTTTTCAAAATGTAAAAAAATAGTTTAATTTGTATGGCTCGTGGCATTGTCCACTTTTTAAATTATGGTCATTGGTCAGGATTTCTTTACAATAACTTCACAAACCCTAACAAAAGTTAGTCCTCAATCCGCCTCATGGAGACCCGCTAGTCAGCTCTGTGGGTCGAGAACTGGGGACTCTCTCAGTATAGTAAAAAAGGTGTTGCATTCATGTTAAATTATATACTTAGAGCAAATAAACATTTTTTTAAATAACAGCGATTCGTTAATTAATACCATTTTGGCGACAGTGTAATTGAATACTTCTATGCTTCCTGTACGTTCAGCGAGGGAGCAAGTTAAGCATTCATAGTGCGTTATTCAGTCTATCAATCAATAACTCAAATTTACGTTGTTTGGGAAATAAAAAGTATTACTGCAACATATTAAACTTTAAATAAAATCCCTAAGATTTTACTTTAGACAGGAATGTTTGCATGATTATACAATATTTATTGTATTGTTTGTTGTTTTACGCCACTTTTAGCAATATTTAGGCTATTTTAAAGCGCTTAGTTTTGATTTGGGATTTATGGGGCTAATGGTCAAGCATAATTATGTAATGCCAGGCTCGATATAACAACACTATTGGTGATGACTAGCAAGTCATGACAACGTAACTGCCAATGATTACATGCAATAAATGTATACTAAAGTGTAACCGAAACATCAATGGCCGTTCATGCCACAATTGTGATATTTACGTCGGCCTACTTTTGACGGGTATATATTGCAACACTTACACAAAAGCACAAAAGCATAGGCTTACTTTCGAAAATAACTTGATTCATAGTGAAATGTATCGGCTAACGCTTGCTTTTTGTCAATTACGTGAACGTTTGTGTCACAACTGGAATGTTTCCATCGGCTTCATTTTTTCTATAGGCTTACTTTTGAAACGTAAGCCAATTACAAAATATCATGCATTAAACTAAAAACATCGGCTTATTTCTTAATCGAGACATACCAATAAAAACTATGGCCTAACTTTTCTACCACAGAATTGTAACATTTATTATTTATATTTCAGACCCCATCGTTAATTATGCTTCATGCCAGACCTTGTCTAGTCTTTTAATAGAATATGAAAATTGCAAACAATAATGTTGAGTCAAGCTGTACAGATTTTGGAATTAAAAAATCAATTAAAGTTGTATACAAATGAAATAAATAACTACAAAATTGTTATTTTTATGTTTATAAGCTTTAATTATGTGTTGATTTTTGTTATTGCTGTACAGAATGACAGTTCTAAGGTCGATAAAGCAGTACTTTAGCTACATCACTGACGAGTCCAACGTTTGCTTTTTGCAGCGGCTCTAATGTTTCTGCTTTTTTCATAATCCAAAATGTCTTGAATGTGCAATTAGCCCGATTCGTCTGACGGCAATGAGCTAGGGATGTCTTTAGCTGGAGTCCTGATAACTACCCCAAATATCCAGAATGGTTTTTAAATCCATATGATTCATTGACATATCTTTAACTGTCTTCTGAATACCCTACTTCCGCTCTTTTTTAAATTCCGGTAGTATCGATAATGTTGCTACAGTACTTGATATTGAAAACGCAACACTTTTATCAATCCGTCAGCGATCCGTCAGCGTTCCCAAATCCGTCAGCGATCAGTTATCAAGGTAGCACAGTAGTAAATTTTTTGGCTATAGTCGAAAACACTAACATTTCTGTGATTTGCATACCTTTCTAACATTTATCAGCATTTACCTGGATTAGGAAATTAATAAACTTTCATTTACCATTTAAAAAAATATATGCCATATATATCCGTGACCAATTCCTTTTTTCGCTAGTTAGAACATTTTGAGACGCTCCCACTTTTACATGCAATTTCTAATGCAGTGAATGTAAAAATACTACATTGTTTAAAAAATTACCAAAATGTTATCTTGCAAGATTCGAGAAAAATTTTACCACTTTTTAAAACTTAATTGATGCAGGAGCTTACAGCTAAAAAATTGTACACATCTAACCACTATTTACCAAATCAGAACACAACGAAGTATTCAGTACTGTACTTAATGTAGAGTACACAATCTGGTAACTTGTTACTGGTACACATTTACTACTGTTATGCCTATACCAAGTTTGCAAGAGAACCAATTTAGTTAATATTTCTACATCAAGTACATAGGTCATATTTGAATTAAAATCAATAAAAGATATATTGGTATTCAAAGTGTTCTTGACAAATTCTTGTATTCTTTAGCCCTACCCAAGGAGAAAAATTGCATATGTATATAACATGTGTTTGAAGACATCTTCAGAATAAAAACTTGCATATCTGTCACTGCCCCTGCACTTTTAAATAAGAAAATAATATCGAAGTTCTATAACAGATACCTTTTAAATGCACTAGCCTTATATTATACTATTGGCCAGCCCAATCTATGCTGGAACACTAAGACATTGTGGTTTTCAATAGCTGACCACTCCATCTTTAAAACTATGCCATATTGTCCCCTAAATTGTTTCAAAGTGGCTTCAAATTAACAAGATGGTGCTTTTAAACAAGAAAACCTATTAAACAAGTACAAATAAATGAACAAATTTAAATTTAACCTGTTTTATACCTTCAATTAGTGCAAAATAAAAGTACCAATATTTCAGTCAAAGGCTGTTGATAACACTAAATTCCACAAAAATTCTAATTAAGTTAAGGAAATCTGTTTTCTCTTTTAAGTTGGATATTTTGACCCTTATTATGCCTGTACAAACCATCTGTTGAACAGGTTTTGTTAAATCATGTGCATAATAATCACTTTTATAGACAATACATTACCATTTTTGGCTAATTTTTGCTTATTTTGGACTAAAATTTAAAAAATATTTGAACTTGTTCCTATTAATTTGCTTAATTGTGGCCCTAAATTCAGCAATTGGGGACAAAATCTAGTTTTCAGCCAAAGGTTTTCATTGTCATATCAAAACTTTGGGTGAAATTGAGCCAAAGTTCAAACTGATCAGTGCGGTTTGAAATTTACCTTATTTTTGGCCTAATTTTTTTTATCGAAATTTAATTTTATGCCCATGAATATGCCCAATTCATTGCGAAAAGTAAAGATGATCATACAGAAAGAAAGTTAAAATGGGATAAAGACAGGAGAACACTTTCCTGTGATTGTATGTGGTTTTTTAAAATGTGTAATATAGAAAAATGCAAAAAGTGCTGACTTAGCAGTTTTTATAGTGTCCATTAGACAATACCTTCTTTTTGAGTACTGCCTCAGTTAGTTTCAACAAGAAATACCACAATCTATGCAAAAAATAACCTTGATGTACTCTCAGAAATAAAAATCCACAAAACATCATCTGACATATAGGTAGCACAGTAGTAAATGTTTTGGCTATAGTCGAAAACACTAACATTTCTGTGATTTGCATACCTTTCTAACATTGATCAGCAATTCCCTGGACTAGGAAATTAATAAACTTTCATTTACCATTTAAAAAAATATATTCCATATATATCCGTGACCAATTCCTTTTTTTCGCTAGTTAGAACATTTTGAGACGCTCCCACTTTTACATGCAATTTCTAATGCAGTGAATGTAAAAATACTACATTGTTTAAAAAATTACCAAAATTTTATCTTGCAAGATCCGAGAAAAATTTTACCACTTTTTAAAACTTAATTGATGCAGGAGCTTACAGCTAAAAAATTGTACACATCTAACCACTATTTACCAAATCAGAACACAACGAAGTATTCAGTACTGTACTTAATGTAAAAAATTGTACACATCTAACCACTATTTACCAAATCAGAACACAACGAAGTATTCAGTACTGTACTTAATGTAGGGTACACAATCTGGTAACTTGTTACTGGTACACATTTACTACTGTTATGCCTCAATCAGTCAGATTAGTCAAATCGTTCCCAATCCGTCAGATCGTTCCCAATCCGTCCATCCGTCAATTGACAGATTCGGAACGATTTGACTGATCTGACGGATCGATTTGGACTGATCGCTCCAATCTGTCCATTTAACTTCCGGTTAGTGAAATCAATATTTCGAAATGTGAAAATTCGTTTCACTCGCAAATATTAGTATAGAAATGTCAACTGTTATGTCCTCATTTATGGCTCGTTTAACCTAATAATAAGGCTAAAACAGATCTAAAGTTATAAATAATACGAATGGAAATTCCCCTGTTATATATGCATCTGTGACGAAATATAAACATCACATAGTGTCATTTTAGTAACAAAATAATTTAAAAAAACACACACACAATGACGTAAAACAAATTGACCTCGCGTGCCAAGGCGTACGTCTCGTATCTGTCTTCGAAGTTTTTAAAGCGGAAAAAGTCGAGTCTTAAGTTATAAATCATAAATGGAAATTCCCCCAATATATGACTAATGCATCTGTGACGGAATATAAACATCACATAGTGCAATTTTATTTAAAAAAAAAGAAATGGAAAAAACACACACACAATGAACTAAAAAAATATTTGACCTCGCGTGACAAGGCGTACATCTCGTATTTGACTTCGAAATTTTTTAAAGCGAAAAAAGCGAGAAAGACGAAGGCGGAATAGTAACATTTTTTTTTCACGTCGCGCTTTCGCGTTAGCATTATTTGTATGTATGATTGAAGTTAGTTTAACACTATTTTCAAACATTATATTAGTCTATTTAATATGGTGTCGAGTGTTTATAAGGAAGAGCTGCAGTACCCAACGAAACAGCAGACCTTCGACAGGAAAACTGGTTCTCTTTGCAAATTTAGGGATGAGTCGAGCACACCTTCTCGCTGTAAGGGTCGAACAGACAACTCGGTGATCAATACTAGATTACTGCTACCTTAACCACTGCGGTCGAGGTTTTTTATTATAAACGCGTAAAAAGATCATTAGTCGTGGTTTGATCAGATTTCTTTTTGTGCCACAATTCCTACGAATTCCGGTGTATAATACTGAGAAAGATTTACGACAAAAGCGAATACATCTATTTATATATTTTATTGACTATCTAATTGTGTCACATGAATTTACACAGAATTAAATTTCAAATAAAGAATAAACGCGTTTGTATATAGAAGCTTACGAGCTAAAGACGCAAACATGTAAGTATAATTTTTAAATCAATTTTGCTTTCGCATTTTAGCCGTCACAATTAGTTTATTTTACGATGTCTGTTATAGTCATTCGATATTTAATGATATATAAGTATAAATGGTTTCCTTTAAATTCGGAAGTGTTTGAAATTAGTTACTAGGTATCACGGTTTTTTTTTGGGGGGGGGGGAAGGGGGGGTTCAGGACATAATAGAATTGCCGCGAACCATAGTGACGTGTTCAGAGAGTACTTGCACGATAAGGATCTCTTTTGTAGATTTTGAAAAGGAGAAGGCTTAAAATCTTCCGCACATAACTATACCCCTTATTTTTCCAGTTGAATTCAAAATGTTTGCCCTTTTTCCATCTTTCTCTAATTGATTGAGGGGGCCTCGATGGCCGAGTGGTTATGGTAGTCTACTATTGATCACGTTGTCTGTCAACACTGAGGTTGCGGGTTCGAGTCTCAAGGCGGGCAGGGTGCACTCGAGTTAATTGACAGGGATTGTCACTTTTCCTATCGAAGGACCGGGGTTTTCTTCGGGTACTCTGGCTTCCTCCTCCAATAAAAACTGGACGCCATGATAAAGCTGCAAAATTTGCTGAAAGTGGCGTTAAACAATATTTTAACAAACAAACAAACAAATCTAATTGAAATTTAACTTATTCTCGTCATGAATAAAGCTGTACACCCTCGCTGAAAGAAAAGCAAGCATCCAATCAATCAATCAATGAAATAAGCTATTCAAATTGAATGAAAATCTTTTAAAGGGTGCGTTTTGAAAAGGTTCTGTTTTATCGATATGACTGTAATGACAATGTTCAACCCGATCTTCATAGATCTAGGGAATTAATGACGTTTGGTTAAAAAAAATCGTACTATGTCTATCTGTAACACATTTTTACGCTTAACTGCAGTATTCACAGACAAGTCTCCCCGGCGTAATTAGGTCCTGAGTAGCTGATTGGTTAGTCATCTACTAGTTATTACATGACTATAAACAGGTTGCGGATTTTCGAACGGCTGCAGATAGGGTGTGCCCGACTCCAACTGTATTGACTTGTCCGTTTTAACCCATGTACTCCGGCTTCCTCTCACCCCACCCCCCAATAAAAAATGGACGCCATGAAATAATAAAACAATCCAGCTTAACTGTAATTATTCTTTTTAATTTCTTTTATACCTGTCAAATAAAACTTGTGACCAGAATCGCTGTATATTTTACAATACAACTTATTATTTACTAAACAATTTGTTTTGATTGACAATGTTTGTTCAACAGTTCAACAATTGTTTATACACAACAATTGTATTTAAAAAATGTTGTAGACTAAATAAAAACACGTAGGCATACATTTGAGTAACTAGTAATGATGTCAAAAAGAGGCCACGTCCTTTCCTAAATGAAAATAAATCTGTTACTGATTGGGGGAGTCGAGTCAGCTTAATATACGACAAACAATATACATGTAACAAGCCGCAGAAAATAAAATAGTCCGAAATCACGAGTCGTGGAAATAAAAAAAGAGAATCAATAAAGGATTACGATAATAAAACATTTACCTCGTCGCTACTGACGTGCCTTAAATCGAAGTTTTTTTAAGGTTTACAGGGCGCAACCCGCAAATATGTCCTGTTTTAAAAAAATTTGTTTTCTTTAAATATGTTTACTTAAGTTATTTTTAAGAACGAGACATTGTATTAACTATTCTTTTGAATACTTGCGTTTCTTTTATTATAAATTTTATTATAAATGCATATATAATATACAAATCACGCAGAATTCGTTTTATCTTTAAATTATTAATGTATACGTATCCGTCAATAAACTGACCGATTTATGCATATAATTAAATGACGGATTCTGGATCGCACTGATTGAACTGATCGCTGACGGTTACCAAGGTAATGATGGATTCATAATTTTTGACGGATGTATTCATCATCAATCAGTCAGCGATCCATCAGCGTTCCAAAATCCGTCACCAATCAGTTATCAATCAGTCAAAGTGTTGCGTTTACGGGTGCAAGTACTGTACGATCATAATTTTTTACGTAACTATGGGAATATTTTGTCCTAATAGCGAGAAGATTATTAAGCCGGTTTAAATAATACATAATACTGCCACACATAGTTTTCTCGAAAAGACGAGAACATTACCTTGTAATTGATGGAAAAAGGTAACTATAGAGTCCGCCATAAGTTAAGCATCACCTACTTGTCCGGATCTAAAGTTTTTTCAATAACATAAACAAATGAGAAAATGTTTAGTTTGTATGAAAATGTATATATCATTAGGAAATTTTAACCTGTAAAATTCTTTATTTAAATCCTCAAATTGTAAAGTTAAATTCTAGTGGTCTAATAATGATCACACAAAATAGGCCAAAAAACAACAAAACAATAGGTGATTTTAAGTTTTAGTTTGACACAAAATTTTTCATTGTTTACAAAATTACAGTCATTCAACAAGTCCTGAGGTGAAAGAGTAACAAATGGATTGTCGTTTGGCGTATTTTCCATCAGTATCGGGTATAACCTCTCCACGCTTCCGGTTTAAACGTTCAACACGCCGCCTCATTCCAGCAACCAAACGCCTAAGTCTGAACTGTGGAAATCTCTGTCATTCTTCCACAAGTGCGACTCGAACATTTTGGCATCTTGGGTTCCGTTGATTGACTTTTCGCCCGATAAAGTCCCACACATGCTCAATCGGATTCATGTCCGGTGACATGGCTGGCCATGGAAGTGTGTCAATGGCTTCTGTTTCAATAAAGTCCCTCACAACACGGGCTCGATGGGGTCGAGCGTTGTCGTCTTGAAACATTGGTCTGTGTGCAAGAGCATGGTTGTCAAAATGTGGCCTAACGTGACCATCCAAGATTTCATCGCGGTATTTCAGACCATTCAATGTACCGTTGAGAATCTGTAAAGGGAGCTTGCAGTCATGTGAAAAGCATCCCCATACCGTAACACCGCCACCACCAAATGCAGTTGTTCCTACAATATGGTTTCCATCCAAAGCTGTATTCCTTTGCCTCCAAACACGTATCCGACCGTCAAAAGGCTTCAACAGAAAGCGGCTTCCATCCTACCAATGAATACGTCTCCAGCTTCTAATATTCCAGTGACGATGATGTCTTGCCCACTCCATTTGTGCTTGGCGGTGCCTTCTTGTCAGTTCGAGTCGTTTCAAAGGCCTGCGGGCACGTAAACGAGATCTGTGAAGCCTCCGAATAACTGTTCTGTCACTGATTCGACCACCAGTAGGCCACATTCCTCGTAACTGGCCTGCTATTGAAAAGGGGTGCAAATTTGCTTGACGAGCAAGGAAGCGGTCCTCTCTAGGGGTTGTTTTATGGGGTCTCCCAGATCTTGGGCGGTCCTCGATTGACCCTGTCTGTCTATGCCTCGCAACAAGTCTGCTAATAACTGAGTTGTTCACCCAAAAATTGGTTGCTATTTGGCGGTTGCTTATTCCAGCATTTTTCATTCCAATTGCTTGCCAGCGTTCAGCGATACTTAATGTTTGTCTTGCCATATTGAAAAGTCTTTAAAAGATAATAACTAACCACAATATCCATGTGCAATCGGACAAGGCTATTTCATTCGAAGTCAGTCTGTTACATGTAATTAGAAGCGAGACAAGTTTTTGAAACCGGTTTTTACACTTAAAACCCTAATTATTGACATCTTATTTATATGTTTTATGAAGGTATTGTTTGAAAGTATTGCATAAATGCATCAGATGCTGAATGAATCGTTTTGTAATAAAATTATTTTAGAAAATATTTAGGTGATGCTTAACTTTTTGCGGACTGTATATAATGAAAACCGCGTATTAACAAATTCTAGTTCTATCATCACTCAAAGAAATGTTTTTAGCGAAAGCATGGAAGATAAGTTTCTGGTTTTGCGCATTATAAAACTAAAAATCCAGACTTTAACATGAAAGTGTAACAGATTGATTGATTGGATGTTTACGTTACGTTCAACTAGCAGTAATTCAGCTTTATCGCTATTTTGCAGTATTTTCCTTTGATGTTTGTGTGCGATATTATTCGATCTCACTCTACTAGCTTGAAATGGGCTCATGTCAGCTCGCTGTCAAGACGTCGTTAAGTAAATACTGTGACGTCACGATGTTACAAAACAGCGATAAACAGATAAATTACGTTTTATGAAACTCGATGCATTTTCTCGTCATCTCATCTCAGGGCTGTTGCCCTTCGATGAGATATGGACGAGTAAAACAAGGCCACCTGAGCAGTCTACTGTAACGGTAGCATTGTGGGCTGCTCCAGGACAACAGTTTGAGTCAGGTCATGCTGTCTGCTTTCTCGTACACTTTTCATATATTTATTGAAAACGTCTGACTGACTTAGCACCAAGAGAGAAGTGTCAGCATAGGAACAAAAAAAGACATACACGTATCTTTTACCGACGATATAGTCTTTCACAATAAGATTTCCAGCTCAGATTGTGAAACGTCTAGATATGACAACTACTGCATAGTTACCGCATTAACTTCAATGTGAGAAGAGACTTGACATATGACCAACACAGCCAATGACATCAAACGTGACATCAGGATTAATGCATAATACAGTACACATCTCAATATTACTGTATGCTTAGACACTCACATAAGAGAATACAGTGTACAAAAATGATGTTTTTAAAGATTGTCATTTAGACTAGGTGAAATCTGAACGGTCAACAAGTATCCGGATTAAGGTTCAGATATACGACATGAAAAAACATAAAGAACAAAAGAAATATTAACCAGAACCCAATAAAAGACATGGGTCACTCAGGTGCTTCGCACGAGTAAGCATTTCTTTCATTTAAACAGACACAAATAGTCACTAATAGTCATAGGAAAAACCCAAGTACTGCTCAGAAAAAATGTCAAATCGAATCTTTTACGATCAACTTAGTCGATGACAACTATGAAACTTCTAAACAAATGGCTTCAACCTTGGTGCAAAAATTCCCTGGTTAAATAGCTTATTAGTGAACAGCGGCGTTTGGTCTAGAAAATCAAAACACCATTATCATAACGTATTAGTTGTGAGTGTTCCATATCCAGAGATGATAGATTACTTTATCAATTAAGGGATTGGATGGGATTGGATGTTTGCTTTAAGTCCAGCGAGCAGTATATCAGCTATATCTAGGGCCATAAAAAGTTAACAAACAATAAATCGACGAAATGGGGTGGAATAACATTTTACATTGGACAACTTAGATTTGCATAGAGTCGGAGAATTTAGCCCTTTTAAGAGGCTACAATAAGCCTACTCCATTTTGAAATCTACAAAAGGGGTCTGTGTCGCGTAAGGAGCGTGGCTCTTTCAAAACACCGTCCACGCGGTTAGGCTTTTACCATTATGACGTGTCAAGCACGGGACGAGAAGGCCCCTTCTATCCGCCACCAGGGGAGCGTTTAAAGAAGAGCAACATCACATATATATTGTCTATTTGAAAATCAAGCAAGTCAATTTCTGCTTCTCATTTATATCAACACTAAGGCTGCAGATTCGAATCTCACCGTGGGCAGGGTGTACTCAACTCTACTCGTAATTAAATTACCAAGGATTGCCAGTTGTCTTTTCGCAGGTAGGGCGGTTTACAGGTACTCGGCTTCCTTACCCACCCCCTCCCCCCGCCAAAAAAAAAACAAAACAAAACCAACCAAACAAAAACTAGACACCATTATATAGTTAACAATTTGTTGAAAGTAACGCTTTACAACAAACAAACAAACAAACCTTATCAGTAAATGTTTTCGTAGATGTTGTATTCCAGATGAGAAAACCAGTGTTGTCATGAATAATCACTTTGAAAAGTTCTTAAAGTCTGGATTCAAGATGCATGTGTGGGATGATAGTACACAGTATTGACAAATTGCAGGTTTTATGTTTTTATCTCGAGAAAGAGATCTTGACCTTGATATATCTATTAGGTATTTATCATCAACATTTGGTTTTCGGTAATAACTATTTTATTTGAAGGCCTATTCTTTGTTGTACTTGATGAACTTTTTGTCATTTTAGAAAAATGTTTGGTAGATCATCTTGCAGATCCTGCCAGGTACATTTAACGTTGTTTGTACATACGTTTGTGTAAATTCATTTTCTAGCACTAGAATACGAGGTCACAGCATATAGATACCAACAGGAAGCTAAAACCGAAAGATTGCGTATAGGACGTCCATCCTACATCAAAATCAAGAACAAATCATTAAACACAAAATGAATTCTGATATGGGATGGAACAATAAATATGAGTTTTGTTGCTACTTTTGGTTGTAAATTCGGTTCGACAGTTTGACAAAAAATGTTTTTGGAATAGGTTCGCTGTTAAAATAACCTTAACAAAACATTAAATATACTATATATAAAAAGCTGTTTAATATGAACAATATTTAATCTGAGAAATTATTACTAATTTTGGTAACAAAAAGCGTAATACATTTGACATTTTTTGTTGTCATGTCTAAGTGCGATAAAAACTTGAAAAATGTGGCCTATATTAATATAAGAAAGCTAGAATTAATGCAGATAAACAGACCCGATATTACATGTGTGAAAATGAAACATTTAAATTGATAATCAATACTTAAGGCATCTTAAAATTAATACGAGCTTTATTATAGGATTAAACACTGGGTTTTAGGAAATTATCAATGTGTAAACTCCGGCGACTCCCTCACAAACAAAATAAAGTCCGAAGGACTTTATGTCAAGTTTGTGAGGGAGTCGCCGGAGTTTACACATTGATAATTTCCTAAAACCCAGTGTTTAATCCTTATAATTCTGTGAAATAATAGTTGCGGTTTTTAAAACAGCAAAAACAGTTACAGAAACCTTTCTAGACCTCAAAACGTACCTAGACCGGAAAACGTAGGGATATGCAAAACATAGTACCAAAGGAATCGCGGTTCTTTAGATATTGATATGAAAAAAAACAAAATGAAACACTAAATTGTATTTATATTATATATTTATTTGAAATCTCAATCGATTTCATTGAAAATCATCGTGGCAGAGAAAAAATTGTCACCTCTTCCTGACGATACGCTAGGAGGACGCCATCTTGTTTACCTTGGATACTGAAAGTAGTCCGCTCAGAGGAAATATCGATATATAAATTATCTGAGAAGACGCCATTTAAGTGTTTTTATCCAATCAAAGCTCTTAATATAAATAAATTACAGCATGAATAGAATTATGAACAAATGTATGTTTCAATCAAATACATACCAAGTATTTTCAGGAAAAATATCCTAAAATTGTTTATATAATCCCCTTTTTACAATGTTAAATATAAAGATCTACAACATCTGAAGAGTCTCATGCTGCGTCTATATTGCTCGTACGTAGGACACACCTAACATCAGTCGTTGATTGAAATGTATATTTACACCCATTGACATATTACATTTTAGATTCACACAGTGCATGCCAGTTTTTTTTGTTTTTCTATACATAGTACCATGTTACCTCTACATGAAGATGAAAAACGTATAATATATACTGACGGCTGTCGACTTATCATTTTTGAAGTAAAAAAAAATATAGTTTTTTTCAAGTGCGTATTTATGAATTGTCCAAATAATAAAATTTTTTAAACAATTAATTTTCAAATTTATTCGTGTTTGTTTCATGCTTGCGCAAACATCAATCCATAGGATTTTAAAAACGTTATTGTTCATTACTCGCAGTTTCTGGTCATGAGTATTAATTATATATCGGGTTGAAATGAACAAATACGCAGACAAGGGACGTCGGTTGTAAGCGCTATAATCCTGTAAATTCAGTGCCTTGCTCTGTACATCAAAACTACTCTGAGCTTTCTCTGACCTGTCGCAATGCAAATTCCTTAACCAAATTCTTCGAGTTTTTCTAGTTTAATAAAATGAATTACTTCACTATTCAAAACATCGTTGTCCGTTAATACAATAAAGTTTGATGAATCAATTAATTAGCCGTATTAATTTTTTTAATTGGCATAAGTACTTGTGCCCTACTTAGCGAAACCAACAATATCATTTAAACAGCAAATTTAAAAATCAATGGCACCAAAATTGGGCTGTACCTTAGGAAAGTTAGACCGAGAATCCTCTGCCGTCCAACGTTTTTTTGCGTGGGACGTCAGAGAGCTTTTATAAGCAAAACAGCGGATTTTGCGACACCGGTCTGGGTCGGCACATTTCATCGTGTCAGATTTAATAAAATATTTTCATCCTGTTTATCTATATAAAATTCGCTTCTTTAGATATTTTTCTCTAGGAATATAATCATACATTCAATCAAGCTAATTTAAGCACTGGATTTAAGTCACATTGTTGTCACATGACTTTTTGTTCAAAATGAAAGTGAAATGTAGGAATGTAAGGGTATCGATGGAAATGAGCTTAGAAATGGACTTAAATCATCTTGATTGAAGGTAAGATGATTATATTCCTAGAGAAAAATATCTAAAGAAGCGAATTATATATAGATTAACTGGATCTTATGCTTATGGAGAGCTCTCTGACGTCCCACGCAAAAAAAAATTCATGCATCATACGCGAAAACAAGTTATCTAATTCCTAAGTATACTTATACTAACTGAACTATATTCTTCTATGATAATGCTTCAGTCAAGTTGTTTGGTCACTTAGATTACAGACTATACTGAAAACTAAAAGATATTTAAAAGCAAATTCCATCAACAAATAAACAAACATATTTCAAGCTGCTTACAAGAATTTCTTGTGAATGTCTCTTGTTTTTGTTTTTGCCTTGTTTTATGAATATTTTAAATTAGAACAAAAATTCTTGAGTATGAACTTTTTGGACAAACGTTCTTTAAGACCTTTCATCTTCACTTTTGTATGTCCTTGAAGAACGTCTGTTGTAGTGTAAGTCTGCTTTTTTAGTATTCTGTTTGCTTTTTATGTTGTACTCAGTATGTAAAATTCATCATCTATTTACGGATGTTGTATTATTTTTCGGTAGTGTTTTTTTTTATTCAAGTACATTTAATAGTTTGTAGCATATTTTAGATACATAATCAATATTATTGATCATGATGTGTCATTTGAAAACTTTCCATTATTACAAATTTATTTTGAAATAAAAACTGTTAATGACTGAACTGAACTTTTAAAATATAAATTGTAATTCTTTGTGAACGAAACAAGATCAACGAGTAAAGCTCTTCAATGTTAAACTCATCTATTATATACAATAGTAACGAAACTTTTAAATATTATTGTAATGTTAAATTAGACAAATTAAATAACTTAAACCTTCTCATAATATTGATGTCACTGGTACTTGTAACTCCGCCATGCAAAAACAGAACGTTGTGGTGTGGTTGTCAGATTATAAGACATTAATTGTCTGTGTATCCCATGACAATGAGTTACCCAACCGTTGTATAATTAGAGGCAGGCACTACTTGTACGGATTACCTTAATAAACCCATGATAAACTTTGTCTTCTTTTAATTCCGTTGTCGGCTATTTGAAGCATATAGGTTACAAAACGACATATATATTCACCATATCATTTTTGCGTATCACGAGTTCAGTCATTAGTCACACTTGTTTGGTTACAAAAATATCATTATTCTTTAGTTATATAGTTGTTATCATAATTTGTTGTCATAGACTTTTAGAAATATTAAAATTATAACGTTTTCTAGCGCAAGGTGTAGATTTAATATAACGTTAAATTATATATTATATGTATATATTTCGATTATAAAATGTCAACAACATCATAATTATTTGGATTTTAAATATTTTTCTTTGGATTTGTGCTCTTTTGATGAAGTTTAATTACACAAAACGCGCATCCGTCGAAGCACATTTCATTGTATTTTTAACGACATTTTCCTTGTAAATGGAGTTAGAAGGAAATAGTTTTTACAAGAGGGCAGGGAAATACTCCTGTTATTTGTGAATCCTAGACATCTTTTGTAACGAGTACATCGATGCTGACCATTAATTTTAATCAAAAGACACAGATAGATAATCAACGTTACAAAATCTTATAATCCATGGCTAACAGAAAGCTTAAAAACAACAAGCAACACCCAGAAAGCAAATACGTAGCATAAACCCCTTGTAACAAATAGGAGATATCGGATTATCCGAATAACAAATATACGTATCTTGCATCAGTAGTTGGTTTGAGATTGTAATGGAACGTGCAGAACAAAAAATAATAAATGGAAAAATAAATGTCAATACTTGTGGCAGAAACCAGGTGAAAAGAGTATAATGTTGGGTTAGAAATAATACTGTAAGACCATTTTACACCACAATTTTGTTTATGAAGACTTTATTTTAGTAGTCGTTTGAGGCATTTAACTAAGTTTATTATGAGAAATAAATGGCTTATTGATTTATATTTTGATTCAATAACAACAATTTTTGCTACTACCAAGCATCGATCGACTGTTAGCCAGGAAGGCTTCAAGTTAAGCGTCCTACTTTTGCAATCGTAGAAGACGTATCACGATCTCACATCAGTAAGAAAATATTCCGCAGTACAATGTTTAATGTTAGTTGATACTCTACAACCCTGTTTTTGAAAGTATCCACGGACACGGACGCAATCCACAAACATTTGTATCATTTATATCATTTATAAATTGATATTTTATTTTGTTGGTTTATTACAGGTATCATGATAATGTATATATTTTTCTAAACATCTTTAAATAATAATTTTGTTTTTAAACACACATTTTTTAAACTCTGCAGTGTTGCAATATATGTATAGCTAACATTTGTAAATCGGTCAATGAAACGGAAGTATGCTTCATACATTGTATATTATTTGTTCTTTTTATTTGAATCTTCAAGTCTCTTTTCATAAACAAGAAAAATCAAAATCCTTTCGATTCAACACATATTTATAAATACCTTATGAACACTACTTGTTGTAACTTGTGCCAGATTTATTTCCGATTTACCTTATTATAATTTTGGATTTTGGTACCGTAATAATTGAAGCACGATGGGAATCTTTGAGTGGTTATTGGCGCTTCGATGTTGTCTCCAGGTTTTATTGTTTCTCGAATTTTTTAACTGAACTAATGCTGCATTTTGGGGTAATCTTTAATCTGACATTGTTTGTCTCTCGTTGCGGCCACACGGTAATGTGCTTAGTTAGTAGTCTGATTGTGCTCAGACAATGTGAAGACTATTTCAAATTTTTTGCTGTAGTAAAATAGGGTCGAATACAATTGCCAAATATATTTAGACCATATGCAGACAAACAAAACATATAGGATACTATTTTCAAATAAACTTTATTAACTTGTCGTCAGACACGTCGAGTTAAAGTACCATAACACACTTTGTCAATCTTTACAGGTTTTTAGTATATATTAACAAGAATAATATGTATAGTATGATACATGACGATTCATTGGGACTATGACGTCATTTACTTTTTGTTCATGGGATTTTATTATCTTTATTGATTATTTAGTCAAAACATTTCTCAAATTAGCTATATAACACTATCTTAGACTCTTGTATTTAATTATTGCTGATGGGTATTCAAAGGAAAAATTTTAAAACATGATTAACATGAAACGTGGCGGACTAAGTTATTTTGTAAACTTGTATTAATTAATTTTTTTAGATATTGCTATTGCAAAGTACAAAAAAAATTACGATTAGGTTTTATACAAAAAGTATTATTGATAAAAATGTTTCCATTCATTTAGTTTTTGAACGTCAATCACTGTTTGTCTATTTAATGGCAGAATAAAGTGACGTCTGTAGCATATTCCGAAGGTTATATTGTAAATCTGATACAAAATAGTCCAAAATGGAAATGATCAGAATATGTATGGTAATCGTGGCTATTATGATTGAATCTTCATTGTGCCAGACAGGTAATATTTATACATTTAGCACCGACATCTATTTCGTGCAATATCTATGGGACAACATTTTTGACTTTTAAAAAATTCGTGGGTACAATTGTTCCTTTTTCTATATTATGTTGTGTTCAAGTCTAAAAGTAAAGCATTCGTTATTTTCTTAAATTTCTGGTTTTTTATATGGTTGGCAATAATTAAAAGTTTAATGTATCATTACAGGTGACAATGCGGCTGTTTTGGATGCAATAAAAAACATGGGGTCAATTGATCCAGAAACGTGCAAAATAGGGCCAGAAGTTACACTCGATGTCTTGCCAGATTATTCCGTGTGGGATCCTCTGACTCGAACACCCATTTTAACATCTAATCTGCTGACGACTATTGTCCTGCAAAACAATGGTACCCTTAATTTGCTATCGGATAGAGATTTTTACAACTTGTGCAAGAACAATGTAATTGGGCAAAATAAAATATTTGCTTCAGACATAGCTGTCGAACCAGGTGTATATGCAAATTATCTCGAATTTAGTCCTTACGCGTGGAGAGCTGACGGCAAAATTAACGCTGTAGATTTGAGTTTAACGTACAGTTACATGAAACCCGAAGTTGAATGGTACCAAGGGTCAAGGTCAAAAAATTATAATAATGCAAAGGAAGAAACAACAAGTACAAAGTTCAGGTAAGATCTCCGTCATTCTACCCTGTATTTGAGTCAATTTGATGTAAATGTTTGTGCATTTAATTTGCATCTATTAAAATAATAAACGTTGTAAAATCTATCGTCTTTATGAAGTGACACAAACTTTCATCAACAGTCTTATTTGATTAATTTTCAATGGTTTTAATATTTCAAAAAGAACAATTGTGAACTACGAGTATTGGAACTATATTGTTTATGTTAGTGCGGACACAACGTTTGATTTTCGTATTATTATACTATCGGGACGTTTTACCCTAACTTATCATTGACCAAGTATGGCTGGAAGTTATCAGCTTCTCGTCTTAAGATAGCTAATTGATAAGCAATAAAGCGATTCAGTTTTTGCATTCGGCCTTCTTTTATAAAATCACATATTATCAAAATCACATAACATACGTTCCCTACAATCGAAATTGAAGATATTTGGCTGGTTAGAAAAAAGTCGCCTTCCACAAATATTTTATATATTTCTCACGTCTACCACTAGACAATGTTGTTATGCAGACAAGCAGACAACATTTATGGATATAACACAAGTATGTCTTTAAAACCCTACTTCTTTACTAATTGTATCATTAAGAGAAGGCAACAGAGAGCTACCGGCAGTAGAAGAAACGTTGTTATATGCTACAAGGGAAGATGGACACTGGACCAAACCATACTTTGACTGTGGAGGTGGAAACATTTGGATGGTTACATATTCTTCACCGATTCTTGGACGGGATAGTATATCAGGAGTGCCTATTTTTAAGTAACTGTTTTTGTTTTTACTTTTTATGAAATGCAACCCGAACAACATATTCTTGGTCTTAAAGTATGTGTTTTTTCAGGTTTATTTTTTAAAAGGCTTCAAAATTTAAATAACGTAGAAATGCCATATAGTTGTTTATATTTACAAAAAATATGTTATGTTTATGTTTCGTTCTGAACATAGCAGTAATATTGCAACGTATCCATCAATCTATCTTTTCTTCGTTTACAATTATTTAGTACATATACAAAGTGAGGCACTTTTATGTTCTAAACAATTATCATCAATGAGATAAATGTCACTTTCAGAGGTGTTGCAACATTGGACATAGATTTGTCTACTATTGATGTAAATCAATGTGATGAAGATGTTCCTGACACCTTCTTGGGTGCTTTTAAAGGAACCCACAACTGTCATTCAACATCAGGCGTATGTAATCTATTTAGAGATTTGTACTCTATATTTAAAATAAATTCTAAAGGGTAAGTTTGTATGCCATTTTATTAAGCAATTTTACCGAACTGCTTTTTAATATTGAAGGGCTTAGTAAGTTAGTTGTAAATATTTGATTACTGATCATCAAAGGAACAGTCATCAAATGTTTTATTATACTTAACAAATAAATAAATAAATAAATATATATATAAGTCTAAAAAGTCTACCAACCAGCAAGCTTATTAAGTATCGGATCGACAAACATGACGATACAGCATAAACAAAAAATAATATACAAGTCTAGAGGAGTTATGCAACGATACAAATGACGGTGTTTCTTGTCAAAAATTTCGACAAAGACTGACCAATGAATGGCCTTAGTCATTGAATGTCAATAAAAATAAATGACGTAAATAAGTCATAACATATTGATCTTAAACTTCCTCATTTCCAACATAACCCAAAATAGTTGCTTCCCAAGTCCGCCAGCCGCGGACGTGCCGTGCTGTTACTTGGCTTTGCTCAAATATTCCAACAAGATTTAATCAAAATTACCAAGGTGACAAATTCATTACGCCAGACGCGCGTTTCGTCTACTTAAGACTCATCAGTGGCGTTTAACTCTAAATGCTTAAAGTATTTTTTCATTCGGTGATGGAATAATATAAGTCCACTGGGATCTTGTAAAAACACAATACAGGTAGTTCAAAATATTATATAAAAGTCTAAAGAGTCTACCAACCAGCAAGCTTATTAAGTATCGGATCGACAAACATGACGATACAGCATAAACAAAAAATAATATACAAGTCTAGAGGATTATGCAACGATACAAATGACGGTGGGTGTTTCTTGTCAAAAATTTCGGCAAAGACTGACCAACGAATATATATATATATATACCCTCAGCAATTTTTTACCTTATCCCGAAAAATTACAAAATATGTACGTGACCTTTATCAAATATTGATGACTGATGAAACAGCAGAGTGATGGCTAAAGTAGCTTGGAAAAGAAATAATTTTAAAGTAACTAGTAAAAAATGCATTCCAAAATTTAAAATTATAGAAAAAGAATAATGAATTATAATAAACATTTATATATCGTTACTTTCAGTTTCTAGAATAAGTTTGATCAGATGTGCATTTAAAGTCTGAGACAACATGGAATACTAACAATTCATTGAATTAGGTTTTCAAATTAACTTTATAATTATATTGATTCAGTGCATGTTCACCATATATGTTGTCATTTATTTCATTAAAATCTTAAAAATATAAATATTAATTGAATGATTACATTGAATGATGTTCTTGCTAAAATTATCTGTTAAGTTAACAAAAGAGATGTCACGGGTTTAGTTTTTTCATATTGATATTTCAGTGCGAATTCAAGGCAGGAACTGGTTTTAAAGCAGGAGGTTACCAGTGTTCATGTAAGAAAGGATACTACTTTCCCAACCCAGATGCAATTTGCAAAGCGTTCAGTGGAGAAGAAATTGAGAAGGCAATAAAGGAAGGTGGTGATTTGTCACAATTTGAATGCAAGCCATGTGCTAAAGGATGTCATGAATGTATCGATGATACAACATGTGTGTAAGTACGCGTGGTTTTAGTAGCTTCTTGTTTGGATAAAAAAGAAGAATTTAAAATATCTGAGGGTATTCAACACAAAATAAGTCAATGACAGATGAAACAATGCTTACACAAAAAGGAGATAAAAACAAACAAAAGACAAAAAACAATTGATCAAGATAAATGCGTTCATTGTTTAAAGACGTTGATTAATTGATTTAATATGTTCTTAACGCTCAGTGAGCAATATTTAAGCATATTCTGGACGATATCAAGTTTACAAACGATAAATTAACCGGTAAAGGGAAATTAAAACGGAACACACATAATGACTGACTGTTATTGGAAAGGTATTTAGTAGGGACGAAGTATTTAGCCTTTTGTAGCGATTATAATGCGTTTACTGTTGTACGAAAACTACATAGGGTCTTTATCATGTTTTGTGAAAATCTCCAAACAAGTTATCAATATGGTCCGCGATCACACGTCTTGTTGTCATTGATACGTAATGAAGTCATAATAATATTAATACAAAATTTTACAATGTAGTAATTTGAAAAGTGTTAGATAAACTAAAAATCTAATTGTATTTTAGGTACCCAATTGGAAACAATTATGACCAGTCGACAAGTTCTGATTCTTCTGATTCTGAATATGATAAAAATGACCATCAAAATAACGGAAACTCGTATTCGACAGACCAATCGTCCACCTCTGATGATGATCAATATGATAGTTATTATAAGAACAAGCACATTCCGATAGACGATTCGTCTAGCTCTGATGATTATAGGTCTAATCAGTATTACAACAAAAACCCGGCAATGGTAACAATAGCTGTCAAACCTAGACACCATAAATACCCACCACTATATCCATGGAACAAATTCTAAGGAAACAAAATCACAATGCCAAGAGGTTGAATAGTTAGACATTTAAGATGATATTATTCTTTGGGTTTTTGTTGAATTAACTTTAGTGAAAGCATTACAAAATATACAGTAAAAACTAACAATTTCCCGAATAAAAATAAACATCTTCTTCATTTCTTATTTTGAATATAGATAGGCATTATGCGCGTATAAGTTTTACAGTGTATTCTACAAAACATATCCAAACGATTGTAGTTGTTTTAGAGATAATAAATAACAAACTAAAGCCGTTGTTAGGTCAAAAGTTTTTAAGACCGATTTGGTATGTTATTTTAACCTTCAAGTAAATAACCCCTACTAATAAAGGACGATTTGCTTGTTCCTTTTTTGTTCTTCTTTTAAATAATTCACTTTACATGTTCAAGCGCATACATAGCACATGCAAAACTTTCTTAACTAATTTTTTTTGTCCTAGTTAAGCGAACTTAATATGGTATTTAGTGTGATTTCTTGGCGATTTTGAATGACATGCAAGCAACTTGAAAGCTATTGTGCAAATAAAAACAGAAAATGTATCCACTGGGGCGAATATGATACGTAGTTTGCCGTTATTTTGGTTTTCTCATGCAAAAGTCAATGCAAAAAAAGTTGTTTAAGGCGTTCGTCTACAGAGGTATAGTATCCGGATTAATCTTGCATACGAACTAGATATTAAGGACGCAGAAAATTGTTAAATCGATCGAGCGACCGATTGACTAAATTTGATGGCGAGTCGTGTTGCCGTTCATATTATGGTACAAAAGCAATAACTCGAGCTGTACCTTTTGTTTCTAACTTAAAAATGTTAATAAATAGATTCATTGGTTTAAATACATGTGTATTCTTCATGATGTATCTTAATCATTTACATATTTATTTGAAAAGGGTATACTGTTTTGTGCACGGAGGTAATAATGGCAGTTTAATCAAAAATGCCAAACTATTTTGGCTCCTTATTAGGAACAGTAATAAAACTGTGAAGTGTGTTTAAACATTTTGGTATGTGTTATTGATTGAATGTTTGAGTCCGGCGAGCAGAATATCAGCTTAATTTAAAACGACAACAATTTTACAGGCATGAATCAACGCGTAAAATCGGATGAAACAACAGGGTCAAACATGTGACTGCCACTAAAGAAGCCTCGATTGGCGATTAGTTTAGATAGTAAGTCATCGCTTTTGGTAACGTTGGTCGTGAACATTGAGTTTTCGGGTTCGAATCTGACTGCGTTAAGGCTGTCATCAATTCCAATCATCAAGGATTGCCAAATGTACTACTAAATGACGGGATATTCTATTGGTACTTCAGCTTCTGACTCCAAAAGGTGGACTAAAGGACATAACTGACAAATGTCTAAAGAACAAACTTCAAACAAAGTTACTGCCACTGAAAAATTGTAGAGACAAAGAATTTCTCTTTTTTAGTAAATACAATTTCTATATTCATTTTCGCAATCTACAAATAGAGTCGTTATTGTCTTTACGAATTTCCAATAACGATCATTTAATTCGAACTTAACATAGAACTTCTGGGGAGATAACATTAACCTATGTACACCAAACCTTTGTTTGAGTTGTTTAGTCAACTGTAGTGATAGCTCCTGAAAATCGAAATACCGGCGGCACGATCTATAATAAAGTATAAGTTGTAAAATGAACACACCATACGCTAGAGCTGCTGGAATGTTGCTGTCAATGAACGGGAAGTTGACAATGGAAAGTTTATGGCATCACGTTTGTGTGAGTCTAGATTGTAGTTTTCCCAAATCTATTTCTAGACGTAGGCCTACGTAAGAATCTGAGCTGAGTGTAATGATGGTGTCTTTATTTTCAAGCCTGCTATGGTAAAATGAATGCAAATAGTCACCAAATTTAGCATTGTTGAGGGACAAAACAACATCAATATAGCGGAATGTGAAATTAAAGGTCGGTGTGTTTTCTTTTTTCTTCAACAAGACTTCTAGGAACTCAGGTTCATAAAAACAGGTCGACGAGGAGCGTAGCACAACTAGTACACATTGGAATACCAACATTCCGTTAAAAAATATGCCCTTCAAACATAAGAAATATGTTGGCAATCAGGAAATTTAACAATTGCCAGAATTGGTCTTTAGAATACATGTATTTATTGGTTTATTTACAGTCATTGGTGACTAAGGAAGTTTTTTCATGGCTAATTACCAGGTATTTAAATCGTTTTCCATTTTTCCTGAAAACATTGTTTAGTAAGAACTTGGAACCTGGTTTTAAGATGCATATGAGGGGTGGCCGTGTAGAGTTTCAAAAACTCAAATGTTTTAAATCTGTAATACATTGGAAAATCGATCAGGACCTCACGTAGTATATCAGATCTTTTGAATTAGTCAATATCTACATTTCATTCATGCCACTCCTGTATTAGAAAGTACTGTTTCTGGAAGTCCCGTTTGCATTGTTGCTAAAATAGAGGTCAGGAGTTGCGATAGTGTTTTAGTGGGGCACCTAGACGATCCTACAATGACACCCTCATTGTATAGGTTTTTGTGAAGTTTTGGTGTATCCAATAAAAGAAGGGGAGATACCAATATTCGATTTTGAGTTCTAGACCAAAGGAAAGCTACAATGTATTGTTGTCAAGCTTTAGGACGTATGCTGAATATTGCAATTTTGTCTACGAATGGATCCCTTATTAATTGTATTCTTTATTTCCTAAACTGGACTAAACTCCAAGTCAGTATGTTCTACGGATTATAATATAATATGAAATGGCCACAAAATTTATTTGCCTCGTTTCAGGGTGTTAGGAGAGACTACAAACATTGCAAGATCATGTAAACTGTAAATACAAGATTTGAACATTACCTTACCGCAACAGTGTAGCAAAGTATGACTAGAAACTCGGAATGCTAATATATTTAAGGAGTGAAAAGGTGTAGGATACTTTTGCTGCCATATCAATTAATGAAACGCCATATTTGTTATATGTTTCTTGCTTACTTCCCCAAAGCGACAAAGCTTAAAAAAATCATATCACAACGAAACTAACATTATTAAAAATTTTAATTCATTTTTTGAAGTGACTGATGTAAAAGTATAATTTCACAATGATTTCAATAGAGACTGCACAGTTCAACTAATACTCGTTCTCCAGCACCATTTTCAGAAACATTATTTGGTGGGGGCTAAGTAACCGTCACAATTGCATCTAGTCCTCAAATTTTGGTCTGTTCTGTTCTGTTGAATGAAGAAACTTTCTACGAAGGACAATATTCTCTAAAATTTACTCAAGTAGATAAAAAATACAATAGAAAAAAGTAGAAGTAGGTTATTGAAAAAATATAATTTAGGTATCCGACCCATAACATAACCACGTGTCAGTGGAGAAGACCTCGGTAATGTTCGGCAAACATCTGGACTACTATTTGAGCAACTAACTTTTTTCCTCAAAACTGTTAATATTGTATCAAAGTAAAACAATATATTTAATTTGTATCATTAATTAGTAATATATTGATTAAAAAAAGCTGCATTTATTGGTCTAAAAATAAATTTAAACGGTGACTTCAATTATGGGTCGGATACCTTAAAGAAGATAAAATATAAAGAGCCTTACAAAGATCGCAAAAATTCGTTGTATCGCTGTAATGCAAATGTACAGGAGGCAATAAGATCGCGAGCCTCATGATCAACAATATTTTATCAGCAATTTATTAATAAATAGCGATTAAAACGTATTATGAGCATGAAGTCGATCACACAAATCTTAACAGATCCGGTATATATATATCTCTTCTACAACCGGTGGAATTATATATGAATGCTACTATACAGCATTGATATGAATCAATGTGACCGGGATTGTAGCGATTTTTTTTTACACTTTCTTAAATGCTTTTCGGGGAACCCATAACTTTCAACCAACATCAGGGGTTAGTAAAGTAGATCCCATTAAAATGATTAAGATTACCTCTGTAATTAATCTTAACACAATGACCTCCTAAATAGAAGTAATAATAAAATACCGAACACCAAGGAACCCGTCAAAACAAACAATCCACAAAAACATGATAAAACATGTACGAATTAGTGTATAAGCTGATAATTTGTACGAAGATATATTATAAGTAAGTTAAGTTGTATATTGTCTGGTAAGTAATTGAAGCTCTTATAGAGAGTATAGAGAATAAGTTAAAGAACAGTTTTCGTATTGTGACGAAAATGAATGGTTTAATTGGTATGGGTAATCAAACAAAGATATTGCTGTGTTAAAATTTACTCATATGAATATAACAACTACATAGAAGTTAAACACTACTTGTTACATCCCAATAAATTACCTTCTAATTGTTTGGCCTGACGTCTTCATAAGATAAGACGCAAGTCTGGCGCGGTAATGTTTGATGTCATTGAATGCATTTTGTATGTGAGTTATTTGTACTGAATAATTGTACTACATTCTGATTTACGTTCATGGAAAAATAAAACTTCTAAGTCTCAAGTGTAGTATTTATGATGAAGATATGCAGGTAGTCATTCACATACAGTTGCAAACAGATAAGTTTAAGTATGCCTTATTGATTTCAATAATTTTGTCATCAGCTAATTGGTTGTATTGATATAATCAGTAATGGATATGGATGTCTACACTTTCCACTTTGTTTATACGAAGCGCATTATTGTTAAATATTGATAAAATATTAAGAAGAGGCCATGAAAGAAAAATTTTAAGTTAAGTAAAAATTCTTATTACATTTCAGATATCCCATTGGATACAAATTTGACCAGTCGTCAAGTTCTAAATCGTCCAGCTCTTCAGATGACTAATATAATCACTATTCCAACACAATGCTTAGAAAAGTTATATGTTGTCTCTATTTTAATGCAACTTTCAAATTTTGTGTAAATTTAGAAAAAAGAACCGCAATCTATAGCAACCAAAAATCACGTGTATTTGGTTGCGTTTTTGTCTGGCCACTTTCAGAAATATTGGCAGCTATATCATTCTGTCCATGATTTCTGGGTTAGACAGCAAAAACTCCCAATTTCCTCTTAGCTGCATTACAAATTTTATTGATTTTTGTTATTTATATGTAGGATAGGTAAACAATCGGTACCTTTTAAGGATTGTTTTCGCTAAACTATTATCCAATGGTGCTTGAGAGATTTAAATCCCTTCACACGTGCTTTTTAAAAAATAATTAAACAAAAATTGACTCCCTGAACAAATGTTCAAAATGAGCGTATAAATATGTTTTGCAATCGAGCACGCCCAAGCCAATGGCAGCCTTGTTTTTGAAGGTTGACAAAAATATGTGGAAAAGGTGGAATATGACCATGTAAACTCAACAATTGTAATGTGCTAAACATCAGTGGCTATATAGAACAAGGACGCACCAATACATACTGGAATTTTGCTGTTCGATAGTTTATGTGCATTTATAACATGTCCGTTGAAGCAGGACCATTCGACCTAAATTTTGAACTTTAGTTACAGGTAGTGTAAATAGGTAATGTAAACACTAAATGATCTTCTCAATGAGTCTTGGCTTAAAAAATACCCCAAGTACATCACGCATTCGTAGGAAAAGCAAACCATCGCCCCCAGAACGTCTTGATATTAAAAAAACAGAATGTTGTCACCAACTCAAATAGATTACTCTGAATCGCCTACAACCTTTGCCATGCAACAGTCAGACGTTGACATTATTGTTGAAAAGCTAAAAGCTGTCATACATGAGGAGATTGCTAGTACTATAAGATCATGTTTAAAACAAGAGATAGCAGCATGCGTACATGCAGCGACTCAGCTACTTTCTGAAGAAATAGACACTTTAAAAATTGAAAACTCTAAACTAAAAGCCGACGTAGATGCTTTTGAGCAGTACAGTAGGCGAGAAATGATTAGAGTAAGCGGGATTCCCGAAACAACAGGTGAAAACACAACGGAGATCGTGAAGGAAATAGTAAAGTCTATTGATACAGATTTTGCGGATAATGATATTGTACGGTCGCATAGAGTAGGGAATCCCAATAAACACCAAGACCCGCTAAGGCCAAGACAAATCATTGTTCGTCTCCGAGACAGGGAATCCAAACGTCCTTTTTTCTTGATAATTTTATTGTGTTTTATTGTTGATTTTAATGTGGTTAATGCCGGGTGCAAAGAATGTTATATGTCTCCTCGAGCTCCTGCTGGTGCTGTGACAGACTTAGTAATTATCATATGTATACTATTTGTTATTATAGAAATGCGGTTAAATATAAGTGGAATACATCCAAACCCGGCGCCATCTGGTCACAAAAATGATAATAGTAGTGAAAATTCATTTTCTTTGTCACATATTTATGAAATGCTTTCAAGTTCAGTAGCATTTGTATATCTTAATGTTCGAAGTCTACTTCCAAAATTAGATCTTTTGTCGGTAGAGTATAATGATTTCGATATACTATCATTTACTGTATCATGGTTGAATGATTCGAACGATGAAGATTTTGTAGAACTTCTCAAATTCCAAACCCCGTTTCGAAAAGACAGGGTAAACAAAAAGGGGAGATGTCATTGTCTTCGTTACGAATACCTTTTATGCATTTAGACGCATCGACCTAGAGATACCTGAAGTAGAGGTTATATGGATTCAGTTAAAATTAGTAGTTGAGAGTTCTATTGAATCAGTCGTTCATGATGTTAATTGTGACCATGTTATTATCACTGGGGATTATAATGATAACCAATAGTGTATTAATTCTGAAATGAAACGTACAACTTATAGCTTAGATCAAATGATAGAAGACCCAACCAACTTTACTGAGCACTCATCGACCACGATTATCACTAGTAGTGTGGATTTTGTCCCATATACCGGTGTTATGCCCCCTTTATTAGACCAAATACGTTACCATTGTCCAGTATTTGGAATTATAAACGTTCCGATACCGACGTGTAAAAGCTTTAAACTCAAGGTATGGCTCTATGACCGCGGAAAATAAGATGAGTACAGACGTATTCTCTCTGTAACCGAATGGGACGAGTTGTTTGTTAGTAATAATATAAACGTGATAGTGGAGAACATCTCTGAGCGTATTGTACATGCAGCAAACATAGCAATTCCGAACCGTATCGTTACGATCCGTAAGACTGATCCGAAAGTTAACAAGTAATGTCAAAAAAGGAATTCGTCAGAAGCGGCGTGTGCATGCTAGGGCTAAGCAATTCAACCGAAAAGCGGACTGGGCCAAATTTCGTTCAGTTTGCAACAAATTGACATCGATTATTCGTAAATCTCGTGACGACTACCAGACGAACCTGATTAATCAACTTAGCACTAGCAAACCGACTTAAAAGAACTGGTGGAAGAGGTAATCAGATCTCCGGAATTAAAAAATCTACAACAAGCGGAATTCCACCCCTGTTGCGGAACGATAATTTAATTTACGATTATGCCGAAAAAGCGAACGAATTCAACATTTTTTTTGCTTCTCAAATCGTTCTCGATGACTCAAACGCCTTTCTTCCTGACCCTGTCCAGTGCAATCAACCATTAGAAAACCTGGTTATTTCCAACTCGGATGTCAACGACGTGCTTGGCAACCTAAATGTAATTAAAGCGAGCGGACCTGACCTGAACGACAAGGAGGGGAAAAATTATCGTCCCATATCATTATTGAGTATAATCTCCAAATGTATGGAGAGATGCGTGTACAAGTACGTGCGTAATTACTTATTAGACAAAAAGATTATCACCTCCAATCAATCTGGCTTTACGCGTGGTGATTCCGCAGTAAACCAACTAATTGAAATTTCGAATACGTTTGGTAAAGCTCTGAACAGTGGAAAGGAAGTCATGGTCGTATTCTGTGATATAAGTAAGGCTTTTGACCGTGTGTGGCATAAGGGTCTTATTTTTAAATTACAGAAGTACGGAATCTCTGAAAAACTGCTAGATTGGTTTGTTGACTACTTACGTCAAAGGAAACAACGCGTTTGTATAAATGAAACGTTTTCTAACTGGTCATTTATAAACGCTGGAGTTCAACAGGGTTTTATACTCGATCCTCTGTTATTTATAATATTTATTAACGACATTGAAGATGACATCCGCGTATGCAATAAATTGTTCGCTGACGATACTAGTCTGTACGTAACGGTTGATAGTCCGGACAAAGCATCGGTTATCTTAAATGAAGATCTAGAAAAAGTCAACCGATGGGCATAAGAGTGGTTAGTTAAATTTAAATTTAACGCAGAGAAAACTGAAACTATGCTCATTTCACGGAAAGCGATTAAGGTTGTGAATCCCGCTCAAGATGAAACACCACACGATAGAAGAAGTTACGAGTCACAAACACCTCGGTATAGGGTTTTCAGACAACGGGTCGTGGAACAATCATGCTGAATATATTGTTAAAAATGCTTTTAAACGGGTTAATATTCTTCGTCGTCTTCGACTAATCTTAGACAGATTCTCGCTAAAGAAAATGTATTTTTCATTTATCAGGCCAATTTTGGAATACGGCGACGTCGTTTGGGATAATAACATTGAATACCTATCAGACACAATTGAGAATGTTTAGGTCGAAGCTATGAGAGTTATAAAGGGCGGAACGAAGCTTACACCAATTAGAAACTTATACGCGGAAACGGGATGGGAGAGACTAGTAGACCGTCGAAAAAAACATCGATTTTTAATGATGCATAAAATCGTACATAAGAAAACACCGGAATACCTCAGAAATATGCTGTCAGAAGCCCTTTCTGATCGTCACCGACAATTAACGCGGCAAAACCAAAACTTGACGCAAATTAGAGCAAGGACGAATTTGTATTCTGGATATTTCCTACCCCTTTACTATTAAATTAAGGAACAAAATTCCTCTTGATGTTCGCCAAAAATCATCTATTGATATCTTAAAAAATCACCTAAAAGGTGATATCATGAAATGTCCACCTTACTTTTACGTCGAATGGGTCCAGTTCTCCACACAAGGTTACGTATGGAGAGCAGCTCTCTTAATGCACATCTATTCTTACGAAATAACGTCGACACCCCAAACTGTACCTGTGGTCAAAGGGAGTCTACCTCCCACTATCTCTTATCCTGTCATAAATATTCTGTCATTCGTGATAAATTGCTTTCATTAAATCTTCAAATCCCACTTACTATTGGTATTCTGCTGTATGGATCAGATGCTCTAACTTTCGATCAGAACACTCAGCTATTTTTAAGTGCAAAAGTTTTTAATTGACAGCAAAAGATTTGTATAATTACACTTCATTTCCATCCTATTTGTGTTAAACTTTGTATACCCTTTTTTCTCTCCCTTACATATTTTCTTATTTCACATTGTGAACCACCATTTAACATATTATGTATCCCATACATTACTAGGCGTGCTAGATCTTTATTGTCTTAGTATTTATCTTGCATGTGTTAAGGAGACGTACCTTGTATAAGCTAATGCTTGTTTCCGAATCCTTGCGTAATATTATGTTTGTATATGTAATGTTCGTATGTTTATTTAAATAAATATGTTTAAACTAAATATGTTTTGTTATATTTGCATCAATATCAGCACGAAAATAAAGATATAAAGATATTTTGGTACAATGTTTACCTTTAATTGTTCACTGGCCACTTCATTGAATGAAATAGAAGTCAATATGTGGAACGTAACATTACTACACTGAATACTGATTACGACGCCGATTCAGCGTAAGAATATATCGAAATTTCAATACACATACTAGTGCGATACTGACGTAAACCAATAAAATTACAAAAATATTTAAAGATTTAGTAAAACCACCAAAATCAAGTAACAGAGAGTCGTTTACTCCGAAGACTGATCGTCCTTTAATTACATGGTAATAACCACAATAAACAAATGAGTAGCTGTTAAACATTTAAATGACGTCATAACCGTTAACATAATCCTATTTAAGGCAGAAAATATAAATTATACATTATTCTCACAAAAATATATATTAAATTGTGTACTGGCGAAAATTAGTGTCGAAAGTTTGATGATAGTATTTTTATCTTGATTTATTGTCTTTACATTATATTATATTTAAATATTTACTAAACTCAGTACAATTTCTTGACTATGGACACAAAATCCAGTGCGATCTAGATCGTGTATATGTTTTTTTTAAAATATGTACAATATAAACTTTCTACAGTATTGGTAATTTTTTTCAGTTGTTTTTTGACTCAATGTCTAAAACAAATCATGTTCTCACTGATGTTACACTATTTATCTGTAGTTTTTAGATGTTTTTAGATGTTTTAGAATATTTTGTTTTTGCACTTTTTTATTGTAAGGAATATTTTTTAGTATGCTACATAAGATATAAAGTAGTTTTTATCTTTGTCAAAATACATTGAAAAAACTATACAATTTGTACAAATTTTGTCTGATCACTGACCCGCGCAAGGTTCGGTTACTATTTGTATCTTGTCTACCGTACATAACTTTAAAATAAAGACAGCAATGATACGCACAAGTAGAACTTATCCCTAGACATTCTCTATAACATTATTAACTTTCCAATTTAAGCAAAACAAATGCAGTAAAAGTAAATAGTTCTATTCATGCTGTTATTTATTTAAGATTAAGTGCTTTGGATAAAAACGCTTAAATAACGTCATCTCGGATAACTTATAAATGGAAATTTCCTATGAGCGGACTACTTTCGGTATCCAAAGTCAACAAGATGGAGTCCTCCTAGCGTTTCGTAAGGGAGGGGAAAATATGTTTGGTCTGACGCAATAATTTATAAATAAATTGGTTGAAATTTCTAATAAAATAGAATATAAATAAAAACATTAGGTTTCACTCTATTGATTTTTCTACGATCTCGAATCGTGTTTCTTTTGGTATGTTTTGCATATTCAAACGCTTTCCGCCCAGGTACATTTTTTGAGGTTTGGAGGGTTTTCTATAGCAGTTTTGCAGCTTTCAAAATTGCAACAATGAGTTATAACTCCGGACAGTTTGTGGATGAGTCGCCGGAATTTACACATTGATGATTTCTTAAAAAGCAGTGTTTTATCCTATATAACATTAAATTTGTCAATAAGGAATCTTATCATTTCAGCTTTCATTGTTAATCAGTAATCCTAATTTTAAAACTAGATTGGATTTGAAAATTTAATTAACGTTGAATCAACGTTCAGATTTCAACGTCGAAATGATGTTGAAAATCGGTTAAATTCTGGTCAGTGCATTTTAAAAGAAGTTGAATTTTTCTCAGTGTATGTTAAATAGGGTTGACTTCTGGTCATTTTATGTTGAAGTGAGACTGCATTCTTGTCTGTATATGTTCAAATAAGGTGGAGTTCGGGTCCTTGCATTTTTTTTTCATTTTTGTTGTATTACATGTATGATTGATAATTGGTTGAATTTAAAAGTGAAAATACAGTGAATGTTAAAATTAGTATAAATATTTATAGTTATTGATATTGTAAAACTATTTTACTAGTCTTGACAGAAGCTAAACGCATGTGTTACAAGTCAAAATTAATACTCTTTATCTTAGCTAACGAAAGACGAATACAAGTTACAACTATTTACTAAAACAATTAATTACTTAACACATTTCAATAAAAGAAATATTATCTGTCATTTGAACGTTCCATTTTTTATCCAGAAGAGGAATGTTTAATTAATCAATCCTCCCCCAGAAGTTTATGTCCAAAATCACTGGAATTAAATAGTCCTCTTCCATTACCAGAAAGGGTAAATCCAGTAATGTTCTGATATAATGATGGACCCAACAGCTTCACATGGATGCATGTCCTTTATATATATTCTAAGCTAACGTTCTTTAATTTCGTAGACAATATTATTTTCTGTATTTTCTAGATTACTATTTTTTGGTTAACAGATATTGTTTATCTGGTCTGAGTCAATTGTTTTTCTAGAAACGTCTCCCGTCCGTCGAACGCACATTTTAAAATTCTTACTCAGTTAAATACAGGCTGCTGAGACTCTACCATTGCTTACCTGTTAGGATCTTTATAATAATAAAAATATTAAAATATTACAAGGGCAACAACTAAAACTTGTACATTGTGTCAGAAGTTCTTAAAATAAAATAAAATCATTTTATTCAAGTATCAAATATTCATCAACTTAACGTTTTCCCGCTAAAGGTTGGAAATAGATTGTTGTCAACTTCTCCTTTTTTACCAAAAAATGAGGTTCTTCCCGATATCGCTGAAAGATTTATCAACCCAAGGGGAAAAGATGAGAAGCTGAGTCATCATATTCCTAGCGGTCGATATTTCTATTCTATGTATCGTTCTTCAGGCATCATTTTATTCAAGTATCAAATATTCATCAACTTAACGTTTTCCCACTAAAGGTTGGAGATAGATTGTTGTCAGCTTCTCCTTTTTTACCAAAAAATGAGGTTCTTCACGATATCGCTGAAAGATTCATCAAGCCAATGGAAATAGATGAGAAGCTAAGTCATCATATTCCTACAGGTCGATATTTCTATTCTGGTAGCGTTCTTTAATCATATTAACGGTGCTGTCCCTAAAATTTATAATTTGAACTTAGAGTGCACATGGTTTAGTCGTACAACGTCATAAACGGTATCCTCCGTAGTGATAAATATCAGAAATACATAGTGAAAACCATGAAGAAACTAAACATCTAGACGGCTTACTTTGCTTAAAGAACGATACCAGAATAGAAAGGGGCAGCACCGCTAGTCCGACGCCCCATTGGTATGACACCCCATTAGTTCGACACCCTATTGGTCCGACACCCCATTACTCCGACACCCAATTTGTCCGACGCCCCATTATTCCGACACCCCATTAGTCCGACACCCAATTGGTCCATCACCCCATTAGTCTGACACCCCATTGGTCCGACGCCCCAAATAGTTCGACACTCAATCCTACCCAAGACAGTTGTCAGAAATGGACGCCTTTTTTATGCTCCTTATAGTTTTTAAGTGATAGATTTATGTATATTCTATTGGACTTGTGGTCTTCGGAAGTAACTATGCCAATATTCTACAAAAAGTGAGTCTCCACGAGTTTTCTTATTATTTATTATTATTTACATCAAAACGTAAAACAAACATTACACATACAAGAACACTGCTCACTATGTATTTAACTGTGTAGTATATCTGTCATATCGATCGACCGTTATAGACCATTTGAACTTTGTACCCTCAGGCACATAACACTCTTAACGAATTCCAAACTACCGTCTATATCAAAATTCTGAATAAACGTTCTCTAACATTAGATACTGAATAATGACGGATATAGCTAGTTTCACAACTTTACAACCAGTTCCCTTTGAATGCGATCTCAAAGAAAATGACAGAGCTCAAGATGAATAAGTTGCATATTTTCTCGGAAAGCCCACATTTCGAATGCATGATACAAACATTACTGTGAATACGCAATCAACATTGCAGTTAATTGCATCACTTTCGTCGCAACCAAAGGATTTATTTGTTTCCAAACTACTGGAAGCTACGAAGGAAAATACCGATGAACTTGATCTGAGTAGAATGGAACTTTTAAAAGAGTGTAAAAAATCACCAGAGTTTCCACACCTAATAGTGCATTAAAACGTAGGCTCGGAAAACGATCAAACCTGAAAAATTCCGATGAATTACCTATTAAACTTGCTAAAGATTGTCACACATTGATGATGGGTTTGTACGGTACATACTCAAACGAACTTAGCGATGTTTTATCTGTCAAAAGCACAAAACACATACCTTCTACAAGCGAAACCAACACACAAAGTACAGTTTTAATTGAAACGATCAGACGTGTGGGACCGGGATCTGATCACACTTAGAGGCGAATATGTACAAGACAGTGAATATCTCAATAAAAATGTTAAGACTCTTGTTGACAGCAATGATAAGCTATGTGAAACAGTAAACAAGTAGTCGCGTTGAGTTTTAAAATTGCAAAATCAAATAAACTCGCTCCGTGGCGCTAAAGTGCAACAATGGTTGGATCTTGTTTCAAAGTGCTGTGGTGAGTTGGAATCTAAACTAAATGAACAGATAGCATTGAATTCATCAGTCTACTCACTTGAAATGCATATTCGTGATCTAACAGAAACCGTTAAAGCTACACAATTGTAAAAAGCCGCTGACATAGTAACATCGAAGACAGATGTCCAAGAAATTGAACAATCACTTAAGCTGAGTCAGGTCGAATAAATACAATTCAAGACCAGCGGTATGCTGGTTGGTCTGCATTAAAATCAAAAGTAGATATCTTAAATAATAGGGTGAAGGATGTTGATCCAGTAATTGAGCGGATTGAAACTATGGTCTCTTCATGTGTGAACTCTGTTTCGACACTTTCGAAAAGAAACTGCCTGAAAACTCGGGTACTAAATCATATACTGCAGTTGCAAAGACACAAACTCAGACTCAATCTTCCGACACCACATCTTGTATAAATACAGATGAATCAATTATGAATAAGACCCCACATAAAACAACTGCAAGAATTGATCTTGGTCGGAGCCTAACAGAACCTCGCACAAACATCCCAAGCTCTTTGTAAAATCCTGGACAGAAAATACCAGTAGTGTGTAATAACGGCACTGTTAATGATCCGAAAATGCGGATTAACGATTTCTTAAAGAATGATTCCCCAGTCGGGCATTATAATTCAGGACAGAAAATATCAGTTGTTTGCAACAGTGACGTAAACATGGTTTCCAACACTAGAGATGTTTTCGAAGGCTATACCCGGAAGCGTGTTGATCGTTACTTCGTTAGGGGAATTCTGAAATCTTCAAATGAAGCTGGAATGCGTCGTTTCCTTGAAGATTGCAATATTAACGTTACATTTTTGCGATTCTTTTCAAATCCATCCACTTACACGAACTCAGCACAGTTAAATGTCTCAAGCGAATGCAATAACTCTATTCTCCGTCCATCTTTTTGGTCTAATGGGATAAAAATTCGCAAGTGGATTTCGCGTAGTAAATTTGTACCTAGGAACAGGGCTTGTGACAAATTCAATACCAATCATGAAGACCATTATTAACTTGGAATTGTAATGGTGTAATGTCAGCTTCTTCATATCTTAGAAAATGTTTAGTGGCAAATAATGTGCATTTCTGTGCTTTATCTGAACACTGGCTCCGAATGTGTAACATCCATTTCCTTCAACAAATAGATGCTAACTTTATACCGTAAGCATAAAGTGTCGATCAATCGTGCCCAAGTATACTCGAATTCACTAACTATCGTCAAGGGGTTGCTTTACTTGTCCACAAAACGTTCTATCAGTTTATATTTGGAGAAATCGACATTTCTTCAGACAGAATAATAGGTATCGAATTATGTATCCCTGACGAACAGCGTATCTTTATTTTACTGTTTATTTGCCTGCTGCCTCTCTGCCTATTACTCACTTTAAGGGCCAAATTGACTTGTTACATGAACTTTATACTACATACAGCCGTCAGGGTATCGTTGTTATATGCCGAGATTACTGGTGATCGGTGCTCGTTTACACACGATAGACGCACTCAGTATTTAGATGCAGCAATTAAAGACATAAATGTTTTCTCTGTAAACTGCAGTTCAAAATGTAAAGGCCCTAAGTTCACATTCCATGGTTATTAAAATGGCCCAACTTCTACGATCGATCATATGCTTCTTTCTTGTGACCTTCAAGAAAATGTTCTGTCTGCAGAGGTCTTAGATGACAACACATTGAATTTATCTGATCATCTACCTATTGTTTGCGCGGTATCGTTTAGGCCATCAGTCATACCATATTCCACCGATTCACATGGCAATCCTTATAAAAAATAGCATGGGAGAAAGCTATCAGCAACGGTGCCGTGAGAGACTACACATTTGCAGTGTCTCAACATCTTTGGTCGCTCGATCACAACTTACAAGACATAGAGTTGTTCTATGAAAACGTAATCTTCGCGTTGACAAAAGCTGGATTTGAGACTTTACCTTGTATCCAATTTCGCAGGCATTTGAAACCATATTAGAATAGCGAATTATCAACACTTCATCGCGATATGATCGACAGTCGCTCTAGCTGGATTATAGATGGCGTCCTCGGGTCAAAAGTAGCCAATCATATTCTCACTACAAACATTCCAAAAGCTTGTTTCGAAATGAACTACGCTTGGCATTAGAACGAATAATCGTACCCTCGCTTTTTTTTTTGGCGAGGGTACGAATTTAGTCCCATAGCAGCGCGGGAGTGAATCACTCCCGGCACTTTGATGTCCAAAAGAAGTTTCATATACAATCAGACGTTGTCGATCTTGATATCTTTCGACAGTGTCACCATTTTTTTATAGGCTTCGTGTTTAAAATCGATCATTATTGATACGTGATGATAGTTATTGCCGTTTTTAATAACCTGCTGTGTGTTGTGTATTAATGGACATTCGTGTCTCTTTCTGATTACGTTTACTACATGAAAAACATTGAGAAACCCGAAACTAGAAGGCGTGTTGCATCTTGGGTAATACATATGTAAATTACTGGATTCTTACTACGGAGTGGTTGTTATAGTATGCAAATGAGCACGTTTATAATAAAATTAGGTCACATTATCCATATAAGGAAAAATGATAAACATAGTATTTTCCACGTGCATCTTCAAAGACGAAAAAAGTAATTTCTTCAATAAAGATCGTTTCCCGTTAGTTTCGCAATGTCTAAACCTTTAATAACGTAAAGAAGATGGATATTATGTTTGAATTTTGTATAAACAGACCGAAGTTAGAATTTTTTATTTGCTACATTACGAGCAATAGGACTGAATTCTGCCGTTAATCCGACAAATCACAAAACTAACTTCGGATTATAACGGCAGTAAAATTCGGCCTACGCTTGGCATATGAAGCGTATATTACATCGTTATCGCAACAAATCCAAGAGTCACATGAAACAGACCAAAAACTAGCGTGGTCTTTAATAAACAGTAAAAATCGCAAAGGTGCACATTCCATATCACTAAAAACTAACAATAAATAACTGTGCAATCCATATGATGTATGTAATACATTTGCAGACTACCATACCAGAGTCTTTAGCTGATAACGACAGCATCGTTCAAAAACTAAGTTATCTGACGGATGTAATGACGAAATAAGACCAGTAAATTCTGATGAGCTCTCGAAAATTCTGTCAAGTCTTCCCAATAACAAAGCATGTGGTATAGACGTCATATCGTACGAACACTTAAAATATGGCGGAAAGTCTCTATTAAAACATTTGTGCTCCTTGTTCAACTTAATTCTAATTAAGTGTATTTTCCCTTCTTCTTGGAAAGATAGTGTCATTGTGCCTTTGTATAAGGGCGGAAATAAGCCTAAGCATGATATAATTCTAACTGGGCGATATCACTAATTCCATGCATTTCCAAGGTTTTTGAGAAACTATTAGACTGTAGTTAGATGAACTCCTTTTGAACATTCCCAATCAACAGCAAATGGCATACAAGCGAAATTTATATAGTACCTTTGCCTCGTTCAATTTCCAGGAAGCAGTCCATCATTATCTCGAGAGACACTCCTGCGTTATTGTCACCTTTCTTGACACCATGCGTGCATTTGACACTGTTAACCATGCTGGCCTCAAAATAAAATTACATCAACTTACGGGAAAATTCTGGAAACTGATTGACTTTATGTACCAATGATTAAAAAGCTGTATAAGGTGTAACAGCGCACACTCTCGTCTTTTCAACATGGACAGAGGAATCAGACAAGGTAGTTCCTTATCTGCCAAGCTCTATTTAGTCTATATCAACGAACTTATTGAAATTGTTACCTCATCCGGAAAAGGTGCTGTAATTGTAGATCTCAATGTCGGGTGTCCTGTTCAGGCAGATGATATTGCCTTATTATCTTGTAATGAACAATCAATGCAAAACATGATTAACTTGTGTGCGGACTATAGCGTTAAATGGAAATTCGAATTTTCACAAGCAAAACGTCAGATTATGGTGTCCTCAAAACGACCGATGAATGTCAAACTTACACTGCACGATGGGCTTATTCCTGAAAGCAAGAACGTAAAGCACGTTGGAATCCTACAAGACAACTCTTTTGATTCAATGGAACGTACAATCTCAGCTTCTCGAACAATTAGATCGTTATCCGTGACAATCATAAAACAAGGAATTCATCCGAGTGTTTTGAATCCTTTAACATGTGTCAAAATCATACTTCAGCTATGCTACTCCAAGGCCTTATCTGGCTGTGAACTTTGGAACAATTTATCAAAAGCTGAATTGTTATTGCTCGAACGTGCACATCGATATGTGTGTAAGTATGAACAAGGACTACCAATGCGAACAAGGACTGATATTTGCGTCTCTCTTCTAGGTTGGACTTCGATAGAAAACATAATAGACAAAAAAGAAATTGTTATTCTTCGAGAGACTATGTGCCTAACCGTTCAGATCACTACCAAAACAAGTGCTAATGACAAGACTTCTACTGTGTCTCAATAACTGTGTCACTTTCGAGAGTAGTTTTATATCCGACATTTTAACAATAAAACAGAAATATGACCTAATGTCTCATGTAAATGATTTAATAAAAACCAGCATTTTCCCTACAAAAACTCAATGGAAAACAATTGTCGAAAACAGTGTGTCTGAGTTTGCGAGAAAAGAACTTTCAGCCCGCATTAACAATGACATAGACTTCTCTTATTTTAAAATTATTCACAACTTTACAAAGGCGCACAGAGCATGGACAATTGCGCACAAGCACGTCAGCCTATCTAAGCAATGCAAATTTGTTGTCTCTATGTGCAGCCAAGTCAAACCATCAGAATACCCTTTATTATGCTAGAAATGCGGCCTGTTCTATACGGATCCTGCTATTCATATTTTAACATCCTGTGCATCTCTAAATTCTTTAAGAGACAATCTTTGGTGTGAGATTATTAACATTGGGCCTATCGAATTTAGCGTGGCGCTACACAACATGGACTACACTACGCAAGCTTTGACCATTTTGTCATGTAATTCGGATGGATTCTTCGAACTTTCACCTAATGACTCCTAAACATTCAGTATAAAATGCGTGAAATACATCTATGAACTGTGCAAAACATATGAATGAACGCAACCAGTTGTCGTCTTCTTCCTGCTAAAATGATTTGGTCTAAGCAATTATTGACTAACATAATTTCTGACCACTGAGATTTTTGTACCCATCATTCTTTTCACTTTTTGTTTGATTATTTTGCTATGTTTGTAAATATTATTAACTATTAATACTCTCCTTAAGGAGGAAAATAAAGCATATATATATATATGACACGGATGCATGCCCATTATATATATATTCTAAGCGAACGTTCTTTAATTTTGTAGACAATATTATTTTCTGTATTTTCTAGATTACTATTTTTTGGTTAACAGATATTGTTTATCTGGTCTGAGTCAATTTTTTTCTGGAAACGTCTCCCGTCCGTCGGACGCACATTTTAAAAATCTTACGCAGTTAAATACAGGCTGCTAGGACTCTACCATTGCTTACTTGTTAGGATCTTTATAATAATAAAAATATTAAAATATTAAAAGGGCAACAACTAAACCTTGTGTCAGAAGTTATTAAAATAAAATAAAATCATTTAATTCAAGTATCAAATATTCATCAACTTAACGTTTTCCCACCAAAAAATGAGATTCGTCACGATATTGCTGAAAGATTTATCAACCCAAGGGGAAAAGATGAGAAGCTGAGTCATACGGAAGCCTATTAGTACCATATGTGGTATTTTTTTTAACTTGTTATAACAACTTAGCAACTTGTAATTACAACTTAGCTAACTTGTAATAACAACTTTGCTAACTTGTAATTACAACTTAGCTTACTTGTAATAACAACTTAGCTTACTTGTAATTACAACTTAGCTAACTTGTAATTACAACTTAGGTAGCTTGTTATAACAACTTAGTAACTTGTAATTACAACTTAGCTAACTTGTAATAACAACTTATGCAACTTGTAATTACAACTTAGCTAACTTGTAATTACAACTTAGCTAACTTGTAATAACAACTTAGGTAACTTGTTATAACAACTTAATAACTTGTAATTACAACTTCGCTAACTTGTAATAACAACTTAGCTAACTTGTAATTACAACTTAGGTAACTTGTTATAACAACTTAATAACTTGTAATAACTACTTAGCTAACTTGTAATTACAACTTAGCTAACTTGTAATAACAACTTAGCTTACTTGTTATAACATCTTATTATACAGCTATATAATATCGATTCAAAGTACATCATTCGTTTGTAAGGAAAAGTTCCGACTGTAGCAGTCGGAAGATAATGAGATGTGGAATAAGTATACGCGACTCAACCTACATATATAAACGCAATTTAAAAAATCCACAATGGAAAACAGCAAGTAGCCTTCAATGTGACGCCTTCCATTCAAGCGTTCAATAAATCAGCTTTATAAAGCCAAAAGCTTCAAAAATATTAATGTGTTTTGCCAATGTAACCTACTCCTTAGGCCTATATAACTGTAAGCCTACATAAAAAACGTGATTGCAACCAAACCCATGTAAATATTCCAAATAAATGTTTACTAGTCTGATTCACGACAGGCCTACATCCCGGGCCACTTTATTTTCGGTTTTTCGATTTTGAAATGTTTTCTCTCTGTAGACTTACATGTTGAACACCATATATTATGGTATTCATTAAATAAACAAACAAACAATTAATACCCCCCCCAAACCAAACCACAAAAAAAGAAAAAAACACCACCACTACCAACAACAAACAAAAACAACATTGAGATATCTGCTAAGGGCACTTTTTGTGAGGTTAAAGTTTTACCAAAAAGGGGGGGGGGGTAACTTCCATTATAAATTAGGTAGGTACATATGTGCGGCCCAAAAGGGTCTACTTTTTTTAAAATGCAATATGTGAAAAGGGTGGAAATTTGATGTTGCATATATGATAAGGTGTACTTTTCACAAAATTTCCACATCAAATTTCCACCCTTTTCACATGTTGATATTATATAGCTGTATAATAAGTTGTTATAACAAGTAAGCTAGGTTGTAATTACAAGTTAGCTAAGTTGTAATAACAAGTTAGGTAAGTTGTAATTACAAGTTAGCTAAGTTGTTATTACAAGTTAGCTAAGTTGTAATTACAAGTTAGCTAAGTTGTTATTACAAGTTAGCTAAGCTGTAATTACATGTTAGCTAAGTTGTTATTACAAGTTAGCTAAGTTGTAATAACAAGTTAGCTAAGTTGTAATTACATGTTAGCTAAGTTGTTATTACAAGTTAGCTAAGTTGTTATTACAAGTTAGCTAAGTTGTTATTAAAAGTTAGCTAAGTTGTAATTACAAGTTAGCTCAGTTGTAATTACAAGTTAGCTAAGTTATTATTACAAGTTAGCTAAGTTGTTATAACAAGTAAGCTAAGTTGTAATTACAAGTTAGCTAAGTTGTAATTACAAGTTAGTTAAGTTGTAATTACAAGTTTGCTTAGTTGTAATTACAAGTTAGCTAAGTTGTAATTACAAGTTATTAAGTTGTAATTACAAGTTAGCTAAGTTGTTATTACAAGTTAGCTAAGTTGTTATTACAAGTTAGCTAAGCTGTAATTACATGTTAGCTAAGTTGTTATTACAAGTTAGCTAAGTTGTAATAACAAGTTAGCTAAGTTGTTATTACAAGTTAGCTAAGTTGTAATTACATGTTAGCTAAGTTGTTATTACAAGTTAGCTAAGTTGTTATTACAAGTTAGCTAAGTTGTTATTAAAAGTTAGCTAAGTTGTAATTACAAGTTAGCTCAGTTGTAATTACAAGTTAGCTAAGTTATTATTACAAGTTAGCTAAGTTGTTATAACAAGTAAGCTAAGTTGTAATTACAAGTTAGCTAAGTTGTAATTACAAGTTAGTTAAGTTGTAATTACAAGTTTGCTTAGTTGTAATTACAAGTTAGCTAAGTTGTAATTACAAGTTATTAAGTTGTAATTACAAGTTAGCTAAGTTGTTATTACAAGTTAGCTAAGTTGTTATTACAAGTTAGCTAAGCTGTAATTACATGTTAGCTAAGTTATTATTACAAGTTAGCTAAGTTGTTATAACAAGTAAGCTAAGTTGTAATTACAAGTTAGCTAAGTTGTAATTACAAGTTAGTTAAGTTGTAATTACAAGTTTGCTTAGTTGTAATTACAAGTTAGCTAAGTTGTAATTACAAGTTATTAAGTTGTAATTACAAGTTAGCTAAGTTGTTATTACAAGTTAGCTAAGTTGTTATTACAAGTTAGCTAAGCTGTAATTACATGTTAGCTAAGTTGTTATTACAAGTTAGCTAAGTTGTAATAACAAGTTAGCTAAGTTGTTATTACAAGTTAGCTAAGTTGTAATTACATGTTAGCTAAGTTGTTATTACAAGTTAGCTAAGTTGTTATTACAAGTTAGCTAAGTTGTTATTAAAAGTTAGCTAAGTTGTAATTACAAGTTAGCTCAGTTGTAATTACAAGTTAGCTAAGTTATTATTACAAGTTAGCTAAGTTGTTATAACAAGTAAGCTAAGTTGTAATTACAAGTTAGCTAAGTTGTAATTACAAGTTAGTTAAGTTGTAATTACAAGTTTGCTTAGTTGTAATTACAAGTTAGCTAAGTTGTAATTACAAGTTATTAAGTTGTAATTACAAGTTAGCTAAGTTGTTATTACAAGTTAGCTAAGTTGTTATTACAAGTTAGCTAAGCTGTAATTACATGTTAGCTAAGTTGTTATTACAAGTTAGCTAAGTTGTAATAACAAGTTAGCTAAGTTGTTATTACAAGTTAGCTAAGTTGTAATTACATGTTAGCTAAGTTGTTATTACAAGTTAGCTAAGTTGTTATTACAAGTTAGCTAAGTTGTTATTAAAAGTTAGCTAAGTTGTAATTACAAGTTAGCTCAGTTGTAATTACAAGTTAGCTAAGTTATTATTACAAGTTAGCTAAGTTGTTATAACAAGTAAGCTAAGTTGTAATTACAAGTTAGCTAAGTTGTAATTACAAGTTAGTTAAGTTGTAATTACAAGTTTGCTTAGTTGTAATTACAAGTTAGCTAAGTTGTAATTACAAGTTATTAAGTTGTAATTACAAGTTAGCTAAGTTGCTATTACAAGTTAGCTAAGTTGTAATTACAAGTTAGCTAAGTTGTTATTACAAGTTAGCTAAGTTGTAATTACAAGTTAGCTAAGTTGTAATTACAAGTTAGCTAAGTTGTTATTACATGTTAGCTAAGTTGTAATTACAAGTTAGCTAAGTTGTTATAACAAGTTAAAAAAAAATACCACATATGGTACTAATAGGCTTCCGTAGAGTCATCATATTCTCATCATATTCCTAGCGGTCGATATTTCTATTATATGTATCGTTCTTTAAGCATCATTTTATTCAAGTATCAAATATTCATCAACTTAACGTTTTCCCACTGAAAGCTGGCGATAGAATGTTGTCAACTTCTTCTTTTTTACCAAAGAATGAGGTTCTTAACGATATCGCTGAAAGATTCATCAAGCCAAGGGAAATAGATGAGAAGCTGAGTCATCATATTCCTAGAGGTCGATATTTCTATTCTGTTAGCGTTCTTAAATCATAGTAAGCCGTCTAGAGGTTAACTAACGGTACTGCCCTAACATTTATCATTTGAACTTAGGGTGCACATGGTTTAGTCGTACAACGTCATAAACGGTATCCTCCGTAGTGATAAATATCAGAAATACACAGTGAAAACCATGAAGAAACTAAACATCTAGACGGCTTACTATATAATATGCTTAAGAACGATACCAGAATAGAAAGGTGCAGCATCGCTAGTCCGACACCCCATTGGTGTGACACCCCATTAGTCCGACACCATATTGGTCCGACACCCCATTAGTCCGACACCCAATTGGTCCGACGCCCCATTATTCCGACACCCCATTGGTCCGACACCCCATCAGTCCGACACCCAATTGTTCCATCACCCCATTAGTCCGACACTCTATTGGTCCGACACCCCATTGGTCCGACACCCCATTAGTCCTACACCCCAATAGTCCGACGTCCAAATTAGTTCGACACTCAATTTGTCGATCATTCTAATTTTTAAAAAATACTTTCTCAAACCATGAGTGACATTCGATGAGTGCACAGATTCAATGTTGAGCATTTCTAGCTGATTTCTTAGTTGAAAATGTTATTGCAAAAGTTATTATTTCCTGATATCACAAAAAATGTATATCAAGATTTTATTTTTTGATATGCAAACAAATAAGGAATAAAACGGCACCTTAAACACAAACATGTCGGAAACTAGAACAGATTACTTATTGTTTTAGTGAACACAAGGGCAAGATAGTTTATTAGGATACAAGCCGAATACAGAAAAAAGGTATTCATATAAGCCTTATTATGAACAGGGATTACAGGATACATTTTATTTGGGAAAAGGGGGGGGGGTTGTAAAAACACAAAGCATCGACAGTAGAGCACACCTTGCTAATAGTCGTAAACTCAATGTTGACATAGTAGATGATTTACCATTTTAATATACTATAATTGTACTGAAAAGCATCAGAGATCAGAGTATATAGAAATACTAATTTGTTATTAAGTAGTTTATAGTTCATTGAAGCAACGATTTATGCCGTAAACGAAAAATATAGTTTTTGTCCTCAAAATTGAACACACTAGTCTGCGTAATGGAACAACAATCTGATCGCAACATCGGCAGTAAATGGCATAAAAACCCCCTTTGTTTTTCCGATATTAAAACCCTCTTAGATCAAGACCTTCTCGCCGCAGTTTCGTGCCACTATGTATGGCATCTCGAATTCTTGCGGCGCAGAAAAAAAACACATTGTGGTGTGTATGGAAAGGCGTGTGCTAACTGTATATTCCAACACATTAATATTTTCATGCATTGAAGCAAACCTTATGACTCAGTAGATTGTAAATATTTCTATTTTTCAATGGAACTAAATTGTATGGTTTCAAGAATGTTTAGTTTTAATTATTACAGATTGTACACTGGCTCTCACTTAGATTCTATAACAAAAAACCGACTGTTGTATCAGTTTGAATTATATCGGTAGGCTTCGCATCATGCCAACATACGTTATTTGTTCATTGTGGAAATAAATATACGCTAACAAATTAGAAAATTGCATATTACAATTATATTTTTTTTCATTTCAATTAGATATATGGCAATGAAACTGTTGCTTTTACGCGTAACAAAGACAACAACACATTGTTCATTAAATCAAAACCTCTTTTGCTGCATATAACCCGAAACCTAGCAGAATGATATGGTATAGTTTTTGTTAATTCTATAGTTAAATGATTAGTAGGAATAGCTTGAACAGTAAGGTTTGATCAAACTTGTAAAAAAATATTATGTAACTACCTAATTTAAACGTTCACTCCATTATGTTTTTTTAAATAATTTTTGGTTGTCATATTCAAGAAACAAAAGTGAGATTCCGCTTTTAATTTTTAAAGGAACAAAATGCTGCATTCAAATGTTTCTGTTTAAAAAGTAAACTCATGAGGGGTATGATGTTGTAATAATTTACACATGGGCTGGGTCTTTATATTCGATTATTTTTTTTACCGACGGAGCGATATCGAAGAAGAAAATTTTCAGATTCAAGCGGACCCTATAGGCAATGATTTTCTAGTCGCCATTTTCAGGATGAAACATTTTTTGTCAAGAAATCCTTTCAAATTTGCAATGCACGGTGAACAAAATACTTAACCATAATGTGCATAATAGAGTTCTTCCGTATATGGCCGATTTCTATTACAGATGACCGAGTACAGATGAGCTCACCCGCACACATCTGTACTTGCTGAGTCATCCAATTAAAACGCCAGAAACAAGAACGTTGTTATGGAAGCATAACAACGTTCTTCTATGACGTTCATTGTTTCCGACGTTATGATTGGACGTCAGAAACAATGGAGTCTAAAACAATGGACCGTCTATAGCTATTGCAAATGTGAAAATGTGAAAGTTGTTGGTGTGCGGAAAAATAGGTACTTTCATACGTTTTTGGAAAAGTCGTGTGAACATTCACTCGTGATAGAAATTTTTATGTCTTTTGGCTCGTTTCGCTGCGCTCCACTCGCGAAAAGACATAAAATTTCTATCACTCGTGAAAGATCAACCGGTTTTTCCCAAAAACGTATGAAAGAACCTATAAATCTAGTTTGAAAACTGTAGAAGATGATTACCAAATATAAACACCGTATTTTGCCGTGTGACCTCCTGACTTTAACATATACTAAGCCCAACCCGGGTTTGCACTTCGTGAAACCTGGCTAAAATTATTTTTAAAATAAAAATTTCATCTAATATCATAATTATTCAACTATTAGCCTAGTAATTAACTAGTTTATAATTTCGGTATTCCGTTTTTGTTATGGTCCATTTGGTATTAGTTTGTTTTGGTTATTGTCCGTTTTAGTTACTGTATGAAACGTCTATCGGCGATTCTACTGATATTTGTAATTTTATAATCCGAGGATCCAGAATCCGCTGCCGTGTAACGATTTTTAAGACTCTTATATGGGCGACGGCAATGGATAATCGGACAAGATTAAAGAGATGGGTCAAATTATGGGGATGCACAATCGGTACTTTTGACGATTTCAAGTACCAGTCCTTTTACTTCCGTCAAAATATACCTTCAAAACTTCAGACTATGATTGAGATTTCTACCGACGCAATTTTAAAGTCACAGAGGAATTATCAAAATTATACGTGATACAGGTAGTTGTACCTGCAATTGAATGTATGTAATAAATTTCTAAAAATTTAAAAGTTTAAAATTAAAACTTTTTTATATTCAACGAAGAATTATGACATAAAATATAGTCCCTTACGTCACACGCATTATTACGTCACATTTCATTCATAGACTAGGAGTCACCTATATATTATAGGATTAAACACCGTTTTCAATGGATTTATCGGTATATCAACAAGACCAACTCACTCACAAACAAATAAAAGTCCGAAGGACTTTTATGATATGTTTGTGAGTGAGTTGGTCTCATTGATATACCGATAAATCCATTGAAAACGGTGCTTAATCCTTATAATTCTTTAAAATTGCATTAAGGAATTATTTATATAACGTGTTTCTCAACTTCATATTTCTTCTGTATTTGGTAGAGAGGGATTGACTGAACGTATGAATATTTTTTCGTACGATTATTCCATAAACCATTTTCTGATTTTAATAAACACAATTAAGTTTTATATCAATCTATAACCTTAGTTTCTGTATCGAACACAAGGAAAGTTTTAAATTTAACAAATCATTTATGCTATTCATCAAACAAATAATTTATAAGCTGATCGCTAATTTCGATATTGAAAGCCGCCATCTTTGTTTACGTTGGTTACGGTAAAAATAGTTCGGTGAACGTCATTTATCCAAAAATAAATAAGTCAACTTCATTTATCAAAAAATAAATTTCGTTGAAAACCTCTAACGGTAGTAATCTCAACCAATGAAATAAACGCATTTCTAAATATGCAAATCATATTAGAATTATATATATATATAATTTAATTTGCTTTGTAAGCTGAAATTTGATTGGTCAATTCAAATCGGGCAACCCATATTATAGGAAATAACTTGCGTAACTTATGACCTATTCTAACGCCGTTAAAATTCAAATAGTTCCACGACGTCATCGAAGCTTTTAACGCAAAAGTTGATAAGATTTATAGTTAAAATTAAATTATAAGGAATATTTCAAATTTCTGAACAGATTATACGATACAATATGGTTTGGGTCTGTTTACGCCTAATAAACCGCGATAGAAGGTTTGTATCACACATGTTGTATAAATCCCTTAATTTTCAGATTTTTACAAAATAATACTTAATTTTAGATAAAATCTTGGACAAAGGCTATGTCTACGCCAAGGATAGTATAGGTATTCTACATCTACCACAATCACATCCGCCATACTATTGGTTGACATTGTGAGACATATCTCTCATAGAGGATAAGCTTCGCGTACAAACACAGTACTTTATCACAAGTGTATTAATAGACTATATAAGACAAGTGTAGGCTGTGAGTACGCTCACAAAGCGATACCCCCACGCTTCGCTTTCAAGTCCAATGATCTCCCCTGAATAAAAACCGACAGCAACAGAAATTCTTCATGCACATCTACATATGATGTACTTACTTCATATATAGTTCATCAAAATCTGACAAACGGTTTAGGAGGAGTTGCGCTTACAAGGGATGTGGACAGACGGACAGACAGACATGGTGATTCCTATATACCCCCTAAACAAGTTTGCGGGGTATAATAAATAAGATCTCGTGTATTTTTTCACAAACATTGTTCTTCTTTAACAAACGCCACGGACAGACAAGTAAATGTAGTCCCGCAGTAAATGGGGGATGACGTGTGGCTAAGGTTATATATAGTTATGTTAATTCTCTGTGTCGGAGAGTGGGACAAAAGGTCCAAATGTGTTTTATTTTCACCCGAAAAAGAAACAAAAGATATGCATCTGTGCAAACAACGACGTCACACTATTATGACGACTCTGTAAGACATTCAGCGCCAAAACTTAATTTTTGCAACATCTGTTTGAATCCAACCCGAAAACTGTTTATTTCGAAAACTGTAGGGGTCTATCAAAGGTACCATACACTTTGTAAAAAACGTAATTTTTACCAAATTTCCATCACATGCAGTTTTTTCGATAATGAAGAAAACATTAAGTTGTCGTCCGCCATTGCGTTGACTTCAGCTTCTCATGAGGACGTACTTGGATCACTATTAAAATTTCCATATCTGTGGATGTGAACGTATGTTAACTAAGAATATATCGCTTGACGTTATAAGGACATCATATGATGTAAATTGCGTTTCCATGGGATAAAACGAAAACAATTTGTAATATGCTTTTTAGCAAAACGAATTAATGCGTGTCATTAAAGCAATTGTAACAATGAATAGGTTAATGAAGTTAAACGATTTTTGACGATGTGTAGGTCAGATTAGATATTGCCATTAGTTTGCTTCCATTGACGTTACCATTGTTTCTGTCTAATAATTTTTTACAAAGTCGTATATCACTGGGTAAACTGAAACCAAACTTGGCCACAATGCTCATTGGTCTATGTTTAATGAAGGATTCTATGTGAAGGATGTTAATTACTTTCTACTTAAACTTAAAGGCTGAACAAATCTATCTACCGATGTTACCCACTCATGGACTACGTATATGATTTCGAAAAGGTCAATTGTATTTAAATATTTATTTGATAGTCATCTACAAAGTTTATGATATTTTAAATACAAAATCTAAGATGGCTGTACACGCAGTGCTTTATTTAGTTCGAGAACCCTCTCGTCATTTTTAGAATTTTATAGAAGCGGGGTCAAACGCTCCCATCGAAGTCTATCAAAATGCGTTGAGTGGTCGACACAGGATCCTCGGACCAGGCTTTATTAAACATAAACACCTATGGCAATTTTTAAAGGCTTCTTTTCTGAAACTGGCGAAACAATACAAACAGCACTTGTCAGCGATATTTATTTAAGGTCCTTTACAATGTTTGTATTTGTTTTCGAATAAGCAATTTAAAAATCACCACCACCACAGGACATAGTTTAATATAGGAAAATATGACGAAAAAATTCAAACACATTTTATTTTAAAAATGGAAAGTGTCAAACTATTACGATTTTTGACAATGGGGTGTCGGACTATTGGGGCGTCGGACCAATGGGGTGTCGGAATAATGGGGCGTCGGCTTATTGGGGTGTCGGACTAATGGGATGTCAGAATATCGGAGCCACCCCAAATTTTACGCGTCTGTATCCCACTCTCTTGTCCATCTGTATCCCACTATGAACTGGAATAAATATAACTGGTATAATATGAGTAAAAACTATATTTAACTTTTAAAATCAATTATGAGACTTAAGCCATGCAATTGAAAACCATATTCCACATTTGAAGTAACTCTGGAGACCTTAGCGATGCAATTAAAAAGCATACTTTACATATAAAATCAAAAATGAAACTATAGAAATGCAATTAGGAAACTATATTTTACATATGAAGTTACTCTGGAAACATTAGCCATACAATTAAAAACCATATTTTGCATATAAATTCAATCCTGAGTCCTTAGCAATACCATTAAAATACATATTCAACATATAAAATCAATCCTGACACCTTAGTAATGGAATTAAAAACTGTATTTCACATATAAAATCAATCCCAAACCTTTTGCAATACAATTAAAATCTATTTTTAACATATAAAATCTTTAGTGAGTCTAAAGGAATGTAATCAAAAACCATATTTAACACATAAAAACACTTTATAGACCTAAGTGATGCAATTAAAAACCATACTTAACATTCAAAATCAATGAGACTGTTGCAATGAAATTTAAAACTATATTTCACATATAAAATCACTCTGGCGACCTTAGCCCTGCAATTACAAACCATTTTTACACATAAAATCAATTCTGAGACCCTATTGAAGGAAAAAATCCATATTTGGCATATAAAACCAATCCTGAAACCTTAGCAATACAATTAAAAAAAAATTAAGAAATAAAATCACTAATAAGACTATAGCAATGTAATAAAAAACCATATATCAGATATCCTAAAATCAATGTCGAGACCTAAGCGATGCAATGGAATCCATATTTAACATATAAAATCAATCTCGATACTTTAGTCATGCAAATTGAAACCATATTTCACATATAAAATAATGCCTGAAACCTTGGTAATGCCATAAAAATTAATATCTCACATATAGAATCATACTGTAGACCACATTTAACATATAAAATCAATCTTGAGACTTAAGCAATGCAATTAAAAACCATATTTAACATATAAAATCATTCATGTGACCTTAGTGATGGAAATAAACACTATATTTTACATATAAAACCAGTCATGAGACCCGAGCTATAGATTAAATACCATATTTTATGTATAAAATCACTCTGAGAATATTAGTAATATTAGTTAGTCATACCTGATACCCAAAAGATGCAATAAAAAACCATAGTAACAATACAAAATTGCTTTGGAGAAATAAATGAAGCAATTAAAAACCAAAGTAGACATATACAATTAAGCCAGTGATTTTAGCAATGCAATAAAAACCATAATCCACATATAAAATCAATTATAAGACCTTTAAAATGCAAAAACAATATTTAACTTATAAAACATGCTTGAGATTCTAGCGTTGCAATTAAAAATCATTTTACACATATAAAATAAGTCCTGAGACTTTGGCGATATTTTAAATTATTTGTAAGTAGTTGTGTACTATAATGAGATTTAGTGGTCCAAATACAGAACTGTTGTAGATCTATAACCTTATTATATTATTATCACACACTTTGGGTATTGCAATGTACTTCGGTCTCTTATGTACTTATGTAAAATAAACAGTTACAAGTGGTTAAAAGTGTCAGTCAAAAGGTTAGCATGTTGACAAAGTGGAAAGACATTTCCAAAATAAAAAATGTCCAGTGGACAAACTTGTCACGTAACAAATTGTCGCAGCAAATAATGTCCTGTTGACAAACTCGTCACGTGACAAAATTGCCAAAAGAAAAAAAAAATGTCCAGAGGACAGAAATTGTCAAAAGAAACAAAAATGTCCAGTGGACAGAAATTATCAAAAGAACAAAAATGTCAAGTGGACAGAAATTGTCAAAAAATTGTCAAGTGGACAGAAATATATTGTATAAAATATTGTCAAAAGCACAGCCCAAGTTAACTTGGGTTGTCAATTCTATTAAAACAGTCAGAATCTCTGCTTTACAAGTTAGGTAGCATGTTATGTTAAGACTGCACACAACTGTATATATTTTGTTACCTTTAAAAATTGTCATTATTACCATCTATTTAAGTTACCATGCAAGAAAAAAGTCATGAACATTTTGCAGACATGCAAATTAAGAAACAATATAACTTATATAAATTTTCATAGCAGTCAGGCCAACTCTTTATATTGTTATTGAAAAAAGTACAAAAATCCTCTGTACAATTTTGGAATAATGTGGATGGTTGTTTGGATGAGGTTTAAAAATATTTCAGCTATCTAACGTTTTTGTTGGGGAAGAAGCAAGAGTAAGCGAAGAAAGCCCAAAACCTTCGGTCGGAGAATGACAAATCTTTGACAATTAAGATTGAATACGAGTTGACCCTGAAAGAAATTCGAACAGACCCGTTTACTCAAAATACATACGAATACGTTTACTAGCTTATTAGTGAACAGCGGCGTTTGGTCTAGAAAATCAAAACACCATTATCATAACGTATGAGTTGTTAATGTTCCATATCCAGAGATGATAGATTACTGCTATCAATTAAGGGATTGGATGGGATTGGATGTTTGCTTTAAGTGCAGCGAGCAGTGTATCAGCTATATTCAGGACGATAAAATGAAAACAAACAATAAATCAACGAAAAAGGGTGGAGTGAGGCATAAGGAATAACATTTTAACTTGCTATTAGAAAACTATTAAGATTTGCATAGGGTCAGAGAATTTAGCCTTTTTAAGCGGCTACAATGAACCTACTCCTTTTTGAAATCTACAAAAGGGGTCTGAATCGCGTATGGAGCGTGGCTCACTCAAAACACCGTCCACGCGGTAAGGCTTTTACATGTAGTATGACGTTTCAAGCACGCGAAGAGAAGGCCTCTTCTATCCGCCACCGGGGGAGCGGGTTAAGAAGAGCATAATTATTATATATTGAAAAACAATTAGTCGTTCAAAAATTAATCCTGACAGCATGACATATATATTGTCTATTTGAAAATCAAGCACAAGAAATATTTCTCTTACTCATTTATATTTTCACTCTGGTTGAAGATTCTAATCTTACCGTGGGCAGGGTGTACTCAATTCTACTCGTAATTACCAAGTATTGCAAGTTGCCTTTTCGCAGGTAGGGGTTTTTTAAAGGTACTCGGTCCTCCCCTACCCCCCCTGCCCCACCAAAAAAACAAACAAAACCTAGACAATATGATATAGTTAAAAATGTGTTGAAAGTAATGCTTTACAACAAACAAACAACAAACCTTATCAGTAAATGTATTGGTAGATGTTGTATTCCAGATGAGAAAGTCGGTGTTGTCATAAATAATCACTTTGAAAAGTTCTTTTACTAGTCTGGATTCAAGATGCATGTGTGGGATGATAGTATACAGTATTGACAAATTGCAGGTTTTATGTTTTTCTATCGAAAAAGAGATCTTGACCTTGAGATATTTATTAGGTCTTTTGAGTTATTTATTATCAACATTTGGTTTTCTGTAATAACAACTATTTTATTTGAAGGTCTATTATTTGTTGTAGTTGATGAACTTATTGTCAACAGTTTAGAAGAAGGTTTGGTAGATCATCTTGCAGATCCCGCCAGATACATGTAGCGTTGTTTGTTCATACTTTTGTGTAAATTTATTTTCTAGCAATAGAATACGAGGTCACAGCATTAATATTGGATATAGATACCAACAGGAAGCTAAAACCGAAAGATTGAGTATAGGACGTCCATCATATATTAAAATCGAGAACAAATCATTAAACACAAAATGAAATAGGATATGGGATGGAACAATAAATATGAGTTTTGTTGCTATTTTGGTTGTAAATTTGGTTTGACAGTTTGATTTTTTTAGAATGGGTTCGATGTTAAAAAAACATTAACTAAACATTAACTATATTGTATATAAATGGCTGCTGAATATGAACAATATTTAATCTGAGAAATTATTACTAGTTTTGGTAAGAAACCGCGTAATACATTTGACAATTTTTGTTGTTATGTCTATGTGCGATAGAAACTTGAAAAATGTGCCCTCTATTAATATAAGAAAGCTAGAGCTTATGCAAATAAACAGACCTGATATTTAATGGGTGAAAATGAACATAAAATTTGATAATCAATACTTAAGGCATCTTAAATATGAGCTTTATGAACAAATGTATGTTGCAATTAAATACATACCAAGTGTTTTCTGAAAAAAATCTTAAAATTGTTTATATAATCCCCTTTCTACAATGTTAAATATAAAGATCTACAACATTTAAGAGTCTCATGCTGCGTCTATTTTACTCGTACGTAGGGCACATCTAATATCAGTCGTTGATTGAAATGTATTTTTACACCCATTGACATATCTCATTTTAGATTCACACATTGCATGCCAGTTTTGTTGTGTTTTTCTATACAGAGTACCATGTGACCTCTACATGAAGATGAAAAACGTATAGATGCTGACGGCTGTCGACTTATCAATTTTGAAGTAAAAAAGGAAATTGCTTTTTTCAAGTGCGTATTTACGAATTGCCTTTTTAAGCGGCTACAATGAATCTACTCCTTTTCGAAATCTACAAAAGGGGTCTGTATCGCGTAAGGAGCATGGCTTACTCAAAACACCGTCCACGCGGTAAGGCTTTTACATGTAGTATGACGTTTCAAGCACGCGACGAGAAGGCCTCTTCTATCCGCCACCGGGGGATTGGGTTAAGAAGAGCGTAATTATTATATATTAAAAAACAATTAGTCGTTCAAAAATTAATCCTGACAGCATGACATATATATTGTCTATTTGAAAATCAAGCACAAGAAATATTTCTCTTACTCATTTATATTTTCACTCTGGTTGAAGATTCTAATCTTACCGTGGGCAGGGTGTACTCAATTCTACTCGTAATTAACAAGGATTGCAAGTTGCCTTTTCGCAGGTAGGGGTTTTTTAAAGGTACTCGGTCTTCCCCTACCCCCCCCCCCCCCCACCGCCCCACCAAAAAAAACCAAACAAAAACTAGACAATATGATATAGTTAAAAATGTGTTGAAAGTAACGCTTTACAACAAACAAACAACAAACCTTATCAGTAAATGTATTGGTAGATGTTGTATTCCAGATGAGAAAGTCGGTGTTGTCATGAATAATCACTTTGAAAAGTTCTCTCAGTCTGGATTCAAGATGCATGTGTGGGATTATAGTATACAGTATTGACAAATTGCAGGTTTTATGTTTTTATATCGAGAAAGAGATCTTGACCTTGAGATATTTATTAGGTCTTTTGAGTTATTTATTATCAACATTTGGTTTTCTGTAATAACAACTATTTTATTTGAAGGTCTATTCTTTGTTGTAGTTGATGCACTTATTGTCAACAGTTTAGAAGAAGGTTTGGTAGATCATCTTGCAGATCCCGCCAGGTACATGTAACGTTGTTTGTTCATACGTTTGTGTAAATTTATTTTCTAGCAATAGAATACGAGGTCACAGCATTAATATTGGATACAGATACCAAGAAGCTAAAACCGAAAGATTGAGTATAGGACGTCCATCATATATTAGAATCGAGAACAAATCATTAAACACAAAATGAAATAGGATATGGGATGGAACAATAAATATGAGTTTTGTTGCTATTTTGGTTGTAAATTTGGTTTGACAGTTTGATTTTTTTAGAATGGGTTCGATGTTAAAAAAACATTAACTAAACATTAACTATATTGTATATAAATGGCTGCTGAATATGAACAATATTTAATCTGAGAAATTATTACTAGTTTTGGTAAGAAACCGCGTAATACATTTGACAATTTTTGTTGTTATGTCTATGTGCGATAGAAACTTGAAAAATGTGCCCTCTATTAATATAAGAAAGCTAGAGCTTATGCAAATAAACAGACCTGATATTTAATGGGTGAAAATGAACATAAAATTTGATAATCAATACTTAAGGCATCTTAAATATGAGCTTTATGAACAAATGTATGTTGCAATTAAATACATACCAAGTGTTTTCTGAAAAAAATCTTAAAATTGTTTCTATAATTCCCTTATACAATGTTAAATATAAAGATCTACAACATTTAAGAGTCTCATGCTGCGTCTATTTTGCTCGTACGTAGGGCACATCTAATATCAGTCGTTGATTGAAATGTATTTTTACACCCATTGACATATCTCATTTTAGATTCACACATTGCATGCCAGTTTTGTTGTGTTTTTCTATACAGAGTACCATGTGACCTCTACATGAAGATGAAAAACGTATAGATGCTGACGGCTGTCGACTTATCAATTTTGAAGTAAAAAAGGAAATTGCTTTTTTCAAGTGCGTATTTACGAATTGATCAAATAATGCAAACATTTTAAACAATTTAAGTTTTAAATTTATTCGTGTTTGTTTCATTCTTGAGCAAACATCAATCCATAAGGTTTTAAAAACGTTCATTGCTCGGACTTTATGGTCATGAGTATTAATTATATATCTAGTTGAAATGTACAAATACGCAGACAAGGGACGTCGGTCGTAAAAGCTTAAATCCTATAATTCAGTGCCTTGCTCTGTACATCAAAACTACTTTGAGCTTTCTGTGAGAGACCTGTCGCAATGTTAATTCCTTAACCACATTGTTCGAGTTTTTCTAGTTTAATAAAATGAATTACTTCACTATTCAAAACATCATTGTCCATTGATACAATAGAGTTTGATGAATCAATTAATTAGTCGTATTTATTTTTGTATCTGGCATAAGTTCTTGTGCCCTATTAAGCAAAACCAACACTATCATTTAAAATTCAATTTATAAGACGTACCACGATCTCGCATCAGTAAGAAAATATTCCTCAGTATAATGTTTAATGTTAGTTGATACTCTACAACCCTGTTTTTGAAATTATCCACAGGCGCGGACGCAATCCACAAACATATGTATCATTTATAGACATTCTAAATGGATATTTTATTTCGTTTGTTTATTACAGGTATCATGATAATGCATATATTTTTCTAAACATCTTTAAATAGTAACTTTGTTCTTAAACACACATTTTATTTAAACTCTGGAGTGTGGCAATATGTATATTGCTGACATTTGTTAATCAGTCAATGAAACGGAAGTATGCTTCATACATTGTATATTATTTGTTCTATTCATTTGAATCTTCATTAGAAAATGCAAGTCTCTTTTTATAAACAAGAAAAATCCTTTCGATTCAATGCATATTTATAAATAACTTTGGAACACTACTTTTTGTAACTTGTGCAAGATTTATTTCCGGTTTACCTTATTGTAATTTCGGATTTTGGTACCCTTATAATTGAAGCACGATGGGTATCTTTGAGTGGTTATTGGCGCTTCGATGTAGTCTCCAGGTTGTATTGTTTCTACAATTTTTTAACTGAACTAATGCTTTTTGGGTACGCTTTAATCTGACATTGTTTCTCTCTCGTTGCGGTCACACGGTTATGTGCTTCGTTAGTAGTCTGCTTGCGCTCAGACAAGGTGATGACTATTTTAAACTTTCTGTTACTGCCGTTATACTTTCCTAGAATAAAATATGTGCCAACATGCCACAAGATATGCCAGGAAAAAAAAAAGGCCAATTTTTTTTGCACAAAAAAGGGGCCATAACTCTGAAAGGGCTAAACCAAAGTGGCTAGTTATCAATTTGGTCAAGATATTACGCCCATAAAGATTTTCTCCAAGTTTCATGAAGATCTGACATCATGTTTGAGTTGGAAAGCTTACAAGGCTAATTTGCCATTTTTTGTATAAATAAAGGGCCATAACTCTTAAGTAGCTTCAGTCATTTGGCTGGTTTTTGAACTTGGCTGAGGTATTATGTCCATAAACATTTTCCCCAAGTTTCATGAAGATCGGACAACAACTGTTCAAGTTAGAGAATGGGCATCACTGTTCATGCGACCAGCAATGGGTTTTCTTCGACGGCTTGTAAAAATGTGGATGAAAATTCTGTAAAGAATTCACTACCACCCCTACCAAGTTTCCCCCTGGGGTTTTCTCTGGCTTCCTCCCCAAATAAAAACTGGACATCAAGAAATAGCTGAATGGCCTTAAACACCATTCAAACAAACCATCTCTAACAAGAGCACTTAATATGTGTTTCTAAAATTATTGGAATTAAACTAAGTATTTAATTATTGCTAATGCGAATTCATATAAAAAAGTTTTAAAACATGATTATACAATAAGCTTAGTGGACTAAGTTATTTTGTAAGCTTGTATTAATTTAACTTTTTAGATATTGCTGTTACAAAGTACAATAAAAATTTTACAATTAGATTTTCTACAAAAAGTATTATTGATAAAAATGTTGGAATTCATTTATTTTTTGAATTTCAATCACTGTTTTGTCTATTTAAAGGCAGAATAAAGTGACGATTGTAGCATATTCCGGAGGTTATATTGTAAAGCTGATACAAAGTAGTCCAAAATGAAAATGATTAGAATATGTATAGTCATCGTGGCTATTATGATTGAATCTTCATTGTGCCAGACAGGTAATATTTATACATTTAGCACCGACATCTGTTTCGTGCAATATCTATGGGACAACATTTTTGACTTTTAAAAGATTCGTTGGTACAATTGTTACTTTTTCTGTTTTGTGTTCAAGCCTAAAGGTAAAGCATTCGTTATTTTCTTAAATTTCTGGTTTGCATATGGTCGCCAATAATTTGAAGTTTAACGTATCATTACAGGTGACAATCCGGCTGTTTTGGATGCAATAAAAAACATAGGGTCAATTGATCCAGAAACATGCAAAATAGGTCCAGAAGTTACACTCGATGTCTTGCCAGATTATTCAGTGTGGGATCCTCTGACTCGAACACCCATTTTAACATCTAATCTGCTGACGACTCTTGTCCTTCAAAACAATGGTACCCTTAATTTGCTCACGGATAGAGATTTTTACAACTTGTGCAAGAACAATGTGATTGGACAAAATAAAATATTTGCTTCAGACATAGCTGTCGAACCAGGTGTATATGCAAAATATCACGAATTTAGTCCTTACGCCTGGAGAGCTGACGGCAAAATTAACGCTGTAGATTTGAGTTTAACGTACAGTTACATGAAACCCGAAGTTGAATGGTACCAAGGGTCAAGGTAAAAAAATTATAATAATATAAAGGAAGAAACAACAAGTACAAAGTTCAGGTAAGATCTCCGTCATTCTAACTTGCATTTGGTTCAATTTGGTGTACATGCTTGTGCAAAGTCATTTGCATCTATTAAAATAATAAACGTTGTACAATCTATCGTCTTTATGAAGTGACACAAACTTTCATCAACAGTCTTATTTGATTATTTTTCAATGGTTTTAATATTTCAAAAAAAAACAACGTGAATTGGATCTATATTGTTAATGTTAATGCGGACACAACGTTTGGTTTTCGTATAATTATACTATGGGGACGTTTTACCCTAACTTATCATTGACCAAGTATGGCTGGAAGTTATCAGCTTCTTGTCTTTAGGTAGCTAACTGATAAGCAATAAAGCAATTTACTTTTTGCATTCGGCCTCTTTTATAAAATCACATGTTATCAAAATCACATAATAACCGTTCCCTACAAACTAAATTGAAGATATTTGGCTCTTTAGAAAAAAGGCGCCTTCCACAAATATATATATTTCTCCCGTCTGGCATTGGACAATGTTGATATGAAGCCAATCAGACAACATTTATGGATATAAAACAAGTATGTCTTTAAAACCCTACGTCTTTACTAATTGTATCATCAAGAGAAGGCAACAGAGAACTACCGGCAGTAGAAGAAACGTTGTTATATGCTACAAGGGAAGATGGACACTGGACCAAACCATACTTTGACTGTGGAGGTGGAAACATTTGGATGGTTACATATTCTTCACCAATTCTTGGACGGGATAGTATATCAGGAGTGCCTATTTTTAAGTAAGTGTTTTTACTTGTTATAAAATGCAACCCAACATGTTCTTGGTTTTACAGTATACATTTTTTCAGGTTTGTGTTAAAGTCTTCAAAATTTAAATAACATAGAAATGCCACATAGTTGTTTATATTTACATAGCATATATTATATTTATGTTTCGTTCTGAACATACAGAAATATTGCAACTAAACCATCAATCTATCTTTTCTTCGTTTACAATTATTTAGTACATATACAAATTAAGACACTTTTATGTTCTAAACTGTTATCTTCAATGACATAATATCATTTATAGAGGTGTTGCAACATTGGACATAGATTGATGTAAATCAATGTGATGAAGATGTTCCTGACACCTTCTTGGGGGCTTTTAAAGGAACCCAAAACTGTCATTCAACATCAGGCGTATGTAATCTATTTAGAGGAAAACACTATTTTGTCTCAAGTTCGTTAAGTTTTAAAATGTAATAATTAAAAAATTATACATTTAAATTGCCAGACGGTTCACGTGTAACATTAATTATGTACGCGATATCTTTTAGTAATTTCTAAAGAGTAAGTTCGTATTCCATTTTATTAAGCAATTTCTCCGAACTGCATTTTAATATTTTAAGGGTTAGTAACATAGTTGTAAATATTTGATTACTGATCATCAAAGGAACAGTCATCAAATGTTAATTATACAGTTTTTATCTTATCCCGAAAAATTAAAAGAAAACATGTACGTGGACTTTATAAAATATTGTTGACTGAGGAAACAGTAGAGTGATGGCTAAAGGAGCTTTGAAAATAATGAATTTTAAAGTGACTAGTAACAAATGCTATCCAAAATTTAAAATAGAAAAAGAATAATGAAGTTTAATTAACATATCGTTACTTTCAGTTTCTAGAATTAGTTTGATCAGATGTGCATTTAAAATCTGAGACAACAAGCATACTAACAATTGATTAAATTAGGTTTTCAAATGTACTTATTTACCATATATGTTGTCATTTATTGCATAAAAATCTAATTAATATAAATATTAATTAAATGATTACATTGAATGATGTTCTTACTAAAATTATCTGTTAAGTTCACAAAAGAGATTTCACGGTTTTCGTTTGGCATTTTATTTTTTCATATTGATATTTCAGTGCGAATTCAATGCAGGAACTGGTTTCAAGGCAGGAGGTTACCAGTGTTCATGTAAGAAAGGATACTACTTTCCCAACCCAGATGCAATTTGCAAAGCGTTTAGTGGAGAAGATATTGAGAAGGCAATAAAGGAAGGTTCTGATTTGTCACGATTTGAATGCAAGCCATGTCCTAAAGGATGTCATGAATGTATCGATGATAAAACATGTGTGTAAGTACGCGTTTTTTTTAGTAGCTTTTTGTTTGTACAAGAATACTAAAAATATTCGGATAAAAAAGAAGAATTTAAAATATCTGAGGGTATGTAACACAAAATAAGTCAATGACAAAAAAACAATGTTTTCGCAAAAAGAGGATAAAAACAAACAGACACACAAGACAAAAAAAAAACAATTGATCAACATAAATGCGTTCATTGTTGAAAGACGTTGATTAATTGATTCAATATGTTCTTAACGCTCAGTGAGCAATATTTAAGCATATTCTGGACGATATCAAGTTTACAAACGATGAATTAATCGGTAAAGGGAAATTTAAACGGAACACACATTATGACTGACTGCTATCGGAAAGGTATCGCGTAGGGACGAAGTATTTAGCCTTTTGTAGCGATAATAATGTGTCTACTGTTGTACGAATTTATCATGCAAGTTATGTGACATCTCCAAACAAGTTATCAATATGTCCGCGGTCAGAAGTCTTGTGGTCATTGATTCGTAATGAAGTCATAATAATATTAATACAAAATTTTACAATGTAGTAAGATGTGTTAGATAAACTACAAATCATTTTGTATTTTAGGTACCCAATTGGATACAAATATGACCAGTCGACAAGATCAGATTCTTCTGATTCTGGATATGATAAAAATGACCATCAAAATAACGGAAAATCGTATTCGACAGACAAATCGTCCCGCTCTGATGATGATCAATATGATAATAATTATCAGAACAAGCAGATTCCGATAGACGATTCGTCTAAATCTGATGATGATCGATCTGATCAGTATTAGAACAAAAACCCGCCAATGGTAACAATAGCTGCCAACCCTAGACACCATAAATACCAACCACTATATCCATGGAACAAATTCTTAGGAAACAAAATGGCAATCACAATGCCAAGAGGTTGAATAGTTAGACATTTGAGATGATATTATCCTTGAGTTTTTGTTAAATTAACTTTAGCAAAAGCATTAAAAGATATATTGTAAAAACTAACACTTTCCCCAATAAAGATGAACATATTATACGTTGGTTATTTTGAATATAGATAGGCATTATGCGTGTATAACTTTTACAGTGTATTTTATAAAACATATCCAAACGATTGTAGTTGTATTAGGTATCAATCCGTTGTTAGGTAAAAACTTAATAAGACCGATTTGGTATTTTATTTCAACCTATAAGTACATAATCCCTACTAATACACGGTGATTTGCCTGTTCCTTTTTTGTCCTTTTCACAAAGATTTGACTCTACATGTTTAAGGGCATACATAGCACGAGCAAGTCTTTCTCCAGTATTTTTTGTCCTGGTTACAAGCTAACTTAATATGGTATTTTGTATGATTTCTTGGTGATTTTGAATGACCTGTAAGCAACTTGAAAGCTATTGTGCAAATGAAAACTGAAAAGGTATCCACTGGGGAAAATATGATCCGTAAGTTTGACGTTTTTTTGGTTTTCTCATGCAATAGTCAATGCAGAAAATTTGTTTATGGCGTTCGTCTACAGAAGCATAGTATCAGGACTAATCTTGCATACGAACAAGATATTAAAGTAGCGCAAATTGTTAAAATCGATTGCGACCGATTGTCCAAATTTGATGGCGAAATCTTGTCGCCGTTCATATTGTGTAACAAAAGGAATATCGAAAGCTCTACTGTTTGTTTCTCACTTCAAAATGTTAATAAATAGTGTCATTCGTTTAAATTCATTTGTATACCTCATGCTGCAACTTAATCATTTACATATTATTTTAAAAAGAATATACTGTGTGCACCGAGGTAATGATGGCAGTTTAACCAAAAATAAAAAAAACTATTTTGTCTCCTTATTAAGAACAGTAATGAAACTGTGAAGTGTGTGTAAATATTTTGGTATGTGTTATTGATTCAATGTTTGCCTAGCGTCCGGCGAGCAGAATATCAGCTATATTCAAAACGAACAGTTTTACAAACCATAAATCAACGCGGAAAAGGGATGAGAACAACATGGCCAAATATTTGACTGCTAATACAGAAGCCACGGTGTCCGATTAGTTAAGACAGTAAGTCATCGCTCTGTGGTAACGTTGGCCGTGAACATTGAATTTCGGGTTAGAGTCTGACTGCGGTAAGGGTGTGCTCAACTGAAATCATCAAGGATTGCAAAATGTACTACTGAATGTCGGGATGTTCTCTTGGTACTTCGGCTTCTGACTTCAAAAGGTGGACCTAACGACATAGCGGACAAATTTCTAAAGAACAAACATCAAACAAACTTACTGCCACTGGAAAAGTGTAGAAACAAAGAATTTGTCTTTTGAAGTAAATCCAGTTTCTCTACTCTTTTTCGAAATCTACAAATAGAGTCGTTATTATCTTGACTGATTGCCCATAACGATCAATTAATTCGAACTTAGCATAGAACTTCTGGAGAGATAACATTAACCTAGGTACATCAAACCTTTGTTTTGAGTAGCTTAGTAGTCAACTGTAGTGATTCCTCTATAAAATTAGAATACCCGTTGCAAGAGCTAGAATAAAGTATAAGTTGTGAAATGTTACAAACGCTGGAGCTGCTGGAATATTGAAGTCGATGAACGGGAAGTTGACACTTGGAAAGTTTAAGTCATCACGTTTGTCGTGAGTCTAGTTTGTAGTTTGCCCGAGTCTTTCGAGGAGTAGGTCCAGGTAAGTATCTTACATTAGTGTAATGGTGGTGTCTTTATTTTCAAGCCTGCTATGGAAAATTGAATAGTCACCAAATTAACCATGATTGTTGATGGACAAAACATCATCAATATAGCGGAATGTGAAATTAAACTTCGGTGTCTTTTCTTTCTTCATCAGCAGGCCTTCTAGGAAATCAAAGTCATAAAATCAGGTCGGTGAGGACAGGAACACAAGTCCACATTGGAATACCAAAAGTCTGTTGAAAAATATGCCCTTCAAACATGAGAAATATGTTGGCAATCAGGAAATTTAACATTTGACAGATTTGGTCTTTAGAATATTTATTGTTTAATTTAGAGTCATTGATGACGAAGTAAGTTTATTCATGGGTATACCAGGTCTTTAAATCGTTTTCCATTTTTCTTCAAAAACAATTGTTTATTAAGAACTTGAAACCTCATTTTAAGATGCATATGGGGGATGACCGTGTAGAGTGTTAAACAACTTTTTTAATGCTGTTACATTGGAAAAGAGATCCAGACCTCACGATATCTATCAGGTCTTTTGAATTTGTCAATATCTACAATTCATTAATGCCATCTATGGAGTACTCTTTCTGGAAGTCTCGTTTTATTGTTGTTAAAATAGTGGTCAGGAGTTGCAATATGGTTTTTAGGGTGCACCTAGACGATCCTGCAATGACGCTTATTGTGTGAATTTTTGTGAAGTTTTGGTATCCAATACAAGAAGGGGAAATACCAATCTTCGACTTTGAGTTTGAGACCAAAGGATAGATATATTTGTCAAGCTTTAGGACCTATGCTGAATATTGCAATTTTGATTACGATGGGATCCTTTATTAATTGTATCCTTTAGTTTGATATTTTAGTGTGAATTCAAAGCACGAACCGCATTTAAGGCAGGAGGCTACCAGTGTTCATGTAAAAATTATACTACTTTCCCAACCCAGATGCAATTTGCAAAGCGTTTAGTGGAGTAAATATTGAGAAGACAATAAAGGAAGGTGATGATTTGTCACAATTTGAATGCAAGCCATGTGCTAAAGGATGTCATGAATGCATCGATGATAAACCATGTGTGTAAGTACGAGTTTCTTTATAAGCACACAATTGTATGATGATAAAATATAAAGTGTCTAGTAAGTAAGTTGAAGCTCTTATATACAGTTTATATTATATATTACACAGTTTTCTTATTTTGATAAACAATGTAAATGAGATTAATAAGAATGCGATTATTTGGTACGAGTTATGAATAATAGACATGAGTGTGTTTTACTCCTATTTATGTAACAACTTTTTGGCCTTGTTATTGTTTGGCCTGAAGTCGTGATAAGATGAAACGCAAGTCTCTAGCTGTAAATTTTATAACTTGATATCATTGAAGGCAATATTTTGTATGTGTTATACTTCTACTACATATTTGTAATACATTCTGATTTCTGTCCATGAAAATTCAAAGTCTCAAGTGTAGCGTCTATGATATGCAGGTAGTCATTAACAGACTCAAAACACATATCGTTGAGGACAGGAAGGTGTAAGTACGGTATGCCTTCATGATATCAATAATTTTGTCATTAGACATGCAATTGTTTTGATATAACCATTAATGAATATCGATGTCTTCACTTCCCTCTTTGTTTATACGGAGTGCATGCATGTTAAATATTTATAAAATATTAAGTAACGTAAAAACCCTCTTTACATTTCAGGTACCCTATTGGTTACAAATATGACCAGTCGTCAAGTTCTAAATCGTCGAACTCGTTTGATGAGTAATATGATCCGCATCACAACACAAATCCTAAGCCCAAAAATGATTCTTCGAGCTCCAGAAATGATAACTACGAACCAATGTATCCATGGAACACATTCCAACACAAAATGGGGGAGATATAAGACAAACAACATGAAGAGACATAGACAAATATAATAACTATAATTTTAGACTCAGGTCACATCAACAGGCAAGACTTGCATGTCACTATAATAATGATTTTACTAGATCCTAAAGTGCACCAGCAGCGATATTGACCAAGTGATTATAAAATGTGTCAAAAGTACCTATCTTTTTGGGGCACGGCGTGATAGGTAATTTTCAAAATAATATAAGCGTAAATAATATATATGATCAAAACTAAATAATCACCTTATTATTGAATTATTGTGTCCAGCGAACAGCATTTCAGATATATTCAGGACGAGAACAATTAACCAAACAAATGATCAATTAAAAACGAACTTAAGGACAAACATTTAAACTACCACTGAAAAAGTATTAGGTATTGGTACGGACGGAAATTCAGCCATTTGTTGAGCCTACAACGAGCCTTCTCTTATTGACATATATAAAGGGCGTCCTCATCTGGCAAGGAGCTTGGCACTCTCCTAACACGTTACACACTACCGTCCTCGACCAGGCTTTCCGTTTTATGATCTTGCAATCCCCAACGAGAGGATCTCCCCTATCCGCCACCTGAAGACGCACTGCGCTGATCTGGAGTTTAAGAAATGGGTCCTTGTCTAAAATGAAGTTTCTGAACCTCGCTGAGTTAGGTGACTACTTGCATAGTCAAACGCAAAGAACTTACATTTAAGAATAAAAACACTGCTTAAGCACACAAGTCGGAAATCATGAGTTTCTCATTTCACAAGAATGTGATGTAACCAAATAATATATGTTAGGAATCAGGTTTTAAAATTTCCTTTAGTTTGTCGAATTCACGTTGCTAATTTCATAAATAATGAAATATGCAGAGTAACATTATTAACTACAATTTCAAAAGACATTTGACACATATTGCTTGCTATATCTCACATTATGCATTCTGTGCACTGACTGTTTAAGAAGACAATGATTTCACTTTCTTGCAAATTTAAATACATTCTAAGTCATAGATAGGGTTCTCGGTTGCCGATATGTTATTGTAGTTTCTTATCTACTCAGGTTTCAGGGTGTGATTGTCTATAATAATAATAAACAAGTATAGTCAGTTTTGACAACCACAGATCGTGGGCTTTTTTCGATATCTCCTGCTTCCTCCACAATACAATCTGGACGCCATGATAAATCTTAAAATTTCTAAACTTTGCGTTAAACAACATTCAAACAAACAAACAATACGGCTGGTTACAGTAATTCCACGTGTAACATTGTTATTGTAGCAGAAACTGTTACTATTCCTAATCATTTACCATTTCTAATGAAAGAGGTAAACCATTTCTATACAATCTCATTTAAAAACGGTGCATTCTCAGCCATATGTATAAAACCAACGTGGTATGATAATATATATTGTTTTTATATTAAATATATGGAATATAGGACATTTTGTTTGTGATACAGACTTCATCACGGCCAGTATCAGGTGAGCCCGTAGGGCGAACCTTATACGCTAAGCCGTGATAAAGTATGTATCACAAACAAAATGTCCTATATTCCTTTTATCGGTAATTTTCAAAAAGAGTATTTTTTTGTAAATTTAGGCCATATTTTTTAAGGAACTACTTTTTTGGTCGAAGTGATCTGTGAAAAACGGTTTGCTACGTAATTTAGCGTCAACGTCATTCAATTGGAATGTGGCGTGATGAATGGACGTATTTTCATTGATCCTCCTGTAAGGCAAGTCTTTTTTTCATCGTTTATGTAATAGTTTGTGAATTAGAATCTTTTAAATGGGGTGGCACATTTTGTGTTTTTAATATTTTGCTCTTTGACGAACCGTATTTCAAATTTATGTTGCCAATACCCAACGTTTCTGACCGATTTTCCAATTGAGTGTCAGTTTCAGCTTTTAATGTTTTCTATATTTTGTATTTTATATCGTTATCATTTCTGGTAACTGTTTGGTGCTGTGTTATGTTTTATTTTCAGCACTTTGCAGTGGCCAGGGGAGATACGGTTTACACATCGTCATCATTTATTTATAAATTCCAATTGTAATTCCAATGCATAAATGCGATGAGTTGTAGGTTCTTGTGTATGCCGAATTTTCCTGCCGTAATAATCCTATTACAGTTTTGTGATTTGTCGGATTAACCACCAAAAATGGCGAGGTCATTTGCAAGTTCTTGTGGTGAAAGAATTTGGGATTGTCACTTGCTGTTAATGTTTGTGCAGTTTGCAGAGTTTTGTTCAGATTATTTAAACTGTATTATTGTTGTGTTCGTTTTCTTTTTTTTTGGGGGGGGGGTGGGGGTAGATTGTTTGTTTATTTAATCTTCCTTTCACGTTTGTTTATTTTTGAACATTCTGTTAGTTATTGTCACGAAATTATAGTTAGATTCCTCCGCAGCCTACTGACCCGATAAATTGTGTTGTTACTGACTTTATCACCGGGACACATCAAAGGGAATATGTACAAATTACCGATAATATTGTTTAAATTATTTGCTTTCACTAACATATTATAAATTCCATTATTGTAAAAAAATATTTTGTACACAATATGTGCAAATTCTGGATTTGACTTTTTCCTATCCATGACAATGAGCAACTCGACGGGTGTCTAATTAGAGGCAGACATAGCTTACTCGTCAGCGGCAGATAAGTGCACCCATGACTATTATTGGGTTTGGGGGACTCGCTTTCTGTTTTTGTGTTGCGCTGTGTATGTTTTTCTATATCCGGATTTGTAACTTCATTGACTGTTGGCTCTTGTTGTTCGGTCGTTTGTTTGTGTGGCTTTTTGCATAGTATTTTCCTTAACGATGTTTTCTTTATATTACTTACCACAGTAAGTTAATTGAGGATCTGTTGATTATTGAAAATGAGTCATAACCTTTGACATAATGCTTTTTTCGACACTAGAAAATATGAATTATAAAATATGTTCTTTATGATGTAATTATTTGCGTATGCAACTAGGCATACTTACTGAACTATAATATTTTCTCAAATTAATTATTGAACAAAACTCTGATTATTATTGCAAAATAAAACAACGTTAAATAAAAAGTAATGTAAGACTTTGTGTGATTTATTCGTGATCCCTTTTTATTATTATAAATATTATAACTATAGTCAAATTAACGGTTGTAAATCGTTCAAAATTAAAAATGATAACTGGTCCTGCATTTTGTTATTATCGTAAATATCTGAATGAAATTGCTTACCGGTGAAAACTTGGTATCTAAAATTTGGTAATAGTATTTTGTCTTTATTTCTTTTCTTAACATTAAATTATAATTAAAAATTTACTCAACAATGTACAAAGTTTTTTGGCTACAAATTTTTGACAATAAGTCCGATGCGACGTGGATCGTGTTTATGTTATATAAAATATGTACCATATAAACTTTCTATACTATTAGTCAATTTTTACAGGTAATTTTTTACCCGATGTCTACAACAAATCATGTTTTTACTGATGTTACACTTTTTCTAAATAGTTTTTAGATGTTTTCGAATATTTTATTTGTGCATTTTTATGTAAGTGTATATTGATATACTACATTGTATACTCTCCAAAAAAGAACCGCATAGCTACTTTTTAATTGATAAAAAAGATTTTTTTATAATTATTAATTAAAAGTTAAAGTGACAATCAAATCTTTATATGTACAGGTCATTTGAAATGGTTAAACGTTTTTTTCTCCCGATTTTGGCATATTGCCACATTATTAAAAAGACCCTTGAAGTGCATTTGATGCGAAGTTTTAAAATACCACCAAAGAAATTTGTTGTCTTATCAATTTTCTTTTGGTAGCTTAAAAACGAACAGGTTTGATGGTACAACTCGTCAAAACGTAAAATTTATGCTATGCTTCGGCTCGATACTGTTACAAGATACCTTCATCGGCTGAATTTAGGCTGGCGTCTCTCAAAGTGAGGTTGCCCGAATCGAGAATTTTAGCCAGACTACCAGTTTCAGACTATGGGTCCGATTCCAATAGACCGGTACTAATACTGACCCTTATAAAATTGTGGACCACGCATAATTACAGCACGGCATGACCAGTACATCCGGCTATTTCATGGCCGGTATTAAACAGTCACTGAAACAATAGCTCCCAAACTATCAGAAACCGGCTTCAACAACATGGAATTAGACCCAATAGACCGTGTTTTGGAGCAATTTAGACCGTGATGTATAATGTTTATGACAAGCAACTTGAGTGCGTTGTTGGTTAATATTTTCCAAATCTGTTTGACATACTGAGTGTTTGAAATGTAGCTGAATAACTGCCCATCATTTATGAACAACAATAACAAATTGACATGCACAAAATCAATTAGGATATTGGGTGAAATAATATATAAGACGTTTAGTGTAAACATATTATTATTTATGGAATTACATATAAAATTAATACATTTTATACTATTTTAGGATCCAGAACAAGTCAGACTTATATTAATTCATTTCCAACATGAATAATTATTACATAATACTAATAATAATAGTACTCAAATGATCAAACCTAAGGTACATCAGATACAAATAGCTTAGATGTTTTAAAAACAGTAGTGATAGTTAAAATAAATTGTAAGTATTAAAAATAACAGATGAATTCTTAGTGCCAAGAATATATATTCTCGAAATGTCCAAAATAGATTTTCCTCGTACGAAAAGTCATGCGAGCTGTATAATAATATCTTAATGGATAAGCGTTGGTGATGATGGCAATATAATACTGACGTTGATTTAAAGAAAAAATGGACTGTGTAATAGGTAGTGGAATATTGTCTCAACATCTCTAAAAGTGGAATGACAACGCTATATTTTCAACGAACAAGTCCCGGTTTAGTTAACTCAGGGTAATATCTGTTTGTATTACCTTTTCTCAACAACATAACTGTAACTGTTGTAGGGCCGTACTCTGCGCAGACTTGCAAGATTATACTGACGGATGTAACTTAGTACTTTCAGGTATCGAATTCCAAGATCGTACAGTTGGATGCAGATATTAGTAGTGTTGCTTTTGTACGAACAAGTGTTATGGTGGCTCTATTAATAGTAATATGGCTGGGATGCCACTTAGTGCGTCTGGTATTAAATCAGAAATTATGTCGGGGTAAAACGAGGCTCATTGCTCGCTGAGTTTTAGCTGACCTAGTTTGGCTAAATTAATATAGGCGGCTTCAGTATGTACCTTTTCCACTTTGTCTATAAGTGTTTTAATGTGGATTGGTGGTTTATTAAAATATACTTACATTCATCGACATATTTCTTTGAAGTTTCACACAGTGCATCAACGTGCCTTTTTTATTGTTCATCGTTTATAAAAATACTTTATGACATCTACTATTTAAGGATGAACAGACAAAAACTACACAATGTACTTAATAGTACATAAAAATATGTAAAGAAGTTTTTTAATTATCATTTTTAGCTTTGAAATAACAACTTCATTTTCTGAATATATTTGAATTCTCTATAAAAGATTAACTTTTAAAAATGATATTGTAAGAATAATTTAAAATGCTATATAATTGAAAGAAATCATCTTCAAGGTCAGGTCTATGTTGTGTCCATGCTTTAACACTGACAAATGACTTAGATTTTAAATTTTGTTACAAATTTCGATTTTCATACAAGGTATAGAATTAATCTGACTATCATTATTATTTGAATACTAGATTTTACAAAATAGGTAACCAACTTATGCGCTTAAATCCTGGCAATCAAGTGCCAGGATGAGGATGTCACACAGACTTGGCACGGTCTATCGGACATTCATCACAATGCATTTTTTTAAAACATAGTCTTCAAGTCTTCCAGGATTTGTAAATATGAATTAATTCTCAATTTAGAAACGTTTTGTTCATGATTACAATACATTTTGATTAAGCAATCTTTTATTCTGGACACAAGCGCTTGAACTAAAAACCATACCATTCTAAAAATTCAAAGGAAAATCATTTGAGTTTAATATTTGTATATGTACAGTGAACTAAAAAAGGGGACTTTGTCTGTTTTTTTTCTATTTATTATCCAGTTGTTGAATTCAGTATATACTGATTCTGATTAGATGATCATATAGCATTTACCGACTAATTGCGTATGATGATCAACCATTTTTACCAACACAACTCATACACTACAGTAATGGAAGCGGAAGGTTTGACATGTCATAAAACCTTGTTGAACAGACCATTTCTTTTGAAATGCATGTACGCAGTCGGGATGATTGCTGCAGTTGCTATATGTTTGAACGTTGGATTTAGATATGTGGATTGTGTTATTTGATAGTTTCATTGGTGTTCGTTTTTGATGTTATTATCATCATCAAAGTTGAGTTATGGGAGTATGATGTCGTATAATTGTTTTCAAAGGGACTCCTTTGCTTGTTGTTGGTGGAGCTATGTTCTGCTTGATTTAATGATATTGTCTACGACTTTTACTGCAGCGATTGAGGGATTAGTTTACAATCAACTATATTTCAGATCGTTTCTTTTATTTTATCAGTTATTGTGAAAAGATGTTTTGTAATATGGATTGATGCACTACAGCAAAAATTATTTTTAATGTTGAATGAATTTTTTATTTTTATTTTTGTAGAGATATCTGTTACAGAGTACAATAAAAATTAAATGAACAGATTGTGAACGAAAGTCTAAAGCCAAGGTTGGTAAAAAATTGCAATTTGATTTCTTTCTGTACTCCAATCCTAGTTTAGTGTATTTAAGGCACACTGAAGTAACTACTACTGCATATTCGTTTGATTCTTTTGTAAAGCTGATACAAAATGGAAATCGTCAGAATATTTTTTGTTATCGTTGTTATTGTGATTAACTCTACAGTTTGCCAGACAGGTATGAACAATAGCGTATAGAAATCACAAAAATTACGTTTTAAACAAGCTAATGTAATATTATACTGAGAAAACATTTAGATTCATGATTACTATTCTTTTATTTGTTGTACTTTGTGTTGACACATCATGAACAAATATACAGTTAGTACAAAATCAGTCTAAACGTAAAGTATAAGTATATCTTCATTTTAGCTTTGCATCAGTTTGAAAAATCAACTACTGTTAATGAATAATTACAGGTGACAATGCAGCTGTTTTGGCGGCTATAGAACGCGTCGGGTCAATTGATCCGGAAACGTGTAAAATAGGTCCAGAAGTTACACTCGATGTCCTGCCAGATTACTCCATCTGGGATCCTCTGACTCGAACACCCATTTTAACATCTAACCTGCTGACGGCGATTGTCCTGCAAAATAATGGTACCCTTAATTCGCTCACAGATAACGATTTTTACAACATGTGCAAGAACAATGTAATTGGGCAAAATAAACTATTTGCTTCGGACATAGCTGTCGAACCCGGTGTATATGCAAAATATCACGAATTTAGTCCTTATGCCTGGAGGGCTGACGGAAAAATAAACGCAGTAGATTTGAGTTTAACGTACAGTTACCTGAAACCCACAGTTGAATGGTACCAGGGGTCAAGGTCAAAAAATTATAATAATGTAAAAGAAGAAACAACAAGTACAAAATTTAGGTAAGATATTCGTCATCCTTTCCTGTATTTCATTTTGTTTGATGAACATTCTTGTGCAAAATCTCTTACATCGATATATAAATAAACGTACTCAGATCTTAATGAAGTGACACAAACTTATATCAACATTCTTTTTTGGTTTATTTTCAATGTTGTAATATTTCAACAACCAAAAAAAGAACAATTGTATACTACCTGTACTAGAACTATATTGTTAATGTGTATGGCATATAACGTTTGGTTGTCGTATTATTGTATCATCGATGCATTTGCTCTATCTTATAATTGACGCACGAAACGTTGACCAAGTATAGTTTGAAGTTACCTGCTACTCGTCTATCGATCGCTTAATGGAACGGATTAGCCGATATTTACATATTTGCATTCGGTCTTCATTTAAAGAACCCCAAATTATTCGTTTTCCACATACTCATTTGAAGCTGTTTCGCTTGCTAAGCAAAGTCGCTTGCAGCACATATTTTATATTATTTATTACGTCTGCCATTATACAATATTTCTATGCAGACAATTATACAACATTTATGTATATAAAACACTGTTCATGTATGTAAAATCCCTTTATGTATTTAATGTATTATATAGAGAAGGCAACAGGGAGCTACCGGCAGTAGAAGAAACGTTGTTATATGCTACAAGGGAAGATGGACACTGGACTAAACCATACTTTGACTGTGGAGGTGGAAACATTTGGATGGTTACATATTCTTCACCAATTCTTGGACGGGATAGTATATCAGGAGTGCCTGTGTTTAAGTAAGTGTTTTGTTATTACATGTAATGAAATGCAACACAATATAACCTTGGGCTTAGAGTATACCGGTTATATTTGTTAAATGCATTTAAATTAAAAAACGTTAGAAATGCAATATATTTGTTTATTTATTCAAAACATATATTATATCTATGCTTCCTCTTGAATATAGATGAAATATTTCAAACGAATTATCAAGCAATATTTGTTGTTTTCAATTATTTATAACATAAACATATTGACAAAGTTTTATGTTTTAAACTATGATAATCATTGAAATATTGTTATTTTTAGAGGTGTTGCAACATTGGACATAGATTTATCTACTATTGATGTAAATCAATGTGACACAGATGTACCCGACACCTTCTTGGGGGCTTTTAAAGGAACCCACAATTGTCGTTCAACATCAGGTGTATGTAATCTAGTCGGAGGAGGACACTATTTTCTCCATAATGTTAAATTTTAAATTTAATAATCAAAAATATTAAGACTAAAATTGTCAATCTTTTCACGTGTAACGTTTATTATGCACGCGATATTTAAAATAATTTTTAAAATCTACGTTTAAATCCTTTAAAATTTATCACTTTCTCGAGCTATATTTTAATCTTTTAAGGCTAAGTAGCTTTGTAGTAAATATTTAATGACTGATCATCAGAGGAACAGACATCAAACGTTTTATTATACTGAACAAATTAATATGTATCTTAAGAATATATTTTTACTTTTCTCGCAAAAATTACAAACAGGTACGTGACCTTTCTAAATTACTGATGACTGTTGAAACAGTGGAGTAATGGCTCGTGGAAATACTTTAGAGTAAAAATTAAAAATTAGACCATAAATGTAGTATAGAAATATTATATTGAAGTATTAAGTATCTTTTGTTTCTAGAATTAGTCCCAGCAGATGTGTATTAAAGTTTGAGACAACATGGCATACTATCAACAATTCCTTAAATACATTTTATCATTACCTTTATGTAATGATACTCCTCATTGTTTATAATATTTATCTTGAATAGTCTTTTATTCGTAGAAACAACTATAATATTTATTGCATTTTATTCTAATTAAGTTATTTGTTAAGTTTATAAAAGTTTGTCACAGGGTTAGTTGGCATTTCATTTTTTCAAATTGATATTTCAGTGCGAATTCAAGGCAGGAGCTGGTTTTAAAGCAGGAGGTTACCAGTGTTCATGTAAGAAAGGATACTACTTTCCCAACCCAGATGCAATTTGCAAAGCGTTTAGTGGAGAAGATATTGAGAAGGCAATAAAGGAAGGTTCTGATTTGTCACAATTTGAATGCAAGCCATGTCCTAAAGGATGTCATGAATGTATCGATGATACAAGATGTGTGTAAGTAAAAGTTTCTTCATAAGCCCATAGATTTGTTGATGATGGTAGATATATTGTCTAGTGAGTAAGTTGAAGCTCGTAAAGACAATTAAGATAATGAGTTATTATACAGTTTGAGTATTGGGACAAAGCTTGCAATAAGAATAAGAATGCGTTAAAATGTTATGAGCTATCAATCAGATATATCGATATATCGGTTATGTAAAATTTACTCATATCAATGTAACAACACAATCGACGAAAAAAAAATACTTGTAGCACAATAATTATTGGCCTTCAAATCGCTTAGCCTGAAGTGTTAATAAGATGAAACGCATGCATACTTTGATATCATTGAAGCCTGTATTTGTAGGTGTGTTGTTTGTACTACATTCTAAATAATGTTCATGCAAAAATAAAAAATCAAAGTCTCAAGTGTAGAAATTATGATAATATGTAGGTAGTCATTCACAGAATACATATCGTTGAGAAGTGTAAATATGTTTTATCTCATTGATATCAATGTTATTACCTAAACGTTTGTATTGATCTAAGCTTTAATGTATATGTATGTTTTTTTACTTCGCACTATGTTTATACGGAGCGCAATTTTGTAAAATATTAATAAAATATTTAGAAGAAGCCATGAGAGAAAAATAAAAAAAAAGTAAATTGAAAAATTTCTATTTCTATTTCAGGTACCCCATTGGATACAAATATGACCAGTCGTCAATTTCTAAATCGTCCAGCTCTTCTGAGGACCAATATGATCAGCATCACAACACAACTCCTAAGACCGATGAGGATTCGTCCAGCTCTGGAAATGATAACTACGAACCCATGTATCCATGGAACACATTCCTAAACAACATGGGGAGATATAGGACCATCAACACGAAAAGACATAGAAAAATATAATAATTAAATTATATTCTCAGATCCAATAAACATGTAATGATTTTACTGCAGTTAAAATTTATTAAACACTTACGAAGTTTTTATATCAACGTAAAATTGTTGATTGCACTTGCACGTGTATAATGTAAACGCATATTTGCATCGCAAATACCATATACTGATGCAGATACACGGAATGTTAAGAAAACTTTATACATGTATGTTGTCTCTATTCTAATGAAAGTTTTGTGTAAACTTAATAGAAAGAACCACAATCAAAAACTAACAAAAACCATGTGTATTGGGATGCGTTTTTATGTGATCAAATATAGTATCCTACTTTCAGCAATACTGGCGGCTTTATAATGGCGTCTATGATTTCCTTGTTAGACATACGAAGAACACACATTTTCTAGAAGAAAAAAATGCAATATGCTTTAATTAAGGTTTGAGTCAAGTCTACCCTCCTTAAAGTAAAAGTCAAACTGCAATATAATATGATTTGTACCGTCTACCTCAACCATTCTGTTGACGGGAACAGAACCAGAAGAAACATGAATTATATTATATTACTTCTGATGAATAAAATTGTTTTGTTGATGTAATGATTGCTTAATATACAGCAATATCATAGGCCCGAACACATAAACAAACATAAATCAAAGACAAAAGTGATCGACCAGTGGGAAAATTTAGAAATTAGAAAATGGAGCATGTGGTAGGGCCATGAATGAAGCCTTTTGCAAATGTGGTTATATACATTGTATATACCAACACGAATTTCAGTGTTTTATAGCAGAGATCACTGATCCTTTTACTTGTTTTAAAAAGGATAAGTACAAAACAAGCAATTCTGAGCTATTGACGGATCCCACACAAACTTGTTGGTAAGATGTTGACAAACTGCCTATTTAGCAGGCAGGCTAAATCAAGTTGGGCCAACGATGGCCCAACCTAAATTCACACACAAGGATGTTGGCAAGATGTTGACAGTGGGCAGTCTAAGTTGGCTATGTCCCAAGGGGCCGACGTTGGCCCAACCAGTTGGCCCAACGTAGGGCCGATGAGCAAAATTACGTTGGGCCAACGTAGTCTGCCAAGGTTGGCCCAACGAAATTGCCATCATTAACCCAACGTTGGCCCAACGTGTGATTGCTATCTGGGCTCTGCGTTAAATATTGTCAAATTCTCTGCTTTTGTCAAGTGGACAAAACGTTCCAAATCTCTGCTTTTGTCAAATTGACAAAAGCGGTCAAAATCTCTGCTGTCAAATGTCACGTGACAAAAATGTTCAGTGGACTAAAGTTGTCAAAATCTCTGCTTTACATTTTGGTCACGTGACCAAAATGTCCAGTGGACAAAAATTGTCAAAATCTCTGCTTTTCAATAGTCACGTGACAAAAATGTCCAGTGGACAAAATCTCTTCTTTTCAATTTTCAAATCACAAAATGTCCCTTTGTACAAAGTCAAAATATATGCTTTATTTAATCATTTTGTTACAAATTCTCAATTAGACGATCACCAAAAATTAGTTAAAGAAATCTACGGTTGCAGTCTATTTTAAAGAACGCGATTTCTTTCCCGTTGTGGTTACATATTTAGACTGTAGCTCTCACTACATTTATATTATTATTATGTTATTGTTATTATGATTGAGCAATCATATTTTTGTGTAGTTGAGTAAAAATATAAACGTATAAATCCTAACCTGTAATATTTTTATTTAATAATAAATACTGTTACAATTAACCTGTATGTCGGTATCATTAAATCTATTATTAATATTTACAGTTCACAATAAATAATATTAATTAGTTTTCAATTCTTGGCGGCCTCAAATCCACAATTTAAAACAAATCACCCATAAAATCCCAAATTAAAACCTCTTCTTTATATCAAATCACTCCTGAGAAAATAGAAATATAAAATTACAAAATAAATTACAACCATATTAAATACATAAAATCACTCCAAATACTTAAGCGATGCAATTGAAAACCCTATTTCACATATCTAATGAATCCTGATCCCATAGAAATGCAATTAGGAACCATATTTCACATATGAAATTAAACCCGAGACATTTATAATGCGAATATAAACTATATTTAACATATAAAATCAATGAGGAGACTAAAGCAATGCAATTTAAACCATATTCCACATATAAATGTACTCTGGAGACTAGAAAGACTTTAGCAATGTAATCAAAATCATATGTCACAAATAAAATCACTCTGGAGACTTAAGTGATGCAATTAAAATCCATATTTAACATATAAAATAATTCTCGACACTTTACCAATGCAACTAGAAACCATATTTCACATTTAAAATCATTCCTGAAGCCTTGGTAATGCCATAAAAACAATATGTCACATATAAAATCACTCTGGAGACTTAAGCAATGCAATTAAAATCAATAATTTAACATATAAAATCAATCTCTAGACTTTAGCGATGCAATTAAAAACCATATTTCATATATAAAATCATTCCTGAGACCTGAGCTATATAAGTAAAAACCATACGTTTATGTATAAAATCACTCTGGGGATATTAATAATAACAGCAATTTGATATATTATAAAATTTTGGTGTTAATGATACACAAAAGTCGTTCATTGATAAACAGAGTTATCGAACCTAATTATGCCAGTAATAGTTGCGTATGACTAGTCCAGATCAGGTCGAAACTGATTCAGTCTTTTCAGATTGGTCAAGACTGAGCTGACTTGGTCGAGTTCCGTTTAAGATTTGTTAAGACTTTGCAGACAGGTCGAGACTGATTCAGACTGGGTCGAGATAACGTCGAGACTTCTTCAGACTTTCAAGACAGGTCGAGTATAAATTCAGAACTTTTGAGTTATGTCGAGACTAAGGTCTAGTAAAGTTGAGTAAAATTAAGACCAAGTCAAACCGGTTGAGTACAAAAGCTAACCTTTTCAGACTTTTCCTGTTTTGTAGTGGATATTACAATGTAGTGATGGAATTAAAACCATATTTTACATAAAAAATTATTCCTGATACCCAAAAGATGCAACCGAAATGGGGGTTTTACCATTGTAAATATAAGATATTTAGTTGTTAAAATACAGAACTTTGATAGATTTAACCTTTTTTTATTATTATCACACATTTTGGATATTGTAATGTACTTTCAATTGGATACATGTAGACTTAATTTATATTTTGAATGCCTGATTGCTAAGTTCAAGAGTTGAAATTTATATTATGATATCGAAGAATTGCTTGATAAAATTATTGAATCCATAATTTAACATATAAAATCAATCTCAAGAGTTCTCGATAACTCTGTTTATCAATGAACGACTTTTTGTGATAGATATTTATATAACAAAGATATGTCTCACTTTATTGGACTATACATAATTATTTTATTAAAAGATACAACGGTGCAATAAGTAATATGTTTCCAAGCCGTAAGATTCAAAACATTTGACCTCCTCCAGAAACACGTAAATAGCAAACAAATCTTCATTATAAAATTCTTTCATTAACTAATGTTGTATTTTATCGATTGTTTTTTTTGGTAGTTCTGTTCTGTTGTTGTAGAATTCCTCCTCTATCTAGGAGAACCGCACACAATTATGCATATATTCTTAAGTTATAGTCATCTCCCCAAAAAAAGTGCAATTCACCCCATTAATAATTAACACAAGGGAAAAAAGAACAAAAATTAAGAATTGAAATTGAGAGTCCAAAAAAAAACTTTGAAAATACAAAAACTTTCTGTTGAGATAGTTGTGGTACACTCATACGGACACAGAATGATTATCTACAATTCAACTTTAATGCAGTGCTGCGCTTCACTTGTAGAGCATAATACATTCCTCTGGTTAATGTTTCGATACGATGAAAGTGTGAGTAGGGTATTCCTCTGAAATTAGTACAGTCTAACATCAGACGTAAAAGTTCAATAGATTGAAAGAAAATGTCATTCATTAGCTGTTTATCCTCAACTGCATCTGATACTATGCTTGCCAAAGAGTTAATGAATGGCCTTCTTGTGGATTTTAGAAAAGGTCAGTGTAGGATGAAGTGTTCCCTGTCCTCATCTGGTGAGTTTCACAGCAAGCAAGTGGAATCGACTGCAGCCTGATTGAACTTTTGTTTGTGTTTTTGTAATTTATAGACATCTAACAACAGCCTGGTTTTAATACATGCACATTGTACCGAAAACTGTTCGTGTCCGGCACTTGAACAAACTAGTTGAGCATTGTTGATTGACATGTCGTCACGGTTGAGGAATTTAAATGTGATTTGCTCTGTGCTTCGTCTAGAATTTTTTGTTTCCAGAATTCTGAGACCGCTTTTGTAACAGTGATTTTCCAGCTTAGTTTTCGTGGAGGGTTCTCAAAGAGCTCAGGAGTTATTGGTAGACAGTACTTTGAAAGCAGGGAAGACACATGAGTGAACCAGCTTTTGGAGTTGATGTCCTTTATAGCAAGTTGTCTGAGTGCTACCGAGTATTCTATAGAGTTGGATTCTCTTATGATGTTCCCAAAGAAACAGAGGTTCTTTTATCCAGCTCAGCCTCGAGTGGGAGTTGCCCAGTGAGAATACATGTAGCAGAGTCTGCGCTGTTCTCTTTTAGATGCTGTATTCCTTTTAGTAACTGTTTGTAATACATGCTCAGTGTAGTTAAGTCTTTTGGGAGAAGTCGTATAGACTCAAGACCATGAACAAGCATAGGTAGAATGAAAATCCTGATGGTTTGAGTGGAGACAGTTGGGTTGAGACCATTGAGTCCATGTAATCCAGCTCCCATGAGTGCGTATGTAGCACGCCTGGATGCCGTAACCCTAGAGTTTACTACATCATGAGTGCCAAACTTTGAAGTACAGTCTCTTTCAATGCCCAGATGAGTAGTGGTATTTGACACAGGTATGGTAGCACTATTCATGGAGAATTGTCGTTCAGCTTTATCATTAAATTTCAGGATTGTTGATTGTGCTTCGCTTATGATATAGTGTTCACGCTTAGCATAAAATCCCTGGATGTCCAGCATTGTTTTTAGCTCTTCTGGATTATCAGCGACAAGGCATATGTCGTCTGCAACAGTTGGTGTTTCTCAGTAAATGTATCCTATATAGCTGCCGATGCCTTGTGATTTGAGCAGATATAATAGGGGGTTAATGAATAACTTATACATTGCCGGGGATGTGACGCCCGCTTGTCTGACTCTCTGAAGTTCATTGAATGAGTTGGAGAATCCTCCATCCCATTTTACTTTACTAGAAAGATCTCTATACCATTCATTGAAGAGTATGCATGCCGAGTTGTCGATAGCGTTCTGCTGTACATTTCGAACTAATGAGTTGTGCCAAACAATATCAAATGCTTTTTGAGCATCAATGAAGGCCAGATATAATGGGTTCTTTGCATCCTGTGCATTTGCTATTAGTTCGTTTATTAGAAGAGCTCAATTGAGACCAGATACTCCTTTGGTGAAACCACGTTGGAGAGGGTTTTGAGCTGATAGCAGTTTATCTTCAAAGAGCTTGAGAAACATTTTTTCTATCACTTAATTGGTGATATTAGATACTGTAATCTTTCTATATGAACGTGGATCATCGAGAGGTTTGCCTTTACGTTTATAAACTGGTGTTGCGATTCCTAGTTTGAGTATCTGGGGAATGGAGCTGGTTCTGAGGATTGAGTTTATGATATTGGTTAGTATATTTATAACGACTTGTCTACCATTTTTAATATGTTCCACCGTAAGGCAGCATCAATCTGAGGCTTTCCCATTCTTAAATGAGTGAAGGAGTTTGCGTACATCATCTTCACTAGATACTAAGTTAGGCACGTTGTGGGTTGATCTTACTATATCTTCGATGAGTAGACGGTCTAATTCTACTTGTTGGTCATAGCATAGACCTCTGTTCTCAGTATCAGCAGGGGTAGCAAGATCTTTAAAGTAACATGCACAGCCTTCTCTTACATGTATTTCCTCAGGAGTTTCAAATGTTCTGTTGTTGTATATTAGGCAGTTTGTTTTTGCAGTGATTGATCTCCTTTGGTTGTTTACTAGCTGGTAAAAAAGTAATTGGTCATTTTCTTTGCCAAAATAATGTTTTCTATTTTCTCCTTTCTAGTAGATCATTCTACTTGACGCTGTAAGGAGCGCTCTTCTCTTTTGGCGTGCTTCATGTTTTTAAAGAGGGTGTTGTCAGAGTCTTTAGGGCGGTTTGATGATTTCCACACCCAGAAATGGTGCTTGCTGTTATTGGCTGCAGCTTTAAGGTCTGAATTCCAATGTCTTGTCTTGGTCTTTGGTCTTTATTTAGTCTTTCTTTTTACGCATTGCTACTCTTGATCCAGGTCAATTTTTCCTAGATTCTCCTAAAGGGTGGATTGATATTTGTCTAGGTCCATTTTGTCCCATCTGATTCTGGTTGTTGTAGGCAGAGGAAGGACCATCAACTGTTATATTGGCTATGACTGGAACATGCTGTGAGGTATTTAGAGGATCTCGATCCAGGATCTCTATTGATTTGACAAATTTAACGGGGCTTTGTAGGAGATAATCGATGCTTGAAGAGCAATGACCACCATGATGAAACTAAGTATCGGATTCATTGTCAAGCTGGTAAGTAAAAACAAATTTTTGCATAAAATCTAAAAGAAGCTTGTCTCTCTTACTTGGCTTTTCCTTAACTAATGAGGCATTTAGGTCTCAAGCCAGTAAAATATTGCAGGTAGGTATGAATTTGTATATCATTTCTGCTATTTCGTCAAGTACGGCTGAGTAGGTCAGCGTTGACCAGTCCAGTGCAGGGCATGTAGACACCAATGACAACCATTGGTCTAGGTTTACAATTGATCTTTGAGAGCTTTGAGCCATCGGTAAGCTCATCATTTATGCTGGATAGCTTTCTAGAATAGAGGACTGCAGTGCCACCATTCCCCCAAGGACGTTGAGTGAGTGGGATCGGATCTGAATCACAAACTGATTTTATAACACTGTGAAATTCTAACAGAAAATCTGAAAGTTCGTGTTTTTCGTAATTGTAGAGCCAATGTTCTTGCAGAATAATTAATTCATATGCATTTGCTAACATGTTGAGATAGATATTGTTGCTTTTAAAACACTCAATGTCACAAGTTTTATTGAGTCAATGGTTTCTGATGTTTTACCCACTGAATTGGATCCCGCTGGGCTAGAGCTAGAGGTCTTTGTGCATACACTGGTCGAGGGTTCAGTGGTAGTAGGCGGTAGTGTCCAATAATTGGTAATTGTGACCTCGGGACCTGAAACCACGAGTGACATGCTTGATTGTTTTGAATAGTTCGCTGTTGGAGTTGGTGTACAGCTGTTGGAGTCCTTGGCGGGAGGGGCTGCATCATGGAGGCTAGATTCTGGTGAGCGTGTATCTGATGCTGATTTCGAGGTGGTTTTAGTAGGGTTGGGCGCATTGCTAAAAATGTCCCAAATGCTGTTGTTGATTATCATGTTGGACAGAGTTGCCTGCTGGATGGTGTGGTTCTGGTTGTACTTTGGGTGGAAGTGGGTTGGTGGTGACCCCTTGTGTAGGGTTCTTGGTAAGATTGGACTGCTCTTGAATCTTTGGTTTTGGTTTGCTAGGATTTTGACGCCTTCTATGTGAGTTGTCCAGCAAATTTTGTACCTGAGATATTATCTCTGTTTTGTCTAGACGAGTGCTGAGATTTACCTTTTCTATCTCCAACTGGTGTACCCTTTGTTCATGGGACCAGAGCCTGTCATCATGTTGTACGGTTGAGGGTGATTGACATGTTGTTTTCTGTCCCTTCTCGTGCGTTTTATGTTGACAGTTTTGTGTTTCTTGCAGAAGGAGTAATCTGATTTTGAAGATTCTGTTAGAGTCTACGGTGTCGTTTAGTTTAAGTTTTAGACTGGCTATGTATGTTTTTGCTTTCACAACCTGTTGTTTGCAATGGGATAGCTCAGATTCTGTTTTTCTACGCCTGCTTTCACTCTCTCTCTCTTAGTTCTTTAGCTTTTTTGTTGAGATCCAGTTGGCATCGCTCGTGATCGCTGGTTTGATATAGAATAGAGCATGCCTGAAAACCTGCATTGGAAACACTAGTTAAGCTAGGGTCACTGAATGCAACGTGTGAACTGTTGCCACTTTGGTCGGCGTGTTCATGTGTTTCAGCAGTGACAGTGTGTACATTTCCTGTGTTTGTTGTGTCTTTAGCATGACATTCCTTTAGTGTGGCAGGAGTCTTTACATCAGTTTCTTATTCAGCTATTTCGCAGGCATCATCTCTATGTGATAGCGATCGAGTCTACATAAATAAACTGTTGTAATTGCTGACAGTTTATGCAGATAAATGTCTCATTTGAATCTACTTCTAATTTTGTGATGTCTTCCTTGGTATGTTCAAGACAGACGTAATGCAACCTATTTTCGCATTGTGAGCATTCCACAGCTTCAGTTTTGCAGTATTTCGCACAGATAAGACAGATGGCTCTTCTAGATCTAGGTCGATTGTTATCGGTGGAAGTTTTGGATATCAAGTTAGGTTGTCCTTGCGGACCGTGGAAATGGAAGTTCGAGTTCTGGATCAACTGAACCTCCTGTTCATTAGTATTTGAGTCTGGCCTTTTGTTGTCTCTGTTGACATGTTGTTGGTTTGACTTCTGTAGATTGATGAATTGTGAGCAGGCAGCACTTATCTTATCTGATATATCCTTGAAGTTGTTGATTGGGACACGACTTTGTATAGATCTGGTGCTAGCTTTGTGTTAAACTGGTCCATATGTAATCAATTTATCATTACTCTGCAGGAAGTGTGGTAACAGTTAAAGCGAAACAGCTGTTTTCGATTGTGACGGATGAAATAGATCCCTCTATGAAGAGCCCCATTTGGTCTTTCTTTGTATTAGTAACTATATTGAGGTTTGCTGATAAGATGCATCCTTGAAGAGGTGGACGAAATTTCTCGTAGGCACCACCTTGAAAACTTAGGAGAAGATTGTTGTGCTTTACCTCAATTTTCTCATCGTTTATTCTATCGAGTGTTTCTAACTTGCATTCGGCAGCTTTAACTAAGTTCAATGTGAACGGTAGAATTTGAGTGTTTTCTGAGCTATGACTAGGTGTTTCATTTAAAGCAGGTTCAGTTCTTGCTTGCTCAGAAGTTCTTCTTGTAGCGTACCTTGTGGTCATGCGTTTCAATGCTGTGGACATATTAGGAGGGCTATTGTCTATAGATTTGTACCGGCTTTAACTCGTAAGCAATCCCTACTCAAGATCTCAACAGAAGGTTTTTTCGTGTTTTATTTATGTACAATGTGCTCCTATACAGGAAAGGTTGTTTAAATGTTATTATATCAAGGGATTATTTATGACTCAAACTGGGTAAATTGGCTACTTAATGCAAAATGAAAGCCAGAGATGAGAGGCTTGTTGAAAAAATATATCAAAATTTTCACAATGGCGGCGACACTTTTGTGTGATAAACCGCGTAAAAAATCATGTTAAAACTGAATAAAAAATGTTTGTTGAGTAAAAAGAGGGTAGAAAGGTGCTTCACAATATCTACAGTGACTATAAAACAGCAAATCCATTGCATAAAAGTGATAAAACTTGCAAAATTATGGTGCGTAAAAGCTAAAAGTGTCTCCTCTCAACCGGAACCGGAAGCATACCGGTACCATGAAAAGGATTTTAATAAACGACAAAGGATTAGATTTTCAATTTTTGTATACTTTTCATTGCGACAACGCGCAGATAAAATAAATGGACATACGGTTAAACCAGTCGGTCTTTCGTAAAAACAATTGTAAAAAAACACATTAAAAAGGTCAAAGTTAAAAGTGTTTTAAAATGCAGCCGAAACGTAAGCAAGTTGACAAAGGGGACATAAATTTCCATAATAAAAAATGTCAAGTCATGCCAGTGGATAGTTCTATAACATAAAACCTCCCATTTCACGTTTATATTTATTATTTTCATCTGACTTTAACATTTGTTATTATTTTTGAAATGTGAGGTTATGTCTGTCAGTTGATTTTTCTCGGAGCAAAATTTTATAAGAAGTTCTCCATATTTTAACATGTGAAATACATGTATCATGAAACTAACATAAACACAAAGACTATACCTGTTTTAAATGAATTAAACTATGTTCAATTAAGTAATCCATGTTTGAAATATCGAGACAAAATTTTTCTGCGAGCTGACATTTTGAATTCAGGGGTTAATCAACGGAATCAAGTTATGTTTAATGGCGGAACGAATACAATTTGTCGCAATTCTAACACATGGAAAATTCGTTTCGTCAAAAACGAAGCCATAAGATAGATTTAATTGGAGTCAGCAATTAAATATAAGGGGAGTTAAGGGACACCTCAAATAAAGCTTTAAACAGGACTTGAAAAATCCATAATATACTAAGGTAAGACAATTTTTAGAAAATTTAGATATTTTTCTTTATGTTTACCGCAGTTTGCATGGTTGTACACACTTTTTTCATATCAAACTTAACTTAAACATTCCACACGATTATCTTGCGGAATTTGGGCACGAGAAAATGCGTTTACAGATGAAACCTCGAATTTCACTAAAACATCAAATATCAATATCCGATAGAAAATGCATAAAATAAACATGAAATGAGAGGTTTTATTAATGGAACTAGCCAGTGGACAAAATTGTCACGTGACAAAATTGTCAGAACGAAAAATGTCCTGTTGACAAACTTGTCACGTGACAAAATTGTCAAGAGAAAAAACATTTTCCAGAGGACAGAAATTGTCAAAAAAAACAAAACTAGTGGACAAAAATTGGCAAAAGAACAACAATGTCCAGTGGACAGAAATTGTCAACAAATTGTCAAATAGACAGAAATATATTGTAACAAAAATTGTCAAAAGAACAGCCCAAGTTAACTTGGGTTGTCAAAATCTCTGCTCAAACTAGTCAAATTCTCTGCTCGAAGTTAACTTAAAGCAGTCAGAATCTCTGCTTTACAAGTTAACTAGCATGTTATGTTAGGACTGCACCCAACTGTTTGTATCCTAAAGTGTATACGCAGTTCAAAGTATTGCCACTTTCCCTTTTTCCTTTCTTTCATTTACAATTGCAGCCCTCCATATTAACGTCCTAAGCTTCTTATATGCTTGCATTTGCAAATCAAATATAAACAGACAGTTTATATGAGCGCATATTACAGGTGGTATTGTAGTATTTTAAATTGTGCTGATAGGTCTTAGACAAATAGCCTGTATCTTTTTTTATATATGGCGCGGAAAATGGGAAACGCAAACGCAAGAACAAATTGAGTCTTCAGACCATTTCCTACTTATCCCCCATTATAGACGCTGGAACTCTAAACACAAACACATTACTACACGTTGATTTATCAGACATAGACAATGGTCGCAATTTATGTTTAAAACGTTGTCATAAAAAAAACTATTTGCATTATAAAATGGTGCTGTGAATACCTGAATGACTGAATAACTAAGTCCAGAATATAGTTGTTGTCACCGTATATATTTTTGCAGACAGAAATGTATTATTTTATTAGTATATAATTCTAATATGATTTGCATATTTAGAAATACGTTTATTTGATTGGTCTAGATTACTTCCGGTTAAGGTTTTTAACGAAATATATTTTTTGATAAATGAAGTTGACTCCATTTATTTTAGGATAAACGACGTTGACAGAACTATTTTTAGCGTAACCAATGTAAACAAAGATGGCGGCTTTCAATATCAAAAGTAGCGATCAACTTACACGTTATTTGTTTGATGAATTATCATTAATGATTTGCAGGCTTTCAAGCGGCCCTAAATATTCCTAATTTTCATTATTTTTTATCATCATCCCTAAATGTCCTTATTTTTTTCTGAAAAGCCCTTATTAATCATGAAAAATCCTACATTTTGAAATTAATATATTAAACATTCTTTAAGCTATAATTTATTGTAAAAGGTCAAGTATTTACATGTTTTTAGAATGCAGTTAACTCGCTTTCTAGTGTTAGTATACTTCCAGGAACTTGTGTTATTACCAAATGCCAGCTCAACAGACATGAACAGATCTACATTCATCAGATATCCAAAAGAACAAATTGCAGGAATAGAATTGGATCATCTGTTGCCGAATGTGTCTGTTGATGGCTGATGAGTTGGTGTTGTTGGTAAGAAGTTATTTTTATACCCCCACTCGACAGAGTCGGGGGTATATAGTGGTCCTCCCGTCCGTCCGTCCGTCCGTCCGTTCGTCCGTCCACGTTTGGTTTCCGGATGATAATTCAAAAAGTTTACATCAGATTTGAATGAAACTTTGGGATATTGTGATATATCAGGTTGGTAAGAAACCTATTGATTTTGGGTGAAATCCTTCAAATTTCAAGGTTTGCAGTCCATGAAAAACGTTAGTAATTTTAACACAAACGTTGTTTTCGGACAAAAACTCAAAAAGTTTGCATCCGCTTTTAATGAAAATTTGGGATTTTGTTATATATCATTTGGTAAAAAGCCTTTAATTTGGTGAGAAATCTGTAAAATTTTAAGGTCGCAGTCCATGACAAACGTTAGAAATTTGTACAAAAAAGTTGTTTCCAGACAATAACTCAAAAAGTTTGCATCCGATTTTAATGAAACTTTTGGAAATTATTATACATTATGTTGGTAAGAAGCCCAGCGCTTGTGGGGGAAATCTGTCAAATTTCAAGGTCACAGTCCACGAAAAACGTTAGAACTTTTTACAAAAGCGGGGTATCAGTGATCGCTAGATCAACATTGTCTAGTTGTATGTGTTTTTTCCCTGTAGTTGAGTATATATATATATCAACCTATAGTGCATTTGTGATAATTTAATGGAACTTACATCCCTTATTTTCAACAAAATGTCATAAAAGATCCTTAAAATTGCCCTTATTTTTGGGGAAAGTTCCCTAAATTTATCCATTATTTTTTGTCAAAAGGTGCTTGAAAGCCTGGATTTGTTAAATTTAAAATTTTCCTTGTGTTCGATACAGAAAATAAGGTTACATATTGATGTAAAACTAAAAATTGTGTTGATTAAAATCGGGAAATGGTTTATGGAAATAATCGTACGTTTAAAAATAAACAAAATATTCATACGTTCAGTCAATCCCGCTACCAAATACACAAGAAATATGAAGTTGAGAAAAACGTTAGATAAATTAATTTCTTAATGGAATTTTAAAGAATTATAAGGATTAAACACCGTTTTCAATGGATTTATCGGTATATCAACAAGACCAACTCACTCACAAACATATCATATTTGTTTGTGAGTGAATTGGTCTTGTTGATATACCGATAAATCCATTGAAAACGGTGTTTAATCCTATAATATTCATGAAACATGAATTATTCATCTATCTGTCACAATAGAACATGTGTAAAAGTAAAACAAGGTTCCGATCATCATCTTGTTTTTTGTTTTGGTATTTTCCTGGTTCAAATGAAAACTTGATTTAAATAAAAAACATTAAAACAAAACGATGTGGGCGTATTTCTTGGCGCAGTAACAATGAAAAGAATGACAGAAAAAAATTGAAAAATTGCGATTCAAAAACCTACACGATATGACCTCCGCCACGTTGAGATGGGGGTATATTAAGTTACGATCATCAGTGGAAAGAATGTTATTTGAATAATGTTTTTGCAATGACGTCTACATTTTGAAGAATGTCATCATGGCATATATCATAGTTTACTAAGCATGTCTAGACATGTACCTAAACATTTTTATCTAGCCGCACGATCAATAGCGACCATCAGTATGTGAAGATCATGGACACAAAAACGTAGTAAAGAATTGAAACATATTTTTTCTTTTTAATAAGGTGGAGTTCAAATACTTGGAGTTTTAGATTATAACAAAGGTTTACATTTGGTATAAAAAAGCAATTTAAGAACGTGATCTGTTTCTTGTCCTTCCTTATTCGTATTAAGCAGTTAAAAATCGATGTTAATAGAAGTCCAAACGTAGCTGCAATAATCCTGTTAAACAAGGGTCTGTAACAGTATTTCATGTATGGATGGACCATGCAATAGAGGAGATTTACTGGACAACGGCTATTAATACGTTGACTTCTGATATCGTGAAAATGCTCACAAATTTAAATCATTAAAAGTGCAACTTGAAAGGTTACCTTTACTGTAAAATTTGTCAGTCCACTTTTTAGGCATTGCTCCTATCAAACTTTCCTCTTTTGAAGACAACGCCTTATGTTATCCCCGAATATACCAAAGACAATTATAGCTTGCATTGTGTTTACCTTTTCAGATTTATCATAGCTAATTTAATTATTGAGTAATAAGTGACGTTTTTGTTAAGTTGATTTAGCTTTAACATTTTATGCAGTTATTTAGCTACTTCAAGGCCTACTCTAATTAAAAACTAGCACAAATCACCAATTTGAGTTGAATTCGTGTTTGAATCTAGACGATGTTTGTATTTTGACGTCATATTTTTCACACACTAACAGCATACTATTTTAATGTTCAAGTTTCATCAACTGTGAATTTTTCTGGTTATAAATACAAAAAGCATCTGAGACTCCACATACAAAAGTTGGTCATTATTTAACGCTCTACGAATGATAATGAAACTTTCAGTAAGAGTTAAAATTGAGTCTCCCTTGTTCTCGTCCTGAATATAGCTAAATCAAAAATAATACCGTCATTTATTTAATCAGTCAGTTGCATAAAGCTGTGTTTAATTTTCGTCTTGTTGTAAAAGAAACAAATATGTTCATCAACGAGCATTTATGATAAAATTATAACCCGGGAAACAATATATAAGAAATATAAACAGATTAACTTATATCAGCTTTTTATGCAAAAAGGCATAAACTGCATCCCTACAAACTGTTCCCGTTTTCTCTGTTTTATTTGTCTCCCTTATGCTTGTATACGTATTTACCTTAAATGTGTTTACGGGTACATGTTTACGTATAATTCCAAGCACGATGTTTTGGTACTGCAGACAGCAGTTAACACAAAACAAAACAAAAACAAAATAAATACATAATATTTTTTACTTTAAAGTCTGTAACATATTTTACAGGAACATTATATATCCCATCTTAATGTCGCCAATAATTGCGTTGCAAAAAAGTATGTATGCGTCATTGTTTTGCATTCGATTTGCCTCCCCTATTGCGAGTTTTTATTTTAGGTAAGTATCTTGTTAGTCCTGAGTTGATATTTAGAATATTAATATAAGTCCGTCGTTCAAAGTATCTCCTGTACTGAAAGTGATTCAATAAAAGTAAGAATATACTTTTCGAAAAGAAAATCAATTAGTTTACAGGCTCAGGGGTTAAAATAAATATATGTGATGCGAATAAAATCTATTATAACAGTTTTACGTTGGGATCAATACGCAGTTGTCTTGGTTTATTTTTGTATACTAATTTAATCATTTTTAATCACTAGTTTGCAGAAACTATATAAAAAGTTGGAAATAAAGAAAAAAAGGTGCCAGTTTTCTAAGCCTTTAAGTAGTCTTCATAATATCCGTTAGATGACGATTAGGAAAAATTCTAAAATGTTCTAAAATGTGCCTAGATAAACGTAGGCACATTGAAGATGATGAGATTTATATATGTAAAGTGTACAAATATTATTTGGAAAAGTGTCGCATTCTAATATACGAACATTTGTTCAAATAGTTTATCAGTAAAAGATAAAGTCTATAAAAAATGTTCTATAAGTTAAATAAGTAGAGATAAACACTTCTATCTAAATATATATTAAACATATTACCAACTAAGGTACATGTAACTGAATAAAATAGAACCAACAGGTAAAATTGCTTTTGTGTGGCATTATGGCATTTTGCAAATTAAAAAAGGTAAGTTATATGATGTATAAATAGTTCAAAGATATTTTTATCCTTTATTATAATGCAAATTTAAAACTGTCATAAAATAGGGATGCTGTAGTAAATATAGGTTATTGCCCAATACACACTTAAAGTAAAGAACATAAAAATATAGACAGGTCTTCTAAAAACAAAGTACGCAGTGACTTTGAATGAAAAATCTTTAGACAGATCAATATGTAACAAAAAATTTACAGTCTACAATTCTTTTTGTTGGTTTCATGAATTGTGTTTGCAATGTTCATAAATAGCTAAACGGTATATCGGCATAGCAAATGGTATATCGCTGGTGTCTTTTGTGCCTTTTTTATTTTCTTAACACTAACAATACATTTTATATATCTGGAGAGAATATGTAATGTACTTGCTTGTCTATTTGAATTTAATTACCTAAACATGCCTGGTATATTTTGTGTATTTTGTGTTGTGTTTACTTCAAAGTGTGTAAAGCTAAAATGAATTCAAAGTTAATCGTCCATAATGTTTCAAAAGTACAGATAATTCTTTAAAACACCAGAAAACTTTAGCGTACTGGAAAGACCTTTAATATATATTTTATTCGAAAAACACGATATTAGAGGATGTGAATGTTTACATCAATGATTCTTACATGTAAAAGATATATAAAAACGCGTTATTTATTGACATCTGTTACGGGATCAGTCTGTAGCTTTTACATTCATAAGCGATATCAAATATACAATATATCATAAACTTTATATTTTAGTATTTTAACGCGTTGATCTTACCGTATGTTTACAACGAAAATGCATTTTTGAAGATCGTTATATTACAGTTTACACAGCTTTATCTATGCAAAAATATTTAGTTTTTATGTTTGATTTTCTAGCCGTAATTTTACTTAATTGAGATAGCTAAGTATATAAGTGGATCAGGACAACAAACGTGTAATTTATAAAAATCACGCATATCACGTTCAACCCATCAGGTGAATATTGGCAGGTGTAATGCCCACTTGTTTTTTTTATTCATGTTTAAGTTCTACGATAAAAATGTTAAGGTTATGTAATAACAAATTGCCTCGACTTTTTGATTACAATACGTCTATATTTTCTTGAAATCTTCCAAAAGGTCTCTTTCCTTCAAGAATATCCGTATTATATATTCAAACCATAACCAAAAGACCAGTTGTGCAGATGTTTTGGTCAAAACTAAGAAGTGTCTTTAGTTAGCATCTTACATAATTGATTATAATTTAACAGACTGTCGAATTCCAATGTGTCCCCTTTGTGTTGAATTCGTCATCTTTACTTATGAGTTGGTTTATATATAATTGTTGCGTAAAAGAAAAAAATTAAGACTTTAATTTCACGTTCCGCTAAATAAAATTAATGTTTTCTTATGAAATCATTTGAAATTCGAGTGACTATGTTGTTCGCATCTTCAATGAAACATAAATTTAATATGGAAAGTTAGGACTGTCTCGTACCTTCAGCTGCACTAAAAATTGACAATGGTTCCCTGCTCCAGTTTTTATAGTATATGCTTTAAGGAGATACGCACCTGACAAAAAATAATTAAAGTAATATAAAAATGGTATATAATCATAGGGACAATATTCCATGGCAACGGCTTCTAAACATAGCATACTTTGATATATTCTAAGATAATGATATCAGGTAAAGATGCATAAAAAATTAATTGAAGCAATTGTTGGAATTTGATCTGTTTGTACTATAAACTTGTGCAAGGGATAAACATTTAGTAAGTAAAAAAAAACTAAAGATACTATAAACTTATGTAAAAAAACTCCCAGTATTCAATATTCTGCCTTTCATTTTCAAAGATTTTTCAGGCACTTTAGCTAAAACAATATCAAAATATTAATATATGTAATAATTAACTTTCTTTTTTATTATTATAGTATTAAAGCATTTGTAATAAGCTACTTTATAACAGAAAAAAATATATATGTACATGATTTAGAAAAAAAAGTTATAGCAAGTGAATGCTGAACCAATCATTTTAAAAAATGGTGTACTTTTTTACCTAAATATACAATATATACATGTATACATGTATCAGGAAAGCTTAAATTGACCACAAACTGTTTAGATGTATTTAATTTGCTCTATATCCAAATCCTACATTTGCTTAATCTCAAATCAAGTCCAAGATTATTAAAAAAATGTGATTGGTTATATAAAGGAAAATTCAATTCAAAACAAGTCATGTCTATTATCTTTGAAATGGACCTTTTGCCTTTGGGTTTCAGGTCAAGTTAACTAATAAAACTGCTTTGGTGCCGAGTGATTATGGTAGTAAGTCATATACCTTTTATCAAATGCCTGTCAACACTGAGGTTGCAGTGCAGGTTTTAACTGACAAGGATTGCCAGTTTTCCTATACCCAAGGTGGGGGTTTTCACTAGTACTTCCTCCCCCAATAAAAACTGGATGCAACAATATAGCTGAAAACTTGCTGAAAGTGGCATTAAACACCAGTCAAACAAACAAGCTTATAAAACTAAATCTACAATTATGAAGTTCCTTCTTCCAAATCATTTAGATAGGCTACTAAAGCCTGAATTATGTTTGTTTAATTTGTGACACTGGCTTTTGATGTTTGTACACATATCTCTATAGATTCTCTATTCCTTGTTGCCTGTCTCTCTTATGGCAAGTTTATGGTGACAAACACCTAATCCATTGTTTGCAATTTTACTTGCCAAACAGTTAGTCATAGCTCTGCTGTCAGTAAGAGGTGTCAGCACTGTAAGCAGTGGTTTTGTTAACTTTCTGCCTTACTGATTCAGTAGTTCCTGACCATTGAGATTTCAATGCCGAACTGAGTGATAATTTTTCAAATAATGGTAATTAGACCAAAACATCTTCCATTGAATCATGAGCACTGTACTGTTTCTTCAAATAATGAGTTGTAAATTTTTGGCTGTGAATATGAAGGCTGATTAGGAATACATTGTGGAAGTGTATCAATACATTCAGTCACAGATGACATGAAGGTATCAATCGGATAATTTTTCTCTAAAGCCAACAACACATTTTGGGGCATCAGAAATTCCAACATTTTCAACTTCCTTGTCATTTTGGTACATTTACAGTTCTAAACTTCAAGCTGGTGACTTCTGAAGTCTTTGGTGATGTTTTTTTTTGGTTTGATGTATCGATTGAAAGTAATGTTATTGATATTGACAACTGACAACTGTATGATGTGCGAGTCTCTGCCTGAAAGAAAATTATTTTATATAAAGGCTTCAAATACCATATTACAAAAAGGCAAAATCATGAGGCTCTTTTGCTTTCACTGCATGTAGAATGTAAAGAAATTCCATTTTATTTTCTGTACTGATGACCTTTACTCATGTTTTATCATAGAGACGATGCTTTCAGTTTCATACTTTTTAGTTCAAGGTTCTTCAATTCATTTTTCATTATGTTACATATTTTTTTATTCATTTTTACAAAAACTTGAATTATGTCTACTGCATATATCTTACTCATAGATCTGATATTGAGACAATATTCGTGCATTTTCCCCACATTTGAGTATTGTTGTCAAAACGACTATTGAAATTCTATTCCTTTTTTCCCTATGATTTGCATTGACACACAGTTGCATATTCTTATGCTTGAACACATCCTCCATCTTTATTCCAAGTAATCTATTTAGTATGTCAAAATTAAATAGGTTGAGAGTTTCCAATGAAAATCATGACTTCCAGTGCAAAAATGTGATAAAGCTTCTGCAGATAAAATTTCATTTTACAAATTATGTGAAACTTTCACAAATGTCAAACAAGAATATGCCATATCTCTTTTACAGCCTACAGTCTTCAGAACTTAAATAATATTCCTTACCAAGTCCTGTTGTTTCAACATCAAAATACATGTATATCCGGCTACTACCTTTCAAAGTCTGTGGTTCTATAAGATGGTACTGTGGAGTACTAACTAGTGCAGGAATATATATCCTCTGTTCTTTAGAAAATACCTTCTCTTACTTCTTTAGATGCAAGCTTTTTATGCCTATATTGAAATATAATTTACATATCATATTCATATAGGATGGTCTCACTGTTATCATTATTTACAAATTTATCCGGGAATGATATGTGATTGTGGGAAATTTCACATTTTGCGTAATTTTAATTATCTTTTTTAATGAGAGATGAAAAACAATAATTAAACTTGGCACAAAAATATGATTAACATATTTCTGACAACTAAGAAGGCAAATTTATGAAATGCTATACATTCTATACAGATATTTAATTTAACAGACATGCAGAATGAGTGAAAGAAAAGCTTATATAATTTGTGTACTTTTCCAGCGGCAGTCAAAATTGTGTTCCCTATGACACACCCCCTTTTTCACTTGTTCTACTGAATTTGCTGAAATACTATTCGCTGGACATAGATCAAACTTCTTATCAATCAAGCACATTTTCCACAATTTGGAAATGTCAAGTACTTGAAAAAATGGTCTGCTCTAGTATACTCCCACTGCCCACTCGCTCCCTTTAACCTGCCTGAACTATTCATAGACTGTGGGACCGTTTATATTGGCGAGCCCAATTCTGGTATATCAGTATTGTGCACAATACTGGGATAAAAATTATTCTAGTATTGTATACCACTATTATGGTTTTTTTTAAATTATTAGTGTTATCTGTATCGTCAGTTTTGTAATCTAATGAAAGAGGTGGAAATGTATTGAAAGGCTGCAAAAGTGTTTTTCAATTTATATATAAAAAAGTTATAACTGTCAATGGAATATGAACTTCTCATTTACTGTCATATCTGGGCAAATTTTGACATCTGGTAATGTCATATATCTTATTCTTGAGTAGACCATTTTTAGTTTTTGTGTTGCTGTATGATAATCTTATTATTTAATCAAGCTTGATTGTAGTGTTATTGCTAATTACGTACAATAATGGTATACCAGTATTGTATAGAATTTTCTACAATACTGAAACACATTTAAAATGTATTGCCAGTATTGTGCACAATACTGGTATACTAGTATTGCGATCCCCAAGTACTGATGATCCAGACTGTGCATTAAAAAAAATACCGGGTAGTGCCAAGAAAGCTTTTTTATTTCAAAATAATTTTAATTTCCTTTAAATACTAGTACTCAACAGCTGAGCAACATTGTCCATTTGGTATAACCTAACTTGGTATTTCAGCATGTGACCTACTGTTGATGTCGAAATTATATTATTGATGATGTAGGCTATACATGCATCTGCAAACAACAAGCGATGAGACTAATAATTGTAAATTGCAAATATTATTTGACTACTTGTTAAATATTGTTTTTGTTTGTTGGTTAAATTATTTGATATAGACAACCTTGGGTGGGTTTACGCTGTACACTAAACATGATTTTTATTGGCGTAACCCAACCCAAAGGCATCTATATCCAATAATCTAACCAACAAACAAAAACAATGTTTAACCAGAAAACAATCCTTAAATAACACAAATATACATGTCCATTATTGAGCACTGCCACTGGTCAGCGGATTTGTTTTATAGATAATTTGTGTTCCATAAAATTGTGCAATGGTTATTCTTAGGGTATGTTTTAAAAAAGAGATAAATCAATTGATCTTTGTATTTTATTTTCTCAATCAACTGCATCATGTTCTACTAGGATTTTCGGGACGTTGGAAACTGAATACTCGTGTCAAATACCGTGATCGAAATTTAGGTACGGGCTACTTACACGAGAATAAGCTGTGATCATTTGTGTACGGTTTCTTCCACATAGCTTTGCTGAGTCTCCATTACCTTCGGGAACCGCTCGAATTTACATGTAAAACTGTGCGCATGGATTCTTGTTTCATTTTTAGTTCGCATACGGACACAAATGGCGCCGAAAATCGTTGATGTCGTAATCATAATCGATCGCTGTTTATTTTGTCTATTTATAACATTTAAATGTTCTGTTTTGTCAAGAAAGTTACTTTGTATATCAATTTTGATTAATTATGAATTATTTTGATTGTTCCAAACAATTACGATATTTAAATTTTACGACAGTTTGAGTTACGCGGTGAATTCAAATTCATCAGGATCGTATCTCCTTAAAGTGTATTCTGGTACCCTGACGATGATATCCTCTTTAGCTTAAGCGGCCTTCGGATATAACGTCAGGTCAGGAGCATTGGATTTCAACGGTGAGAGCGTTGAAATTTGACGTTCGGGCATTCTTTAGACTAGCCATTTTGTAATACAGATAAGTTCAAGTAGACCGAACGTATTGTGACATCATCCTCTTTATGACGTTCATTGTTTACATTTCTTAGCTCAGTTTTCATTGAGATTTCAAAATTTGAACGTTAAGTTATAATGTAATTTAGATTTAAATTTTATAAAAAAGATGTATTCCCGGCTTTAAAAAGTTTACATGTGCATGTGATATTAAATGGCGTGATATTATCAACCAATTAAAATACTTATATCGGAGGTCCTGACCTGGTGTTATATTTAAAGTGAAGCTTGCGTCAATGAAAAATATTGCACCAGGAGACCAGGTTACTTAAAGTGATGCATGTAATCATAGTAACCTGGTCTCTTGGTGCAACATTTTTCATTGAGGCAAGCTTCACTTCAAATATAACACCAGGGCAGGGCCTCCGATTTAAGCATTTTGATTGGTTGATAATTTGACGCCATTTAATATCATATGCACATGTCAATCATTTTTTAAACCTGGGAATACCTTTTCTTGATAAAATTTAAATATAATATTACATTCAAATTTACGTTAAAATTATCAAATCTTAATGCAAACTCGTTGAGAAATGTAAACATTGAACGTCATAAAGAGAATGACGTCATAATACGTTCGGTCCACTTGAACTTATCTATGACACAAAATGGTTAGTCTAGAGAATACCCGAATGTCTAATTTCAACGCTGTCACCGTTGAAATCCAATGCTCCTGGCCTGACGTTATATCCGAAGGCCGCTTAGGCTAATGAGGATATCATCGTCAGGGTACCAGAATAGTAATCATAGGTACTATGATTGGAATCATATATTTCAAAATCAGTTGTATATGCCGTTTTCAAACACACGACTTGCAATTTTGTACAGATAACACAAACGATTGAATCTCAATTTCATGGCTATGTTCTTTAACACTCACACATTAGTCTTTTTGTTAAAGATTGAAAATTACTAAAAAAATATTTGCTAGATATTACCGTAGTAAAAAAAAACGTTATAAATACCAAGGTGTACGCCATACTAGCGTTTTGTCTAATCAAAACTCGTCAGTGGCGCTCAAGCCAAAACATATTGAAAAGCCAAATCGTTAAGATGTTGTACAGATAAATTGTAATAAAATTCCAAAACGTTTTATCACATCTGGAGAAGGTCATCTACACCTTGCAAAACATACCGAACAGTGCTTCGTTGAGTACCCGTTAAGATACCCAATAAAGGTAATGTATGTGGAATACCAAATCAAGAAGTCCCATCTCCCCACTGTAAAATCGACCCGTCTAAAACGCCAAAACGCAAATGCCGTTCATTCACCTCTAATAAAAAAACCCATCCTCCTCTTTTTGCAAATTCGCCTACACCGTAAAATTACCCAAATCGTCACATATGCCATACAATCGCTATAACGTATACAATTATTTTTTAATTCGGTTTGATGGTATGTTTTGTTCCAGTTATAAATAAATAGTAAAAAACCAAAAGAATTTACCGGTGGATTTGTCAGAATTGTTTTACCATAATTACCTTTTAATTTATAAACTTGTATATAAGAAAGAAACAAGAAAACTTTTGATGCAAAGCATCAATTTGCCGCCGATTTATTTTGCATCCTGCTCGCGTTTGTCAAAATGATTTGATATTAATTTTACGGGACGCATTTTAAGGCATGTTTATATCTATGTTACGGAGGTTATTTTTTATGTTCTTTGCAATTATAATATATCATGTTGTAATGCGTCAAAGTTTAAGTCAATATTTTGTTTCAAATCATACATGAACAACATGTACTTTAGACCCTATAGTGTCATTAGCTGTACTTTTAATGCGTGGTTTAGAAGCTGTATTATAATCAAACGTTTCCGGAACCTTGAATATATATGTTTTCCTTTTTACATTTGCTTCATTGCAAAATACAAATCATGCATCTCGATAATATGGCAACTATAAGAGAAGATAATGTCAATTTTAGATCGGATTAAAAAAATTGTACGTGTAGAGGACCAGATAAGCATAAATAATAACAGTTTGTGATTATATAACATAAAAGCTCGCGTAACAAGCAGCTCGGATTTTCAATCGAACTAAAAACACACACTTTCTAAGGACTATCTAATGAACATTCGCTTAGAAAGCATTGCAATTTCTAAAAAGAATGCATTTGAACTTTTTCTCCATAAGGTTCTATGTAAAGCTAAGTCCTGCAGTTGAGGGTTAGTTTGAATTGCCGATTCTCTTAATTTGCGCACATGTAATCTTTTGTCATATATTAAATCATAAATATACTTGAATTAAAACTAATATTCACGTGGTTCAATTAAATTATTGACATAACATTCATTTATTGAATTTTACTAATGTTGGCTAACTCCGGGATTGTATACACAAAATAGCCTTTTATTCTGGTTTCCGCGTTTTCAAAGCTTCGCTCGTCGATAGAGCTATTACTGAAAGACATAGAACCAGGATAAAAGTGTTCTCCCTACATTATTAACTTCCGTAAATAGAATACCAACAAAATTTATTATTACATGAAACTGTTATATCACCCAAGCATTTTTGCAGTGGAACCCCATACATTATCTTGATTTTTCACTCAAGTTAAATGATTGACATTCTTGTAGCTAAATTCTGTTCATTTATGGTAACTAAGTGTACATCGAAATAATTTCTCCTTTTATCCATCGTTAGCAACGAAAGTGAATACAAATATATCGCCGCCCTCCTGGGCGGCGATAATAAACAAGTCTTTTAATTTCTGAATCATAATTGTATTGTAACTGATATCGATCTTAATGAAAATTCTTTACGGTAATAAGAATAATTGTTATAATTGAAACAAATAACCACATTATTTATCATTATAATGAATAATATGTATATAACATTTAATCACACAAGACTGGTATGTGATCAATTATAAAACAAAAAAAAATCTTAATAAGTAGAAAAAACAATAAGGACAATATAGCGATTTATGTTAGTGTGGCGATTTTCTTAAGGTGTGGGCGTTTTTACAATTGGGGGGGGGGGTGATTTAGCACTAATGTTGTTACTCGATTACCCATGGCCTCGTGTTGTTACATTCATATTAAACGCATACAGATTAGCCATAACACTTTGTGTTCTGTATTCTGTCAATACATTGATTTATCTTTTTACGAATCTTGCTAAAGTAAAGATGAGATTTAGTAAAACACGACACAAACAGCAATATAGGACAACACTGTTACTTTTCATTAGCATGTTTTTATTAAAGAAAATAATACTACATATAACCTTTTTGAACGTTTAACATAATCTGAGGTGTTACTGTCAAGATTACATGTATAATTAAGAAGACGTAATTAGTTTCCCGTATTTTAAACTGGTTATGTCGTGTACGCAATCTATCGAATGCGTGTGCTTAAGATTTGTATGCGTGATGGATTGTTACTGTCGCATTTCTCTCAAAATGGCTATCTCATATTATATAAATTTGAATTAACTCAATGTTTAGGTATTTTCAAAAACTGAGAATATTGTTTATTGAATGGTAATAATGTTGCATTGAATTAAACCGTAAATGAATCAGTCAATGATTTGTGTGCTTCTAGACGAAAATTGATTTGCTGGATTGTAACAATTTTAATGGAGTATAGAAAAAGACTCATCATTTTATCTCAAACCCAAACAAAATTTTAGCCAGATGACTAAGATGTCGTATAGCTCTTATCACTAATACTCCAAAACGTTATATCAAATCCGACTAAGGCTATCTACACCTTGAAAAAAACCATTAGAATTATAATTATCATCAAATTTTAGGGCTGTCTATTTAGACAATGACTAAATCAGTCAAAGTATAAATGATAAGGATAATAGATAAACATCATGACAAATGTTTTCATACAAAGTGCTTAAATCTATTAGTTTAACTTACTTAAACCATACATTGTATGTAGTTTAGGTTATTATACTATAAATACCTATATATTTTTGATACCCAAAACATATAAACTGTTAGCCTATATAAAGAAATATCGTGAATCGTTGCACTTTCAATGTCAGTCGTTTACATCTCACTCTGTAGTACAAGTTGGTTTGAATTGTACAAATAATATATACAATCTCCAAGGAAATGCCGATAGCAAAATTGAGTAACATAATTGTACTTTGCGGTTATTTTTAGTAATGACTAGACTTGATGAATAGTTAAACAAAAACACGAACAAACAACTATTACATTTTCTTAAAACATAACGTGACAATCCTTCAATATATGCATTCATAAGAAAAAAGTTCTCCAATCTTTGTTTTTGTTTGTTTTTATAACTTTTGTTACTGTAAAGAAATGTATTTAGAAACTTCTGTTACAGAATTTGTGTGTAGTTTTTAGGTGTATTTTAGTACTTTTATTATTTTTGCCCTTTATTCATAAAGACAATATATTTTTTTTAATAACAACAGCTAACAAACCATATAAGTTTTTTCTATGTCCGTAAAATGTGGTAATAAATCTTTGATAATATATCGCTTAATCGAGTAATTTCAAGCTAATAATGAAATCAGCAACAATGCTTAAAAATAGTTAGCCCTTCTGACAGCTTAAATGTTCCTACGATTTTCCGATATTTAAAAAAAGGGTTCTTTAACGTACAAAAACCACAGTAATTTCCCAATAAAGCACAGTCTATGTTTCATGGCAAGGTTTACGTGTTACTTATTGGTCATACGCAAGTAAGGCATCGTTTTGCCACGACTATGGGACACGCTGGGAAGCTCTGTAAGCCACTCTGGAAACCATCACCAGTACTCAGTCTCTTAGTTTAAGAGGCTTTAATTCACATTAGGCTTGCATATATGTAGTCTAAATTTCTAATAGGTTTGAACAGTAACAGTATGTAATCAATTCGTACAAAAAACATATCCATCTAATTGTATTTTGTCCAAATCCTGTAGTACTCAGTTTTTTCTGTTTAATTGATCAGTTTGTTGTCTTAAGTTATCTTGCATATTACAACTTTATTCAGAACGAGAAGAATTTAACAAGCAACATATATATGCGAATAAATCGGAGACCAAAAACAAAAAAAAATTAAAGTAACTATAAACGAAGAAAGTGCAGGAATGTCAGGATAAAATAAACCCGTTTTCGCTTTTTGGCTATGGTAATAAATGGATATGATGGTAGGCACCGGTTGGCTGCTCCCTCGAAGTAGGTGCCACTTTTGTTAATTATGTGTAAAATATATTTTTGTTTTCAATAATTTTTTACCATGATATTTCTCATAACATTCTACATCGAAATATGAATTGATATCCTACGCTATAATTGTAGTACGAAAATTCTCTAAAAAACAAAAATTACCGAACACGTTAGAGAAAAAGTAATTTTTTATTAATCGATAATGTTCTTGCAATATTTTATCAAATTTATTATCTCTAAGTATTATGTCATTGTTTGTAAAAACCGTACTATTTTTTATAAGCGTACGTGACTGTTTATTCTATTTAAATGCACACGAAGTGTTAATTACTTTATATTCTTTGGATTTATTTGTAACGCTTGTAACAAATAGTCCAACATGGAAATCGCCAAAATATGTTGGGTGATCATTGCAATTGTGATTGACTCTATAATATGCCAGACTGGTGAGTATTTAAAAGTAGTGATAACTCATAAACATTTCTAATGCTCTGTTGACAATGATTTTCATTGCGTTCTTATGCAAAAATACACATTGTTCACAAGTATTGTTAAATGTGATATAGCTGATGTTGGTGTTCGCGCTTGTTAAAATATTTAGTGGTTTTTTAAATATCAGACAAAAAACTCGTATAATAATGACTTTCAAACAGACACATCCCATTTTGTTACATTTCTATCAGACTTGTGGACTTTAATGTCTCATTTATGACATTTTCCTTGACCGTATTATGTTTAATGTTACTACGTTTTCGTATACACTGTTAACCATTTGTCAATAACATTTACGGATAATTGACAATTTCGTATGACAACGCGACGTCACAATATTACAATAACGCAATAAATATATTTATCTTCTTCGATCTCATTATCCATTTCGCACCAAACTGATGGATGAATAATTTTTGTCTTGGAAATTATATACAATTATGTATTGTACTTAATTGTTTATTATTGCAGTCTAAGTAAGATCAACCCATGCGTGTTAACTTTTTACGTTGTGTCGCTGCGACACGCATAGCCTAATTGTAATAAGACTTAATATTATAAGTTAAGCGTATTTACAGGAGACAATGCTGCTGTTTTGGCCGCCTTGAAAGAAATGGGAACAATAAACCCAGAGACATGTAAAATAGGTCCTGGCGTTACAATAGACGTGTTGCCAAATTACTCCATCTGGGATACTTTGACTCGAACACCCATTTTAACATCTAACCTGCTGACTGCGATTGTCCTGCAAAACAATGGTACCCTTAATTCGCTCTCGGATGAAGCTCTTTACAACTTGTGCAAGAACAATGTAATTGGGCAAAATAAACTTTTTGCTTCTGATATAGCTGTAGAACCCGGTGTATATGCCAAATACCACGAATTTAGCCCTTATGCGTGGAGGGCTGACGGCAAAATTAACGCTGTAGATCTGAGTTTAACATACAGTTACCTGCAACCCGAAGTTGAATGGTACCAGGGGTCAAGGTCAAAAAATTATAATAATGCAAAGGAAGAAACAACAAGTACGAAATTTAGGTAAGGAGATTTTCGCCATTACTACATCATGTAGTTTTGTTAGTAAGGCTTGTGCACAAAATCGCTCGCTGTGCTACAAGTACAAAGTTTAGGTAAGTAGGATTTTTGTGAATACAATAAATTTTAATATTATTTTACATGTATAATGCAACTGTTATGGATAAAGTTTTTGTTGTATTGCATCATTGTACAACTGTAAGTATTTTAACTATCGATAGTTTACAAATTTATTACTATTTCAAAACAGTGATTATTTAGAAAGTGAAGACTACTAAATAACAGAAATTTCGCCGAAAAAATCACCAAGTGTATTAATTGAATTAAGGCTAATTACATCTTACATACAAAATATGTGAAACATGAATACGATATATTATTATCAACTTGTTAACAACATCTTTTAAATTTGCACGTTGTAAAATGCTTCATTTCAATTGATTTAACTTTTTAAAGAGTCCGATCTTATCATAGATTTAAGATATTTTTCAATACGTTTACAATATTGGTCCGAACAACTTAATAGCACATCACACTATCAACGACAATACTATAATTTGATGTGATATACCTTTTAATATTCATTCACTAGAGTTTTTTCTAGAATTGACAATGAGTACCTCGACAGGTGACTAATAAGAGGCAGGCATTGCTTGCTACTATGGAACACCTGTGTGCACCTATGTTTTGGGGGGATCAGGTTTCTAACTTTCTGTTTTTGTGTTTTTGGTGTTTGTCTTCCGTTGTAAATGTCCAGATTTTTAATTGTACATTGAATTACAGCTGTTGCTGTTCGGTCCCTTTTCTTGCTATGATTATATAAAGTTAAATATCAACCACTCGATATATAAGGAAGCTTTTTAGAATGGTCAGCAAACTAAAGCTTGCTACAATTTTATATAAAGACTTAAATGATAAAAAGTTTATGAAAAGTGTATCCTTCCATCGGTTAAATTGCTATGTGTCCTTAGAGAAGGCAACTTAGAGCTACCGGCAGTAGAAGAAACCTTGTTATATGCTACAAGGGAAGATGGACACTGGACCAAACCATACTTTGACTGTGGAGGTGGAAACATTTGGATGGTTACATATTCTTCACCAATTCTTGGACGGGATAGTATATCAGGAGTGCCTGTGTTTAAGTAAGTGTTTTATATAATTAAAAATAACATAATAAAATTGTGTTTGTGTCTACGTGGTTCTGTTCCTTTTTTAGATAGTTTAGATTTTGTTTCAAAGCTGTATACTAGAAATTTGAAGAAAGCCAAGAGCGTTCGCTTTTACTTACAGTGTTATGAAATTAATTCAACGTTAACACTGTCTTTTTGTTGTTACTTGTAGGTCCCTCTGTAAACAACGAAAGTATATTTCTGTGTTATTAGTTTCAGTAAAATTCACGCTCTGTTTACAATTAATTTACTTTGAAATAAAATTTATTTTTATTTAAAAACATCGTATAATTTGTTTAATATGTTATTAACATGGCCTAGAAAAGGTTCAGGTTTATTTTATTTATTATCTTCATGTTGCTGAACTTGTTCAATTTTAGAGGTGTTGCTACACTAGACATAGACTTATCCAGCATTGATGTGAATCAATGTGACTCGGATGGTAGCGATATTTCTGACAGTTTCCTAAATGCTTTTCAAGGAACGCATAACTGTCAACCAACATCAGGGGTTAGTAAAGCATATCCTAGTTAAATTACTAGGATTACCTCTGTAATAACTCTTAACACAAAGACACCCTTAATGAAGGTAACAATAATATAACGAACACAAAGAAACTCGTCAAATAGACAATCCACAAATAAAAGTAACATTGATATTCTCTGACACACAGATTACAAGACAGAACGTGTTCACAACTTAATAAAATACGAAACATGTGCCGTACTATATGATTATTAAAATCTCGTCTTAAGACTTTATATTAGGTGAAAATATATACTTTTTATCGTTTTAATGTTGACGGTAAGAAAGTCATTTAAACAATTATGTTCACCTGCCTTTGTAAATTAACCTGGTATAAATTTTTGCATTACTTTTATCAAAAGAACTGTAAATTTCATCACCAAGCAATTAACATAAATTGGTCATTTATATGTCAGCAAGTATCCCAATTTGGCTACACATTTTTGGCATCACTTAATGTCAACTAATATGAATGTAGGCGCAGCCTAAATGCGAGCATCACTCATTGTTTACGTCGTTAATTCAGAGCCCCTTAAAAGTGCCTATACATTCCATTGACGACGTGACGTGTTTTCTGAGGTGTTGGTGACGTCACAAAACTCAATTTCAAATACAGCGTTTTAGATTGAAAAAAATTTGTCTGACATTTTTGTAGTAATTTAAAAAATAAACACTTTAATTTTATCGATGTCAAAATTATTTATGTCTACTTTTATATCATATATTTTTTCGTTCGTCTACAATATTTTCTTCGGATAGCTCAGCTACCATCTGAAATGGATTTGTTCATATGGATCACGTGACTTTTTTACACACACGCATGTAACCGTATAGCTCGCATCTGCGATCCTCGCTATTATTTAATGTTTATGGTTTTTACTTAAAGCAAACACACAATTACCTATTTTACCTTTTCATTGCCTTCGGAATATATGTAAAACTTTTTATTCAAGTTGAAATTTTTGTCTTTGTTGTATATTTGTTTGATCTTAAATGGCATTAAAGATTGTAATATTTCTTGCACTGCAAAAGTGTCGTTTTCATCTCATTTTATTTACATGTTTTTTGTGTGTATTTTCTACTTTTTCTTAATTGAAAGTTACTGCTATAATGATAGCCATATGTTTCGAATTATCCATAGAAGACAATATACGTACCACTCCGTATTACCAAAAGAATGAAATGGTATAATATTATGCCACATTGATATTTTAGTGCGAATTCAAAGCAGGAACCGGGTTTAAGGCAGGAGGTTACCAGTGTTCATGTAAAAAAGGATACTACTTTCCCTATCCAGATGCAATTTGCAAAGCGTTTAGTGGAGAAGATATTGAGAAGGCAATAAAGGAAGGTGGTGATTTGTCACAATTTGAATGCAAGCCATGTGCTAAAGGATGTCATGAATGTATCGACGATAAAACATGTGTGTAAGTACGAGTGCTTTTAGTAGTTTCTTATTTGTACACAAATAGTAAAAAATTTTAGATAAAAACAAAAACAATTCAGTGAGTATTCAATGCACAGAAATTCAATGACATATAAAACAATGGTTACGCAAAATAAAAAATTGATCAACATAAATCATCGATGCGTTTGTTGATTTAAGACGTTGATTAATTGATTAAATATTTTCTTAACGTTTAGTAAGCAATATTTAGGCTATTTTCTGGACGACATTAATTTACAAACGATAAATCAAAGGGATAAAGGGAAGAACAAACAGGAATAAAACGTATGACTGACTTTTATTGGAAAACCATTACTGATGGACGTAGTATTAAGCCTTTTTAGCGATTACAATGCGTCTACTGTTTTATGAAATCTACACAAGGGTCTTTATCATTCAAGTAGGGTGACAATTTCCAAACAAGTTATCCAATACGGTCCACGGTCAGACGTCTTGTGGTCATTGATACGCAATGCACTCATAATAATCTTAATACAAAATAATACAAAATTTTACAATGCAGTCGTTCTGTTGTTTGCAAAATTTGTTTAGATAAACTAAAACTTTAATTGCATTTTAGGTTCCCAATTGGATACAAATATGACCAGTCGACAAGTTCTGACTCTTCTGATACTGTGTATGATAAAAATGACCATCATAAAAACAGAAACTCGTATTCGACCGAAGAATCGTCTAGCTCAGATGATGATGAATATGATAATTATTATAACAACAAGCCGACTCCGATAGATGACTCTCCTAGCTTAGGTGATGATCGGTCTGATCAGTATTATAAGAAAAACCCGCGTATGTCAACATTAGCTCCAAACCCTAGACACCATAAATACCAACCACTATATCCATGGAACTAATTCTTAGGAAACAAAATGGCAATCAGAACTCCAAGAGGTTGAATGTTTAGAAAAAGACATTTTCTATGATATTATTCTTTGTTTGTTGTTAAATTAACTTTACTGAAAGTTTAAAAGATATATTGTCACACTAACAATTTCACAAATAAAGATGAACATGTTCTTCATTTGTCATTTTCAATATAAAAATATATAAGCGTTATGTGTGTATTAGTTTTACAGTCCATTCTATCAAACATGTACACAACTTTGTAGCTGTATTAAGGATAATGAATATCAAACTCAAGCAATTGCTAAGTCGAAAGTGCCGTAATAAAACAGATTTGGTATTTTATTTAAAAAAAATAAGTATATAATACCTACTTATGCCTGTTCCTGTTGTTTTTCTTCGTTCAAAGATTTAACTCTACATGTTTAATGGCATACATTAGCAAGAACTGAACCTGGCCATTACATCGTTTCGCGTTTTTCTTGAAAAGCATTGTTAAGTAAGATCTTTAAACCTGTTTTTAAGATGCATATTAGGGATGACCTTACAGAGTGTGGAAAAATCAAATGTTTTAATGCTGTTACATTGGAAAAGAGATTCAGACTTCAATATGTCTATAAGGTCTTTTCAATTTTTTAATATCCACATTTCATTTTTGTCACTCTTGGAGTAGAATGTGTCCCTGTATTTTTGAAGTCCCGTTTTTATTGTTGTTAAAATAGTGGTCAAGGGTATGATAGTGTTTTGCTGTTTCTGCACTTAGACGATACCACCATGAAACGCTGTTTGTATGAATTTTGTGAACTTTTGATATCCAATACTAGGAGGGGATTTCACAATTTTTTGCGATGAATATCGATGAGTATTCTAATGGGACTAGGATCGGATCCTTAATTATTTGGATTCTCTACTTCAATGCTAGTGTGCTTGGACAGAATATATTTCGAAATGGCAGCAAAATTTAATTTGCATTTCCTCTTTTTATGGTATTAGAAGGGAACAAAAAATTGCAAGATCATGGAAACTGTACAAGATTAGAATATCATCATACCGCAACAGGTGTAACAAAAGATGATCAGAAACGCGGAATGCTAATGCATTTATGTAGTGAAGAGGTGCAGAACACTTTTGGAAAACTTGAATGACTTTATATTAAAAAGTAGCGCTCAAAATCCACAATCCATGAACATGAAGTTAAAAGTCTTAACAGATACGGAGAATTAAACAATGTCTGCTTTATAGAGACGAAAATAATTATTCTATCTCTCCAGACGTTCTATGGTCGTCACCATGACTTAATTGATCGTTATGGGAAATCAGTGTCTCAAATACGATCTGACATTTTCGCTGAGTCCTAGGTAGTGATCCCTATTTTTTAGATTTGACTTTTCCTAGACATGACAATGAGTAACTCGACGGGTGTATAATTAGAGACAAGCACTGCTTACTCGTGTGGGGCACCTCAGTGCACCCATGGTTTTTATTGGGTTCGGGTTACTCACGTTCTGGTGTTTTGTGTTTTTTTGTTTTTGTGTTGCGTTTGTCTAGATCCGGATTTGTAACTGTCCCTTGCTTTTTAACTCTTGTTTTTCGGTCGGTTTTCTTTCCCGTTTTACTTGCATGATGACAGAACGTTTGAGCATTGCAGTAAATGTGCTGGCGGTTTGCCTTATCAACAAATGATTTAAGAAGTATGTCATGCGTATTGTATCTACGATATCAACAACATTCCATTTCAATCACCAGCAAGGATTATCCTATCGGCAATTTGGCTAATAAGAGTATATACAGTATGTGTTCGATCTAGTTTATAGTAACAATTTAAAGAAACTTTTGATAGCAACCACGGTTTGCTTACTTTCTTTTTAAGCTTGGATTGTAACAGAAGCAAACTTTTGATCATGAAATATAACTTTCTACAATATTTTGTACAAGTCAGCAAATTAAAATAATGTCGAGACTGTCAAATGTCACAAATTTGGGCTATTTTTTGTTTAATTATACACATTTGTGTCTGACAATTATTTAGCATGTAAATATATTAAAACATTTCTTTGTTTGTCACTTCACTTCTATCAAAATCGTTTATCAGATCTTTTTTCTATTTTTACCTGACCCAGACATCACACCCATTAATACTATACTTCCTTATCTCATGGAACTGGTTTGATCTTCGAACGCTTATTACAAAGTTAAAGCTATGTGTAAGGCCGTCTATGTCATGATTGAGCAACCTTTAAGTTCCGCTAACCATCTGTGTATATTAAACAATGTTTACGCTATAAATTCACGACGCGGACCGAAATATCCTATTTAATTAAAGTTATGCTTTTATTTGATGTGTGTCGACATAAAATATATTCAAGCAATATTTTGTAAACGACGTTAAATGTGTCAACAATGCACAGTAACATGATAATTAAATCGATATGCATTTTTTCATATCGAATGTTTTTGTAGGACTTTAAAACCATGTTCTGATATGTTTATCATTTTCTTGTTAAACTTAAATCTACGTTAAACAGTTGAATGATATTTTAACATTAGATCGAAATTCTCGCCCACTTATCATAGTTTACACATAAAGTGTATGTACAATGTAATATGCAATTCAAATAGCATTGATATTAAGTATTTATTTGATTGGTTGATTCATGTCTTAATTAAAATGAGAACAAGTAATAAACAATGAAGTAGTTCCTTAAACGTGACAAAGGTCAGACATTTGTTGCTGCCACTGAAAAAGTATATACTGTTGGGTATGCCCAAACAATAAGCTTTAGTGACTAAACGCACCTCCACTTTTTCGTAAAATGGGTCTTTATTGTATTTGTTTGTTTGTTTGTGTTTGTTTGTATGATTTTAACGTCATTTAAATCAATTTTTCAGCTATATCATGGCGTCAAGTGTTTATTGCGTGAGGAAGCCAGATTACCGTAGTAAACCTCCAATCTATGGTGGGAAAACTGCAATCCTTGTCAATTGAATTGGAGCGCACAGTACCCGCAATGAGACTCGATCCCGCAAACCTCAGTGTTGAAAGACCACGTGATCAATAGTAGACGAACTACCTTAACCAGTCGGCAACCGATGTCCTTCTTGATTGTACCAGTATCGGGAACTACACAAACTCGTTAACAACTATGTTCGACAGGCATTCGGTATTTTAAGTGACAACCCCCAACAAGCGAGCTTCTCACATCCGCCACAGGAACCACGCCTACCAGCGCAGTGGGTTGAGTCTTGGATCCATTACCGTAATAAAGGATTACTTTAACAATACATAAATAAAATATTTACTACTTATTATGCTAGATTATGTTGTCTTACGACAAAGCCAAGGAAGGCACGGAGATTTATGTTATAGATTTGTTATTTTAATAAAATATCACAATAAAAATCTAATCAAAATTGTAATCAAGCATAATTAGTTGTTCTGGCGTGAGCGTATTTAATCTACATACTGCTAAAACTCTTTTAAATAGATTATTGCATAGCTTTCTCCGATATGCCATGAAGCCTTCAAAACAATCAAAATTGATTTTAACAAGAAAAAAACATGGAAACAACAAAGGAAAACTACCATAAATAGCGATACCTTCACAACGGGTAATAAAGATTACGTCATCATTTTAAAATAATCTATGTGACCACTCTGTTTTAAGATTCATTGGAATCATTTGTCCAAGGAAAGTTAAGGCATAATAAGAAGATATCACATGGAGATTAAAATAAGTCTAAAAAAACCTTACACGACAATCATTATACCATGACAAATAATAGTAGATATAAAAAGAAATTTTTACGTTTGGGTACTAATTTTGCAAACGAAAGGTATGGTATTTCTACTGTACACTTTTTGGTTAAATTACAATTGATTTGTGCTTTGTTGCATTTTTCAAAATGTTTCCACAACTTTTGTTGATAACTCTTTAAAAGCCTTGAGCAGCCCCTGAGTGCACTTATATGACATATCCATGCTCAATACACAAATATTGTCTTGGAAATATAAGTATTTATAAACACAGTAATACATTAGTATTATTATTATTAACATTATTTATCGCTCTGTTCGGGACTTGGATTATTAAAAATTGCGGAACTCAATAATAACACTACATTTGCAAAGAAGAAACTTTTTAAAATAAAAGAAACTAACAAAAATGGTCACCGAATCAGTGATTAAATATTTGTACACACATGTGTAAAGACCAGAAATGGCGAAACAAAAATGGCGCGATTGTCTTCCCAAGGCCACAAATTTAACTGCAATATCATTTTTAAATTTGTAGCAGAAAATATAATCATGGAAATACTATAATTTTGGTGTGTATTCCTTAGTGGTGCAAATTGATTAATATGTTTTTCTCAATTCTCCAATTCCCTTTAATCATTGCTTTTTTTTATCCGATTTTCGATGACGTTTCTAACGAATTAAGAACAAATATTAAACACTTCTCGTTAACAGTTTTGTTGTTACTTGAAGTTTTTTCTCTTGATACCTGGTAGAAGTCCTCGAAGAAGTAGAAGTATATTGTAAGTAGAGGCTCAAAAGTGAAAATGTTATTTTATATCATTTCAAGACAATAAATATTACTTCTTTTCTTTAAGTGTACGGAAGACAGAAAAATGCAAACGCCTTTGCAAGCTACGCTAATACTGGCGATAACTGTTCACTGCAATAACTGGTAAACCAGTAGCACTTTCTTATTCTTTTAATTTGTGCATTTAACTTTAGATAAGTTAACCTAATGATTCACTGCATAAAACAACAATTATACGTAACAAAAAATATGTTTGTTCTGAATTCAATATTTCTTTGACTTTCGCTGAGTAATTTTATTGATTCATTATGTAAAATGAAATAGTACATTATGTTTCCTCTTATCAGACATGTACATGCTTGTTTTTATTTATTTCACAACATGTTAAACATTTGATTACCACTGAAAAATATGGAATACATGTATTGGGTAGGGGCTAAACATTTATACCTTTGTAGCGGCTACAATGAGCCTACTAGTTTTATAATCTAAACGCACGTTACAGACTTAAGTCCGCGGTCAGGCTATCCGTTTCTGTTCCTTTTTAGATTTAATTCTTCTTAATCCATTTGACAGAAAGAAAATCTTATGTAGTTTCTTTGGTCTTTTGGTATAGAAGTAAATCTTTGAAGATACCTAGACAAATGTTCTTTAATAAGGTTAATAATTAATAAAACTCGACCTCGGTGGTCCAGCGGTTAAGGTAGTAGAAATCTACTATTGATCGAGCCTTTCTGCGAGGAGTGTGTGTTCAACTTATCTGTATGATCGGGGGGTTTTCACCGGGTACTCCAGTTCTTCCTAATAAGAACTCTACGTTATATTATATAGTTTTATATAATTTTGAAAATGACATTCAACAAACTTCACACAAAGATAAACACTAATAATGCGAACTCAAAAAAAGCATATTAAGGCAGATTTGTGCTACAGTGAGGTACGGTTTTATAGCACACTAGATTTTGTTATCGACAGCATATTTTGGATTATGTGTTTATCAGTAGATAATCGAAATTCAAATTGATACATAATGTGCCTCACTACTTGCTGATTTGTTCATGTATTCTTACGAAACAGAAGAAAACTTTGTCAAAGTTGCCTGTTTACAAGATCGAAGTGTTTGATGTTTTTCTGCTATTAATAAAAATACATAATTAGCGGGAATCTTTATAAACAACATGGATATTGAGTTTGATGAGTATAAAACAGTGTACGTTTGCATTTTATGTGCAGTTATTTTGCGACGTTGAAATATGATTTGGCCAAGAAGAATGTTGTGTAGGTCCCGGTTGCAAAAACGTAAAGTAAAGTTTTGATTTAACATTCCAAATAACTTCTCTCCCTCCACTAAATCAATTAAATCTTCTAATAATTCATTAGTCCATTTTGTTTGCTTTCTTTCTTCCATTTGTCCATGTGCTTTTGTTTACAAAATATCCTGATGAGTTCCAGAACATGTTCATTGTGCATTTGACAAAGTTTTTGATGGAAAACTTTGATCGTGTAAACGGGGCTTTAGATTCAGTATAAAAATCATCTAAAATATCATATTTATATTACATAAACGAAGGTCACTTTGTCCGAATATATCGTTTTATACATTATTTTATAATTTCTTTGTTTGAGACATCAGTTGTGTAGACGATTTATTTCTATGTTCACTTATAAGACATTGAATTTAAAAGAGAGTTGGAATATTAAACAACTTTTGGATACAAGTACATGTAATATAAAAAAGTTGAGGGATCTGGAATATTTGTGCCAGACGATTATAACGGATTATTGATACCCTCCACCTAACTAAGGTTTAAACATTGTATATACAGTCTGTTTGCATATCGCATTTCCATTTGTCCATACACGCAAATTATTAGCTCCAAAATTTGATTAGCTATTCTTACCGTACTTGCCAATTTATTTAGCAAAAATAACAATTTTTAAGTATTTAAGACAACTAGAACCTGCAGGTTAAATGTCATCTGTAACCATAGATAGTTTATTAAAGCCCGATGTAACGGAAATGGATGGTAATATGCATACGTAGACAGAAACTAATAATCTTACTGCTGGCGCAATCTTTACACCATAGTACCCTACATGGCAAGGATTGTCATAATATATTGACCGCACGAGTAAGTGGTATTGCCGTTCCATGACCTAAACCATATGTGATTTTGTAATAGACAACCCCCAACGAAAGGGTATCTTTTACCCGAGGACGCGCTGTGCAGCTCTGTAGGTATTGATACATTTTTATTACTTCCTGGTATTTCTTTTATTTGTTATAAAGAAAACACGAATCAAATGAAGTGTGAAAATTTAATTGCAAACAGAAATACATCTACCTAATATTTAGAGATTGCTTGGTTATGTCAAAAGTAGGGGAGAGTTCAGTCTGCATGTATAAGGAAACCAGAGAAGTGAGTGTGACTTGCATCGTCCCCCGGTCTATAACCAGCTATCGTATTGGGTCCAGATGCTATCCCTATTTCCATCCAAACTCTTTCTCCTTGATTTAAATGTAGAACTGATGAAGTAGTGCGTTGAAGCCAAATGTCAGTATTCCAATCAAGAAATAAGTACATTTGGTTCTTTCCAACACTGCTTTTCTTTAAATGTATGTGTAACATGTGACGATTTGAACCTGGTTGACAAGTCGCTGAAAAGATGAAATGGTACGTCCCGGATATAGGTGCTACAAATGAACCATGCAATGGATCATAGGCGTTGCCAACATTCGTTTCCACTCCGCTGAATACCATTGTCAGGCCTTCTGTAGAATTCACCATATCGTTCGTTAAATATGCATAAAATGCAATATTTCTGTCTTTGGATTTTAGAGTATCTAAACAAAAAATGAGTTAGCCTTTAATATTGGATAGATAAAAACTGAACAATTATGATATCATGTGACAACTAATTTCTTATATATATTTATATATTAAGCACTTGTATAAGCACAATATTACAAACGCGTAAGTACCATTGGAGCTTCTTTTTTGCTTGTTCTGATTCATATTAAAATTAGACTAGGCAGAACGGATGGTCATAGTACATGTACATATTGCTCAATGAACGCCCGTAACCAGCCATAATGCGTTTAAATTAGAATTTTCATAACATGTGTTAATATGATAAAGAATTGGTTTATAAAAGTGTAAATAATTAATTTGGACTAATGGCCAGTTACTTGCGATCCCACGAAATTGTCAGAGAATATTTCTTAATTTTAGTTTGCTAGTAAATATTTACTCTTCGATCGAAAAATGCGAAAAAGTTTGTTAATGTTTGGTAATTTTTTCATTCATTATTTGACATGCCGGCTATTGATAAAAGTGGGCTGTATGTAAGCATCCTTCACACAGTAATTGTTCAAAACCCTACTGTCTTTACTGACCTAATTCATTTTTCATATCAGCGTTGCTCTGTTTAAGTCAGTATTGCTCTGTTTTAGATCAGCATTGTTCTGTTTCAATTCGTTAATGCTCTGTTTTAAATCAGCATTGTTCAATTTTAAATCAGAAACATCTCGCTCAAGTCGCAGCAGTTCTTCCAGCATTGTCTGGACACGACGTTGAAGCTCTATGTCTGTGAATCCTACATCGTCCAGTAGACCAGCAACTCCAGTGTAAAAAAGAAATAACCACCACATAATCGCGCCTGTTGTATAATCGGAAGTTCGTTCATTAATGGCTACGTAAGCATAAATATCTCAAAACCAGTTACGACTGGCTAGATCTGGCGTCTTATCTGTCTGCAACAGTAATGATATCTCTGTGGTAGAATAAATATTTTTATTTGTTAAAATGTGTTACTTATGCATAAAAGATTAAGTAGTGTCCTAATAGGATGAAACTGCAAAGAAATTGTGTTGACCATGTCATTGACAAAATAAAAAGCAGTTAATACGTTCAATTCTAGAAAATAAATGTTTTGATGAAAGTAACTATAAGTTGCATGTGATTTTTTAATTTTTTTTTATTTAACTTTTTGCATTAAATACATGTGTAGTATTAAAAAGACGCACATTCCTCGTTAATTTGTGAAAATCTGGTAACGATGGAAATAATTGACACAAATATTTAATTACTAGTTCATAGGTGGTGAAACTTGGAATGCAGGTTCAGCTTGTTGACTATACAATCAAAGAATTGACACGACTTTGATAATATTTTCATAGGAGGATTGCATCATATAATCTCATGTTACTGAGTTAATGTATCTATTACTTTGGTCTTAAAGTTTAAGATTCTAAACATGTATAATGTCTGTAATCTTAATATCATATGTGAACATTATAGCACATAACGTTGGGATAATTTTTTAAAGGGTAACTTCGCATAACATGTGTTTTTCTTCAAAAAACAGGACGCATATTGTGTTTGTATTTGCTTTGTAATGTTTTAATATATCGTTAACTTGTAAGCTTCTAGAGTGGATTAAGGTATAAATTACAAATGCTATTAGCTCTGTATTTCTGATGATTCAGAATCAGCTGGATAGATATATTATAATGTTGTCACAATACTTAGACGTTTGTATATAATTTACTTACTGTGACTGTATGACAAGTAACTTTGTTATCCTATATAATATATACAAAAATGCTTAAATAGTTTATTGTCAGATTAATACGTATTGGCAACGAAAATTCCAACGTCACAGGATAGTACACATGTACTATGTCTATGTCTAAAATTTAACCCTTTTAATGAAGCTATATTTTTATAGCGGATTTGGCCGAGGGGTCTAGACAGCTGGACATAGTGCAGGCGATTTGGTGCCACAGTGTCACAATGGCGTGAGTTCGATTCCCGCTGTGTTTGTCTATATCCGGATTTTTAACTGTCCCACGACTTTTGGCTCTTGTTGTTCGGTCGGTTTTCTCTCCTACTTTCTTGTAAATCTTTGTTTTAATTAAAATATTGCTGAAGCATAATATTACTATCAAATAAACGTCACGCCACTGTCATGCCAATGACATGTATGGTTTCCAATACCTTTAGATGCCAAGTGAAAGGAAATCTAACTGACAAGGCGATGACACATATATACACACGTAACATTTTTTAAACTTGTTTTATGTTTATTCACTCACAGACAAAAGAAATTTTACATTTTACGAATAATAATAATCTTAAAGGTACTACCTATGACTCCAAATACTTGATGTTTCTAATGATAACATAATTGTAAAACAAAACGTATAAGTTGTGAAATGTTCACCACACCATACACTTATTTCATGAATATTTATATCTCAACATTTAAGTATAAAGCAATGTGTCACATAACAAATGTGTGTCCGATGTGTCAACTATATGACAGAAAGAAAATTGCATTATTGCTGTCTTGAGAATAACGTGAATCATTTGTCTATCAGATAAAAGAGCAAAGAAAACCCGACTGCAAAACAAGAGTAAAAAATAATTGGACAATAGCAATGTAGGAAAAGATATAAAGAAATCATAACCAAAAAACATAAAGATATAAAGTGAGTTGTCTTAACGCTATGAAATCCATGGGTCTAATGCCATCTGCAAGATGTCCAATATCGTAAGAATTGAAATTGAATATGAAATAACACAATACGCTGATGCATCTGGAATGTTTTTATCGATGAACGTAAAGTTGAAAATTTAAAAGGTAATGTTATCATGTTTGGTGTCGAAACTTAGCTTTGTAGCAATCTTTTTCTCTGAGAAGATATAAGTAAACTGACTCGAAGAGCTCTCAGTTCAAAGGCTTGTTTGTTAAATGAATAAAATTAAGTCATGCACATGCTTCATTCATTTGTTTAAAAAAATTTTCATGCACAGATAATATGTTGGAAATACATTTAATGCCATCTGAAAAGATTTATCCTATATATTTTTCCTTCTCACTGCAGGCAGGGTGTACTCGACTCCAATCTTAATTGACAAGGATTGCCAGTATTCCTACCGCAGGTCGGGGGTTCTCTCCAGGTACTCCGGCTTCCTTCCCCAATAAAAACTGGACGCCATGTAATAGCTGAAAAGTTTATTAAAGTGGCGTTAAAACACTATTCAAACATCAAATATATATTTATTTTTTATTATTCTTTAATTAAATTTGTGCAAATTATTATTATCATTATTTTTTTCTTAGTTTGTCTGCAGCTGATGTCTATAATATTTGCAATGTCATTTGATTTCTTATTTTATACACTGAAGACAATATTTATTCCACAACTAGATCTGTTTGATGTTTAGCATGCACAAACAAATTATACTCATATACTGATTTAAACAAATCAGTTAGTGTCATTTATTTGGATAGTAATTAAGCTATTGTATTGCACACAGCTTTGAACCTGTTGATTTGTTTGATAATATAAAAAATGCCATGTATTTGGTTTATTCATGACATAACCGCAACAGATTTAAATACCTTCAACAAATGGCCTGGTATTTATCTAGCCTAGATTTCTGATATGTATCACATTCATTTAGGGGGGGGGGTCTTTGATTTTAGTCTAAATTATTTAGAGTTTACATGGGGTGTAGTATTTTTGAATTTACTGAATTCACAAAAGCACACGACTCAAGAGACAACTGTTTGCTGTGAAAGTAGTTTCGAAAAAGCAAGAAAAGTAAAGATAATCAAAACAAACAAAATATCAAAAAGGATGTAAAATCTTGTGCTTCGGAAAAGTATATTGCTTCTGATTTATATATGGCTACTATCATGCTACTAAACGTAATTATGAAGAAAAAACAAAGAAATTAACGAAAATAGAAAATAATAGATAGTTACATACAATCTTAAATATTGTTGTGTCTTATCATGTGAACATATATGTCCAGGGGGTCCTCGGTGGCCGAGTGGTCAAGGTAGTTCGTTTACTATTGATCACGTGGTCTGTCAACACTGAGATTGCGGGTTCGATTCTCATTGCAGGCAGGGTGTACTCGACTCCAATCTTGATTGACAAGGATTGCCAGTTTTCCTACCGCAGGTCGGGGGTTCTCTCTGTGTACTCCGGCTTCCTCCCCCAATAAAAACTGGACGCCATGAAATAGCTGAAAAATTGCTGAAAGTGGCGTTAAAACACCATTCAAACAAACAAACAAAAATATATGTCCAGGTTTGCATTTACACTATATTGCACTTGATCTGCTTATCAACCAAATGGGGACCAATTAAAAGAACACGCGAAGTAAATATTTACTTTTAACAGAAATAACGGAAATTACGACATTCAAACATTTCATCTAAAAATTTATTAAACGAAAACTATATACACACAAACAATGGCTAGAGAAAACATTACAATAAAAAATGTTTTAAAATATTGATGCTCGGAAGTCTGTGGACTTTGAATAGATTTACATGTAAATTAATAAGGAGCGAATTTTGGCTATTAAATTTTGAAAAAGGTCCGCATTCCCCTGTGCCTTTGAAATCAACATGATAAATATTTGGCCTTCCAATAGTTTTGTTTTGAGCGCCACTAATGAGTTCTGACAAAACGCACGTTTGACATATTTAATAATCTTGGTACGTTTGGGGAATTTTACTTCGAACGCAATGATTTTCTGTTGTGATTCTTCCCAATATTACATAAATATGTCAATAATGACTTTCGCTTTAGGGTCGAATTTAAAAAAAGTGATAAAAAAGTCTGCATACATATTTATCGCATGCACAAAAAAGGAAAAGTTGTTCGCGTAATATACTATTCAACCATAATAATACAATTAAGTTGGTTTCATGTTAGAAACAAGATTGCAGATAAGGAATATACACGTGAATAATATACGTAGATAATAACTTACAATCATAATCTGTCCAGACCTTTCCATTAACCAGTATTCTCCCATTTGTATATTCCTAACTGATTTTCGTAAAGGAAGGTGTTTTTTATTATCTACCCTTTTACGTTTTCCGTGTCTAATAAAGGTTCAACCACACAATACAAAACAACCATGTAAACATATTATATTGCATATATTCACACATATATTATTAAAATATATTAAACATAATAAACCCTCGTCAACCGTATACTAGTATACATATATAGACGTCACTTGGCATGTATAGTAAGGATTGATAAATTGATTGATTGCTAGATTAAATTCCTGCGAGAAGGATTTCACCTATATTGATGACGAGAACACGTAAATTATCAATAAATTCATTCTGGTGCTTGGGGGGATTGAGGGCAGAAAACATGACTGTCACTGAAAAAGAATTAATGAATGTGAGTGATGCATGCTGGAATAAAAAAATTCTTTGCATATCTATCTGTGTCACTGATGCGCTAGTACCAGTTAAGTAGTAACCTACATTGAACTATATTTCTTCTAACTTCATTCTTCAAATATTTCTATAACCGAATTTAAGTTCCATGTTCAACTGTGCGGTGCAGGTAGGGGATCCTATATAGCTACTCTATATCTTTGAATGTGTATCTATATCCAACTCTGAGACAATGAAAGCGTTGCTGTTGAAATTCCTCCAGTTTTACGAATTGAATTACTCATTTTCTGGATTAAACTGTTTTGTTGCTGATTTGCTTCAAACGTGTAAATAACACAAACATTGTCGTCTATCACGTGTGCAACTGTTTACATGTGCACATTCCACTGAAAAAGCATGGCACACAAACGATATAAATTACACCTATTTACGAAAAAACATAAAAAGACAAGAAATAAGTATTATTCAGTCGCAACATTTATACAATAATACTGTGTTTGTCATGTCATATGTGAAAATATGTCCCAAGATTAGAGGGCATAATGCACGACCTGAAGACATGACAAAGACAGTATTATTGTTATTATTACTATGACTGTTAATTGTTCCAACATCGTAATAAGATCAAATCAGGCAATGGCATGTGCTTACAAAATTCATCCAAAATTAAACAAGTTTAATAAAAATTATAACCATAATAAACATTGCCAAACCTACATGTTGACATTTTCCTTCTGCCTGTTGGCAGACTATATACGCTAAATCAAAACTTCGATAAGATAATATTGTCTCTTTGTACAGTGTATAAAGCGCACAGCTGATGTCCAAAAAATCAGTCGCACGAGCCCCGCCCGATAGCCCCGCCTATACGCATATGGCCTATAATATGCCATGTAATATGCTTATGCATAATACTACCACGCTATTTCTTCTTTGTTAAAATATGCCAGAATAATTTTCAAAATATGCCAGAATAATATAACTACATGTATAATTATAATGAAAGTTTTTTTACATGAATAGTAATAATATTAATTTTTTATCTGATGTGTTGTCACAATCAATAAATATTAACTTGAATGAATATTATTACACTTCCCTATCAGTAATATTTGGAATATGGGGATTGTACAATGTTAAACATTTTTGTTATTTTCTTTGTTTACTTGTGCACATATTTGTCTACCATTACTTGTTATCAGCTTGAATATGTATATATTTTTGTTCTTCACCACGCCATTATAATCGTTTACCCGATATATTTTCTCATTTATACCGGGGGCCTCGGTGGCCGAGTGGTCAAGGCAGTTCGTCTACTATTGATCACGTGGTTTGTCAACACTGAGATTGTGGGTTCCATTCTTAATCTTAATTGACAAGGATTGCCAGTTTTTTCTACCGCAAGTCGGGGGTTTTCTCCGGTACTCTGGCTTCCTCCCCTAATAAAAACTGGACGCCATGATATAGCTGAAAAATTGCTGAAAGTGGTGTTAAACATCATCAAACAAACAACAAGCATCCATTTTATTACAGGAGGATCGTTATACGTACATTTAATTTACCAAAAATCCCACGCTAACCATGATGAAAATATCTCTAAATAAATGAAAGATTCATTTGGTGTGGTGAATATATATTTTTTTATTTTTCAAAAAAGCTTGATTTTCTATGCTTTTTAAACTTTTAAGGTATTAAAGAAACGTTGGATAACTTGATTTCTGCTGGATTATGATTATTTGTAGTAAGATATTTTAATTAATGTAGAGTGAAGGATTTTAGACTTAAAGAATAGAATGATATATTTTGTTTAAACTGCTTCTTTCAAAACATATAATATTAATTTCTACAACTTCTAAATATAGCAGGTGGTACTAAATTCAATTTCAAAACATCGTATAATATTAATTTCTACAACTTCTAAATATAGCGGGTGGTACTAAATTTTATTAACAACATTATTCTCGTTTTAATTAAAAGACAAAACACTTTGTCGTCATCTGATTATACTTTTTAAAAGATGACAAGCCATTATCCATCACAAGTTAAACGATTTTAATAAATTTAATTATACAAATTAAAATTATTTTCCTACTCCTAAATCCTTTACACACTAATTGAAGAGTTTTTTTATTACCAAAACTATGAAAAGAAAACAAGGCATGTTGTATAATATAAAACTACTTTTTATTGCATGGCGGGGAAATATATATAATTATTTTTTTTATGGAGAGATATAAGACGTTTATTTGTTTATTTGTTTTTAAAAAAGTATTACTAAAGATTAAACAACAAAACCATCTGTTGGTAAGTGTGTGATCTATTGGATTGTGACGACGTAGTTTTCTATCAAATACTGTAGTCTTAATTAAATTTAACAGTTGTTGTCATTGCAGATGTTTGTAAACGAAACTGTGTGTTTTTAGCATTAGAATAGAGACGTAAAATAAAAACAAAATCTGCGTGTGATTGAGCAATCTTTTGGATTTGGACGACGTAGGTTTCTATGATTCTAGTTTAAAAAAAAGATGTCAATGCATTTGTTTGAAAACGAAATTGATTGTTTGTTTTTAGCTTACGAAAAAAGAAGCTACGCCATATTTTTAAAACATCTGCTTTTGATTGTGCAATATTCCTGAAGTCAACAAAATTGTAAATCTGCTAATGACAAATATATCATAAAATATTTTATTTTGTTTATTATAGAAAGAGAAAAAACATAGTTTTATTTTAAGTAAAACATTATTATACAATTAACTGAAAATTACGGGAGCTTGCTTTGATTTATGGTAAGTTTGTTTTAACTATCTTATACCTGTCAAGCTTCTATGTTGAATTTGTTAAATGTTACATTTACTTTGAGCTTTACTGAAAGACAAAATTATTTACTTGTATATTATTTGTGTATTTTTCTTGTAAAGTGACAAGGAAAATGAAGAATTCGAGTAGTTGGTTCATTAAATGTTAGCAGAATATGATTCCGAACAAAGGAATTGTTTATTATTATTTTTTATTAGAAAGAATCATTATTAGTCCGAATAAAAAAACATATAGTGTTTTATTATTAAAGCTATTTTATATAAATATTTTTCATGTTACAGTATGTCACTACCTCAATTGTTTAAAGAAAGTCAACATCAATCATGTGAGTCACCACTGGACACGATAAGAAAAGATCCTTTGAATGTTAAACAACGTGAACCCTCCTCATTAGCATTGTAAGTTATACTCGGATATTCTTTTTTCTTAATTGGGGACCTAGAAAATTATTTTTTAACAAGCATTATGTGTTCATTTACCTTATTTAAATTTGTGGTGTGGGTTTTTTGTTGCTAGTTTTATGCAGGCTAAAAGTATTGAAGACATTATAATGATTTTTTTTCTGTTTTTTTTAAAATAATTAAGGAAAAAAAGAAAGATGGGAATTGTTAGGATGAAAACGGTTTGTACATATTGATATTCATACTTTTAGTTAGAATATACGGAAGATATTTTTTAAATAACGGTTTATTTTATATCTGTTTAAGGTTACCTAAAGTTCGAAAAATTGGAAAAAAGATTACGCAATACAAATGGAAAAAATGACATCATTAATATAATTTATCACATAACAAAAAACATTTTCAAATACTAAAGGAGCTCAAAGTGTGAATGTATGGGGCAATTGAATGAATTTTGTTTTATAATACCATTGAAAAACAATGGACATCCCAAATATGATCACGTGGTCGATTGTGGACCGGATATCATAAGACAAATTCAATGAAGCCTAAAATGATATGAAAAGTTGTAATACTAATAGTGCCTTGTCTTTAAATATTAGAAATTTGAAAATTTGAAAAAAAAATATGTAGATAGAAAGTGCAAAAATAGGATAGGACTTTGATCTTCACCATGTAGCTACAGCCCTGACAATTCAAGGTATAAAAAACACAAAAACTGATTCAATGTTATAATAACTGAGATTTGTCTGTTGTCGTTAAGGATTTACATATACACGTATTTCTTATGGTTAAGGATCAGATCGGCACACAACATAATGCCATATTAGAACGTGACTGTGACCGTTTTTTTTTCGTCGCCAGCTTCAAGATCAATGTTAATGCTTACGAAGATATAAACGTGAATTTTTTTATTAGGACTGGCTTAGGAATTACAATGGTACAAATTGCAATAATACGTGAGACTCTTATCAGGAGTCGTCAAAACCCTTTATGTGAAATGCAACAAAATGTCTCAGGTCACCGCTGACCATCTTAACACAACTTTCACTGGTTATCTTTAGCTTTTTAAAGTCATTCAGCTCTCAAATTTTTCGTTGTACATGAAGATAATTTGCAATGAATAAGAGTTTGGTGTATTAGGAATAACTGGGAAAAATTAATGACAAACCGGTCAATGACATGATATAGGCCTAAAGCTACGCAGGGGCTATTTCAGGTATCTGAGACCGAATACGACTTCCCGAGAAGATAATACAGGTGATAAACTGTTACATATTATAGCTAATCATAAAAATTATTTAAATGATTTAAGAGGCAACAGTAGACAAACAGTAGACAAACTACCTTAACCACTCAGCCAGTGGGGCCCCGAAATATTTTTAAAAAAATACAGGGATTCAAAATATCCAACGGAGGAAACGTGCAGTAAAAATTGACAAGTAATTCAGAAATTCGTTCAAGATGCTTTTAAGGATAGAAAAATTTCCGTTGTGCACATTGAAATCCGTGTATAGTCAATACTTATCAATAAAGTTAAAAATAAGATAAACTATACTTTACTGAACAAAAGCAAACTAGTAACTTATAGTAAAAATATTTTAGCTTTTCTAGCCAATTATGTAACTTTTCAGAAGACAATTTATGTTTTTTTGTGTTTTTCGGAAGGAATATTGTTTTAGAAATAGAAGGGGCGTCTAATTTCAATAAAAGAACTATTGTTGCTATCTATTGTTGCAGATATTGTTCCTGATATTTGAAATCACTACGTGATTACTGATCAGTGGTGCATTATACCCAACCTTTTCCAGCAATACACAAACTTAAACACTACAGTAAAAGAGTCCTTGGTTTAGCCTGTTACATGCCTGTACGAAGTCAGGACCATTGTTGTTGTTCCTGTATTTTTGTTTGTTTGCGATATTGTCAGTTCTTTAAATGTACTTTTCAACAGTTTCTCGGTGCTTTCGTATTTTGCAATTCCTTTATACTTTACAACACAGAAAATGAGTTGATGAAAATAGCTACCAACGTCATTTAAAGCTCTAGGTTCACACAATTGAAGGTGATGAGAAAGGAAAACAATATAAAATATTAGAAATTGTCATTAATTAATTCTTAACAAGAAACTATTTTAATAAAACAAAGATGTAGAAATGGTTCATGGCTATAAAGTAACTTTAATAAGCAATAAATGTTCAGTTTTTATAAACTGAACTCGTTAGAGAGTGGTTATATTTCATTTTTATAATACTTTCCTTTCAAAATTACCTTCATTTTCTTTGATATACATTTTTGATAGTTTGATATTGAATATTGTTTTAATACAAACGTCATGTCACAAATCATCTATACGGAATAATAATAATTGTTAAGTATAAAGAGAAAAACTGGAAAAATCCAAAGGTATACAAATATGGAACAAATGAAGATATACCGCCAGTTCATTATTGCTTTAAAGTTTGTTTTTTACTGGTACCAAAGTTATCTATTAAGTACAACAGTTTAACTTCGGATCATCAGCAAGCTTTGGAATATGCGACCATTAAAAACCAAAATGATTATCAAAGTTTAAGTATACATATATCAACAGAGTCAAATGACAAAATTTTAAAAGAAAATTGTATGAAATGTTTACCTCCAATTGCCTATGATGATATCAGACACGTGAACAATACTATAGACACATTTTTTGCTGCGACAGCCACTGGACAATTGACTTCAAGAGGTCTTGGACCGATAGCTGCGATAACAAATGGACAATGGACGTCTAGGAATCTTCAACCGGTAGCTGCCACAACAAATGGACAATCCTGGACGTCTAGGGGTCTTGGATCGATAGCTGCCGCAACAAATGGACAATCCTGGACGTCTATGAGTCTTGGTCCGATACCTATTGAAAATAATACTCCTGAAGGTGTACATGACAAATCTAGTACAATAAAGGTCCTGACCCAAACAAAATCAGACGCAAAAACTACAAAATTGAAATCACGACAGTAGCACTCAGACCTCAAGACATCTTGTCTATTTCGGATTTGTGTTCAGCGTTTGGCACTTGCAAAGAGATAAAGGCGGAAAAGCTACCCCCGGAGTTCCAATACTGTCATTGCGATAGTTGATGTTCTGTTTTCAATGACTGTTGTTTAGATTCTTGAATTTAGTAATCAATTTAATACGAAAGAACGTTCCTTTGTCTGTGCCCCAATGTACAAAGATCCGAATTATTCAACTAATATATTTAAGGGCATATATGTGATTGACAGTTGCCCAGAAAATACTAATAACTCTGAATTACGACGAAAATACTATGATCAACTTACTGTGTCTGGACCATACGTTTCAACTGCTAATGGAACTGTTTATAAAAAGAAGTACTGCGCATCGTGTAATGTGATCAATGAGTTTGCTGTGTTTTCGGTAAAAGTAACATCAGTCGGTACAGATATTAAATGGCTCTTACTCGGACAATGCTCCTGTACGGTTTTTACAAGGTTATCTCTCCGACCCTAATGTGGCATTTGAATTTGTCTCTCCATTAAATTTAGACTGGCGACATTGTATTTATACTGAACCTGTAAACAGTAATGAAAGTGAATGTATGCATTATATCGTCAATCCTGTTGTTGTGGTAAACGAAGTTCCAAAATGTTATAGAAATTACTTTTGTAGACCTTCAAACTCGTTTAGTTGTTTACCAAAGTACTTAGCAAGACAAAGAACGCAAGAGGCATATCCATTGTCGATTATAAATTCATTTTCATCAGCTTATTATGGGGAATGCCTTCCAGGACAAGAAAAGGTATGTATGTTATTCACTTATGTCTATATTAACTGTACCTTCGCATGCATATGGTTGGGTTAGAATATAAACAGTCACAAAATAACATTTGTCAGAAACCGGAAATTAGCTGCTTAATGTTCTAGTGAAAAGTTCTCTGGTTAAAATAGGATAAAGCTGTTCAAGTATGCAGTCCTTCCTGACACTACTGGCTTCAAAAATAAATGATCATACCAGTTGCAGTCGTTTTTCGTCTGTCACTGACTGAGATTGACTGCAAATGACTGTACAAATGTCTGTAAAATATTTCAAACGTTGTGTCAGACAATAATTTTTACTGAGACAGACATTTTATGACTGTCGCAGACATATTTTGTTCGTGACAAACATTTTTTCCGTTGGCGCAGTCAAAATTTGTCTGTTGCATTCATTTTTTCCGTTGATCCATTGACTCAGTCGAAAATTGTCTGTTACAACGGCGTTACCGTTGTATCAGTCAACAAATGTCTGTCACATTTTTCCGTTATCAGACAAAATACGACTGTTACAACGCCTGGTAATTATTATTGTTAATTTATTAACAGCGGCCGGTTAATATTTTTAAATTTTAATTTGTTGTATGAAAATTTCGGAATTAAACAAAAAAATCTGTATTTGGAAATTGTGCTCTCGATTACAAATGTTTTTAGGCCTTTTTTCCGTTGGCGCAGTCAAAATCTGTCTGTTACAACGGCGTATCCGTTGTAGCAGTCAAAAAATGTCTGTCGAAGTCAATTTTTCCTTTGACTCGGTCGAAATCGTCTGTTACAACTATGCCGCTGTATCAGTCAAAAAATGTCTGTCATTTTCTCCGTTGTTTCAGACAAAATACGACTATCCCAAGGCCTGGTAATTATTATTATTAATTAATTAACAGCGGTCGATTAATATTTTTCATTTGTTTTATGAAAATGTTCGGAATTAAACAAATATATCTCTATTTGGAAATTGTATGTTCGTACAATAGTAATGTTATTATTATGTTAAAGATAAATGTATGTTTAAATATATCTGTTTCTAAAAAATGAAGACTTCTAAAAATGTTAGCATTTGTTCTGTCCTTATTTTATAACTATAAAACTGAATTTCTCATTGGTTTATTTACACATCTGGTGAAAATAAAAACCGCATTAAAGCCATATTAACAATCGCCTTTCATTCATTGGACAATAATGTTTTCTTAAAACACGGACACATGTTTTAAAAGTACATATAATAAAATCGCCAGTTTCTTTAATTCTGTCGGAAACTGTTAGTATTTTATTCAGTGCGTCTACATACATTAAATTTTGACATTTTAGTCGTTATGTTTTTTCTGTCTTTCAATTGAAAGTAATGTTTGATTTCTTAGCTGCATCTACTGTTGTTTAAATGGATCTGGTAATTTTTTTAGTTAAGACTATAAAATTGTACATTTTTAAAGAATGATACATGTTGTTAATAAGAGGTTCCAGGTAATCTCGCCTCGATGATCGAAGAAAATGTGTATTAATCATTTTGCAACACCATCCGGTGTTTTTCCGCGATGATGCAGAAGTGTTGATATTGTGAAATATAATAATGTAATAAAAACATTTATAGTTATGGATGAATTGGAACTGTATTCTAAAATACCTGTTTCTACCACCCCACCTCCCCCTACCTGGTAAATTATTAACTTTGTAAAGGTGTATTTTTCTTATTGTCAACATTGACAAGCAATAGAGATCATTAACATTATTCCAAAGAAATGCCCTAGAAGACTCGACGATCTGTTTAATATATCGCATGCATCTGAATCGATTGCGCCGTTTGCTTTTAGTCGTACAACATTATGTCAAGCACGAAACATAATAAGCAAATGGATTAAAACTACACAGGGACTTCTATAATTACTAGCTCATGAAATAATAACTTCAAAATAGTTTTACAAAATGAACTTTACAAAGTTGTACACGTTGTTGATACAATTATTTCTTCTTTTTTCATTGCAGTCTTTCACGGGAAGTTTTAATTGATTAGTCTACAAAATGATTCTGTTACTTGCTGAAGTAATTTCTTCACTTCAAATGTTTGTCTTTATCTTCTAGTTTTTGCTGGGACCAAACTGGGAGGTTTCCAAGTACTTGACCCACAGAACAGCCCAGAGCTTGCCCGGTTGGCGAATAGGGGAGACCCTCTCGTTGTTGTGTTGTCAGTTCATCGTACGAAAGCCTGACCGCTGACCGTAGTGGGTAACGTGTTTGAAGATAGCCACTACCCTAGCACGATAAAGCCCACTTTTGTAGATTTCGAAAAAAGAGTAGCCTCATTGTAGCCGCTACAAAAGGCTAAATTCTCGGTCCTTAGCGCAAAAGTCATTCTTTTCCAGTGGCAGTCCAAGTTGTGTTTCTTGTGTCCCATCCCACCCCCTTTTTCCGTCGATTAATTGTTTATTAACTTGTTCTTGTCCTGAATATCGATGAAATACTCGCTGGACGTAAAGCCAACATCCAATTAATCAATCTAGTTTTATCTGGGGAGGTCAAAGGAGAATCTCCTGAAACCCTCTGACCTTTGGCAGTGTTCATTAAGGTCAAAGTCGAACACAGCGAGATGTCGGGCTTGAATTCACGAGCATTGTGTACTTTATATCCTGTCAACGGGTAATAATTGAATATCATACCGTTTAGTCTGAATTCGAACACATTATTAATGCAATTTCATTACCATACTTGGACTTTGGATTTAATAAATACAAACCTTTAATATAGTTGAAAGGTGTAAGTTTTCGTAAAGTATTTTGATACAAGCTAAATAATGACTAAAGAAATTAAAAGACCATGTGCAAAAAAATTAACTTTAGTCTTTTTTTATTTCAGTTCTGTTAATATTTGTTGGTCAGATTCAAATTATCCTTCAAGAGTTCTCAACGCTTGGTACAAATAATGATAGTTTATTAAATGTGTGATATAAGTGTTTGCAAGATGTCATAAACTCAAGATTCCCTAGGCTATACCAATATTTTAATTTATCAATGACATTCAATTTGCAATCAAACTAAATGGTAAATAGGTCTACGAACCCAAGGTTATATCTTGTGCATACTGAGAACTGTTATGGGTTGTGCATAACTAAGCCACAGTTAAATTAATTAAGATTACCAAAAATACTGGCTGTGCACCAAGTATGGCCATTTTCAGAGCATTTTCGTTAATGTGGTTTGCGAAGATTTAAAGTCATTATCAAACACTTGCTCAAAGTTTACCCCACCCCCTCCCAGCACTGTTTGTGGAAATGCCAAACATTCTAAGAATTATTCAGATGTCTCTACAAGACATACGCCATCATATTTATCAAGTTGACATTATGGTAATACATTTGCGGATGTTACCAAATGTGATTTAATCATATACTTAATTGATATGAATATAGGCGGAGCCTAAATGCGAGCATCGCATATTTTATGGTTAAGAGCACCCTTACAGTGCTTCTGCATTACATTGGTGACGTGGCGCCTTTCTTTGATTTGTTGGTGACGTCACAAGAATACAAAAAATTCAGCTTCTCTAAGATGGCAATAAATTTGTCTGACGTCTTTTTTTTTAAATTAACACTTCTTTTTTGTCGATGTCAAAACTATTTTTGTGCTCGTCTACAATATTTTTTAGGTTCTATTCTGGTACCCTGACAATCATATTCTCGTTCTTCAGGTCAGGAGCATTTAATTTCAACCGTGGTAGCGTTGAAATTTTGCGTTCGTATTCTAGATTATCCATTTTAATATAGATAAGTTCAGGTAGACCGAAAGTATTATGACGTCATTCTCTTTAAGACGTTAAATGTTGACATTTTTAGATTTCATCATAAATGCGTAAATAAAAAATAATGCACCAGACAAACAGGTTAGTTTTAATTGCTGGTTAGATAATTTGATGTAGACGACTTTAGGTCGGTTAACGACAATAAACCGGGAAAACAATTCTTATATTTTAAATTCAATATTATGAAAAGAAATAATAAAATCAATCCTAAAAACTAGTCAAATAAATTTGCAATTCACAATTTTTAGTGTCGTCGCTCGTTGTTTGCGGAGAATTCATGTATGGTCAACGTCATCAATATGACGTCAACAATCAGTCACGTGCTGATAATACCAAGTTCGGTTATTGTCCTGGTCTCCTGGTGCAATATTTTTTATTAACGCAAGCTTCACTTCAAAATATAACCCCAGGTCACCACCAGTTTGCTACCCAGTTTGATTGGCTGTTTAAAGGCTATGTTTTTGCTAACTTTTCGCGCGTTTCTGTCAGAATACAATTATAATATAGTAGATACCTGCTTGTTTTCCGGATTTCGAGTTAATCTGACCAATTCCTGTAGCGTTTTTTCCACATTAGATACATACAAGCATTTGATAAACTGTATTTTTATTTGAATTTGATAACCAGACGCCGAACGTAACGTAATAATGCTTTTAATCTGTAAGTTTTTAAATATAATTACTTGTTTATCAATATATCTCTAAGAATTTAATTTTCTGTATAACCTTAAAAGCTTACAAAGTATGACAACAATAAATATAGTAAATGCTAAATTGTGATAATTTCCATATATAACATGGAGTTATATGGAGTTTTATAACATATAACTGGTGTGACCTGAGAATGGATTGATCAGGTTTACTTCATGAAGAGGCAATTACCTGGATTGTCTTAATAGATATTGTTCTAAGCCTAAGAATAACAACTATATAAAGAAGATACTTGAAGCTTTCTAAAATTATATCACATTAAATATCTTGCATTTAATTTGTTGCATACACAATTAGTTACAGTACAAAATATATACTATTTTAAGGTTGCGACAAGTGATATTATTTGATAATTGTCAAAATTAAGCAAACATTTCTACAATCAATTTAAATGATGATAAATGTAATTTACAATTGGTGTCTTCCAAACCATTAGTTGAATAATTTTATGCAATTAAATTTACATTTTACATGTTTAGATTTGGTCACAAAATAGAAAAATAATTGTAGTAATGGGATTAATACCCACATGTGAAATTTTCATTTTTAAGGGTTATTGCATAATCGTAATTACTTTGTAGTTTAAATAGTTTGTTCAAGTTTGAATATATAACAACTAATATATAAACCATGTTTCAGTAAAGTGATTTGTTAAACTGTTGAATTCATTTAAATTGGTTTGTTTGTATCGTACATATGCAGGCTGGGCTACAAAACTATACTTTTGTAGAGTCCATAGGCCTATATTTAGGTAGTTTCATATATGAAATACTAAATGTTTTTATAAACAATATTTTATTTCATACATTTCAGGGCATTGAAAAGTTATGCTACAGAGAGTTTCAGGGCAAATTATCCAACCAGAAAGTTTTAGCAGAGCTTATACATGTACATAGAACAGTCTGAAGCCCTACAATGTTATGATAGGAAAATCAAAAATGATTAAGGTTGCTACTTCCATAACCCAGACAAAATATGCGAGAAGCTTACTAGAACATACAATTCTAAAAATATAGACATCAATAAGACCATTAACAATAATTTCAATGTGAAAAAATGTTATATTGTCATTATCTTTGCATTTTAATTTACTTTTCAAGAAAAAAATGAATTGATTTACAGAAAGCCAGAATCTTGACCTCTGCCTTTTTAAAATAACAACATAAAAATTTTAAAGTAATAGGTAAAGGATTGTTAAGTTATAATGCATAGCAGGCACCATTTGCATTCTAGTCTGCCATCCTTTTCAACACCATGGTAATAACCAAACAACTTCATAAAAATAGATTTTACCAATTGTATAACAGCAGCCAAATTCATGTGTAAATTTTCAGAAGTGACAACATCAGATAAAAGTTTGAACTTAAGTTATTACATGTACTCTTTCAAAAAGCTATTAGAATTCCTAATTGTCCATTTCAATCAAAATCAACCAATGAATTACAACTTCTGATCCTAATATATATTTTATGAGACCAAAGTTGTATTATGTATTGCCTATGCTTTTGATGTTTTTCAGAATTTAAAGACCTGACTAACATTGACAATATATGTATGGAAATAGATGATTAAGAAGTGATCAAGCACATTTAACAACTATCGGTCATGTTGGTCGACAGTTTATATTTCAGCTTATATTTATACCCCATGCAACGAAGTTGCCGGGGGGATAATAATTTTGACCCATCAGTCCGTCCGTGTGTTATTCTGTTGTTGCCTGGACAAGGCAAATCTTTAGGAAATTGTTACTTATAGTAGGTACTTGAATGGGATTGATTTTCATGGAAATTTGACAAAGGGGGACCATAATATGGGAGGGGACTTAGTTAACTTTCATGTACATGTATATTCAATGATGTTGTCTAAATAGCGCTTTTATTGTGAATTTTGACAGGAAATTATGACATAATATGTATGTAGGAATTATAAATTCTTTAAACTTTTTCAAATTTTTCAAATTATGTATGAAACAAGTCGTGTGTGGGGATACTTTGACACTACTGATTACAATTTTATGGAACTTTGGCATGTGGGGTATGTGAGCGTGCTCACTAATGTTCTTTTAAAATCACCTGTTTTTATTTATCTCCTATTTTACGGTATTATTCTTATTTAATAGGTTTTTTTTTAAACTACATGTGGGTTATCTCCCATGTTCAACATCCATAAATACAATGATTAGGGGAAGATCAGAAATTTTATTGTTCTGGTTCTCCTTTTTGGGCTTTTTGAATAGAAGGATCTTTAAACCAAAATTTAAAAGTATGCATTTGATAAAATATAATGGATTAAAAGTAATTTTCTCTAGTGGAAAAATTGCATTTAAAATGTTCTGTTTTCAGAGTATCTCGGACTTCATCCATGAAAATAGGGATGCTTCCAAAGCTTTAAAAAGAGTTAGAAAATAGAAATGATAATTTATCTAAATTTTGGATATAGTTTGGAGGTGGTATGGTACTTTCAGACCACCAATTGGCATTCCAGAAAAATCAGTAGATTTTTTTTAATTCACATTATGTTTCAATAAACAAAGAGGACAAAAAGGCATTCGTTAATTGTGTTTTTGTTTCTAGGAGCCAGAATGAGATGAGTAAAGAAAGTTAAATTTTCCGCTCTACAATGGCATCAAGGGCAAATTGTTTGTCATGTTTAATGAAAAACAATAGAAATACATCAAGGGCAAATTGTTTGTCATGTTTAATGAAAAACAATAGAAATACATCAAGGGCAAATTGTTTGTCATGTTTAATGAAAACAATAGAAATACAAGAATTTATGAGAATTTAACAGTTTTGTTGTTTTTGATGGTCTTTTTTTTAAATTTGATTTTCTAATAGGCGTCTCCTATTGGCCCCCTCGTTTTGTTGACAGAATAAATACCCATTTCCATGGAAAAAAGTTGTAGTGTTTAAAAATGGAGCATTTTTTTTTTCAAAATGTGCTATTGGGCTCAATGGAGTGTGCTTAATTTGGAATTAAATTAAGAAGCTTGCGCACCCAATCCAACCGAAATTATTGGGTTTTAAATTTTAACCTGCCAGAGGCCAGGAGGTGGAGACAGATATGCAGAAAAGAGGTATTCATGAATTTTGTTTTTGTTCCTAATGCATTTTTTTCTCAGGTTTAAAGATAGCACGTGGAATCTCTGGTTTATAAGCGACAAAGTGGAACTTGTAAAACTTATCAGAACCTTTGTTTTAGTAAGACACTCAAATATGCAGATTATCTAAATCTTTATTTTGACTGCTGTACTGTCATTATTGTTTTTGTAAAATGCAACATATAATTAATATTTTTATCTTCAGAAATTTAAAGAGATACAGACTTCTTAATAAAACATATTCGTGCAAAAAAATATGTCATGGCCGGATGTGGTAGAATATTACTTTAAAGTAAACAAAGACTAGGTGCTGACTCATCATCTCATCCTTACTTAGGGTAAGTATTTAAACATAAATACAAAACTAATTTAAGGTAGAATTTGATTTAAAAAGAAAAAGATTTATTGATTTCACGTATTAAAATGTCTTAATTGACAAGAATTGCCAGTTTTCCTACTGAATTAACAGATGAAACAAGCGTACCTTATCTTATATATCAAGGAGACTAAATTTGTCACAGATAAAGTAGACAAGAATATAACTAAGATTATTACAGGATGCATAATTTAATATGACTACCTTTTAGTTGAATCAATTGCTTAAAATAAATGCAATCCATACCTTAATATTTTTTAGCATGTCAGAATTTCCAGAATTCAACTTATTTATACGAAAAATTAAACTAAAATCAAAATGGAAATCAGCCTTCATAGATATTTGCTGTCAACGATAAAAGAGCTGTTCATTTTGAGTTTTTAGTAGGATATGAGGTAGTTTTTTCAGCTTTTTTTTTATTGTATTAGCATGTATTATGTACAGGACAAAAACACAGATATTTTGACTAAACTTGTAGCATTACCTCACAAAAATACGTGTTTTTTTGCATATATCTTTCAGGTAAAGGAAGACACAATTAGGAGGAAGCATACAGAAACGTAGAAATTCAACTAATAAATATACAGTTGTGTTGTTCTCTCCAAGAAAGCCGTTTGCTGAATTTGCTTATGGAAATATTGCAATAAATGTTTTTCAACAGAAATTAAAAGGGACATAGTACTTTGAATTTCATAATTTTTTCCGAATTCTTATTTCAATGTTATTGTCAATTTTTAATTATTTTATTATTTAATGTTTATTTTAAAAAAAACACTTTTAAAGTTAAGCCCTAACCATTGAAAGGGCACATTATAATATATGGAATGAAGTCGTCTTGAGCGATTCAAATAAACACATTACAAAATAATATTATTTGGTTAAAGGTAGTTTAAAAACATTTTCATCTTCATGTCTACAAAACATTTCTTCTTTAAACTCATTATAACTTGTAGTATTCATTATGCTGCAAGTACAATAGCAAGGAAACCCGACAGAAGAACAAGATCCGAAAATCAAGGAAAAATTAAAAATCCAGATTTAGACAAATATATACAACACAAAACAAAAACAAAAAAAAAACAAAAACAAGAAGTACATGTAATATGAGCCCAATAAACCTATTGGTGCCATCAGGTGAGTAAGTAGTGCCTGCCTCTTGACACACCTGTAATTGATGAAATATTTAACACAAAAATTCAACTGCCTCTCTAAAAATAACCTATATGCATTGAGAAACATTTTAGCTGGTAATCTTTTTATTCCACAGGCTAAAGATGAATTTTACAATTTGTGTTTGTGTTTTCAGGATCAACGTTTACAACAAATATCTGACTAAAAGTAGAATTTTTAGTAATGTGTAATTTATATGATTTAAATTGTACTGTACAGTAAACTTTCACTTTTAGACTGTCTTTTTCACATTGAATTGTAAACTTTGAATAAGATTGTTTTGAATTTGTTTTATGCACGAGGGCTTCGTGGAAGATTAGTAATAAAACTAATTGTGTAACCTTCTTTAAGTAAAGAAATTATTATTTTTAATAATGGTTTTAATAAATAATTCTAAAAATACTCAAATATTAATTTCACGCAAATCACTCATCTGTTTTATTTATGTTTCTGTTCTACTGCTCTTCAGGAAAAAAAATTAAAATTCCATTCCATCGTAAGCGAGTGAGTTACCCTTGGTAAAAATCTATGTAGATTTTAATTGCGTAAAAATTTGAGGGGTTTTAATTATAGCTTATACATGTTATATGGATCTTAAAAATGTAATATGTATAACTAGGTATTTACAGCTGAATACAATACATGTTACAATTAGACAGCCTCTTAAAGAATGTTTTATGAAATCAATGGAAGTATTTAAAAATTCATCTGACCTTTAAATACAAAAACTTGTAATAATAGACAAAAAATAGATTGTATAGATAGAAAAGATTGTCATAATAAACAATAGAATACATTTTTATGAAAGACAATAGAAATGATTTTGATGCTAGACAATAAAACAGATTGTAATAACAGATGATAGAATAGATTCTCATAAAAGACAATAGAAGATATTGTAGATATAGCAGATATCTATATAGAGATTTAATAGAAAATAGATTATATTGCAGTAATAGGTAATATAATAGATTATAATAATAGTTGACAACGAATATAATATATTGTAATATTTTAATTTCCTATAAATACTCAACAGCTGAGCAACTTTGCCCTACATATAACCTAACTTTTTCCTACGTATAACCTTTACTACGTATAACCCAACTGCTTACTCGTCCGGAGCACCTGAGTGCACCCATGGTTTTTATTTGGGTTCGGGTTACTCTTTTTCTTTGTTTTACGATTTTGGTGTTTGTGTTGTGTTTGTCTATATCCGGATTTGTATCTGTCCTTTGGTTTTTGGCTCTTGTTGTTCAGGTCGGTTTTCTTTGCTATTTTTTTGGTACTTTGTTATTTCTTTTCATAATATCTAATTTAAAATATAAAAAGTTCACTTGTTGGTTAGATTATTGGATATAGACTACTTTGGGTACGTTTATACCAATGAGTTACCTACCCTTAACATGTATTTTTGTGCATTCTATAAATTTTTAAAGATTTACTTTCACTGTATGTATACAACACGAAAAAAATAACATGATGACATCGATGACATGACTTTTAAATTTAGAAAATAAAAGCCGGATTGGATATGTGTTTCGTCTGCAAATTTCCCATAATTCACTTTTACTTCCTGCACTTGGTCCGTCCGTTAAGCGAGTTCCATACTTTAAATGTTGTATTTTTCTCTATTGCTTTTATCACATTTGATTCGATTTACGGATAAATAGCAGCTTCTGATGTCTTGTAATTCTGCTTAATAATTGGTTAATGTAAATAAATGGACAGGCGAAATATAAATAAGTAATCATATTAAAGAAATTTGAGTTGCTTCGCTGTCCTACTGTGAAATACTTTTTAATCGTCGGGTATCAATTTTCGTGGTTTTCGTGGAGGCCTCGGACCACGGAATTAAAAATCCAACGAAGAATAAAACTTCATTAACAGATGGGAACTTCGGAACAACGATCTGAAAATGTCCGAGATCGGACATTTATTTGTAAATGTAATATATGATTTTGTGGTTCGATCCATTACTAATGTTCAGCTCAAAATCCATCTTAATGATTATGTTACAGGTTTCATGTTCGAATTGTGTTTTTATTAAATATAGGCATCATTTAATTGTAAAGCATACGAAGAAACATCGACTTCTGGTAAAGGTGGGGATATATGAGGTGTTCATTTTCGATGTTAAAAAGTAACAAATTATTATCGGAATTATGAATTTGGTTGCTCCTTTGAACATAAATTAAAATAACAAATACAATATTTAAAAGAAAAGCTATACTTTATCTTTATTAGTGCATATCAATGACACGCTATATTAAATCGATGTGATAATACCGATCGTGGCACAAATAACATTAAATTACACCTTTGTATTTATTGCTACTCAACACATGAAGTGACAAATGCCCTTCGGCTAGGAATACTTCTATAGATAACAATTAGAGAATTAAATAGACTCAAAGTAGTTTTTATTGCAATTAATCAATTAATTAATGCATAACCGTGTTTATAATTAGCTATTGATTTCCGTGTTGTTAATTTTACATTCGTTACCACGCGCGTAAACAACATCATGTAATGAAACTGTTTTGTCTTCTTTATATGTTGATGTTTATTATCAGCAGCGAAAATGATCTGCTGTAATCATATATTTTGATCGCTACCTCACTTTTTGCATTTTCGGAAACAGTCAGTCCACGAATTTAAGAACCCACGAACATGTAAAATTTCACCAAACCACGAAAATTGATACCCACGAATTTAAGTACTTTCACAGTATTTTATTTTTAATCAATGCCATATTAAACACGAATATGTCGATTTTGGACATAAAATATATACAAAAACATAATTTTGTGTTGTTTGAATTTTTAACTAAAATTGTATTAAAAGGATATTTTGTACGTAAAATATTTGTTCTTATTTTTTGTTTAAATGTTGTTTAACGACACTTCTGCAATCTTTCAGCTATATCATGGCGCCCACTTTAATTGGTGTAGAAAGCCGGAGTACCCGGCGAAAACCTCAGGCCTTCGATAGAAAAACTGGCAATCATTGTAAATAATATTAGGGTCGAATACAGTTCGCCGTAATGAGAGTCAAAGCCGCAATTACAGGTTTGAAAGACCACGTGATTAACAGAAGACAAGCTTCCTTAACGCTCTGATGAAATGTGCAGTACAAATTGACAAGTAATACAGAAAATCGTGCAAGACGTTTTTAAGATTAACTACAAAACATATTTTCTCCATTAAAGGATAGAAAAATGTCCGTTGTGCACATTGAAATCCGCGTATAGTCATTACTTATCAGTAATGTCAAAAATTAGAATAAACTATACTTTACTGAACAAAAGCAAACTAAGTGTTCCACCGAGTAACCTATTGTGTCATAGGAAAAATATTTGTTCCTTTTCTAGCCAATTAAGTAACTTTTTACAAACACAATTTATTTTATTGTGTTTTTTGGAAGGAATATTGTTTTTGAAATAGAAGGGGCGTCTAATTTCAAAAAAAGAACTATGTTGCTATCTATGGTTGCAGATAGGTTTTCTGACTTTGAACTCAGTACGTGATTACTGATCAGTGGTGCATTATACCCAACCTTTTCCAGCAATACACAAAATTAAACACAGTGAAGGAAACCTTGATTTAGCATGTTTCATGCCTATATAAAGTCAGGACCATTGTTGTTGTTCCTGTATTTTGTTTGTTCTCGATATTGTCGGTTTCTTTGAAAGTACTTTTCAACAGTTTCTCGGTGCTTTATATTTTGCTATTCCTTTATTCTTTACAACACAGAGGAAATATATTGGTTATGAAAATAGCTATCAACGTCATTTAAAGCTCTAGGTTCACACAATTAGGTGATGAGAAAGGAAAAAAATAATAAAAAAATTAGAAATTGTCATTAATTAATTCTTAACAAGAAACTATTTTAATAAAACAAAGATGTAGAAATGGTTCTTGAAAAACAAAAACTTTAATAAGCAATAAATGTCCAGTTTTATTAACTGGACTCGTTACAGAGTCATTATATTTCATTTTTCAATACTTTCCTTTCAAAATTACCTTCATTTTCTATGATATACATTTTGACAATTTGATATTGAAGACTTTTATTAAATACAAACGTCATGTCACAGATCATCTATACAGAATAATAATAATTGGTAAGTATAAATAGAGAAAATTTGGAAAACTTCAAAGGTATACAAATATGGAACTAATGAAGATGTACCGCCAGTTCATTATTGCTTTAAAGTTAGTTTTTTTGCTGCTACCAAAGTTATCTGTTAAGTACACATATGCATATGAAAATAACAGTTTAACCTCGGATAATCTGCAAGCTCTTGAATATACGACCATTAAAAACTACGATGATTATCAAACTTTAAGTATACATATATCAACAGAATCAAATGACAAAATTTTAACAGAAAATTGTATGAAATGTTTACCTACAAATGCTTATGATGATAACAGATATGTCAACAATACTAAAGATAAATTGGTAGCTGCGACAAACAATGGACAATGGACTTCTACAGGTCTTGGACGGATTGCTGCGACAACAATTGGACAATTGACGTCTAAGAATTTTGGACCGGTAGCTGCCACAACAAATGGACAATCCTGGACGTCTAGGGGTCTTGGATCGATAACTGCCGCAACAAATGGACAATCCTGGACGTCGAGGGGTCTTGGTCCGATACTTATTGAAAATAATACCACTGATGGTGTACTTGACAAATCTAGTACAATAAAGGTCCTGACCCAAACAAAATCAGACGCAAAAACTACAAAAAATATTGAAATCACGACAGTAGCACTCAAACCTCAAGACATCTTGTCTATTTCGGATTTGTGTTCAGCGTTTGGCACTTGCAAAGCGATAAAGGCAGAAAAGCTAACCCCCGAGTTTCAATACTGTCATTGCGATAGTGCCTGTTCTGTTTTCAATGACTGTTGTTTAGATTCTGAATTTAGTAATCAATTTAATACAAAAGATCGTTCCTTTGTCTGTGCCCCATTGTACAAAGATCCGTCTTATTCGACTAATATATTTAAGGGCGTATATGTGATTGACAGTTGCCCAGAAAATACTAATAACTCTGAATTACGAAGTAAATGCTATGATAAATTTACTGTGTCTGGACCATACGTTTCAACTGCTAATGGAACCGTTTATAAAAACAAGTACTGCGCATCGTGTAACGGGATCAATGAGTTTGCAATGTTTTCGGTAAAAGTAACGTCAGTCGGAAGAGATATGAATGGCTCTTCCTTGGACATGGCTCCTATTCAATCTTTACAGGGTTATCTCTCCGACCCTAATGTGGCATTTGAATTTGTCCCTCCAGTAAATTTAGACTGGCGACAGTGTATTTATACTGAACCTGTTAACATTAATGTAAGTGAATGTATGCATTATATCGTCAATCCTATTGTTGTGATAAACGGAGTTCCAAAAGGTTATAGAAATTACTTTTGTAGACCTTCAAAGTCGTTTAATTGTTTACCAAAGTACTTGGCAAGGCAAAGAACCCAGGAGGTATATTCATTGTCGGTTATATTTTCATTTTCAACAGCTAATTACGGGGAATGTGCTCAAGGACAAGAAAAGGTATGTATTTTACTCACTTAAGTCGGTATTAACTGCGCATACATATGGTTGGGTTAGAATATAAACAGTCACAAAAAAATATCTGTCTGAATCCAGGAAGTTGCTGTCATATAATGTACATACACTAGTGTAAAGTCCTCTGGTTAAAATAGGATAAAACTGTTTAAGTCCTTTTTGAGTGGTCATAATAGGTGCTCTAGTACTTTAGCAGTAGACGGTTCTCTGGACCACATTATTCATTCAACCAAATGTAGGTTATTTGGTTATCTGAACGGAAATTAACTTATACGTATGCAGTACGCACATAACTAACCAGATGTGGGAACACAAACATAAACAAATATGAAAGAAGTAGGAAACAATTGTTTTAGGTTCGGTTATATGAATAGATTAAACTGACACGGATCCTCAACATTAATTATAAATATTTGTCTTCTATTATTATAGGAAATATGAAATTTTCCAACCGGCGCATTCTGTATTTCCACCGACAATAAAAACAAGTTTTTTTTAAATTTTTTATCAAGGGAGGATGCGCCAGAATTCCAAACAAAACAGTTTACTCATTGGACACTAGATTTTTGTTTGAACGACATAATCGAGAGAGAGAGAACGCTAGATTTCTTGTTCGGATGGAATTTGTTTATTCCTCCTTGTAATGTCGAGTTATTGTTTTATTTCTAAATCTAACAAACAATGGATTAGTAGAAAAAGCAGATTATGACGTCATATATTCTATTTTTGCAAGGCAAGAAATAATCTAGTGTTGATAAATAATCCCAGCCCCACTCCCGATAGGAAAAAGATTGGTGCTTTATTTGGAATAAATGTATTATAATTTTCTTATCTCCTTACAGATTGATGGTATTTGCCAAAGTGCGCCTACATTCTATAACTACACCGTTTACCTATATTTGCAGTTGAAAACTACATCTGATGTAGAGGCTATAGTCATCAAACAAATATTTGTCAGTTTAGTTTTTTCTCTGTCAGTACCAACTGTCAATCTTGCGCGTTGTGTGTTATACAATGATACCAAAATTCCACATAATGCTACGTTTGTTGTTTATGCTGTAGTACGATTCCCTAAGCCTATGTACACAAAGGACATTTTACTTCTAAAGAAGATGGTTCAACAATTTTCATGGAAATCGTATATTACAGGAATTGCAGCAACGGACACAATCGAACTGTATTATAATTTATCAACTATTAATCAAACTAGCGTCAGCGGTATTATATTTGACTACAAAAGTGAAAAAGACGATATCAGTGCTTTGATGAATTTGCTAAGAGTGCAGTTTCATGAAAATACAACCTTAAACTTTTGTACAGATATTGTCGTTCACAGTTTTGTGTCTAATCAGTCATTAACCATACAGAAAATAGAATGTAGGGACAATGGTATGCATGATGACTACAAGGACAGAGGAGGAAATCTTATCAAATCGGTCTTAACGTACGTCGGGTCCACTGTTTCAGTAATAGCTCTATTGGTATCAGTGACAGTTTCTCGTAAACTTAAGTTAACGAACTCCATTCCCGGTAACAACATAGAAAATGTCTCGTGTAGTTTAATTATCTCGCGTGTTTTATTCATGGCCGGGGTTGGAACACATGATTATCAGAGAGTTTGCTATGTAATAGGGATAGCTTTACATTACTGTTGGTTAGTAACGTTTTCATTTATGTCAATTGCAGTTGTATACGTGGTTCAAAGCCTAAGAAAGATGGTAAATAATACACATCGTGGTTCGGTATTTTGCCAGAAATGTGTCTTCATGAGTATTGGGTTGGCTTTTCCAATAATTTTCGTACTTCCATCAGTGTTACTTGATTTCTTTGACGTAGAAAACTTTTCTGCCATGTATGCTGGATTAATCTGCTTCCCAACAGGATTCCTTCCGAATATCCTGTTCGTAACCGGTCCGATTGTCATTTCTCTGCTAGTTAATTTAACATTTCTGATCGTAATTATTGTCTTTGTAGCCCGACACACCATGACAATGAGCCATATAAGGAAATCCCACTCTTTCCAACAAGGACGGGTTTACCTCCGACTCTGCTCTATTGCTGGTGTGTTTTGGTTAATTGGTGTTTTAGGTGCATTTTTAAATTCCGATCTAATTGATTATATTTTCCTTTTTTTGTGTAGTCTGCAAGGCTTTGCTGTAGCTGTTGGAAACCTGGCATCCAAGCAGGTAATTAGAGGTTTTCGAAAAGATTTTGCAAAAAAATCGACAGAGAGCAGAAAAACTAGTCCTTCTGATTTTTAAGATAAAGATGTTTTACAGAAAAAGTTCACCAGATAGGTTATGTATTTAAAATTCTATTGAAGCCTCTTGCAAAGTTGTAACCAATGAATGTTCGTCTTTGTTTATTTTAAATTGCATACGATATGTTTCATACATGATGCCTTAGCATGTTCTTCACGCTAAAAATTGTCAATGCTATACAGCATACGGTTTTAAGGTTTATGAGTGCTTGTTTTCCTTCGATAAAAATTTTCGTTCAGATGGGTCATGCAATTATCCCGTTATACGTATATTATAATAACACTGCATGGTAGAAATGGTTTAACTGATTGGATTTATAGTGAACATTTTTTCGTCATTGTATTGCGTCGTTGTCAACAGCAATTATCTTGATTTGAGTTTGTCTGAGATGTTCTGTTTCGTTTTACGATTTATATACATTTTCGGAACTTTCTATTATATTTATTAAATATTCAATGCAGCAACTATCTCGTGTTTTCATCCTAGTACAATCTTTGTATTATATTGTTTTGTGGTTATTGTACATTTTTTATTATACGTAATACTATCCTTTTGAACATTTAATGTATCAGTTATCTCAGGATTTTACGCTGGTACATTCTCTGTATTATATTTGTGTGGTTATTGTACACTTTTTATTATTCATATTACTATCCTTTTGGATATTTAGGTTTAGTTTAAACATATTTTATTTGCAGAAATGCTACAAAAGGGGATTAGACAGAAGTACTTCGTACATATGAAGTCTTTTTCCAATGAATATTTGGATATTTAATGTATCATTTATCTCAGGATTTTACCCTGGTACATTCTCTGTATTATATTGTTTTGTGGTTATTGTACACTTTTTATTATACGTAATACTATCCTTTTGAACATTTAATGTATCAGTTATCTCAGGATTTTACCCTGGAGCATTCTCTGTATTATATTGTTTTGTGGTTATTGTACACTTTTTATTATTCGTAATATTATCCTTTTGGATATTTAATGTATCAGTTATCTCAGGATTTTACCCTGGTGCATTCTCTGTATTATATTGTTTTTTGGTTATTGTACACTTTTTATTATAAGTAATATTATTCTTTTCGATATTTAATGTATCAGGTATCTCATGATTTTACCCTGGTACATTCTCTGTACTATATTGTTTTTGGGTTATTGTACACTTTTTATTATTCGTAATACTATCCTTTTGGATATTTAATGTATCAGGTATCTCATGATTTTACCCTGGTACATTCTCTGTATAATATTGTTTTGTGGTTATTGTACATTTTTTTATTATTCGTAATACTATCCTATTGGATATTTAATGTATCAGGTATCTCAGGATTTTACCCAGGTACGTTCTCTGTTTTATATTGTTTTGTGATTAGTGTACATTTTGTATTATTCTGAAGTTTTTGGATACCTAATGTGGTAATTACCACAGGTTTTCACCCTAGTACATTCTCTGTTAGCTACCATAAAGTAGCTCCTTTTTTATTTAGGGGGAGCGACAAAGATGATTCATACTCGGAGATTTTATGCATATTATCAGTATTTAAACTGTTTCCCTAGTTTGCTTTGAATTCCAGAAATGCATGATTATTGTAATTTCGGAATTGATTTGGTGAAAAAAATCATTTCGGATCAATTATGCTAAATTTATTGCACTATCACGGATACAATTTTTACCTATACGATTCTGAAATTCTGCACTCCTCACTTTCAATTTTGTTAACAATGGCATGATTATGATTATTTCATTAGACATTGCAAAAAATGCTGAACGACGGAGAAGGAAAAATAATTTAAGCCAAGACAGCAGTTTAAAAGCGGAAATGTGCAAAATTCCAGGGGTGGTTTTGCATCATTATGAGTAATGGGACCTATGTGTTGCTCCGCCAAAAGTAGCTACACTATAATAGCTATTTCTCTGTGTTATACTGTTTAGCAGTTATAGTAAAGTTTTTGTAATTCTTGTAAATTTGTATTATTATTGTATGTATGTAAACATTTTAAGTGAATTTTGTCGATGATTTTCTTTAAAGCTGTTTTGTTTTTTTCAATGGTGCTTCAGCAATTTTTCAGTTTTATAATTGCATCCAGTTTTTTGGGGATGAGAAAGACGGAGTACCCAAAGAAAACCTCCAAGCAAACAATCCTTGTCAATTGAGATTTCATTCGAGTGCAACCTGTCCGCATTGAGAATCGAACCCACAACCTCAGTGTTAACATGCATGTGATCAATAGTAGAATAAATAACTTAACCACTCGGCCAACGAGGCCCTATCTATAAAGTATGTTTGATTAAGAGGAATATCTCCGCTGTATTTTATTTTCGTTCTGTTGATGTATTCATATATGTAAGAATTATGTCAAATTGTTTGTTTGTTTGTTTGTTTGTTTGTTTGTTTGTTTAAATATTAGTTGACGCCACTTTTATTTATTTTCTCAGTTATATCATGGCGTCCAGTTTTTATTGGGGAGGAAGCCGGAGTACCCGGAGAAACCCCCGACCTAGCGTAGGAAAACTGGCAATCCTTTTCAATTAAGATTGAAGTCGAGCGCAAACTGCTCACAGTGAGACTCGAGTTAGGTCAAATTGTCTCTATGCCGCAATACTGTTGATAAAATTTAAAAACTTATAAGGTCATAATTCGAATTGTAAATTGTTTCAAGAAATGTGTGTGGAACATGAGTTAATTCAAAACTTTTTGTATGATAAAATTTAATTCTTTAAAATTTAATGAACAAAATCCTGAAGTGTCTTATTTGTAATTTGGATTGCCACTGAAAAAAATCAATGCCAAATACGGGTTTTAAACATTTAGCCTAAAAAAAAGCACTCAAAGCTAGTTAGGTGATAGATCTAAAATACATGCATAGTTAAATTCACATCTATGTACACATCTTATGCTAAATTTGAGCAAACCTTCTTTGGCTATTAATGTGCATAAGAATCGAATTTTGGAAGTTTATTATGTCAAAATATAGTGTTTGTTTTTAATTTATCAAATTAATGTAAATTTTATGTTAAGGATTGACTGGTCAGATTCAAATTATCATATCAAGAGTTCTCAACACTTGCTACAAATAATGATGGGTTATTAGTTTCGTGATATAAGTGATTGCAACATGTAATAAAGAATCCCTAGGCTATACCAATTACTATTTTATCAAAGGGGCTGAAATTGTAAGGAAAACTAAAAATGTAGATAATGCGACATAAATGGCCATCCGTTGTAAAACAATGATAAACCACAGCATCCTTGAATTATTTTCTAATTTATCAATGGCGTTCAATCTGCAACCAAACTAAATGGTAATTAAGTCGACGAACCCGAGGTTATATCTCGTGCATACCGAGAACTGTTATGGATTGTGCATATACATGTAACTAAGCCACAGTTAAATTAATTAAGATTACAAAATTTACTGGCTGTGTGCCAATTATCTCCATTTTTCAGAGTATGATCAATATGGTTTGCGAAGATTTAAAGTCATTATCAAATACTTGCTCAAAGTTTACCCACACCCCCACCAACGCACGGGTTTGTGGAAATACCAAACATTCTAAGAATTATCCAGATGTCTCTACAAGACAGACGCCATCATATTTATCAAGTTGACATTATTATAATACATTTGGGGATGTTACCAAATGTGATTTAATCATATACTAAATTAATATGAATATAGGCGCAGCCTAAATACGCGCATCGCATATTTTCTGGTTAAGAGCACCCTAACGGTGCTTCTGCATTACATATTCTGGTACCCTGACGATGATATCCTCATGAGCCTAAGCGGCCTTCGTATATAACGTCAGGTCAGGAGCATTGGATTTCAACGGTGACAGCGTTGAAATTTAACGTTCGGGTATTCTTTAGACTGACCATTTAGTATTATAGATAAGTTCGAGTAGAACGAACGTTTTCTGACGTCATTCTTAGCTTTTCAAAGATTGCAATAAATTTGTCTGACGTCTTTTTTTAAATCAACACTTCTTTTTTGTCGATGTCAAAATTATTTCTGTGCACTTTTTAGTTAATTTTAGTGCTCGTCTACAATATTTTTGTCTAATAGCTCAACTATTCTGGTACCCTGACGATGATATCCTTGTCCTTCAGGTCAGGAGCATTTGATTTCCACGGTGGTAGCGTTGAAATTTTGCGTTCGGACTTTCAAGACTATCCATTTTAATATAGATAAGTTCAAGTAGACCGAAAGTATTATGACGGCATTCTATTTAAGACGTTTAATGTTTACATTTCTCAGCTGAGTTTACATTTAGATTTCATCATAAATGCGTAAATGAAAAATATTGCACCAGGCGACCAGGTTAGTTTTAATTGCTGGTTAGATTATTTGATATAGACGACTTTGGGTCGGTTAACGACAATAAATCGCGAAAACAATTCTAATATTTTAAATTCAATATTATGAAAAGAAAAAAATAAAATCAATCCGAAAAAAACTAGTCAAATAATATTTGAAATTCACAATTTTTCGTGTCGTCGCTTGTTGTTTGAAGAGGAATTCATGTATAGTCAACGTCATCAATACATATATAATTATGACGTCAACAAACAGTCACGTTCTGATAATACCAAGTTCGGTTATTAACCTGGTCCCCTGGTGCACTTTTTTTCATTTACGCAAGCTTCACTTCAAAATATAACCCCGACATCACTAGTTTACTACCCAGTTTGATTTGTTGTTTAAAACTCTATGTTTTAGCTAACTTTTCGCGCGTTTCTGTCCTATCAGAATACAATTTTAATATAGCTGCTTTCGGCTTTCTAGGTAAACTGACGAATCCCTGTAGAGTTATTTCCACATTAGATACAAAAATCTATTTAAAAAAACAATTATTTTGATAAACTGTATTTTTGTTTTGTTTTGTTTAGTTTTTTATTTTGATAACTGGACGCCGGACGTAACGTCATAATGCTTTTTATTGGAATGAAGTCAATTACAGTTAATACGGACGTAAATTTTTAGGCCTACCGAATGTTGCAAACCGGTCAAAATTTTGACCTAACCTGGTCCCCTGGTGCAATATTTTTCATTTACGCAAGCTTCACTTTCAAATATAACCCCAGGTCACCACCAGTTTACTACACAGTTTGATTGTTTGTTCAAATCGCCATGTTTTACCTAACTTTTCGCGCGTTGAAAATTCTTTCAGAATACAATTTAAATAAAGTATTAACCTGCTGCTTGTTTTACGGCTTTCAAGTTAAACTGACAAATGTCTGTAGAGTTATTTCCACATTCGAGATATAAATCTAATATGAATGTAGGCGCAACCAAAATGCGAGCATAGCACATTGTTCATTTCGTTACTTCAGAGCCCCCTAACAGTGCCTCTACATTCCGTTGATGACGTGACGTCTTATGTGTGGTGACGTCACAAGACTCAATTTCAAATACAGCGTTTCAGATTGAAAAAATGTGTCTGGCATTTATGTAGTAATTTTAAAAATAAACACTTTAATGTTATCGATGTCAAAATTATTTTTATATTACTTTTACTTTTATATTATATTTTTTTTCGTAAGTCTACAATATTTTCTGCGGATAGCTCAGCTAACATCTGAAATGGATTTGTTCATATGGATCACGTGACTTTTTTTAAACACACGCATGTAACCGTATAGCTCGCATCTGCGATGCTCGCTATATATAAAGAAAAGGTATTCTCAATTCCAAAAATATATTGAAATGGAAATGGTATTAAATAACTTCATATTATTAACCAATCAAAAGGCTTTTATTTGAGGTCCTGACCCGGTGTTATATTTGAAGGTGATATTGCGTACAAAAAATACACCAAGAAACCAATTAAGCTGCCATCTGAAATGGGTTTGTTTATATGAATCCCGTGATCTTTTTCACATACATGCATGTAACCTCATAGCTCGTATTTGCGATGCTCGCTAATAAAAACAGATGTATTCACGACATGTTTATTTTAATTGATTGTACATGCATGACAAAATAAAGACATCTAAGGACATGAAAGTCACTGTGTATTACCTCTAGGCCGAATTTTAGAGCCGTAATAATCCGATTTTAGTTTTGTGATTTGTCAGAATCAACCTCGCCAAAAAAATGTGGGTACGATTATTCGTTCTAGATTACCCTTTCAGCTATCAATGGGTCATTTAATTTTTGATATTGATATATTTATATATAGATATTTTTACAACTACCTAATGATATATCTCTCAATGAAAAAAATTACGATTTATGAAATTTTGAAAGGTAAAAAAGAACCCTTTTGGGCCGTGTATCCGTATTATCCCATATGTTCTCAGTTCCCCTCTGTGGGTCAAGTACTGTGAACCCTCCCAGTATGATTGATAACGAGCAAGTCTTTTAGAAGGAATTTGCACCCTACAATAGCATTTGCCCTACTATAATGTAATATTAGGTTTCCCCATTAGGCTCCTTACCATACTCACCTATATGTATATGATACAAGGATTAAAAATATAAGAAGGTCTGAAGAACTGTATTTGCACTTCCAATTACCGTCATTTGACAACTTTCATGTCTGCACATGTCAGTTTGACACCAAATGTATACAATGTATGTTCAACACACATGTTAATTTAAAGGGATAGCTTGTTTTTCCTAACGAATTCTGTTTCTTCAACAAACATTTTGGCCTTTGCAAGCAGTTTAGTTTTCCAAGCCATGCATGTTCGAGCTGAAATATTGCTGAAGGTGGTTTATCATTGTTTTACAACGGGATAGCCATTAATGTTGGAGCGAGGGAGGAAATAACGACGTCAATGGTCAGTTCGTGCTAAATCAATGTTATCCACAGCCTCCTTGAATTATTTTGATTATAATATGATAATTACGTTTCATTTATGATATATACGTACCTATAGCCAACAACATTTCTGCCATATAATGGCAGTTCCGCCAATTAAACATATAAGTTATTGCAACGGATGATTATAACGAGTGGCGCTATATATACGATTAATACGCCATAAGCATCTGCTTTCTGGTGGGAGTACAGTTCTGTCTGTTTTTTCTTGATGGTTTTAACAAGAGAAATGTTTACATCCACTGTTTCCAGTGGTGCGCTGATTTGTCAGCTGTACATTTTTTTTCGAATGTGGCCGTTTATTCCACTTTAAGTTAGTTCTGTCTTTTATAAGCATGTAATGACGCAATAATTTATGTTAGCAATTCAAATGATTTTATGATATAAAACGTTTTTACTTATGATCGCAAGATTATGAATAGATAGCGCCACTGTCTGTTATCTGGCGCTCACAGAAGCCTATTAGTACCATAGGTGGTATTTTTTTAACTTGTTATTACAACGGCGCTTCTAGTCGGGAACAAGACAAAAATGTGTGACCACCTTAATTTAGACTTGCCACACTTACCGTCGAATTTTTTGTTTTCTGCAAGAACATTTCCTATACTATCCGCGTGAAAAGAGTTAAAGAAAGTCTTGTCTCTTTTTTTCTGTTAATAACTATCAACATTTTAAACTATCCATATGTGAAGTCATGCTACAAGACCATCTATCAGAATTTTGTTTGCTGTAATTGATGTATCAAAATTTTCTACACTCTTCCAAATATGAAAGAAATGAAGCTGTGGTAAATCTAAGATATTTCACGTGATCAGACTTAAAAGTTTGAAAAATACTTTTGATAATGTAAACTTGAAATCATTTTATTTTCACATTTAATTGGAATAAAATGGAATAATATCAGCTCCTGATATCTTATCTATCCCTCTGATCGTCTGCAAAGCAAATTGTACAAGTAATATAAAGATATCATTTAAAATAATTCAAATTAATTTTGGTCCGATGACAAAATATCAAAACCGCGTCATATATAAAATCTGACTACATCATTTCGGCAATACTTAAGGTTGCAATAAACCAAATATTTACACCGGGAACTTTTTGAACCCTGTAGTAATCAGAAGAAAATACACGGATGCTTCTGATTGGATGTTGGGGTTCTAACAACAGCAAAATTTAAAAATAGAAACATGATTAAAAATCTTCTATATTTGGGGGAACATTTATAAGAGCCGGGAAAATAGAGCTTTTTTTTCAAAAAAGGGGGGAGGTCAGACAGTTTGTTAGTTTCATTCAGTGATGATTTTTTCACCCAAAATTTTCGGTCATTTCTGCCGCACTACCTATATTTTTTTATTTGTTAATAATGTAGTCTAACATGTCAACTTACACAAGCAACTGCTTTCGGGGGGGGGGGGGTTAATTTGAGAGGATTTTCACACATAAAATCTTAATTTCAGGTTACCCATATGGAAGATGCAATGTTAAATACTTGATTTATTGTAACCTTAACTATGTCTTCACATTCATTACACTTAAAGAAATTTAGGTTGCGTCCCTTACAACACAAATACATTTGTGTTATTCCATGTATTACTAAATTCTTTAAGACAAACATGACATTACTTTCAGAACGCATTCTGAAAGCATTATTAATTGAATTCAATATTTATTTTTTTATAATGTGCTTACTATGACCGAAACTAATAGTTAAACTGCTAGCGCATTACCTACACAATAGTCAATTTCATTGCAAGTATTACACTGTTACATTAAATGTATGAAGAACAATCGTATAGCCTTTCTATGCCATATTCCATACCTGTTTGCAATGGACCCTTCCCATGCATCAGACCATATTTGTGTCTATGATGGAACCTTCCCTTGCACAACACTTTATGAGTGTCTATTTTGATACTGTCCATGACTAAGACCAAACGTCACTCTATCCAGGTCCGACCCATGACCAAATCCATGGTGTGTGTATTCTGAATGCTCATGCGCAAGATCATAAAAATGTTTTTCAGAGATATATAGAAAGTCGATAGTGACAAAAATGAAATGTTGATATTAAAAAATTCAGAAGACCAGATAGATATCTTGAGGTCTGGATCTCTTCCACAATGTAAAAGCACTAAAACTTTAAATTTTCGTTATTTGTCGGCACTTTAAAAGGCCATTCCTCATATGCAGCTTAAAATCTGGCTTAAATTTCTTATTGAAAGCTGATTAATTCATGATGTATGGTTTGTCTTTCAACAATGCTAAATTTGGTGACTATTAGCATTTAATCTACCCAGCAAACTTAAACTTGTTGTCAACTTCCCGTTCATCGATAAAAACCTTCCAGCAGCTGCGGCGTATGGTGTGTTCATTTCACAACTTATACGTTATTCTAGATCCTGCGATCGATATGGCGATTTTCTAGACCGCTTACTGCTGTTGACTACTAAACTACGGGGGGGGGGCGGGTTTATACCCCCGCAAACTTGACTCTGTCTGTCTGTCCGTCTGTCCACATCCCTTGTAAGCGCAATTCCTCCTAAGCCGCTTGATGCATTTTAATGAAACTTAGCATAAAGGTAGTACATTAAATGTAGATGTGCATGAAGGATTTTTATTGACCTCGGATATCATTAAGGGGAGATAATTGGAATTGGAGCGAAGCGTCCACACTTGTTGTACCTAGGTTTATGTTATTACCCCCCCCCCCCCCACCCGAAGTTATATGGCCGTCACCATGACTTAATTGATCGTTTTGGGAAATGAATTTCGCAAATATGATCGGACATTTTCGTTGAGTGAAAGGTAGTCTTTCCTATTTTCTGTATTCAACTTCTTCCTAGACATGATAATGAGTAACTCAACGAATTAGAGGCATGCACGGTTTACTCGTCAAGTACACCTATGTGCACCCATGGTTTTTGTTGGGTTCAGGTTACTCATTATCTGTTTTGTGTTTTGAGGTTTTTGTTTTGCTCTCCTTTTGACAAATGCAAGACTGATGAAGCCGTACGTTGAATCGAATACTGGGTATTATTATCGAGAAATAAGTACAGTTTGTTACTTCCATCGTTTCTCTTCATAAATAAATGTATTGCATGGTTCGACGCAGCAACAACAGCTGCTACCAGTGTGAAATGGTATGTGCCGGAAATAGGAGCTACAAATACACCCATTGACTGCATCATATGCATTGCCGACATTCGTGTCAACACCACTGAATATAACTGTTTGTCCTGTAGAATGATTTACCATGTTGTTAATCAAATGAACAAAGAAGGCAACGCTTTCATCTTTCGATTTTAGGGTGGTTAAAAAAAAACAATATCTTTGTACGTTTCCGTCTATATGTATTTACATTACATTAGACATTTCTATTAAGTAATAAATTCCAACGTCGTCAAAAATGAAAATTATGCAAATATACTCATAATTGTATACCCCTCTACCTTTCTTAAGTAATTTATTGCGTACATGATTACTACAACCTATTTAACGAAATAAACAAACGTAGTGTATATATGCTTAAAATAGACGACCTAGCGCAAAATCGGTATTTTGATCCTTTTGATCAATTTGAGAAGCAATATAGTATCTGTTTTCCATATTTTAAAAGTAACAATCATAGCATAGCGAGAACGCGACTGTAATTTACATGATGTAAAAACGTTCAATTGTTTGCCAGTATTCATCCTGTTCTCCGGGCATAAAGTAAAAGAAAAGGTGACATATGATCGCAATAACAGGTTAAATCTTGCCAAAAAATGATGTATGCACCTATTCCCAGCCAGTGTTGTATGCCCTCGTTTTTATAGTTACCTTGTTTTGTACAATTGTTTCAAGTTCTATTGTAGTGTCTTTAAATATCTAAATTTATTTGAAAGTTTTAGAGTTATTTTTATGTCGAGTGTTGCAATACCAACAACACAAACATATGCATATAGTTGTTCTAGTAAACAAAATATGCTTCAATTATAGATATTATACAGCTAGTACGGTTTTACTAGAAAGATTTGGTTTTGCGTTAAGGAATCAATTCTGAATACTATTTACAGTACAATTTAACTTACCTACTTCACTAGTCAGAGCGTTGTTACTTTGATTTAAGTCAGCTACCTCTTTTTCTAGTCAAAGCAACTCGTCCATCATCGTCTATACGCGTCGTTCAAGAGATAAATCTGTTAGACCCACATTGTCTAGCAGCCCTTCAATGTTTAATGTGTCTTATCATGCAGATAAAGAGGTTACCAGGACCAGGGTCAATGTGCTTTTCAAATAAATACAGACCCGATTACATACAATGCTAAATGTAGTCTTTGGAACCCTTTTATTAATTGAAACAACTACAGCTAGAAGCGAAAAAAAATGTTGCGATTTAAGAAGACAGTTCATTGTCTTAGCGAGAGTCTGGCACTAAAAATATGAGAAAGTTCAATAAAAATAGCAAAGGATACTGACCAAACAAAAGAGCCGAAAATTATTGGACAATTACAAATCCGGTACAAATTAAATACATGCATTACGTGCATAATGGCACTATGTGACAAAGATTCTGTGAACGTTTTATAAAATTTCATTCCGAGGTGAAGGTAAAGTTGCTAAAGATTCTGTGAACGTTTTATAAAATTTCATTCCGAGGTGAAGGTTAAGTTGCTAATAAGAGATGGTACCCTTTTTGTTAATGATAAAGTTCATATTTTACTATGGGCAACCCCACAAATCATTCCGATCAAAATGTTATATATATTAGCTTCACAATGGCAACAAGTGATAAAGATTTTGTGTAAGTTCAAACAAATTCCATTTAGTAGCGAAGGAGGAGCGGCGCATAAGAGTAAGTGTAACGGGCGGACACCTCCATCACTATTAACTCCCCGCTTTTCAGGCGGGGGATATGACTATTTACTGGAACTTTTAGTTTAGAACTATTAACATTTCCATACTATCCCATATGTAATCTTGCCACAAGTCCCCTTGATTTTCTTTGCTGCACGAAAACTATTCACACTTCGTATACTGTCCACATGCGTAGGTATAGGACATGTTCATAGTTATCTTATCTCAAAATGTAAAATAAACTCTCGTTACAAATCAAAGCATTATCCGTATCAATCCTTTGTTCATATAGCACCACAATTGGAACCTGAAATTCATACTCATTTTGTATATGTAAACTTTCATATTTTCTTTTTTTTATTTTTGTACCTCTTTTGAATGAAATTAAAGTATAATATTAGCTCATGTATCTCAGTTCAATCATTGGTAAATCTAATCGGACAGCCAATATAAAATAAAGTTTAAATATTTCGCAAATTAAATTCTTATCAGTTGATAAATAATCCGCAACCTACATATAATTTGACGACCGTGTTTTGGCAATGCTCGACTTAGACATAAAATGTATAAACTCTTTAAGACATTGGAGTTGCGTCCCTCACATTACAGTAGCATTAGTTGCATTCGTTGTATTACTAAATCGGGCAAACATCGAAATCAATTTGCGCTATTTATTACATTCAGTATTAAAAACAGATACCAAGGTCTAATTCGTTTCTAATTACCTCTTTAAGGTAACTTCAAACAAATATATCGCTTTATACGGTAATATTTTTGACAAAAATGATTTTTGTTGACGATTTGCTATTTATTATATTAAATAAAGGACATTTTGTACATTACTGGATTGTTTTAATATTATAAAAGAATTGATGTAAAGGAATTTGGAATAATCGCACAGAGAAAGTGTTAGGGAAAATTTAACAGGGATCACAGATATTTGTGCCGACGTTTTTTTTGGATGATACGTTTTATACACAGTATGTGTGTATATTAATGATATTTTGTCATTTCCATATGTCAAAACATGCATAGCATTAGCTTGAAAATTGTAATTTCGTTTTCTTAATCATACATGCTAATTTGTTCAGCAAATTAATAAGGTGAAAAAAAAATTTTAGCTATTACCGCAATACTTATAAAATAGTTGCTTATATAGCAGGCGTAGTCATGTTATACAAACGACAGGAGGAACAGTTGTGTTGTCTTTTACCCCACAAATCATTCCGATCAAAATGTTAAATATCAGGTTCACAATGGCACCAGGTGATAAAGATTCTGTGTTAGTTCCATCAAATTCCATTCCGAAGCGAAGGAAGAGCGCATACGAGAAAGTGTAACGGACGGACACCCCCATCACTATAAACTCCCCGCTTTTCAGGCGGAGGAAATTTGTTTATCATTTTATCCTAATTAGACAGTAAACATAAATTATTTGCACATTGAAACATGTTCCGTTTTTTATATTGTTAGGGTGATTGTATATCTAAGGATGCTGCTTCCAGTAATTAACCTGTTTTACGTCCATAAATACTAGGTACTAAAGGATCTATTAAGCCGGCCAAATGTATGTCCCTGTTACCAGCCAAAAGTCAATGCATTTGTTTTCGATGTTATTCGGTTTTCTGAACTTCTGTGGGACTTATTGTGCTCTATATGAGTAACTAATTTCATTGGAAAGACCTGTTCGAATCATAAATAGTATGCTGACAGACTATTGTTCCCATGTTTACTAACGCAATAATTGGTTATAATAAATCGACTTTCCTACTTCACCTCTCAGGGCAGTGATTGTGTCTGGATGATCGTGCTTTGTGTCATGCGATGCTACTTTATTTTTAGTATGGCGAGACTTTAGTCTAGTCAAAGTATCTTGTCCACAATCGAGTGAATGCGACATTCAATGGATATACCTATCTAGTGGCCCTAAACTATACTAAAGTATTGAAATAACAGCCACATATTTGTGTCATACATAGATATCCTTCAACTGCTATGTGTCTTATTGTGCAGATAGAGATGTCATCAGAGTCACAACGTTGATCTCCAAACAAATACGGACTTCACTACATACTATACAAATATGGATGAATTCGTTTGAATCCTTTTTAATTTCAATACTTAGAAGAGGATGCTTGCGAATTAACTAAATTTTGCCCAATCATTAATAATGGTAAACATATATTCAAATTTACAGAGTTTCGAACTGACAAGATAATACAATATAGAGTCTACGAAACTTCCAAAAATAACCATGAATTCTTTAGATTTCATAATCGTGCAAGGCCTCCGACCCTCTTCTCTCTCGCCGAATCATTACGCGCGACTTTTAACTAGAAATCATTCTTCCTGCAAGTATATCGCTGCTTTTAACTTAATACTCGAATTTTCATCAATTTAATAAGCAACTTAAAATTATTTTGAGATAAAGTACAAATTTCCTCGGGTTATTAGTGTTCAATATTGACTTATTGTGCATTGTACTAAAAGTATATATTTTGTCACATTCGTTTCATTTGTAATCTCCGAAAGGATTTGAGAGATTTTGCCTAACATGCATTAACATACCAGATATAGTGCAATATACTTTTAGTAAAATATTTGAAGGACTCGTAAAATCTTACAAAACATGACAGTACACTAATTAATAAATATAATTGTACATGCAACGACAGACATATACAATTCTGTAGTATCTGATATAGAGAGAAAAATATATGCAACATGATTAAGAAATATTTGTTAAACTTTGGTTATCTCCCATTGCACATATTCGGAGAACATGATTTGGTATCTAGATCATAATGTTTATTTATTAAGTTTAGCAAAACTAATATTGTCATCAGGATTTCACCCTCATAATTGGCTCCGGATGATTCAGCATGTCAGGTTAAACCCAATAAGCTAGTCAAGATGGAAGTCAGAAATATTTTGATTAAAATCTTGAATATACTTCGTGTGTTTACATACATGAATGTCCACATTCTTGCAACTTTTAATAACTTTAGGTTACCATACATTTTTCTTGTGGGGCTCCATATTTTATTCAGTTATTATATGATACAGACTGAAGATAGGTGTCAATCTCCAAGCATAGGATTCTGGGTATCTTACGTCAACCAATATCTCTCATGGCGGCTAAGCCTCGAATATAAACGCAGTACATTTTTTTATTTAAAGTCGTATCAAAAGTGTATAAATATACTATACGAAAATAACTAGATCTCGTGCACAAACATCAGAGTTAGTTTACAAACATTACTGACAGACGACAAATAAAGTCCCGCAATAAACGGGGGATGACGTATGGCATAGGTTATATCTGGGAACCAGTTATGTTCTCTGTGCCAGAGAGTGTATAGGTTTAGCCTAAATGCGACCATCACACATTCATGACAAAACGTACTATCATTCTAACAGTGCCTCCAGTGTTCACGTAACGACCTTATCAATAGAGTGTTTCAGAAGAGAATATTACTGGTTCCCGGTTATAATCTTTGCCATGATATATCTCATGGCGTCAACCAATGTTGTGGCAGATGTGATTGTGGTTAAGGTAGGATATCCAGCTGAACTCCTTGGCTATTGTTTTAGAGACTTCAAAAAATGTTTGTTGTTATATATTTTAAGCAAAAGACTTATATTTAACGGTGTTATACGCCTCCCATCAAAAGAAATTTAGTGCTCTTCAATATTTTCATCGGATAATATTTACTTCGTCACGGTTTCCTGACAGTACCAACTTTCGAACAAACAAAAATCACTATTTTAGTCTCATGATACATAACTATATAGTTGCCTTACCGCTCTTTGTGGGCAGATTCGCAGCCCGCTACGAGCTGTGTTCGCTATATATAAACACAAAATGCCTTCATATTTGACAACCATCATTCATCACCATGAACGGCAACCTTTATTGAAAAAGGTCTGGTTTTCTGACGATTTCTGGTTGTTTGTAACAAATAATCTGGCCTTCCACACCAGTGAAACCTTCTAAGATTAAAAATTTTTGAAAGTGGCTTAAAACCATTTAAAACAAGAACCGGTATACGATGAATGGAGTCATTAAAGGTCTAAACTAGCAAAAGAAACCCCCGCACCCGCTGTTGCTAGTGTTAGCAACTCCATAGACTCCATCGTCTTTGTTTCGTGAATGCAGGCCTTTGAATAAATGGTAGGCAACTGGTTTTGAAAAATAAATCGCAAAAATAACCACGTGTACACTGTGTATATTGAGCATGTACATACATAAAACTATATTTGTGTCTGGTTTCATGTTAGTTGCATTTTTATGTTTATTTTTTGCTTTGAACTTTGTAATTTTATTAACGTTTCGATAGTTCTCCATTTATTTCAAACAAGCAGTTTGTTCACATAACTGTAATTATTCTTATTGAAAACCTGCTACCATGATGTATTGTTTTGTTTTTGTTTGAATGGTGTTCTAACGCCACTTTCAGCAATTTTTCAGCAATTTCATGGCGTCCAGTTTTTATTGGGGGAGGAAGCCGGAGTACCCGGAGAGAACCCCCGACCTGCGGTAGGAAAACTGGCAATCCTTGTCAATTAAGATTGGAGTCGAGTACTCCCTGCCTGCAGCGAGAATCGAACCTGCTACCATGATGTAAAACTGAAAGCTATAGAAACGTAAATAAAAAGCTATAAAATGTAATGACGAACAATATTTAATACGTAGAACTACTTGTGTTGAATTGTAACGAAATGATTGATTGATTGATTGATTGATTGGTTGATTGATTGATTGATTGATTGATTGATTGATTGATTGATTGATTGATTGATTGATTGATTGATTGATTGATTGTAATAGAACAGACCAATAAGTGGGTGGCGGCACAACAAAAAACATAATAAAAGCGCAGATGTACATACATGTAAGTCAGACCACAGTTTTTGCATACACATTATTGATTTTCAGTTGTCTACGTATCAATAAAGTCCATGGCAAACTGCATTGACTTTGAGGAATTATGCCAAAGTATACGTATGTTTTCTGTGACGAAATGATTAAACACATGTTTGTCAATTCCATTTTATTGTTGCAAAAATCATTAACATTCAATCTGCATGTATTAGAAAACCAGAAAAATGAGTATGCTTTGCACCATCAATGGCTCTGTAACCTGCTAATGTATTGTGTCCGCCTGTCGGACCTACTTCAATCCAAACTCGATCTCCTCTGGACAAATGCAGCACAGATGAAGCCGCACGTTGGATCCAGTACTGGGTATTACTATCGAGGAATAAGTACATTTGGTTGCTTCCATCGCTTTTCTTAATGAATAAATGTAAACCATGGTCGTTTGAATCAGGAGGGACAGATGCTACAAGAGTGAAATGGTATGTGCCAGAAACGGGAGCTACAAATACCCCATGGACTGGATCATATGCATTGCCGACGTTAGTTTCAACACCACTGAATATAACTGTTTGTCCATAAGAAGGATTCACCATGTCGTTGACCAAATGAACAAAAAAGGCAACACTTTCATCGTTCGATTTTAGGATGGCTAAAAAAGAGAAAACAAATAGTTCATGTCAGTGCATTGTATTAATTAATTCTATTAGCAAACAAGTTTTGGAGTACAATAAAAACCGAGATTTAACCAATTATAGCAGAAACTACTATCTCTTATGAGTTTTTTTCTTTTTCTTTTTTTTTTCGTACAAGATAACCGAATCAATTTCTTATGTTTTTCCCTAATATTGGAATATTGCAATATAGAAGATGTAGCTTTGTTTTGTAGGTGTAAATAATAAAGGGTATAGCAAACCATTAATCAGTTAATCATTGACACATATGTGTGTGTTTATCTATGTGTGTGTGTTGTCCTGTTCTCAGCCAGTAGTTAAAATTCATCGTCCTTTTAATTTGGTTTTGTGAAACATTAACATGTTCGTATCCGTTTTTTGGTCGTTCTATATTATGCGGGGATTTTCCTCCTTTTTATGTATATCGTCTGCTAAAAGATGGAATCAAACGACAACGGAACGTTTGGAATTGAAGAGACCACATCTTCATTCATTGAAAAGATGAAAAACAAAAAAAAACGAAAAACGATTTCTGATCTTAATTTAATAAACAAATATTTTCAAACATTAGGACATAAGACCTATGGAAGAAATACAACCGTCAGATTAAGATTTGTGTTTGGCCAGATTTGTTTGAATACGTGTAAATCCAAAAGGTGACATACGGTTTTCGCAACAAAACATGGGGAACAAAAAGATTGGTAGCATCATACAAAATATGTGCAAGTCTGCAGGTTTAAGTGCAAAAAAATCGAATCACTCCACCAGAAGAACAACTATTATAGTTTTGGTTCCATATTTTGATATATCCTTGAAAGAGTCTAGTACACCCTAAAATGATTACCTAATTACAGCAAATATAAACAATAACAATTAGACTGTTTTTAAACAACTGAGAGAATCAAGAAAACACTATCCGAAAAATGTGCTTATAGCATACTTGAACATAAATAGTGTCCGATACAAATTTGACGAAATTAAAGAACTATTAACTGATCATATCGTTGACGTATTATTTTTAGCTGAAACTAAGCTTGATGAAACATTTAACGATACACTTTTTACTGTTGATGGCTACAAACTTTATCGTCTGGATAGAAATTGCAGCGGAGGCGGAATCTTGTCACTTATTGGAAAGTGAACTTCCTATTGAAAACATTTCTCATGAAATCTATATAAATGATAAAAAATGGTTAATAATGGGTGGGTGCAAGCCACCTTTTATAAAAAATGACGATTTTTCAGTTAAATTTTCTCAAAATCTCGATAAAATTATAGTAAATTGTGATAATTACATTGTTCTTGGCTATTTAAATTTTGACATGTTGAATATGAGCAAAAGTCAAACAATTTTAGATATTTCTGATATTTTTTATTTAGATCAGATGGTCAAAGAACCAACTTGTTTTGAAAAGGACTGTGTTATATCTCTGGTTGATGTGATTCTAACAAACAGAAAGTCGTTTTGTGTCAATACACTCAATACACCTGTAGGTATCAGTGACTGTCATAATTTCATTTCAACAACTATAAACGGTCACGTTCAGTCTATGCGAAAAACGAATGTAACTTATAGAAGTTATAAAAACTTCGATATTGAGAACTTTCAAAACGACATCAGTAAAATTAAGATACAAGCACTGGACGACGTCAATAGTTCAGAGCAAGTAAATAGTATTTATTTAAATTATGAAGAAGACTTTTTAAAAGTCTTGGACAATTGCCCCTTTAAAATCAAGGGAACAGAAAAAGAAATCTCTGCCGTGCATGAATAGTGATTTGAGAAAGGCCGTCTATAGGAAACATATGCTATATTCTCAGTTTACAAAAAATAGAAATAACAAAAATTGGGAAAAGTACAGACAGCAAAGAAATCTGGTAAATAAAATGAAAAAACAATCAATAAAAAATTATTTTTTAGAACGCTGTACTGGTGGGACAGAAAATATAGACTTCTGGAAAACGGTTAAACCCATCAGTCCGTCCGTGTGTTATGCTGTTGTTGCCTGGAAAAGGCAAATCTTTAGGAAATTGTTACTTATAGCAGGTACTTGAATGGGATTGATTTTCAGGGAAATTTGTCAAAGGGGGACCTTAATATGGGAGGGGAACTTAGTCAACTTTTATGTACATGTATATTCAATGATGTTGTCTGGATAGCGCTTTTATTGTGAATTATGACAGGAAATTATGACATAATATTTATGTAGGAATTATACATTCTTTAAACTTTTTCAAATTTTTCAAATCATGTATGAAACAACTCGTGTGTGATGATACTTTGACACTACTGATTACAAATTTATGGAACTTTATGGCCATGTGGGGTATGTGAGCTTGCTCTCTAAGGCTCTTTTAAAATCACCTGTTATTATGTATCTCCTATTTTACAGTATTATTCTTATTTAATAATTTTTTTTTAAACTACATGTGGGTTATCTCCCATGTTCAACGTTCATAAATACAATGACTAGGGGAAGTTCAGAAATTTTCTTGTTCTGGTTCTCTTTTGGGGGCTTTTTGAATAGAAGGATCTTTGAAACAAAATTTAAAAGTAGACATTTGATGAAATATAATGGATTAGAAGTAATTTTCGCTAGTGGAAAAATTGCATTGCTAATTTTCTGTTTTCAGAGTATCTCGGACTTCATCCATGAAGATAGGGATGCTTCTAGAGCTTTAAAAAGAGTTAGAAAATAGAAATGGTAATTTATCTATATTTTTTTATATAGTTTGGAGGTGGTATGGTACGTTCAGACCACAAAATGGCATTCCAGAAAAATCAGTGGAATTTTTTTAATTCACATTATGTTACAATAAACAAAGAGGACAAAAGAGGCCTTCATTAATTGTGTTTTTGTTTCTAGGAGCCAGAATGAGATGAGTAAAGAAAACTGAATTTTCCACTCTACAATGGCACCAAGGGCAAATTGTTTGTCATGTTTAATGAAAAACAATAGAAATACAAGAATTTATGAGAATTTAACAGTTTTGTTGTTTTTGATGTTTTTTTTTTTAATTTGGTTTAAAATTATTACTTTTCTATGTGATTTTCTAATAGGCGTCTCCTATTGGCACCCCTCTTTTTGTTGACAGAATAAATACCCATTTCCATTGAAAAAAGTTGTAGGGTTTAATGAAGGAGCATTTTTTTTCAAAATGTGCTATTGGGCTCAATGGAGAGTGCTTAATTTGGAATTAAATTAAGAAGCTTGCACACCCAACCCAACGGCAATTATTAGGTTTTAAATTGTAACCTGCCAGACGCCAGGGGGTGGAGACAGATATGCAAAAAAGAGGTATTCATTAATTGTGTTTTTGTTCCTAATGCATTGACTACATCAATTAGATCTGTTCATAAATAGTCTTACTATATCTTTGTAAAATAGACAATTTTTCCATTTTATTATAGAAAACATCACAGACTGCAAAAAATGTACATACCTCCAATCATTTCAACGGTTGCAAAAACCAAATGAAACAAGGATGAAATTGACATGTGTAATGGAATACATGGAAAAATCCTTCAATGTGAATTAAGTTATTAAGTACAGCTCCGTGTAAAATCCTGGCAGATCAGCGTATGTTGTGATTCATGTCACATACTAAAAATCCACAAAAATGGGCAAAACTTGTAGCAAGAGACACTATCAACATATGTACCAAATATTATTCAATTATATTACCTGTCAACTATTATGATGGTCGTTAGCTTTACATATATATATATATATATATATATATATATATATATATATATATATATATATATATCTATCTATATATAAGCCTGAAACAGAAGCTGGAGTCATGCCATTATTACAGAAAGGACTAGATACAGATTCAGAGGTACATTTTTAAAGCATAAAAAATCTGTCAACATAAAACAATGGATGGATTTTGTTTCAAACATTAGTTAAGATTGATAGAAAATTGTTAAAATGGAAAATACTATTATGCATCAGATCAGGCAAATTTGTCAAAGAAAACCATTTTAATTTGAATCTTATTATTAATAAGCTAACTTTTTTCTAGCACTTACCATTTTTAAGATTAAAAGTAAAAACTAAAACAAATGCTAAACTTTAATGGTCTAGGGGAAATAACTCCTGAAAGTTTGATACAATGAACATTTTATAGAGTTTTTTATGCTGAAGAAGGAAGGTTGCTTTGGATTCCCTCTATCTCTTAAATACTCATAAACAAAAGAAACATTACAAATTTGAATATTCAAGAAAATTTGTAAAATAATACAAAACTACAAAATAGTTGACAGAAATGTGTTTAAAATTATCCAAAAAAAACTCTTGAGTAAGAACTTACATTTGCACTCATCTAAGAGATAGAAATCCCTTATAAAAATTGGTTTGATTTTGGGGATATGTTGTACATTCATGGCTCTTCAGACAGTATGTGAACATCGTTAATAGTTAATGTAGCGACTATGGTGAAGCGACATCATAACAGTACATCAGCTATACTTTTCTTTTACTGTCGGTTTAATGAGTTTATACTTAGCAATAAAATATACTTCTTTTGGTAAGTTTTGTGTAACTATACTTGTGTATATATACATGTACAACGAAACGCACAATACAACACAACTACAACTAGAACTGACTGGAATTTAAAATGTGAGTGAACACAGATGGTCCAGAAGGGTTTGCATTTCCTGTTAGTTGCAATATTAACATACACCTTTCACGATTAAAGTTGAAAAGGGAACAATAAGTTTGAATAGTCCCTTTGCATATATATTAATCCCTCAGTTTAAAATGAGAAGATGTCAATAATAAGCATTATCTTTAAAGCAATCTTGAGCCCATTTAGTATTTCAAATTAATGAAATGTTTTTTGATTAATTCTATGATTCAATATTTTTTCTCAGGTTTAAAGATAGCACGTGGAATCTCTGGTTTATAAGCGACAAAGTGGAACTTGTAAAACTTATCAGAACCCTTGTTTTAGTAAGACACTCAAATATGCAGATTATCTAAATCTTTATTTTGGCTGCTGTACTGTCATTATTGTTTTTGTAAAATGCAACATATAATTAATATTTTTATCTTCAGAAATTTGAAGAGATACAGACTTCTTAATAAAACATATTCGGGCAAAAAATATGTCATGGCCAGATGTGGTAGAATATTACTTTAAAGTAAGCAAAGAGCAGGGGCTGACTCATCATCTCATCCTTACTTAGGGTAAGTATTTAAACATAAATACAAAACTAATTTAAGGTAGAAGTTGATTTAAATAGAATAAGATTTATTGATTTCACGTATTTAAATGTCTTAATTGACCAGAATTGCCAGTTTTCCTACTGAATTAACAGATAAAACAAGCGTACCTTATCTTATATATCAAGGAGACTAAATTTGTCACAGATAAAGTAGACAAGTATATAACTAAGATTACTACAGGATGCATAATTTAATATGACTACATTTTAGTTGAATATACCTTAATATATTTTAGCATGTCAGAATTTCCAGAATTCAACTTATTTACACGAAAAATTAAACTACAATCAAAAGGGAAATCAGCCTTCAAAGATATTTGCTGTCAACGATAAAAGAGCTGTTCATTTTGTGTTTTTAGAAGGATAAGAGGTAGTTCTTTTGAGCTTTTTTTATTGTATTAGCATGTATTGTGTACAGGACAAAAACACAGATATTTTGACTAAACTTGTAGCATTACCTCACAAAAATACGTGTTTATTTGCATATATCTTTCAGGTAAAGGAAGACACAATTTGGAGGAAGCATAAAGAAACGTAGAAATTCAACTAATAAATATACTGTTGTGTTGTTCTCTCCAATAAAGCCGTTTGCTGAATTTGCTTATGGAAATATTGCAATAAATGTTTTTTTCAACAGAAATTAAAAGGGACATAGTACTTTGAATTTCATAATTTTTTTCCAAATTCTTATTTCAATGTTATTGTCATTTTTTTTAATTATTTTAGTATTTAATGTTTATTATAAAAAACAACAAGAAAAAAACACTTTTAAAGTTAAGCCCTATCCCATTGAAAGGGCACATTATAATACATGGAATGAAGTCATCTTGTACGATTCAAATAAACACATTACAAATTAATATTATTTGGTGAAAGGTAGTTAAAAAACATTTTCATCTTCATGTCTACAAAACATTTCTTCTTTCAACTCATTATAACTTGTAGTATTCATTATGCTGCAAGTAAAATAGCAAGGAAACCCGACAGAAGAACAAGATCCGAAAATCAAGGAACAACTAAAAATCCAGATTTAGACAAATATATACAACACAAAACAAAAACCAAAATAAAAACTATTGGTGCCATCAGGTGCTCCAGAGGAGTAAGTAGTGCCTGCCTCTAGACACACCTGTAATTGATGAAATATTTAAAACAAAAATTCAGCTACCTCTCTAATAATAACCTATATGCATTGAGAAACATTTTAGCTGGTAATCTTTTTATTCCACAGGCTAAAGATGAATTTTACAATTTGTGTTTGTGTTTTCAGGATCAACGTTTACAACAAATATCTGACTAAAAGTAGAATTTTTAGTAATGTGTAATTTATATGATTTAAATTGTACTGTACAGTATACTTACACTTTTAGACTGTCTTTTTCACATTGACACTATTAATAAGATTGTTTTGAATTTGTTTTATGCATGATGGCTTCATGGAAGATTAGTAATAAACTAACAGTGTAACCTTCTTTAAGTAACGAAATTATTATTATTAATAATGGTTTTAATAAATAATTCTAAAAATACTCAAATATTAATTTCATGCAAATCACCCATCTGTTTTATTTATGTTTCTGTTCTATTGCTCTTCAGGAAAAATAATTTAAATTCCATTTAATCATAAGCGAGTGAGTTACCCTTGGTAAAAATCTATGTATAGCTTATACATGTTATATGGATCTTAAAAATGCAATATGTATAACTAGGTATTTACTGCTGAATACAATACAAGTTACAATAAGACAGCCTCTTAAAGAATTTTTTATGAAATCAATAGAAGTATTTGAAAACTTCATCTGGCCTTTAAATACAAAAACTTGTAATAATAGACAAAAAAAATAGATTGTATAGATAGAAAAGATTGTCATAATAAACAATAGAATACATTTTTATGATAGACAATAGAAATGATTTTGATGCTAGACAATAAAACAAATTGTTATAATAGATGATAGAATATATTCTAATAAAAGACAATAGAAGATATTGTAGATATAGCAGATATCTGTATACAGATTTAATAGAAAATAGATTATATTGAAGTAATAGGCAGTATAATAGATTATAATAATAGTTGACAACGAATAGAATATATTGTAATATTTTAATTTCCTTTAAATACTCAACAGCTGAGCAACTTTGCCCTACATATAACCTAACTTGGTAACTTTGTCCTACGTACAACCTTTACTACGTATAACCCAACTGCTTACTCGTCCGGAGCACCTGAGTGCACCCATGGTTTTTATTGGGTTCGGGTTACTCTTTTTCTCTTTTATGATTTTGGTTTTTGTGTTGTGTTTGTCCATATCCGGATTTGTATCTGTCCTTTGGCTTTTGGTTCTTGTTGTTCAGGTCGGTTTTCTTTGCTATTTTCCCGGTACTTTGTTATTTCTATTCATAATATTTAATTTAAAATATAAAAAGTTCACTTGTTGGTTAGATTATTGGATATAGACGACTTTGGGTGCGTTTATGCTGTTTATAGAACGCTTCGCTGTCTATTGGCATAAACCGCCCTAGTCTTTTATATCCAAAAAATTAATCAGAAATTGAAAACAATTCTTAAATAATATACATGCAACAATTTGCTATAATAGAAATTAGAATAGATTGTAATAATAGAATGATCAAATTGATTGTAAAAATAGGCAATATATTGTAATAATAGACAATAGGAGAGACATAATAAAGTACAGTCAAGTAACTGTACTTGATAGTTTGAAATGTTCATTACGAACAATGACATTTTTAAAAATATTTAACAGAATTTGGTTTAACTCTTGTACTGCTTACATTATGTACCAATGAGTTACCTACGCTTAACATGTATTTATTGTGCATTCTATAAAATTATATTTTGGTAAGCATGGCCATTGTGAAGACATTATTTTGAAATGTTTGTGTACTTTTGTATTTAAATAAAATATGTATAAAACAATAATTTTTCTGTGGTAGATGTGTTTTGATACTATCAATAATACAGAGCAAATTGTCACTTTATTTTTAGACTGTAGTGCACTATACATGTTGTACACATCAATGTCATGAACCTTGTTGACCCTCCTACCCCAATCCCAATATGAGGACTACAATAATAATACAAACTCTATTTTATTAAGGTGGTAACTGACCTTCTTTTTTTCTGATATAAATACCGAAATTCAAAATGCTCACATACCAAGTATTACAATTTCTATTTATTTTGAATAACACACTATGGCTACATGGTCTTGTTCATATTTAATGAATAAGTTCTGTTTGTTTTGATTTTATAACGCCACTTTTAGAAATTGTTCAGCTATATTGACCACGGAGAAGAAAGTGTGATATGCAAATGCATTATTCAAGGACTTTCAAAAATGCGATAATAATCAAATAAATTACCATTATACATTTTATATATATTTTGATAAAAGAAAGTTGTTTTCTGAATTTAAAGCATTATATGTAATCGATAAATTAGTCCTGGTAAAATTAGTCCCGACAGACAAAATATGACTAGGAAAATATATTCGTGGTTCCCAATTTTCCTAGTTAAAATTTCAAGTTCACGTCTAGCAAATCTAGTCTGGGATCAATTTTCCCAATCAATCTAGTCCTGGTATACATTTTCCTAATAAATCTACTCTTGGTATCAATTTTTCTAGTAAAATGCGCAGACTATTTTTATTACTATTTCGGGATAATAGTTTGATACTGAAAATACTAGGAACAATAAACATGCGTAAAGAAGAATTTATCAATTATCTTATAAAATTAATTCTATTCACTGTAACACTTATTTACTATAAATAGATATCAAAAATCAATTAAAAGAACTGAGTTTTATTATAAAACAAATTCTATTCACTTTAAACACTTTTCATCATTTAAGTAACATTGCAAAATAACAATTCACAAACATGACATTTTCATGATAAACACTTTGTATTCCTTCAAAGTAATACATGTATATAAATTGAGGTAATGAAAGAAGATTATCAAAATTGGTCGTTGATCCATATAAATAATAAAATCTGTGAAATGGTAAAATATTTTCGTAGTAAAAATAGTCCCAGGGATTTAATTTACAACCAGACTCATTTTGCTGTTAAAGCCCAAAAATATTTCAACAGTAAAAATAGTCATGGAGACTTATTTTACTACCGACATATTTTATACTATTACATGTATTATTGAAAATGCTTTCTTAGAAGTTGACAAAACTCTCTACTAATGGTTACAAGTAAGAAGAAAACAATTTTATGCAATAATTCCTATTTTCTACTATAAACTTAATTTAATACTTTTAAATGATTATCATTATATTTAAACATATTTCTTTTTTAAATGTGCTAAATATATGAAATTTACTGCATATACTGCAAAATTATAAGTTTTATGAAGAGATTTTTTTTGTTAATATCACAATTAACACCATGATAACCAAATTGTAAAATATCATCAATAAATGTTATTTTATGTTTACATACCAAAATCAATAAATCTGTAAATTAACAAGTCAAGTAACAGATTTTCCTGGGAAAAAAGTACCGGACTTATTTTAACTAAAGTCAGCATCCTTCACTTCAAGTCAGCATCCATTTACTTGGGATGTCAGCATTCTTATCCCTTCAAGTCAGCATTCATTTAAATAGGATGTCAGCATCAATGTCATTTTAAGATAGCATCCTTTATTTGTTGTTATGCCAGCATCAACATAGCCATGATTCAAGCATCCATTTACCAGGAATGCCAGCATCCTATGATTCAGGATTCCAATATGAGCAAAGGTAAGATTCAAGGTTTAAAAACTTATAATTAACGCATACAATAAGATCACTACAGTACAAAAAAAAATATAAATTAATTAATTAATTATCTTTATCTCATATAAATCAATACTACATTGATCAGTGACATATAACAGAAGTAACAAACAACTAATTTGCATTCGGAAAAAAAATCGACAAAATATTAATTAAAGTCTACGAGACCCCTGTCCTCAGTTCAAGAAACTGTTTAATGAAAGAGCCAAGACTCTGAATTTGTCGAAAATTTTCCGGGTTCAAATTGTTTTAAGTGAATCGTGATATGGATTAACAATAGAGATATTGAAGTCATATAAGAGATTAGACCGAAACAGTTTATTGTGATCAAATTTTAAAAAGAAGCGAACCTCATCGTCCACTTCATTTAGATTACAGAAGAAGCAAAGACGTTGTTCACGGGGCACTTTTTTATATCTTCCACGTTCTATTTCAAGACTGTGGTCGGCTATTCGAAATTTTTAGATGAATTTGCGATTTTCATAGTTCAAATAGGACAAATACAATTCTTTTCCTAAGTTGTTTTTCAAAACTTTATATAGAAAGATTTTATTTTGATCTTTTAAATTTGAATCTTTGTCAGCATAAATGTTCATATAAAGCTTTAACAACTCATCTTTAATATATGGATTTATTACTTTAACATTTTTATAAGTTGTGTCCAAGTTAAGTCTATCTGAGTTAAGATCTATGTCGTCAATTACATCTTTTATATAAGTTACCCAAGAGTATATTTTCGCAGAGTCTAAAAATTATTTGAGTTCAAAACTTTCTTTCAAAGGGTTAATTTCACATGTGATGTAAGAATCCAATTTTTTTTAGTCAAATGTTCAAAGGTTCTGGCTTTTCAGAAGCCTGTACCAATCGTATGAATCTATGACTGAAATGAAATCTGCATACAATTGTCATCATAAAACATAAAACGCATCCTGATCATAAACTAGGGATACTTTTAGGTACAGGTCTGCGGACGGAGACCCCAAAAAACCACCCTATTATGATTTAAGGACGTTATGAAACGGGACCTAATAATATATTGAATTAGTAAATCAGACCATTTTATTATTGCACATCCCCATTCACATATTAGTTCATTCACTCTGGGACTAGTATATGTATGTTCATGATTCACTACACACATGATCAAATGATGTTAAAGGAACACTTTGTTTGTAAAATCACTGTGGTTAACATGGGCTTAAGATATATTTAGTTAATTTACAACTAATCAATAGGATATTTTTCAATAAAAATGCTACCTTTTCACCCTTTCATATATTTTGGATAACTAAAAAGGTGACCCTTTTCGGGCAGCACATCCGTATTTCCATATATTTATACCAAGCTTACCCTCCCCTATTCCCCGTCCCCGTGTTAATAGATTTTATATTTTTATTTATTTATAAAGATTTACTTTCACTGTATGTATACAACACGAAAAAAATAACATGATGACATCGATCACATGACTTTTAAATTTAGAAAATCAAAGCCGGAATGGATATGTGTTTCGTCTGCAAATTTCCCATAATTCAGTTTTACTTCCTGCACTTGGCCCGTCCGTTAAGCGTGTTCCATACTTTAAATGTTGTATTTTTCTCTATTGCTTTTATCACATTTGATTCGATTAACGGATAAATAGCAGCTTCTGATGTCTTGTCATTCTGCTTAAAAATTGGTTAATGTAAATAAATGGACAGGCGAAATATAAATACGTAATTATATTTAAGAAATTTTGAGTTGCTTCCCTGTCTTTTTTTATTTTTAATCAATGCCATATTAAACATGAATATGTCGATTTTGGACATAAAATATATACAAAAATATGATTTTGTCTTGTTTGAATTTTTAACTAAAATTGTTTTTAAAGGATATTTTTTACGTAAAATATGTGTTCTTTTTTTGTTTGAATGTTGTTTCACGCCACTGTCTGCAATCTTTCATCTATATCATGGCGCCCACTTTAATTGGTGTAGAAAGCCGGAGTACCCGGCGAAAACCTCACACCTTCGATAGAAAAACTGGCAATCAGTGTCAATAATATTAGGGTCGAATACAGTCCGCCTTAATGAGAGTTAAAGCCGCAATTACAGGTTTGAACGACCACGTGATTAACAGAAGACAAACTTCCTTAACCGCTCGGATGAAATGTGCAGTACAAATTGACAAGTAATACAGAAAATCGTGCAAGACGTTTTTAGGATTAACTACAAAACATATTTTCTCCATTGAAGGATAGCAAAATTTCCGTTGTGCACATTGAAATCCGCTTATAGTCATTACTTATCAGTAAAGTCAAAAATTAGAATAAACTATACTTTACTGAACAAAAGCAAACTAAGTGTTCTTCCGAGTAACTTATTGTGTCATAGGAAAAATATTTGTTCCTTTTCTAGCCAATTAAGTAACTTTTTACAAACAATTTATTTTATTGTGTTTGTTTGGAAGGAATATTGTTTTTGAAATAGAAGGGGCGTCTAATTTTAATAAAAGAACTATGTTGCTATCTATTGTTGCAGATAGGTTTCCTTATTTTTGAACTCAGTACGTGATTACTGATCAGTGGTGTATTATACCCAACCTTTTCCAGAAATTCACAAAATTAAACACAGTGAAGAAAACCTTGATCTAGCATGTTTCATGCCTATACAAAGTCAGGACCATTGATGTTGTTCCTGTATTTTGTTTGTTCTCGATATTGTCGGTTTCTTTGAAAGTACTTTTCAACAGTTTCTCGGTGCTTTGTATTTTGCTATTCCTTTATTCTTTACAACACAGAGGAAATATATTGGTGATGAAAATAGCTATCAACGTCATTTAAAGCTCTAGGTTCACACAATTAGGTGGTGAGAAAGGAAAAAAATAATAAAAATATTAGAAATTGTCATTAATTAATTCTTAACAAGAAACTATTTTAATAAAACAAAGATGTAGAAATGGTTCTTGAAAAACAAAAACTTTAATAAGCAATAAATGTCCAGTTTTATTAACTGGACTCGTTAGAGAGTCATTATATTTATTTTTATAATACTTTCCTTTCAAAATTACCTTCATTTTCTATGATATACATTTTTGACAGTTTGATATTGAAGACTTTTATTAAATACAAACGTCATGTCACAAATCATCTATACAGAATAATAATAATTGGTAAGTATAAATAGAGAAAATTTGGAAAAATCTTAAGGTATACAAATATGGAACTACTGAAGATACCGCCAGTTCATTATTGCTTTAAAGTTAGTTTTTTTGCTGCTACCAAAGGTATCTGTTAAGTACACATATGCATATGAAAACAACAGTTTAACCTCGGATAATCTGCAAGCTCTTGAATATACGACCATTAAAAACGACGATGATTATCAAACTTTAAGTATACATATATCAACAGAATCAAATGACAAAATTTTAACAGAAAATTGTATGAAATGTTCACCTACAAATGCTTATGATGATAACAGATATGTCAACAATACTATAGACACATATTTTGCTGCGACAGCCACTGGACAATTGACTTCTAGAGGTCTTGGACCGATAGCTGCGATAACAAATGGACGATGGACGTCTAAGAATCTTGGACCGCAACAAATGAACAATCCTGGACGTCGAGGGGTCTTGGTCCGATACATATTGAAAATAATACTACTGATGGTGTACTTTACAAATCTAGTACAATAAAGGTCCTGACCCAAACAAAATCAGACGCAAAAACTACAAAACAATTGAAATCACGACAGTAGCACTCAGACCTCAAGACATCTTGTCTACTTCGGATTTGTGTTCAGCGTTTGGCACTTGCAAAGCGATAAAGGCAGAAAAGCTACCCCCCCCCCCAGTTCCAATACTGTCATTGCGATAGTGCCTGTTCTGTTTTCAATGACTGTTGTTTAGATTCTGAATTTAGTAATCAATTTAATATGAAAGAACGTTCATTTGTCTGTGCCCCAATGTACAAAGATCCGTCTTATTCGACTAATATATTTAAGGACGTATATGTGATTGACAGTTGCCCAAAAAATACTAATAACTCTGAATTACGAAGTAAATGCTATGATCAACTTACTGTGTCTGGACCATACGTTTCAACTGCTAATGGAACCGTTTATAAAAACAAGTACTGCGCATCGTGTAACGGGATCAATGAGTTTGAAATGTTTTCGGTAAAAGTAACGTCAGTCGGTAGAGATATGAATGGCTCTTACTCGGACATGGCTCCTGTTCAATCTTTACAGGCTTATCTCTCCGACCCTAATGTGGCATTTGAATTTGTCCCTCCAGTAAATTTAGACTGGCGACAGTGTATTTATACTGAACCTGTTAACAGTAATGTAAGTGAATGTATGCATTATATCGTCAATCCTAATGTTGTGATAAACGGAGTTCCAAAAGGTTATAGAAATTAATTTTGTAGACCTTCAAAGTCGTTAATTGTTTACCAAAGAACTTGGCAAGACAAAGAACCCAGGAGGTATATCCATTGTCGGTTATATTTTCTTTTTCAACAGCTAATTATGGGGAATGTGCTCAAGGACAAGAAAAGGTATGTATCTTACTCTTTTATGTCGATATTAACTGCGCATACATATAATTGGGTTATAATATAAACAGTCACAAAAATATCTGTCAAAAAAATCCAGGAAGTAGCTGCTTTATAATGTACATGAACTAGTGTAAAGTTCTCTGGTTAAAATAGGATAAAACTGTTTAAGTCCTTTTTGAGTGGTCATAATAGGTGCTCTAGTACTTTAGCAGTAGACGGTTCTCTGGACCACGTTATTCATTCAACAAAATGTAGGTTATTTGGTTATTTGAACGGAAGTAAACTTATACGTATGCAGTACGCACATAACTAACCAGATGTGGGAACACAAACATAAAACAATATGACAGAAGTAGGAAACAATTATGTTTAGGTTCGGTTATATGAATAGATTAAACTGACACAGATCCTCAACATTAATTATAAATATTTGTCTTCTATTATTATAGGAAATATGAAATTTTCCAACCTGCGCATTCTGCATTTCCACCGACAATAAATACAAGTTTTTTTTATTTTTTTTTCAAGGGAGGATGCGCCAGAATTCCAAACAAAACAGCTTAATCAGTGGACACTAGATTTTTGTTTGAACGACATAATCGAGAGAGAACGCTAGATTTCTTGTTCGGATGGAATTTGTTTATTCCTCCTTGTTATGTCGAGTTATTGTTTTATTTCTAAATCTAACAAACAATGGATAAGAAGAAAAAGGAGATTATGACGTCATTATTCTATTTTTGCAAGTCAAGAAATAATCTAGTGTTGATAAATAATCACAGCCCCACTCCCGATAGGAAAAAAATTGGTGCTTTATATGGAATAAATGTATTATAATTTTCTGATCTCCTTACAGATTGATGGTATTTGCCAAAGTGCGCCTGCATTCTATAACTACACCGTTTACCTATATTTGCAGTTGAAAACTACATCTGATGTAGAGGCTATAGTCATCAAACAAATATTTGTCAGTTTAGTTTTTTCTCTGTTAGTACCAACTGTCAGTCTTGCGCGTTGTGTGTTATACAATGATACCAAAATTCCACATAATGCTACGTTTGTTGTTTATGCTGTTATACGATTCCCTTAGCCTATGGACACAAAGGACATTTTATTTCTAAAGAAGATGGTTCAACAATTTTCTTGGAAATCGTATATTACAGGAATTGCAGCAACGGACACAATCGAACTGTATTATAATTTATCAACTAATTATCAAACTAGCGTCACAGGTATTATATTTGACTACAAAAGTGAAAAAGACGATATCAGTGCTTTGATGAATTTGCTAAGGGTGCAGTTTCATAAAAATACAACCTTAAACTTTTGTACAGATATTGTCGTTCACAGTTTTGTGTCTAATCAGTCATTAACCATAGAGAAAATAGAATGTAGGGATAATGGTATGGATGATTAATACAATGACAGAGGAGGAAATCTTATCAAATCGGGCTTAACGTACGTCGGGTCCACTGGTTCAGTAATAGCTCTATTAGTATCAGTGACAGTTTTTCGTAAACTTAAGTTAACGCACTCCATTCCCGGTAATAACATAGACAATTTATCGTGCAGTTAAATTATCTCGAGTGTTTTATTCATGGCAGGGGTTTGGGCAAATGATTATCAGAGAGTTTGCTATGTAATAGGGATAGCTTTACATTACTGTTGGTTAGTAACATTTTCATTTATGTCAATTGCAGTTGTATACGTGGTTCAAAGCCTGAGAAAGTTGGTTACTAATACACACCGTGGTTCGGGTTTTTGCCAGAAATGTGTCTTCACGAGTTTTGGGTTGGTTTTTCCAATAATTTTCGTACTTCCATCAGTGTTACTTGATTTCGTTGACGTATAAAACTTTTCTGCCATGTATGCTGGATTAATCTGCTTTCCAACATGATTCCTTCCGAATATCATGTTCGTAACCGGTCCGTTGTCATTTCTCTGCTAGTTAATATAACATTTCTGATCGTAATTATTGTCTTTGTAACCCGACATACCATGAAAATGAGCCATATAAGGAAATCCCACTCTTTCCAACAAGGACGGGTTTACCTCGAACTCTGCTCTATTGCTGGTGTGTTTTGGTTGATTGGTGTTTTAGGTGCAATTTTAAAGTCCGATCTTATTGATTATATTTTCCTTGCTTTGTGCAGTCTGCAAGGCTTTGCTGTAGCTGTTGGAAACATGGCATCAAAGCAGGTAATCAGAGGTTTTTGAAAAGATATTGCAAAAAAATCGACAGAGAGCAAACAAACTAGTCCTTCTGATTTTTAAGATATAGATGTTTGGCAGAAAAAGTTTACCAGATATGTTATGTATTTTAAATTCTAGTAAAGCATTTTGTATTGATGTAACCAATGAATGTTCGTTATTTTTTATATTAAAATGCATATGATATGTTTGATACATGATGCCTTGGCATGTTCGTCACACTAAAAATTGTTCATGCTATACAGCATTAAGTTTTTAAGGTGTATTAATGTTAGTTTTCCTTTTATAATAACTTTCGTTCAGATGGAGTCAAGCAAGTATTCCATTATACGTATATTATAATAAAACTGCATCGTTGAAATGTTTTAACTGTTTGGAGTTGTAGTCAACTTTTTGGTCATTGTATTGCGTCGTTGCCAACAGCAATTATCTTTATTGGAGTTTGTCGGAGGTGTTCTGTTTTGTTTTACGATTTTAATACATTTTAGGAACACAAATGTATTTTTCTTATAAATTCATTGCAGCAACTATCTCGTGTTTTCATCCTTGTGCATTCTCTGTATTTTATTGTTTAGTGGTTATTGTACACTTTATATTATTCGTAATACTATCATTGTGGATATTTAAATTATCAGTTATTTCAAGTTTTTACCCTATTACGTTCTCTGTTTTTTATTGTTCTGTGATTATAGTAATTTTTTTTATTGTCCGGAAGTTTTGGATACCTAATATGGCAATTACTTCAGGTTTTCACCCTATAACATTGTCTGTTAGCTATCATAATGTAGCTCCCTTTTTATCTTTGGGGATCTACAAAGAGGTCCCATTACTCGTAATGGAGCAGCCGGGAATGATTCATGTCCGTAGATTTCATGTGTATTATCAGTATTAAAACTGTTTTCCTAGTTTGCTTTGAATTCCGGAATTGCATAATTATTGTAATTTCGGGAATTGATTTGGTAAAAAATATCATTCCGGATCTTTAGAGCTATTTTCATTGCACTATCCCGGATACAATTTTTACAAATACGATTCCGAAATTCTACACTCCGAAATTTCAATTTTATTACGAGTGGCATGATTACGAAATAGTGTTTAGATTGTTTCATTAGGCAAGGTAGAAATGTTTGCTGAACGACAGAGAAAGAAAAAATATTTATTAAACCAAGAAACCAAGACAGCAGTTTAATAGCGGAATAGTGTTAATAGTGTTTTTGCTCCATTACTAGTAATGGGACCTATTTGTTGCTCCACCTAGAAACAAAAAGTAGCTACAGTATTATAGATATTCTACTTTGTTGCAGTTATTGTAAAGTTTGTGTATGTGTTTATAAATTTGCATCTATTATTGTATGTATGTAAGATAAAAATATTTAAAGTGAATTTTGTCTGGGATTTTCTAAAAAGCTGTTTGTTTGTTTCAATGGTGTTTCAGCAATTTTTTGCAGATTTATCATTGCATTCAGTTTTTATTGGGGAGAAAGCTAGAGTACCCAAAGAAAACCCCAGAGCACAGGCTATACTTGTCAATTAAGATTGCAGTCGAGTACAACCTGTCCGCATTGAGACTCGAAACCACAACCTCAGTGTTGACATGCCTGTTATCAATAGCAGAATAAATCCCTTAACCACTCTATAAAGTATGTCTGATTAAGATAGTAATATCTCCGCTGTAATTTAGTTTCGTTCTGTGGATATATTCATATATGTACGAATTATGTCAAATTGTTTGTTTGTTTGAATGTTAGTTGACGCCACTTTCAGCAATTTTTTCAGCTATATCAAGGCGACCAGTTTTATTGCGAGAGGAAGCGAAGTATCCGGAGAAAACCACGACCTTCGGTAGGAAACTGGCAATCCTTGTCAATTTAGATTGCAGTCGAGCGCACCCTGCCCGCAGTGAGACTCAAATGACGTCAACTTATCTGTAAGCTGCAATACTGTTGATAAGGCTTCAAAATTTTGTGAGGCTATAATTCGAATTTTAAATTATTTATTTTAGAAACATGTGTGTGGAAAATGAGTTAATTCAAAATTATTTGTAGGTGGTAATGTTATTCTTTCTTCAAACATGAAAATGTATTTAATAAACCCAAACCAATGTTATCTTACAAATTCCAAAAATCGAATGATAGAAGAATAACGATTTAATTCTTATTAAAAAAGGATGCTAATTGACGCCGTTCCGCTCGGTTCTTGTGTGTATTAACTTTTGTACCCGGCAGGATTTGTGAGAAATAGCTATATGGCAGACAAAAGTATATGGAAAGCCACTCACAAAATCACAATGGCAGACCACATAACTCGTTGTATTACAACCTTTTAACAAAATAACATTTAAGTGGCGTCCAAATATGTACTGCATTATTATCACTGCTATTGAACGCCGTCTCAGTCTTTACTACTTCTGTGTTCCGGATAACTAGTGGCTAACCAACTATTACTACCAAATATATACAGTGTATACATAAAATAGGAATTTCTAAAAAAAATATATCTAATTATGACACTGGGTATTACTACACAGTACCAACCCCAGGCAATATTCATGCACTTACCAATCTCGCCTTTTGTCTTTATCAGACAATGCCCACAATACAAATTGTAAAGATACCACGAGTGTATATGTTTTGCTGCAACTCATTTAGAATATAAACAAAATCCTGAAATATCGTATTTGAAATTTGGACTGCCGCTGGTAAAAAAAACTGATGCCAAATACCGGTTTTAAAAAATTGTGGCTCAATGAAAGCACTTTGAGGCAACTTAGATGAGGGATCTTTTACATGCATAGGGCGTGACATCTCCCTAGACATGGAACCTGGGATTTGATGTCCCCATCATAAGACTTCAAAACAAACTTATTTATAACACATTTTGAAATTGTTAATTATAATATCCTCAGCTTCCTATTGCTTTTATGTTGGATTTAAAAATTATAATTTTTTTTTATTTATAATGAATGTATATGTAAGTAGGCCTCTGCATAATGCATAATCCTATTGGCCTTCTATATACAATACGAAGGTCTGACACCTCGAGGTCTGTCATATGATCCGGAATGCAAGTTTTTATCAAATTGATTCCGAACTTATGAACCTGTCGAAATTTGTATTTTGTCAACAATGCCCTGGTTACGAATAAAGTGTTAAAAGTCATGAATAATGTGTTGTTGAAATATAAATTAAACGGCGAAGACATGAAAAAGTATTAGAAACCAGGAAAACCAGCTATTGTATTTAGCTGTTGAAACTGCTTAAATAATTATGAGAATTACAACATGCAAAATTCATACGTAACAAGTGTATACAAATCGGGTCGGGTCTTTGTAAACAAAAAAATTACACAAGACAAAAATAAATAAAACCAAAAACAAAAATAAACATGTATCACATCATTTTAAAGTAGAAACACTCTCAAACGTGTTTAACTTCTGCACGCCGAAAGGTGTCCGATTCGTACCGCTTATAAAGACGTGTCCATTCTCTGTTGTACCGAATCGGGTCCATTTGACTCCTTTACGCCGAAATGTGCCGTCTAGATGTGTTTATTCTCTCTTGTACTTTCAAACGTTACCAGTTTACCTTAACTTTAACTGCTAACGGTGCTGTCCGAACCTTGCCACTTGAAAAACGTTCATTGGTTTGATTTGTGTACAATATATAGTTGCGCTGTTTTTATTGTTATACTCGTTACATTCTCATTTATTTCACTGAGGGTACGAGTTTAGTGTAACTGCAGGTAAAGGTATACTCGACTCCAATCTTAATTCACAAAAATGGGCAATTTTCTTACCGTAAGGTTGGGGTTTTCTTCTGGTACTCCCTCACTAAAAACTGGGCGCCACAGATATAGCTGAAAAATGGTTGAATGCGGCATTAAACACCATTTTAAAAACATTTATTTCACTATGCGGTATAATAGCAAGTTCAATTTCCAAAAAATTGGTTTTAAATCAGATTTACTTTTCAATAGCGTAGATCTTATATTTGAATATTTCATGCAGTGTATGAATAAATGGAGCTAATCTCCGATTTTGTACTCGAGACAAAATTTACAAAAACGTTGATTCCTGGGCAGATTTTTGTATCTTCCAGTTTCAATTTCAAGGGTGTGATCACTAACTTTTTGAGCCCTAATATAGACTTGCAAAATCTTTTGTGGATAGTTTCATAACAAAATCACTCCATTACACTCTGTCTGTTTGTTGACGTCAACAGAGTTTGTAAAATGCCATTAACGTCACAATAAATGAAGACGTTCTAATCGGACACGTTTCGGCGTGTGATCGCTCTAGAAATGTTTCAGCGTAAGTAGACAAGTTTTGGCAGATCGGACACGTTTGGGGCAAGGACACGTTTGGGAGTGTTACATATCTAAATTCATATCTATGTACACATCGTATGCTAAATTTGAGCAACCCTTTTTGCTTTTAATCTGCATAAGAATCGAATTTTGGAGGTTTTTAATGTCAAAATATAGTGTTTGTTTTTAATTTGAAAAATTAATGTTAATTTCATGTTGCTGGTCAGATTCAAATTATTATATCAAGGGTTTTCAACGGTTGATACAAATGATAGGTTATAAATGTGATTGCTACATGTAATAAACTCAAGATTCCTTAGGCCATATACAAGTATAATATTTTATCAAAGGGCTGAAATTATAAAGAAAACACAAAATCTAGATAATGCTACATAAATAGCCATCCCATTGTTAAACAATGATTAACCACAGCCTCCATGAATTATTTCCGAATTTAACTATTGCTGCAATGGCGTTCAATCTGTAACCAAACTAAATCATTAAGCCTACAAACCCGAGAACTGTTGTGGTTTGTGCATACCTGAGCCACAGTTAAATTAAATGAAATTACCAAATATACTGGCTGTGTGCCAATTATCGCCATTTGAGCGCGGATGGAGGATGCGTAATCTCGAAAAGGCCGAGAACCAGTCTAAGCTACCACCTGAAAACGGTTTGTTCATATGGATCACATGACGTTTTTACACACACATGCATGTAACCGTGTAGATCGTATCTACAATTCAATTCTCGCTAATAAAAGAGATCTATTCATATGTTTTAATTAATTGTACATGCATGAACATTGATACAACAGTCCATTTACTATCAAAATGTTTATACACGACAAAAGTAACTCATGAAAGTTATAGTGACATCTTAGGACACGAAAGTCATTGTTGATTACCTCTTGGCCGAAGTTTACTGCCGTAATAATTCGATTATAGTTTTGTGATTTGTCGGAATTAACCTCGCCAAAATAGCCAGGGTACGATTATTCGTTCTAGATTACCTCTTTAGCTGCAAATGGGTCATTTAATTTGGTCCATTGATATATTTATGTAGATATTTTAAAACTACCAAATGATATATCTTCCAATGAAAAAAATACCTTTTCATAAATTTTAAAAAGGTAAAAAAGACCTCTTTTCAGTCACGTATCCGTATTATCCCATATGTACTCAGTTCCCCATCCCGTGACATGAACTATAAGTATAATATTTTTTTTTAACCAATTAAAAGCCAATTGATGTTAGGCAGTATATCGGTTAGTAAATATAATTGTCCACAAAGCACATAACCAGATGTGAAAGAGAAACAGGGAGAAATAAAAGGAATAACATTTTCTTTTGAACTACTTTACGTCCAGCGAGCGGTGTTTCAGCTAAATTCAGGACGAGAACAAGGAAACAAATAATAAATGAACAGAAAAAAGGGGGTGGAATTGGAAATAGGGAAGACAATGGCCTTTTTGTGACCAGTGAATCGCGAAAACAACCAGTGACGTGTGTCTGTTGAGCATGTCCATTTATTTGTTTTGATGCCTTAAAACTATAAACAATTCAAACAGCTTATACTAAAGAATTATAAACATACGTTTTGCTCATATTTTTGAAAAATACGAAGAAACGCAAAACAAATTTTCAAGTTGTTATAAAAATTAATGAATGTTGTATACCAAATATGCCAAATTAGGTTTCATTCCTATATACTGTCCTATTCATTCCCATACAGAGTTATTTCATTATAGGATAATCAATAGTGGAAGTGAATATTGAATGCCGTTGAACGCATCAGATTAAACATGTCCGCGGCGAAGTTGTTAAGGACATTCATTGCGACGTCCCTTCTAGGTATTTTAAAGAACTAACATGTGAGATTTAATCACGGACAATTATGACGGCATTCCATATATTTTAGAGTTTTACTTGTTGAATGGCTATAATAATACTGTATTCCGAAAGTAATACAACTTATAGGATAGATACAGTAAACTGACATACATTTTACATGCGTGTTGTAGTATACGGAATCCCTGAATGACAGTTCAGACAATACTGAAATGTATAATTAAAATTAAAATTAAATTGATAGTTATTGCAAAATAGTAAATTGATAGTGAATGATTGCATACGTATAAGTTCTGCTACTTTTAAATATTTACATGAATTAATTAGTTCTTTAATATTTTCAACAGATAGCAATGTATTAACTTGAAAGTAGACAGATATTTCCGATAGTAACGTTTGAAATATATGTAACTCTTATGTTTGCATATTTAGGACATTCAAGTATGAAATTTTATTCGTCTTTTACGGCATTATTATTAAAATTAGTACAATGTCATTTTGCCAGCAAATATTCATTCAGTGTGGTAACATATACTGGTGATTTGCCTTTCTTAATCTGCTTCACAACGATTAAAATTTCGTCTTGTGTAAACGGCATATCCAGTTATGTAAATATATTATGGATTGCCTCTCTTAGGTCCCTGTTGGGTTTATCATTATCATTAGAGACCAGATTTTGAAAATATTCACGAAACTGTTCTTAACTTATATTACATTCTTTTTTCTGACGTCCGTTTCGAAATTTTCTATAATATTTTAAGGTTATTTCGCCTTATGCTATGTAACATGTTTCCTTGCTGATTTGTATAGTTTCTTATATATTTCATTTTAGTTTTCTTGTATTTTTGTTTATATAGCAACGTTTAACTGAACTCTATTGTCGTTTAATCGATTATTGTTAAAATTGCAGATTTGTACTCCCTATATAAGTTCTTAAATTCTTCAGATACCTAATGTTTAATTGTCATAAACTATCCTAGTTTCTTTTTACATTTCGTATAGAGCTTACAAATTGTAGTCAGTATAATGTTAAGTTCAGAGATCCGTTTGTTTACCATTTTCGCATTTTCACGAAGTCTTAGTAAGATATCTTCGAACAAAACAGACTTTTCACCTCAGTCATCTAAAACGTTACCTTTATACACTTCATTTCATTTGAAAGTCTCATAAATATATTTTACACAAGTTCGTACGTGATTGTTTCTGTGGAGGTTTTGTGTATTAATTAAAATGCTAAGTGAAGCATGGCATGAATAGGAATTACAATTACACTTATCTGAACTGAAAGATCTTACTAATCTATTAATAATATCATTGGATAATAAAAACACAGCTTCCATTTTTGTTTGTTCCTTAAGATTCTTCAAAAATGAATAATTACTCTCTTATATTATAAGTATTAAATTTTTCAGCTGTTTTTACCCGGTATATAAACTGATAATATATATACATGTAAAGATATCAGCAGTTTCATATAATTTGCTGCATAAATGTATAACTTCTCATATGTTAAATTTCTCCCAAAATGTAATTATTTTATAAAAATAAATTGTTAAATTTCTTCCCATATGTACATTGATTGATTGACTGGTTGATAATTGATTGGTTGGTCTTGAGCAAATATATAAGCTATTTAAATAATACCATGTTTACAATTCAAGTTATTTAGACAGTGTAATAAAACGGCCACTGAGAGAGTTGGTTGGCGGCCTAAACGAAATAGTTCAGAATATGAAATATGAGAAAAAAAGGCATTATGTACATTCTGTTGTTGTAGAAGTTTCTGAAAAATGCGAAACATTGCTAATGCCACTGGATATTTTACACACAACAAGCTTGCTGACGAATATAAAAGTTTTAGAAACACGCTGGTCTTGAACGATGAACAATTGGCCCTAAGATCTGAACACGCAGATGTGATATTTATGTTCTTTGAGCTTACTAAGTAGAAAATGAACACTATGATCGATGAACGTCCCTCAGATTCCACTACGTTTCTATGAGTATAGAACAACCTCAAATGAGTAATGACATTATAGTAAATATTGTTAATACTAAGCTAAACCTGGAATTTCTATAGACGACATGGATCTCGCTTAGATAATCGGTAAAATATAGGATGGAAGGGGTCAACTTTTATGTCGTTTCACGAACTTAAAAATAAAAATAAAAAATGTCATATTTATATAAAAACACTACCTGAAAGAATATTTATAACTGAGAACCTTACTAGAAAATAGGCAGACTCTGATGAAGCAACTTCTAAAACAGCTTAAATATACACTTAATTAACCTTTTTATCAACCCCTTCAAGTTTACAAAACCTTTGGATTGATTGAAAAACGTTATTTTTATTCATTTACAGAAGTTTCAAACTTTTCGATTTTTATAATTTAAGCAAACCGTTTTTTGTTATACACGTTTGTACGAATAAGTACACATTTTATAAACTACCTTTAATTATAGCACGTGATAGTTAATTTCTTGGCGCACTCCACAAGGTGAAAATACGAAAACGATGGAGTGCGAGGCGGAAAATGTTTTCAGAGCTCTAAAAATGTCTAGTTTTGTTACGATGTTTAATCGCTTTTAGTCATTTTCCATCTTAGTTTTTTCTTGTATACTAGAATTTGTTTGGTTCTCAAGTTTGCCGGTTGCTTACATTTTGATTTTGTGGGTTCGGTCGATTCCCTTTGCGTTTTACTTAGCTCTGTTTGAAATATTTAGCAATTTTAATTTTTGTCAGTTGACAAAATATATGTCAAAACAGCATCATATATAAAATCTGACAACATATTGTCGGCATTGCTCGAATAATTCGTAACATGTAGCATGTAGTAGTTGTTGATACATTTGAGTTGCGTTCCTTTCATTACAGTGGAATTAGAACGAATATTCGTACCCTCCCTTTTTGGATACGACAAATCACAAAACTTACTTACGGATTATAACGGCAGTAAAATTCGGCCTACAGTAGAATCAGCTGCATTTAGTGTATTACCAAATTGTTTAAGGCCTACATAGACATCCTTTTCTGAAAGCATTTCCAATGCATTATAAAATACACTCATTCCATACGAATAAGAATATGTCGTTTTAGTACATAAATATACAATTAAAATATATACATTCTACCTAAGTAAGGCGTTGAATATGCGGAATATGAGTATAGCAAGTAGATTAAGCATTTTCATTATATCTAAATACGTCTAGCACTGGTTCAAAAAATAAATATAAAAATGCATTTAAATTTTACTTTTCGATTGTACAGCAAAACAGATAAACAGTTGAATTTGAACCTAGTTCAATATAATTTATAACCAGACACTGTTTGTGAAAGCCTGCCATGATGCTTCATGTAGTTATATGATTACTAACATTTAACTGCAACGCATGATGCGTGTATTTTGTTTGTCCATTTCTAAGAACATATGTATGACTTTGAAGCCTGCAAATCCTAATTCAATAATAGACCCTGTCTATGCCTAAAGACCGCATGTGTGTCTATCAAGACAATCGATGCTTGAGACCATAATTATATGTGTCTATTTCTCTATGCACACTACCATACGTGTTTTTATATAGGAATAAGTACCATACGTGTGTCTCTATAGTCTCAAAAATGCCTAATAATAAATGTGTCCATGCATTAGAACATGTGTTTCTATGTTTCTATGATAGAACCAGTCCATGCCTAAAACCACTGTTGTGTCTATGGAGCCTGCACATGTGTCTTTGCACTTTGTCCACTCCCAACATATATGTGTGTATATTGGGTCTGTATTTGGAAAAATCATATCTTTATCATCAATGGGCTGTACATTCTTAAAAACCTATTTGTGTCTACTGAGTTTACTCATATACTGCTATGATAACCTTAAACATCGAAAACATTACTCAAACAAATACAATTTCATCAAAGATACCAAGGTTATAAAATTTACTACGCCAAACTCATCAGCAGTGCTCAAACCCAAAATATTTAAAATCCAAATAATTAAGATGTTGTAGAGCTTTTATGACCTAAATTCCAAAACTATGCCAAATCCGATTAAGACAATTACTATCACCGAACGAATTTATGATATTAGTGTGACTACTGAGCTGAAACGAAAAAATTGTTAACAAACGTCATGTTGTATATATGCTTGAAAATACGACGATGCGCAAAATCAGGTAATCTATCACAGAGTTATAATATAAGTATATTTTGTGTTTGTATATACTATGTGCGCCTAAACACAATAATTCCATAAATATCTGCTTAAATAAGGTCTTTTCCACTTTCACTGTGAAGACCTTATTGTTTTTGCTGCGATTATTTTTCAGGTCTTTCCCACTTCCAGTGGGAAGACCTTCTTCTTTTTGCTTTGATTATTTTTTTCCCCGCCAACTTTCAAAACCAAACAGTTTGAACTAACAGATACAAGAAAACAGAAAAGTGACAAATATAAAGGAACTTTTGGGACAACTTTATGGCATAATTTGGCTAAAATTTCTGACTAGCGAAGGCGAGCGGTATACCTTGAATGTTTCAAGGACTGCGCTTATCATAAAAACTCACAAACCGTAAGTCGAAATCAAGAAAGGTCTTCTCCATTTATCGTCCTGTGACATGTCCTTCAAGAAAATCTTAAAGTCAAAGTTCAAAAGTGACCTCGACCTTAGGCCTCTCATCTTGCTATCGTAACAACTCAAAAGCTATAACAGATAGAAGAAGACAATATGGGAAAAATACTCCTCTAATTAAGGACTTCGTTTGATACATTTGGTCCGAAACTGTGGGATGAACCGTTTTCGTGTTCCAGCCCTTTACTCATTTCGGTTAATCAGTTTTTTGCATACAACTTGAAAACGGTAAGAGATAATAAAGTAGACATATAGATTTAACATGATCACCAAGTTAAGGCCTTCAATTTTAGCCCAATTTCAAAGGTCACAGGTCAAGGTCATACCATAGCAACAAGGTCACCATTACAAAAAGTCCTTAGCAACCACATATATTTTAAACCAGGATGATGCATCTAACTGAAAAATGTCATTTTATGACCGGAAGTGGCATTTTGTCCCTAGCAACGGACAAAAGTTCTTGACAACCATGTTTTGTTTAACTCAAGACCATCGAAATAGTCTCTTCCGCCTAAAAAATGGCCCAGTAACCTATGTAGTCAAGTTTACAACAATAGCTGAAGAAAAATAAATTTCTTATGGGAACATGGGAAAGACCTTTCTAATTGTTCTTGAACAATTAGCCCTATCTCTTTTCTTTTTTCCGCCAACTTTTTAACCAAACCGTTTAAAGAGTACGCGACATATCATTTTGGCCTTTCGCGACAAGTTTTTGGCACAGAAAGTCTATTCGGAATTTACCCTGTGAAACCGAAATATTTTTCATTACGGATTTGTGTGCCGAAACAAATGCCAGAATGTTAAAAGGACACCGATTATAACGAAACTTCACAAACCGTAAGTCGTAAGTTTACTCAGGATCACAGAAATAGTCTAATCCGCTTAACAAATTGCCCAGCAACCTATGTAGTCTAGTTAAATACAACAGATCTAGACAAATTAATTTTTTACAGGAATCTAGGAAAGGCCTTTCTATTTGTTCTTGAACAATTAGCTCTATCTTTATGTTTGTTATTTTATGTACTCAGACTAGTAGCCTTGCAAAAAATGTTGTCCTTGTATTTTGTATTTTTGATTATGTTTCAATATTTTTTAATTGTTTTCATTTCGAGTAGTAAGTAAACATCAATGATTTTTGTTCTATAGCAACAGTTAGTGTAAGGTAATAAAATAACCCCAACAATATTAAAGATTAACAAACAAGATAAATAACATGCAATTGTTTTTTGACAAATTTACTTCAAGAAATCATCTGATGTATATTTTGCGTATTTGCGTTTATATCTTGTTAAAAATTGATTGATCGATTCATTGATTAATTGATTAAATTGTTACTACAACATCAGAATACCAAAAAGTTTAGAATCAAATGAATTCAGACAGCGTAATAAAGCAAACCGATGAGGATTTTTTACGGCCACAGAAACATAATTCAAAATATTAAATATGGCAAACGAAATATAATGGTACTCATACGTAGTTTTTGCATCAGATCAGGTAGCTCTATTATTTTTTTTCTGTGCCAAAGGAAGTATTTATACATAATAAGGCATATATTTTTTACCTTCATTTTATTTAACAAGACATTAAAATTCAATCTGCGTGTATTAGAAAACCAGAGAAATGGGTATATCTTGCATCGTCAGAGGCACTATAACCACCTATTGTATTTGGTCCAGCGGTTAAACCTACTTGTACCCAAACTCTTTCTCCTTTTAACAAGTGCAAAACCGAAGAAGTCGCACGTTGGATCCAGTACTGGGTATTACGATCGAGGAATAAATACATTTTATTACTTCCATCGTTTTTCTTCAAGAATAAATGTATTCCATGTTCGTTTGTACCGGAAGGGACCGATGCTACAAGAGTAAAATGGTAAGTTCCGGAAATAGAAGCTACAAATACCCCATGTACAGGATCATATGCATTTCCAACATTCGTGTCAACTCCAGAGAATATAACTGTTTGTCCAGCGGTAGGATTTACCATATCTTTTACCAAATAAACTAAGAAGGCAATACTTTCATCTTTTGATTTAAGGGTGGCTTAAAAAAAGAAAGAAATAACATTATTCGTGTCTGTCCATTTTTTATTAATTTATAGATTTGTATTATTTGGTAAACTTGAAAGACGTAACCTCTAAAATTCATTCATGACCCACATTGACAATCCTTGTTTCATGAAAAATGAAAGAATAATTTCGTGTAGGGTATCTACAATCCACCTATCAATTTCTTATCGATTTCGCGATGTCTGTAAATTAAACCACACATAATTCGCAAAATGAAGACGTTACGGTTGAATTGTTTCATATATTTATTGTGAAGGTTATTGTAAATTTAACGATGCTGTCTGCACTAATCAGACGGTTTTGAGGGCAGCAATACGGGCAGGTGGATGAAGATCCCATCAATCGACTGAAGCCGCAAAATAACTGTGTGTGTGTCCCAGTATCTATCCAGTAACTTGTGCCTGCGGTTTGTCAAGTTGTTTGTGTTTGTGATTTTTTGTGTCATCTTTTAATAAGTAATTTCATTGGAGAGTTTGTACTTTGGTTTTATCTCGAATGTGGCAATACAAATATGCTTTGGGTTTGTTTTAGAAATTATTTATTATTTTATTATTAGAAATATCAATATGATATGTTAAGAATGTTGCTTCTGTTGTTAGCTAAATCAGTTATTGGTTATAATAAAAAATGTTTATATTTACGTAAATGTATTAAACTTCAGGAAATATGGAACACTGAACTTACCTACTGCACTAGTCAGTGCGGTGTTACTTTGTGTCAGGACGGTGTTGCTTTGGGTCAGGGCGGCGTTACTTTGTTTTAAGTCAGCTACCTCTTTTTCTAGTCGAAGTAACTCGTCCATCATCGTCTGAACGCGACGTTCAAGAGTTAAATCAGTGACACCTACATTGTCTAGCAACCCTACAACTCCAGTAAAATATAGCAGTAACAGCCACATATTTGTGTCATGTATATGATACATTCAATCACTTCGTGTATTATCTTCCAGATATAGAGGTCATGAAGGCCACAGGGTCAATCTGCGTATTGAACAAATACAGACCATAGTACATAGTATAAATACAGATGTATTCTTAAAAACCTTTTAATCACCAAACTAAAACACCTACGAGCGGAGGCTTATGGGATGCCAAATCATTAGTAATGGTTTTAAAAAAAATTGTGATTTTTGAAGAACAGACAAGATGCCTACAATGTAGAGCCCGTGCAACTAAAATACTAAATGAGGCAAATGAATACGTCACGGCGAATTTTAAAAATATTTAGTGTAGTTGCAAGTGAATCAGAATACATCATGTTTTTGATTGATATCTAATTATGTACGCCTCTTAAACGATTTTTAAATTTAAAATTTTTGAACAAAGATATTATTCTAAACCGCAAGACATAAAATTTCCGATAAAATGAGTCTTCACTACAGACATCCGCAATGGTTCTAATTTGATACAGACAGTACGAAATGATTTATCGAACTAGATTTTACAACGCTGCAAATTGCAAACCTCAAATTCAATTCTTGAAACAGACATAATATGTGAATACTCAGCGGAAAGTTCTGCGTTCAATGCAGGTAAATTCAAATTCGTAATTTAATGATTCGCTCGATCGCATTTATTTAACATATCATCACTTTTTCAAATAAAATACTGTCGTTGTTACCTCATATCTCATAAAAAAGAGGAAGAAACCGACAAGTTTCTTTAAAACCTGATTAATTTAGCGAAAAGCAACAAACAAACAAACAAACAAACAAAGACTAAAACAAAGCAATCTAGGTGTTCCCAACAATTATTTATATCAGTTATTATTATATAGTTATATCAACGAGGACGTTTGAAAGTTAAATATTCAGTTAATGCAAAGTAATAAATTTGTAGAATGACATTAGGGCAACTATACAATAATATCCTGTTTCCCTTACTGTACTCTATTATTCACATGACACATGGTTTGGAATATAAGATGAATTGTATTTGTATTGACAGTCACTTCAAAATACATTGTCACAAACAAACAAACAAACAAGAACCTGTGATGATGATGATGATGATAATGATGATGATGATGATGATGATGATGATGATGATGCTAAAACTTAATCAGTCCATTAACTCCATTACTAGAACTAGCTATGTCATTTTGGTACCTCCCTTTGCCCAGGAAATCACAAAAAACAACCACGTTTACAATATGTAAATTGAAAATGTCCATGCATAACACCAAATCTTTGTCTTAAGAGCGTGTCCATTTTTTGATATGATACCTTCAACAATCGTAAACCAATTTAAACAATACAATTTCTAATTGCAAAAACATTTAAAGTAAGCATGGCAAGGGGGCGGATATCAGAAGCACAGAGATGGCAAATCATCGGCATACATTCCACTGGTATGCTTTACAAGGCAATAGGACGTCAGCTTGGCTATCATTATACAATCCTTAGTCGTTTGGACAGAAAACACGCTACCACACAGGATGTTAAAAACCGTTCCCGATCTGGTCGACCATCTATGACAAACCAATGTGAAGATAGGAGCCTTGGTAGATTGTTTAGGCTAAGTCCGTTTCCAGAAAGCACCTGCCTTTAGCAACAATAGTTACCTGATCATAATCTGTCGTATAGCTGCAGAATTGAGGTCAAGGAGAGTCATTAAACGCCCAAATGCTTGCCGATCGCCATTGCAGGTACAGTTTTTCCCGGTAAAAAGCAAGACAAATTTTGAACCTTAGAACCTGGCGACGAATACACAGGTAAGATGAGAGCCAATTGTTTTACTCCATGTAACTGATGGGCGAACCCGTGTTTGGAGACATCAAAACACAGCTTATACCCCAAGATACATTGTTCTAACACTGCCTATTGCTGGAGCTCAGTTATCGTGTGGGGCTGTATCGTAATGATTGCAAACTGGATCTGATAACAATAAATGGCAACATTAATGGCGAAAAGTACACCCGGGACGTGCTTACACTTGTAATTGTGCCTCATGTTGAAAACCCCGTTAGAGTCAAGACCTGTTTTCATGGATGACAACGCTAGATCTCATCGTTCCAGGGCAGTAAGGGCATATCTGGAGAATGAAGCTGTGACCACTCTTAGGCGGCCTGTAAAAAGTCCAGATGGAATCACTGGTAGCCGATTGCAAGCTATGGAACCTCCTCCACAGAACTCAATACAAGCTCAAATACACAAGGAATGGCGACAGATAAAGCTTTAACAAAATAGACGCCTTACTGGCAGTATGTGACGTATGGTTGCTGAAGTAATTCATGTCAACGATGGATATACCAAATATTGACCTTTAGACGGTAATCAATTTGGTATTTATGATTGATGTTTTCAAATGTGATTGCACTATTGCAGAACAGTTTGGAGCTTCGGTGACACTACTTTATAAGACTACGTGAAAGAACAAAGACCGTCCATATTTTGATTAAATGATATGTAAATAAAATGAGTTTTGGGATAAAATAATATTTCATTGTGCCCAACAATGCATATTTTTGTTGGCTGTACAAATTAAAAACAAATGGCAGTAAACGATGTAGTGCCGCGTGGAAAATGTTTTCCAAAATGTCTAGTTTTATTACAATTTTAATCTCGCTTAGTTTTCTTTTTAATAGATATTGTACTCTAATGTACCGAGAATTCACTTTCACTTAAAAACTCAGTTTCTCGTGTATAGACTTGAAATTTCTTCTTTTTGAACGTCCAACCATCTGTTGCATTTACAGTCTGGCTTACTAAGGTAAGGGGAAGGCTAAAGCTAATGAAACTCTGTGGTCATTTACAATTTGACGTATTTCTTTATTCACAATTTGAAAATGGATAATGATATGACTGTTATATAGAGCTGCTATATGCCACTTTTATTGCAGAGCATATTGTTATTTGTCCAAATAAATTTTTAATATGAAAAGCCAAAGGGTATTTGGTGTATTCTATGTATGTTATATAATGTGTTGCGATTGATAGTCTGTCTAGTAGCTGTAGATTGCATTTTCAGACTTTTCTTGGTAATCCCTTGCCGACGGTTTATTCTGTTATCCAATGATGTAAAACACAATGCGTTCTCCCAGATAATGATGGCAAACTGTCGTTTTTGTTGGATCGTGCGCTACAAACTGACTAAAAAGTAAGAATATGCAAAAAGCTGACACTATTTGCTTGACGGAAACTCGTATGATAATGAAGGAAAGAACGATGATATATCCATAGAGTCTTTTTAACTAAATCCGTTCAGAAAAGATGCAATAGTTCTGGGGGCTGCTTCATGTTACACACCAGTACTTTAATACGCGTAGGCAAGATTTAGATTCAGAATCGGAAGCTTTTTTTTATTAAAATAGACTTCTCTAAACAAACAATTTTGTACCTTAACTAATGCACTCTCTGTGGAATGAAACCTCCGGTAAGCCGACTGATTTGGTTCATGCAGGTTGTTTAAAGCAAGATGAGTTTCTAATTGCATGTCCACAGCCCTTTCTAGAAAAATAGCAAAGAAAACCGACCGAACCTTGGATATAAAGTGCAGATTAGAAATTGGTCTGTAGTTTTTAAGTTCATTCTGGTCAAGGCCCGGTCTCTTTAGTAATGGCTGTATTCGTGAACATTTAAACTCTTTTGGGACATAGGCAGTTTCTTATGAAGTATTTATTATCTTTGTCAAAATAGGTAGCAGTTCATCAATGCAAGATTTTAGTAACCATGTGAGTATTGGGTAAAGCTCACATGATTTATTTGGTGACTTCAAAATAATACGTTTTAATGTCTGCTCAGATACTGGTACGAAATCCATCATGTTGGAAGCCAACAATGGTGAAAATGGGGTTAAATTATTTGTGCTCATATTGGATGACGAGTTCTGTGTTTTAATGTTTCTGCAACCTTCGACTTTATTGATAAAAAAGTTACTGAAATCATGAACTAACTGTTTTGATGATGCAGATAAAGAACCACTTCACTGGATGCACCCAGAAAGTGTTTCGTTATTTTTTAGCGGCTTTTCTAATCCCCAATTTCACAGGCTATTTTGTTAGAATATTAGGTCACCCCTGCTTCCTTGAGTAGCTTATTCACTGTAGAAAATTGTTCCATGTATAGTTGATGATCAATGCAGAGTTGAGATTTACGCCAGTTACGCTCCAATTTTCGCTTTTTGTGTTTAGCTTCATAAAGTTCATCTGTATACCAAGGACAATCGTTTCTCAGAATAATGTTTTTGGTGCAAAGCGGAGCATGCCTTCCAGCAGCATGGATAGCTCACTAGTGAATGCATCGACCAATTTATCTACATCTGTACATGTAGCTAGTAACGATCATTCAGTAATTCGGAGGCTTCGATGTCACTTTTAAAAGACTGGATATTAATTGTACTAAGTTTTTTCTGATAGTGTTTCGAACTGGTGCAGGCATAGAAAATTTGGCCCTGAATTTAAAGCTAAATGATCATGTGAAATCTTTCCCGAAGAATCCGATAATCCGGGATCCATAATGTCGATATAAGAAACAATGTTGTCTGTGTCTATAGTGATTATCACGTCTAAAGCATGTCCTCCTACATGTGTTGGTTGTGTGACCTTTTGCTTCTACCAATTGATTTTAGGAGATTGTCAAATTGTTCCGTGTCGCGATTACAAGGAATGTCTGATGGAAAGTTTTAAGTCGCCGACTATGATGACACTTTTGTCAACTGTAACATATTTCGCCAGAAATTCGGGCAAGTCATGCTCAAGAAAGTCTTTAATTTTACACTTGTTTTGTTTTGACGGAGAGGGTCCGTACACTACAGCAAGACGTACAGAGTAATTGTTCACAGTATGATTGCAGTCCAAGTATTCAAAGCTTGAGATTTGATTGTGAATACTTGAGGCAATAAGATTTACATCAATTTGTGATTTGATAATTAGTGCAACACCGCCACTGCGTTTTCCACCTTTGCCACGGAGTACATGCTTAATACAATAGCCATTTGGAATAAGTTCACTGAGACACGTTTTGTCAACTTTGCAGGCAAGCAATGTTTCAGTTATTGCAACTACATCAAAAACGTTTCATTGTATAGTCACAAAGTTAAATTGTCTTGTTTTTTTACTGATCTCTGGTTTATACTGCATACTGACAGACACTTTTGTGCCTTAACAGGTTCTGGATTGTCGTATTTAATTTTAATATAATATGTCTAATGTTTATTGCATTGGTCTTAAAAAAGGGTTTATCAGAGCTTTTACTGTTTACATCTATTGATACATTTTGTATGGCCTGTGGTAGAGTTATATTGTTCAAATTAACTCCATTGTTTGTGTCCCAAACATGTCTATTATTATTGAATCCACCACGAGATCCCCTTTATCTCAGAATTTCTAACTGTTTTAATCTTGTGAGAAGTGAAAGGTATGTTTCTGTAGTTTTAATAATCTAATACTGTATAGTGTATACCTGCCATACTGTCTAATCTTGACAAGTGTTAACACATTGTACTGTCAGGCAAAAACACTGATTGAATAAAAAATAAAATCCAATAGGGTCACAAAAGAATATTTTTAAAAAGCAATATTTCCTGAAAACCCGAGTAAAAATTCCAAATTAAAACCACATTAAAAAATATTCCTACAAATTTCCTTATCTGTACATATCCTATTTGCACAAAACATTCTGACGGTTTTCTTGAGAGCTAAATTTATGCAGCCTACACCTGGTGCAACAATTAATGACATTGTTATGGTATCTGTCCGTTATTTACCCTGCTGCTCTAATTTGTACTTTTTCTACTTGTATTTGTTTTTTAGTGTGAGGTGACTAATTTTTTTTAACATTTTTTATGTGTAGGTTTCTTCTTAAGAAACCAAGTAACTTATGTGCCTTTGATGTTTCATTATCAATATGGGCATTCCATGACAGTTTGGTTGAAATGGTGACACAAAGATATTTTGCAGTGTCAACTGAATCAAGAGTATGGCCCCTAAGAATGTAATTGTACTTGTATCGATCTTAAGATTGTCTGACAGACATAGAATTGCATTCATTTTTTGGTTGAATTGCATGCCCAATTGTTTTTTTCCATTTTACAGTGAATTCAAATCGGTTTGAAGTGTTTGCAGTCGAAGAGTTGTTTTATAGGTCTTTAAAGAATACATTCATTAGCAAATAAGCGTGTTTGAGAAAAAGCAGTTGCAGGGAGATCATTAATAAAAACTTAGAAAAGAAGGGGTTTCAGAACAGATCCCTTTGGGACCTCACGGACTACCGTGAGTTTACGAGAGGTCTCCCAATCAGAACTACCTGCTGAATTATGTTGTTCATGAGTGATTTTATCCATTTTAGTGTGGAAGATCTAATGCCATAACTATCGAGCTAGTAGAGCAGTCGCTTTCTGGGAACCTTGTCAAAAACCTTAGAAAAGTCAAGAATTATAAGATATGTTTGTACACCTGCATGAATGTTGCTAGTTAATTCATGGATGGGTGAGATATGTCGTCTTGCACAGATTCACTTTGCCATGAAGCCATGTTGGAAGTCTTCCAGGATGTCATAAAGCCTAAGATGTTTAAGTAAGTTAGACACACCTATTTGCTCCAATACTTTACAACATATGCAGGTCAGTGGCACTGGGCGGTAGTTGCCAGGTAGATATTTCTGACCCTTTTTGAAGACAGAGATGACATTCACTCTATTAAGAGAAATATTAATGAAATAGGTTATATAAGGGCAAATTCATGGGCATACTCTTTAAGAATGCAACCTGATATTTCATCTGGCCCATCTGCATTAGATTGATCCAAGTTTTTTAGTAACTTTACAACACGCGATGTTTTAATTGTGATAGGATTCATGCTAAGCGAGTTTTCATTTAAGAATATGATTTTTCTTCAGTGTTATCAAATGTAAAGACAGAATGGTATTGTTCATTAAATATTTAGCGTTTTGTTTGGTATGCCATCTTGCCGTAGAGGAGAGACGCTGGAATTACCTTCTTTATGCTTTTAGTGTAATTCCAATATTTTGTTTTGGTTTTTTTGTTTTTTTTTTTTTTGGGGGGGGGGGGTAATTTTGTGTTGTGTCAAGGTTTTCATCATACCATATTATGTTCTCCATATATGCAATATATACTTATTCTAATTGTTTGCTTGATGTTTTTGTACGTTTTTTACAGATTTTTCGTATTTCTTATGTTTGAACAATTTGTTTCTTTTGCGTTTAAGGGATTTTATATTTCTAGTGATCCATGGCAGTTTCTTTTAGTGTAGTTTACAGCTAGTAGTACTTTCGTTTTAAAGTTGTTCCAAATCTCATCAGTGCTGAGATCGTTAGTCTTATTAATGCATTTACTTAAATTATACTTAATGTCTTGACTTTGATGCTGCTTGTTTGCCCTGTTGTATAACTAGATTTTCCTATGTAGTTTTGTGGTTTTCATGGTCTGAAATGGGATTACTTCAACTCTGTTGACAAGTGTACTATTGTTGTGAAAAAACAAATCCAGAATTGATGACGATGTCTCTTTGTTTTGTATTAGCTATTGACGAATGACTAACATATAACAAAAACACATATATATTAACTTGTGTTAAATGCTTCATCACACGATAAAAACGTTTTGAGCGATTATTATCTCCATCTAGATTCCCTAGAAGCCAGATTCGCCAGTGTTCGTTTTTAATCGTGATGTTGATATGTATTATTTTTCGGTCTATTTAGACTAGTATATTCTTTTTTCTTCTATGTATTTGAGCAAAAAATACGTTTACACTAATCCATTATTGATTTTCAATTCTCCAAATACCATTCATGACCGTGTCGATTGCATTGACTTTGAACCAATCTGAGAATGAATACGTATTAGCATGCTATCTGTGATAAAAGAATAGTTTGGAAAAGATAAGGCATACATTTCTTCACTCCATTTTATTGTAACAAAGCATAAAAACTCAATCTGCGTGTATAAGGAAACCAGAAAAATGAGTATGCTTTGCACCATCACTGGCTCTATAACCTGCTATTGTAGTATGTCCTCCTGTATAACCTACTTCAATCCAAATTCGCTCTCCTCTGTACAAATGTAAGACAGATGAAGCCGCACGTTGCAACCAGTACTGTGTATTATCATCGAGGAATAAGTACATTTGGTTACAATTCTATTAGTTAGTAAACTTACTTTAGAAGTCACCAGTAATGGCCATACAGGATACACCTATTCAATCGTAGTTGAAGGAAAAAAGAAGAGATTTACTCAGGAATGGTAGAATCTAGTATCTTTTATGAGTACTTTTTTCTTTTTTTCGTACAAGATAACAGATTCAATTTCTTTTGTTTTTCCTTATTAAAACGTTGCAATATTGAGACGTGTGAAAGTGATTTTTGTACCCTTGTTGTATTATGGAGGTGATTGTATATTTAAAGAGTTATGTATTTTGGAGGAGATCATATATTTCAAGTTTTTTGCACATAGCTTTGTTTTGTATGCATTAACAATAAGAGGTTAAAGCATCCCATCAATTGGTTAATCCCAGCCTATAGCCTGGGTTTCTGATTCCAAGTTCGCTCACATGTGATAATGGAACAAACCATATGCAATCAGAACCCCTGTCTTGGGATTTGGTTAATCCTTGCCACATAATTGTGTGTGTATGGTGTCTGTTGCCCCGTTCCTAGCTAGTAGTTTATGCCTCGCCTCGGGGTATATAGTGGTCCTCATGTCCGTCCGTCGGTCTGTCCGTTCGTCCGTCAAAATTTTGTTTCCGTATGATATTTAAAAAAGCTTCTATCTTATTTCAATAAACTTTAGGATATTGTTACATATCAAGTTGGTAAGAAGCGTATCAATTTTGTGGGAAATCCGTTAGAAATTTTTCCAAAAGATGTTTCGGGACAATAACTCAAAAATTATGCAATTGATTTTTAGGGTGGGGAAATCCATCAAATACCAAGGTCGCAGTTGCGAAAAACGTTCGAAATGTTTACAAAAAAGATGTTTCCTGAAAATAACTCAACAAAGTTTGAATTTCATTACAATGAAACTTTGGAATAGTTTCATATTAGGTGTATCGGAAGCCTAATGAGTTTTTGGGGAATCCATCAGATAGCAAATTTTAAAGTCACATTTGCCAAAAAATGTCCGTCCAACCAGGGGCATTAGGTTGTCGGTGTAGGACGTTCAAATCTCCCCCAAGCCCAAGCCACAAAAATGTTAGAAATTTTTACAAAAAACAGATAAAATACGTTGACCATAACTTTAAAAGTGTGCATTTGATTTCCATGAAACTTTAGGATATTGTTACATATCAGGTGGGTAAGAAGCCTATTGTTGCTGAAAGAATTCCATCCAAGGTCAAGATCACAAGTCGACAAAAAGCCTTAAAAGATTTTACAAAAACGTTCTGCAAAATTTAATCGGGAAAATCAGTGATAAACTTTTTCTAGTGTATTTTTGTTTTTTTTTTTATTTATATTTTATTATTGCACTGTCTATGGATAACGTATTTCAATATTTGTGTTTTGTTTTTTATTTCTTCTAACTTATATTCAAACGTGGTAATAAAACAACGCAAATATAGCTCTAGAGTATGTTCCTGTCAAACAATTATACACGACATAAAAATATTTCACGGTCAGAAAGTCGCTTTTTCTTCTTGGCTAAATCAAACAAAAACAATTATATTTACGTATCAATACCAGACCATTATTTTAAGAACACATTGAAACTGACCTACTTCTTTCTCTAGTCGAAGCAACTCGTCCATCATCGTCTGGACACGACGTTCAAGGGTTAAATCTGTGACACCTACATTATCTAGCAGCCCCTCAGCTACAGCAAAATATAGCAATAAAAACCACATATTTGTTATAAATAAATAAAACCTTCAATGTCAACTTATCTTATCAATCAGATATAGAGGTCATTGAGACCACATGGCCGTTCTGTTTATAGCACGAATACAGATCATATCACAGACTATAAATATATATTTATTCTTTGGAACCACTTTTAACATAAACTTAACACTTTGGGGTGGGGGCTGATGTAGGTGAAAAACCAATGCTAACGGTAACAAAAAATGATAATAGGTGTTCCTACTTTACATTCTTTTTTCAATGGCCATTGTAATGCCAAAGTGCACCAAAATCAACAAAAGTTTCAATGGCATCGAATGAAAAGTGGTTAAAATTTTACTAATTTTGCTATTTTGGAAAATGTGTACCGAAAAATGTATTGAAATTATGATATCATGTCTATTAAGCTGAGAATAGTAACATTTGTGCACTAAACTGTCATCTAAAATATTTTAAAACAGATCTTCTTAGACAAGAAAGGTAAAATTAATCTTTTTATGGGATCGATTTAAACGAAATAATCAATACCATGACTTCTTTTAAAAAATTTCAATTTTGTGCAAGGTAAAATGCAGTTTATGCTCGAAATGTTTATATTAATCCATAACCTAACTAACCATTTGATGATATTTTTAATTATGACTCGTGAACCTGAACACAAGAGATTGACGTACTATGAATTATTTATCTTGAATTGATGTTCACGAGTCATAAACAGTGTCGGCATTATCCTATTTTATGGACAAGAAAAGATATGAGTTGCACGAATATTTAGAGATGATCAATTTATATCATGTGTATTCGATGTTTTGATAAATTTGGTTTTTTTAATTTCAACCAATTATAATATCTTTAAAAAGAATAATGTAATGACGAACACAAGGTGTTGGATAAGACAAATGTTAACCGGTAAAAGTACATAAACAAAACCTAGATAAAGGAAATTTGTAGAGCAGAGTGCTTAAACAATACAAACAATCATTAAAATGTCCTATTATTATTATTATTATTATTATTATTATTATCAAATCATCAACATTTTATTATGAAGATACCAATGCAAAACAAAAATGAGGCTTACCCATAAATCGTGACATAATCCAAGAAAAACATTAAAATTGAAACGAATGAAAAAGTACAGTAAATAATGTGTAAAACTTGGTGGGAACGCCCTACATTACGTAATATAAGAAATTCTAAACAGATATGTATTTCTAATCTTTCCGAAATTCGCTGGATAGATATATTATGTATATAATTTACTTATTGTGACTGTATGACTGTATGACAAGTAACTTTGTCCTCCTATATAATACATACACAAACTGCTATTAGATTACTGTCAGATAAATACGTATTGCTAACAAAAATTCTATCGTAACATATGTGCTATGTCTATGTTGACGATTCACTTCTGTTAATGAAGCTATATCTTTTATATCGCAGATTTGGATGAGGGGTCTAAACGGCTGGACATAATACAGGCGAATGGGTGCAACAGTGTCACAACGACATGAGTTCGAATTCCGCTGAGGGATAGCTCAAAATTTGACAGTACAAAATATGAAGCTTGACCCATATAAATCGTGAAATATTCTAAGGAATAAAATGGGATAAAATTAAACCGATAAAGTCTTTGTAGCACATACATTACGCAATATAACATAATGAAATCTAAAAATAACCTAGAAATAAAATTGCAGTGACTAATTCTATGTAGCGCGGATGAGAGTTGTAAAGCAATATACAAATTTGCACATCTTTACTACGCCTTGTAACAACCCGTTTTGCAATAACAGCCCGTTTTGCAATAAAATTTTCAAACATGTACCAATTGTTTGTTATGATGTTGTGGGTTTTCTATACACAAGCATAAATATAACGATATACTATTATAAGCATATATCCTCTTTTTTATCATATTCTTCTACATCAGAAGTTTATTGCAAAACGGGTTGGAGAAATCAACCCGTTTTGCAATAAGAACGCATTTTGCAATAACCCGTTTTGCAATAAAATTGTCATATATGTACAAGTCGTTCTTAATGCTGTTGTGGATAGTTTGTGGGTTATCTATCCACAAGTTACAAATATAACGATATACTATTCAAGTATATATTCTCTTTTTTATCATATTTTTCTACATAAGAAGTCTATTGCAAAACGGGTTGGAGCAATCAACCCGTTTTGCAATAAGAACGCATTTTGCAATAACCCGTTTTGCAATAAAATTGTCAAACATGTACATATCGTTCTTAATATGTAACGATATACTGTTATAAGTATATATTGTGTTTCATTATATTTTTTAAGCATCAGCAATTTATTGCAAAACGGGTTCGAGTAGTCAACCCGTTTTGCAATAAGAACGCATTTTGCAATAACCCGTTTTGCAATAAAATTGTCAAATATGTACAAATCGTTCTTAATGCTGTTATAGTTATGCTGGATAGTTTGTGGATTATCTATCTACAAGTGCAAATGTAACGATATACTATTATAAGTATATATTATGTTTCATCATATTTTTTCAACATCAGAAGTTTAATGCCAAACGGGTCGGAGTAGTCAACACGTTTTGCAATAAGAACGCATTTTGCAATAACCCGTTTTGCAATAAAATCGTCAAACATGTACAAATCGTACTTTATCTATCCACAAGTTACAAATATAACGATATACTATTATAACTATATATCCTGTTGCATGATATTTTTCAACATTGATCGATCAGAAGTTTATTGCCAAACGGATTCATTTTGCAATAAGAGCGCATTTTGAATAACCACTTATGCAATAAAATATTTTTAAACGAAACATTAAATTAATAAAACCACATTATTTGGCTTATCTAAGAAGTATTGTGAATATAAATATATATAACTATACTATCGAATTTCTGATATATACATGGCGACATCAAAAGTTTATTGCAAAACGGGTTTGCGTAGTCTATATACCTTTATTCCCAATGATCCAGAATCAATCGTATAGAGATAAAACATACAGTTCATACAATAATATATACAAACAGAAATGGCGGTACAGAGAGAAAACAAACAATATACAATGTCAACATTTGTTTAGTAAAGAAAAAGTATAAAAAGACTACCACGGAGAATCCATCTTTTTTAATACAGTTCTAATAAACTTACATAGTTTGTTTGAAGTAGTATGTTTGCTATTCATCAAATGGTTAAATTGACTAATATTTGGCGTATTTCCTTGCGTCAAATAGAGAAATTGTTGGCGTTCTTCCGTTAATGAATTACAGATAAAAAGGTAATGAAATCAATCACCAGTTTCATTTGCTTCACATAAAGTGTATTTTCTATCCTTAACCGGTGTATTTTACCACCTTCCAGATTCTATAGGTGGATTGTGGTTGACTGTTCTGAAGCGACATAAGGTTATTGAAATTTTATCATCTATAAAAGGTTAAAGTAGTTTTCAAATTCTTTTTTATCTTTAAATGCCATATAATTAATTGATTTTGGCTAGTCTTGAATAATTGATACCCAGTTTAGACAAAATTGATCAACAAAGCTTTTCTTGACAGAAGCATAAAGCCACGAAATACTATAAAAATCGTTGAAAATCCCAAATATATGGTAGTTCAGATGTGAATAAAATAGACTTTATATGCTTCGGCCAATCTATTTGGTTATTAACATGTTTAAGGCACAGATCGTGCAAACTACGTGGCAGTTTAGATTCTTTTGCAGAAATTATTCTACTGCAATTCTTTATGATTCTTAATTTTAATTTTACATTGATATCTAATGGAGATTTTCTTAGTTCCACATACACCATCAGGTGTAGTCTTTCTGGCGTGCGTCAGCATTTTACTAAACTTTTTAACTGTACTCTTTCAATGACTGTGTTATTACCTATCCCCCAGACTCCACACCCATATATTAGAATTGGCTGAATGACTTTGACAAAGCAATCTTATTGACATTCTAATGGATAAATTATGTGTTCAACCTTTGCGAAAAATATCGAACATAGCTATTTTTGCATTATCTACATTATATTTCTTAGCTTTAGCAAAGTTTCCAGTTTTCAAAAATAATATCCCAAAATATAAGAATTTGTTTACGATTTTTAGTTCTGTATTATTATATGGAAAACGCAAATTTGTCGGATTTGGACCTCTCGATAATACTACAATTTTACTTTTATCGACATTGATCTTCAGTTTCCATCTTTCACAATATTCGTTTAACAGGTTATGTTGGTTTTGCAGATCGTCTCGTGTTTCTGACATTAAAACTGTATCATCGGCATAGAGAATCAGAAATAATTTTATATATAAATTGAGCATGATCTTTATGTCACTAGTGATACTTTGGATGCCAGTTATATTATTTACTGACATAAAATCTTTCAGATCATTCATGTATTAGGAGAACAACAGGGGAGATAAGTTTTCTCCTTGTCATTCGAGAACGTTACATGAAAATAATCCGAGTATGTTTCGCCATTATAATATTCGAGATTTTATATTACTTTACAAATCAACTATTACTGCATACATTTTGCCATTGATTTGAGTTTCAAGTAATTTACTCCATAATCCCGGTCGCCACACCGTGTCAAAGGCTTTTGCGAAATCGATGACACCGCAAAGGAGTTCCTTTTTCTTATGTTTTAGAAGGTCAAATAATTGATGTAATGTCATAATGCTATCAATGATAGAGTACCCTTTACGGAAACCTGATTGGTTTTCATTTAACAGTAAAAATTCGTCCAAAAATGCACCCAGTTTTGCGTTCAAAATCGATGTAAAAAGGTTCCCCATGCAACTCAAAATGATTATGGGTCTGTAATTTTTCGGATCTGAGATACTGCCTTATTCTTATAAAAAGGAAGAATGTTTCCTACAAGCTAAATAATACAAACTTTACCAGAATCAAATATTATATTAAATAGTTTTAAATATATTGGCAATAACATATGTGATGTATTCGTCACGACATGCTTTGTTATTTTTTAAATCTTTTATACATTTAAAACTTTTGGATTCAGAAATCTCACAATTAATATTAAAAGTATCACTTGTATCTTCGACATTCTGGTATTCCGCGTTATCGATATCGTCGCCACTATTTAAATCTTTAAAGAAATCAAACAATTTTTCAATAGTCGCGCCTGGCTTTTGCCTGCCTTGTCTCGTATTTGTAATAATCCAGTATTCTTTACTGTTTTTGGTAACGAATTTCTTTTTCATATTGCGGCGATGTAATAGCAACGCTTTGCTTGTTTCACGTATATATACACCTCGCCATTAGTTAAGCAACTACAATTTTTTTTTATAATTTAAAAAATTTGAATGAATATTAACTTTGTGTTATTTATGTACTAAATCCATCATTCGTGCACGTAAAAGTTACTTTAATTAATTTCTCAATTAATCTTAAAATAGCAAAACCAGTTTGTCATACGGTAGTCGAGCACGCCTAAAAGCCTTGTTTTCTTTAACGATTTAGTGATCATCTCCTGGTCTTTTTCGTCTTCATCTTTACATTTTCACAATGCCTGGACGGAAATTAAGTGAAGCTGAGAAGTGGCAGATCATTGGAATGCATAATAGTGGACAGAGCTTGCGTCAGATAGCTCACCACTTTGGCATTCACTTTAGTATTGTATCCCGGCTACTGAACGTCATCGAGATGGAATTATCCAGGAACGTCTTAGGTCAGGTCGACCACTTAAAACATCTGAAAGGGGGGATAGAGCACTCGTTATTGTAGCCAAACGCCAACCGTTTGCCACTGCAAGATATCTTCGTGACTATAGTAATATTGTAACCAGAGTCGCCGTTCGAACAGTTAACAGGCGCCTAAACAATGCAAGGTTGAGAGCTCGTCCGTCGTCCTTTGAAACGTCCACTGTTGACACAACGACATCGCCAATCACGTTTACAGTGGGCACGATTTCACCGCCATTGGAATATTCGAAACTTGCGACGAATACACTGGACCGACGAAAGCAAATTCCTTCTTCGTCATATTGATGGGCGCATGCATCTATCCATCTATTGTGTTGTCCAGTTTTTATTGGGCTAGAAGCCGTAGTGCCCGGTAAAAAACCGCATGTATAGTCACGTCATCAATACATCTTGTTATGACGTCACAATCAATCACGTGCTGAAAAACCAAGGTAGGTTATATGAAACATGTGTTGAGTATTTAAGCGAACTTAAAATATATACATATAATAGTATATCGTTATATTTGTACTTGTGGATATATAATCCACAAACTATCCACAACATCATAAAGAATGATTTGTACACGTTTGACAATTTTATTGCAAAACGGGTTATTGTAAAATGCGTTCTTATTGCAAAACGGGTTGAATAACGCCTTCTTAGAGCAGAGAACAAAAATGTTTGTTAAAACTTAAAGGAGTTTAAATAACGTCAGGTAGTACTTTTTGTAATTTCGCTATCAGTAGGTGGAAACAAAACAATCATTCTATTTTTAGAGCCCTTTTTAAAGACAGGAAAACCATGAAAACACATCTACACTTATAAAATGACATCACATTGTGCTTCTCCCTTGATTGTGCATTACAGTTATAATTGTTTAATTAATTAATGAAGTAATATTTTTATCAATATCTCAAATATGAACTATTGGCACAATTTTTATACACTTCTTGGTATGAACGGAAGTAATGTTTTAGGTAATGAAAATATCATCTAATCAAAACCTGACGCAAATTTTTGGGCGTAAAGATAACGAGTTGAACATAGAGATAAATCCAGACCCACAACTGCAATTAAAGCGTCTGTATGATCGAGACTAATATATTTTATGAAGAGATCAAACATATGATAAAATGATTTTCATGTGTCATAGACAAACCACAAAGGGAATAACCCAGATTTGTTTTTAAAGGAAATCAGAACTGGCAATGCCTATGTCAGTATGTGTAACATTTTGAAAGGACAATTAATATTTTTACTCAGAAAAGGTGGATGATGCAACAACAGTGTCAGAACGTAGATCGAACCGGGATCTTAGCATGACAAGCCGGCCTGCTTTATTTAGAACGGCTCACCGCTCTGCCGTCCAACACTTTTTTCCCTAACGCAAAAAAGCGTTCGATGGCAGTGGTTTCTTGGACTATCACTCCACTACCTGCTACAACGCAGATAGACTTCCCGGTATACTACAAATAATATCCACCCGACACATCGATGCTAGCGAAATGGTAGTCGTGACAGGTCCAAGAATTACCAGTATAAACATATAATGATGTTTATTATTTATAACTTAATTACTTAATATTATTAAACGATGTCAGTAAGTAGTTTATTTAAGGGTATGCATGTGTTTTGTTTGTTTGTTATATGGTGTTTAACGCCACTTTTAGCAATTTTTCAGCTATATCATGGCGTCCAGTTTTTATTGGAGCAGGAAGCCGGAGTACCCGGAAAAAAACCCGACGTGTGTTGGGAAAACTGGCAATCCTTGTCAATTAAGATTGGAGTCGAGTACACACTGCATGCAGTGAGAATCAAACCCACAATTTCAGTGTTGACAGACCTGTGTATACACTGGAAACATTTAGCGTACTCTTGAACTATTATAACTTATAGGTTTTATGACTTATTATATGATTTATAGGTTCCTGAAAAATTGAAATACTTGTACGTGTTAAACAATATTTTTATTGCACAAACTGGGTGCATGATAGTATACAAATGTACATAAAGCACACCGAGAAAGAGAGAGATATAAAGAAATGTAAAACGATTAGATTTTGAACCAAGGACGGTTGAACTGTTCAAAACTTTGCTTGTCTCACTTTGCATTGCGACATAGGAAGGTCGTTTCTTCCTATCTACATGTATCCAGATAATTCTTGTCTTTGAAGCAGCATCGCACTATACTTTGACGAAGAGCATACATCAAGATTTGTAGTGTCTATTACTACTGGTGTTTGTACGCAATACACACCAAGGATCAGAGTTTAAACAGATTCTTATTAAATTAATTTGGTATAGATCGAAATGTGGATTATGTTTAGCATTGTCGGTTCTATTTCAGATCCAGGTTGATATAAACTTATATACCCAGGCATGATGGAAAGTCACAAAATTGTACAGGAAATTTCGAGGGATATATTATGCATACGTTCAAATCACCTACCTGACTGACCATGTCCTTGGAGATTGACAATGTACTTTGGAGGCTGACCATCTCCTGTGAACCTTACAATAACATTAGGGCATCTATACATGTAATATTTTGTTTTTCTGATAGGCTCCTTACTTTACTAGATTATTAATACGATACAGAATTTAAGATTAAACAAGCTCTGGAGAATTGTAATTAAACTTTAAAACTGGACAACAATCATGTCATCAACGCAGTTGCAGACATGACACACAGTTTGGACAATTTGTGCTCAACTGAAACCTCAACAGAAAAAGTTAACAAAATAACATGTTTCCTTATAAATTGTAATTTTAAACAGAACTGTCTCGTTTCCGCCCCCAGTTAAAATTTGTATAATATAATTTGTTTAAAATATACTAATAGCCGAAAAAATTCTCAGAAGAAAATTGAAACTTCCTAACCCCACTTATTAGAGCATTTCCTCATTCTGACCGTCGTGTAAGATTGTCATCTGAGGAGTGAACTACCAGTAACGTACTTATAATTAATATGTTCTGTCTGAACTGTTGTAGTCAGATGTCGGTAAATTCATTATATGTTATAAAGTACATATTTGCATAATATTGTATAATAACTATCAAGAGTCATGCAATGTTTCAACGTGATCAAATAAACAAAGATTGATAGTTTAAGCATGTATTCACTTCCGTAACAAGAAACGTTTTGGTTCAAGTCCCATTTTTATACGTCAAAACCCCACATTAGTAGTGCCTTGTTATCAATCTTCATTTATGTTTGGATAAAATGTACTTTTGACAGAAGAAGCATTTTTTTTATTTACATCTGCTCAGATCATTCAATGATTATACTTGAGTTAGAATTTAATCCTTTTGTTCATGGTAAGGGATTGTGGAAATTTAACAATTCATTACTACTAGTATATGATTCTAATTATTTAAAAGTAGTAAAAGAATACAATTATTGCTGTCAAACAGCGGTATGTGGCTCTTGTTTATAACTTTGAAAAATTAAAAGGTATTGATAATGAGTCCTTATATCTTACTATTTTTGAATAAAATTTACTTTTGCATCAAGGCGATAATGTTTTCACACCATATTTTGTATAAGATGACCTTCAATGATGAATCTGTGGGGTTTTTTTCTTTTTTAGAGGGGATCTGGGGGGTGGTTTATGCACAATACGCCTGTCCTTGGATAATGCCTGAAAAATCTATAAAATATATACACATTACATACAGTCAAACATGTATAAATATTGAAAGGAAAAAAATACAATGGAATATTGAGATCAATTTAAACACAATCATAATTGCATTTTTTTATATTTCTTCAGCATTAAAATTAATAAAATATAAGTTTGAACTAGTACCTGTTACCTTTTTGCAGTGATAATCACCACAATAATCACCTGAAATAAATAAGCCGTGGAAAATTTTTACTAAATAGGGAATATGTCATATGGAGGTCACATTTGTTACAAATGTACTATATTTTATATTGAACTGACATATACAGGTATAACAGTAGTAATTGTGTACCCGTAACAGGTTACCAGATTATGTACCCTTCATTAGGTACAACAGTGATTACTATGTTGTGTTCTGATTGGGTGAATAGTGCTTACATGTGTATAATTTTCTGTCTGTAAGCTCCTGCATGAATTAAGTTTTTAAAAGTGGTAAATTCTTTCTCAGATCTTGCAAGATACAATATTGGCAATTTTTAAAACAATTTAGTATTTTACATTTACTGCATTGTAAAGTGCATGTAAAGGTGGGAGCGTCTTATAATGTTCTAACTAGCAAAAAAAGTTATTGGTCTCGGATATATATTGCATATATTTTTTAATGTTGAATGAACAGATAAATGCTGATCAATGTTAGAAAGATATGCAAATCACATAAATGTTAGTATTTTGGACTAAAGCCAAAACATTTTCTACTGTTCTACTTACAGAGGCGTAGCTCCGTGTACGCCAGCACGCACGCAATGGAATGCAGTTTTAAAAAACTTAGAAATATAATTGAATAAAAAATTAAACGTTTACGTCTTTTTGATAGTGCCTGGTGTCTTCTTCTTGAGATCCAGTACTTATAAAGTGCTATTGGAAAAAGTTATCTTGCATTCAAAATTAAATTGGTACTACAGTGTAAGCATTTTAGGGGCTTATACTACTGTTCAATCTTCATATGATATTTTGTTAATATTTTATTCTTATTTTCCTTTAAATACTACTAAAAAATAGTGGTCTGACGTCATCTTTATTATCTGTTGTGGAGGTACCGAGATTATATGTTATTTGCCTAAATTTTTTCCCAGAATTTTCTGTTAGAATTAACTTGTTTTGAAGTCTTCATGCCATGCTATTTTAAAAAGGGCGTAAGTTTCAGGCATAATTAAGTTAAAAGATATACATGGAGGAAAAAGACACCTTTTAAACAGGCAAGACTAGATTTCTTTTTTATTCCTGAATGTATTTTGACAAATTTGAAAAATTGTGCTATTGAATCTAGTTACTGATTAGATTATTCAATTATTGTACTTGAGTTAGAATTTATTCCTTCTGTTCATGGTAAGGGATTGTGGAAATTTAACAATTCATTACTACTAGTATATGATTCTAATTATGTAAAAGTAGTAAAAGAAAACAATTATTGCTGTCAAACAGCGGTATATGGCTCTTGTTTATAACTTTGAAAAATTGAAAGGTATTGATAATGAGTCCTTATATCTTACTATTAACAGTCAACTCTGGAAACATTGGTAATGAAGATTAGAGGAAAACCAATTTCATATGCATGCCATAAAAAAGAGAACAAGGTAAAAGAGAAAAATATTTATTAAATGAAATTGAACAACTGGAGTCATACTTACAGGAAAATGTCTGTCAGGAATTTTTAAAATATAAAAAGGAATTAGAAAATATTAGACATAAAAAATGAAAGGAAAAATAGTAATATCTAGAGTACAGTGGATTGAAGAGGGGGAGAAACCAAGTATATGCTTTTGTGGGTGGGAATCTAAACACTTCACCAGTAAAATTATTACAAAAGTGGAAAAGGAAAATGGGGACATTATTAGGAACCAGTATGCTAAACTAAATGTAAAAATAATAAAACATTTTTATGCAGATCTGTGCAGAGCTAGGGATAGTAATGGTGAGGATTCATTGAATGACGAGTTGAAAAAATAAATTATCAGACTCTATCTAATACAGAAAAAGTTAGTTTAGAGGGGGAGATAACTATTAAGGAAGCTAGTGTTGTACTATTCAAAATAAAGAATAATAAATCCCCAGAATCAGATTAATTTACAACAGAGTTTTTTAAAGTTTTTTTGGAAAGAGTTTGTTTTTTATTGTTGATTCTATAAACCATGTTTATAAAGTAAGGGAACTATCTGTCACATAAAAAACAAAGAATTATCACATGTTTTACCAATGATAATAAGCCAAGACATTTGCTATCAAACTGGTGTCATATATCTCTTTTGAACACAGTAAATACAATTGGGTCTGGGGTTGTTGCAAGTAGAATAAAACAGGTATACTTATACATAAGGACCAAACTGGTTTCATTAGTAGGCGTTTCATTGGAGAGAACATAATACTAATTTACAATATTTTACAGTACACTGAGGAAAAATGAAATACCAGGTCTATTGCTTTTGATAGACTTTGAAAAAGCTTTTGATTCAATATCTTGGGAATTTTCGTTTAGTACATTGAGATTCTTTTGATTTAGGTGAATCAATCATTAATTGGATAAAAGTATTTTATAATAAGATAAACTCTGCTGTAATTCAGGGAGGAAATTTGTCAAGTGATTTTAATATTGGGCGTGGTTGTAGACAAGGCGATCCTTTATCACCTGATCCTTTTAGGAAATTTTAGGAATTAAAGTTAGGGGAAATATTAAGGGCATTGAGATAACTCAAGTTAATCACAAGTTGTCCCAGTTGCAGATGATACATCATAATTGTTGGGTTTAAATATTAACTTTCATCAAACATAAGTTATATGGTATTGAAGTATAAGTATATTAACGATATATTGTGCGCGGACAAAAACTTATCTTGGGGTAAAACAGACTTTAAACTGTTGGGAATCTGTTTTGATATTGAGTTAGATAGAATGGTTAATACCAATTATGAGGAAAAGATGAGTACATCAAAAATTTTATAAATACGTGGTCCGAGAGAAACTTAACTGTAATTGAAAAGACAACAGTCATTAAAACTCTTATAATTCCAGTCCTTAATCATTTGTTTAATTCATTACCAAATCCTAAAGCAGAAGTTTTAAAAATATTAATGACATTGTATACACTTTTATTTGGAACTCCCCTATTCAAAGAATTAAAAAAGAAATATTACAAAAAGAGTATTGTGATAGAGGGCTAAAAGGCTTTCATTTTAGCAAATAAAAAATCCACGTAGATTAGAAAAATGTTTAATACAGAGGGTAATTGGTAAAACATAATGTATACAATTTTTGGATAAAAATAAATTTTCAAAATGTGGAAATGGATATGCAAAAAATAAATCATTAACTTAAAGAACAAAGTTTAGATAGAAGTTTTAAATTAGTGGCAAAATGTTATTGATAAAAAAGAGAAATGTTCATGGGATTACTTTTTTTCAAGTCCATTGTGGATGAACAGTAAAATTAACATCAGCGGAAAATTAGGAGTGGTTCAAAAAAGGTATTTATTATGTAAACGACTTAATAGATGAACAAGTAAAGTTTATACCATTTGAAAAACTTCGACAAGATTTCAGTATTAATAACAATATTATGCAATACAACAGCATTGTTTCAGCAGTAAAACATAGTAAAAAACTGTACGTTGATGGGGCAAGTGACCATAACCTGTATTCCCCTTTCATTCCATCTTTTTTACCAATTATTTTGAAAAAAAAACAAAAGGTACAAAAGAAATGCATTCTGTGTTAAATACAAATAAATTATTACCAAAAGGTCAGACAAAATGGAAAGAATTAATACCTATTGATGATGTTGAATGGACAGAAATATATAAACTTCCATTTATTGTTACTAATAACACCAAGTTACAGTGGTTACAATTTAGAGTAAACCATATAATTTTAGCTACAAATACATTTTTAAATACAATACATGTAATAGATAATCTAAACTGTACTTTTGTGGAGAAGAAGTAGAAACAGTTGAACATTTACTGTGGATAATGTACAGAACTTCTTCCCAGCTGTTGAATCTTGGCAAAAGGTTTAAGTGTTCCTTTAACAAAAAAGTCATTTCTTTTTGGACACACAACAAAAACAAAAAAGGTGATCCTCTTAATCTTTTTTTACACATAAAGCATTATTTATAGTGCACTAGATATTATGGAAAAGAATTATCTTTGGCAGCAGCACAGAATATATTTTAAAAATTCCTTTTAAATTAAGATCGACTGAATGAGTTTGATAAAATGTGGAATAATTTTATTAGTGTATTAAATTGACATGCTTCAATCAGTGTAAAGAAGATAGAAAATTCATGCTGTCAACATCCTTTTAAATATAAAATTTGCCCACCCCTTTTTTCGTTTTTCTTTTAGATCAATTTTCTGTAGTATCCATATCCAGGCATACCTTTTGAACATCTATTATTGCAGATACTTTAAATTTTAAATTCTAAATAACTAAACCTATACTATAGAAACCTACATATTTATTATCTATTGACTTTGAATGTTACAGCACCTGACAGTATAGACAACATGAAATTTCTATCTTAGAACAATGTTATATATACATGAATCTTAATCTGTTTTCTAGTTGTCCAAGGTTGTATTTTCACTACTGCATCTGATGTTGTATTGTACTTATTGTGTAACTAATATTTGTATTTTGTAATAGCAAATGTATAAATTTCAATCAATATTGAAAATTTTTAAAAAGTTTCAAGCATATAATGGAATTAATTTATTACCGTCATTTTTATTTAGGACTCCAAATACACAAAATCGGAAATCGCAAATAGGAACCTATGATAATAAAACTATATTTGTACAGAAAATAGAGGATAACTTGTTCACCAAATTGACGAAATAAAAAAATGTGGTCACCAAATCAGGGGAAAAAATATTTCACAGATGTTAGAATATCAACGTGTAAAACATCGCATTCAATTTGTATTATCATAATGTGTGATTTTTGTTACTTTAAAGAAAATGCACGTTGTTCTTAATTCAAAATGCAATATCTTTTGAACATTTTCAGCGCAGAATATATTAACGAAAGAACAATAGAATTTTTGTGTAGGTTTGCTGTTGAAAAATGATCAGTTATTGTTGTTAAACCTATAAACTTACCTTTAAGTCTATCTATAACATTTCGCGGAATTTTAACGACGACGAAGTCATAAACGAATTACGAAATAATAACTTTTAAAATTTAAAAAACAAAATGGTCCGAAACAATAGTAGGATTTGTCTTTAAGCTAGAAACTACCCACATACCAGCCAAAAAAGACATTAGGACGCTCCATCACCATGATGTAGCGAACGTGGAATCATATCATATGACTTCTAATTTTTTACGTCAACCTATTTTATAAACCTACAACTCTGTATGATTTAGAAACATAAATTATTAGAATTTTATATTTTTAGGTAAGTATTAATGATAACCTTGTGGTAAATTCTAAAATTGAAAAATATGCACTAAAGATAATATTAGAAATTAGGTAACGCATCTGAATTCAGGGAAATATTGTAAAAATATACCATACTTCAAAACGCAGATTGAGATTGCACGAAAAAAATGCTTTAAAACATGTTTATATAATTGTTGCTTTAAAGTAACAAAAATCACAGATAATGATAATAAAAATTGAATGCGATGTTTTACACGTTGATATTCTAACATCTGTGAGCGACTGTGAACGACCTTCCAAATAAGCCATGAATGTATGTGTGAACTGAGTAAGATTGTCTAACACTGGTCTACATGAAATTTGCTATTAACGTTGCATTGAAATAAGACTGAATGGCATGAATATTCAGGAGTATTTTGGAAGAAAACGTGGCATAAATATATATATTGTTTGTTTGAATGGTGTTTTACGCCACTTTCAGCAATTTTTCAGCTATATCATGGTGTCCAGTTTTTTTATTTGCGGAGGACGCCAGAGTATCAGGAGAAAACCTCCGACCACTGGTAGGTAAACTGGAAAACCTTGTCAATTAATTGAGTCGAGCGCACTCTGCCCGCATTGAGACTTGAACCAGCAATCTCAGCGTCGACAGACTATGTGATAAATAGTTGATGATCTACCTTAACTACTCGGCAGCCAAAGCCCTTGTAATGGAATTGTATATCAACTATGAACATGTATTATTATCCTGATAAGGTTCCTGTGTAACATTGATTCAGTAAGTAATAATCTTCAGTATTTGTTAGCATATATATCTTCTTAAGCAAGAAAGGTTGTTGTGGAAAGTATTAAAAACAGTCTTCTTTTTAACCAAATAATTAATACACAAGTTCTTTTAAAAAAACAATTTTCAATGGTGATCTAACTTTTCATAGATGCATACAATATTTATCACACGCGAAATTCACATTCAACCCATAATATCTACATCTGCATTTACATGGTACGAAACACTGTCTTCGTAGACCATTATGTTTCGGAATACTAAAGGGCATGGGCGTCGGCGGTAGGGAGTAAAGTTATGAACTGATAAGAATAAGGAGTAGCGATCTTAGCTGAACTGGAAGAGAAAGATAGAATAAAAGGATAGAAGCGAATACCGTATTTCATTTTCGGTCCTTCTGATTAAACGAATCCGGCTACTGAAGCGGCCAGTGGGCATACATCCAACCGGTACAGCACTAATCTTCATTAGAACTTACTTACAATATGGACCCAAAGCTGACTAGTAAGAAACAGATGAAAGCCCCACTTGAAGGATACCAAGTCGGGGTCTCAGCAGTAGTAGCTGGTAGCTGGTTCCAATGTAGAATGGTTCTATTTGAAGACATCGGATCTGGTGTGGTATTGTTGCATCTTCTTACAGTGGTTTGACCTGTGGTGTTAAGATTACGCTTCAGAAAACCAAGCATGCTGTTACCCTTCTTAACTATCCGGTCGATGTGATTTTTCCAGGATAGGTTGTACCTGAGATCCACTCCAAGTAATTTAGCTGTGTCTGCTGTTTCGAGCTGGTGGCCTTTCAGGTGGTAGTTTGAAAGTAATAGGTTTTTCGATATTGTTACCCTCAGCACATTACGCTTGTCAGGGTGGAATGACATGTCCATGTTTCTTCCCAGGTGGCTAGTGCTACTAGATCTTGTTGCAGGGTCTCGCAGTCTTCGATGGTCTTCATTGTTCTGTACATTATGGCATACTCCTGAAAGAGTTGAGTTCTTGATGTTACGCACTGTGGTAGGTCGATAATAAATATTAAAAAGATGTCCGAGAACGGTACCCTGCTGTACTCCACTCACTACCGTTGCTCTGGCAAAAGTTGCCCCATCAACTATTACTTGTTGTGAATGGTTTGAGAGAAAAGCTCGTATCCAGTTATATGTTGAACCTCTGATTTCGTAGAAATCAAGTAGACGCTGGTGTGGGGCCTTGTCGAAGGCTTTCGAAAAGTCTAGGATGATGAGGTCATGTTGGGTTCCATTGTCTAGTGACTTCACAAGTTCATGTGTAAGGGTAAGTAACTGTGTTTCACAACTTCTGTGTGTTCTGAAACCATGTTGGCAGTCTGTTAGAACGGTATACTGGTCCAAGTGTTTCAAGATAATTGTCAGGAACGGTGCTATGTATGTTGCTCGATCTTTCAAGATTCTGGCTGTGATTTGGTCTGGTCCGCAGGCTTTGTTGGGGTTGGTTTTTAGTAACAGCTTCTAACTCCATCCTCTGAGACATTGATGTCTGGCATTGATGGGTATAAAGTCCCTGTTGATTTTGGTGTTGGTGACTTCTTTGGTGAATACTGATTAATATTGCCTGTTTAATTTATCGGTCTTATCTTTGCGGTCAGCGTGCATCTTGCCGTTTTCTTTTAGTGGTGATACTCCGCTGGTGTCTTTACGCAATGGCTTTACATAGGACCAGAAACGCTTCTGTTTGCTTGGATTGTCATCTCTTTCTGGGTCACCGAATTCAATGACGTTGTCTATATATATATTCCCAGTATGCTTTCCTCTGTAATCGTTGGACTGATGATTTGGCATCTTTATACTTCTTGATGTCACTTGGTTTTTGTGTGGTCTTTTTTCCCTGAATAGTTTGTCTCTTTTCCTTATTGCTGCTTTAACTTCCCTGGTAATATATTGCTTGTTGTTTTTATCTCCCGGTATGGTCTTCTGTGGAATGTGTTTCTTCATAAGTGCCAGTAATTTTGTCTTGAGTGCAGTCTAAAGTGCATCTGTACCTGATGATTCCAGTTTGGTAAATTAACTTCGATACTGGTTTAGTTCTTCTCTAAATTGATCATAGTTGGCGTTCCTATACTGCCATACCTTTCTTAGTGGGACTTTTTTACGCATGGCTCGTAGACTGGATTCTATTAATACTGATTCATGGTCTGATATTCCCGGTATTATTCTCACTTCGTTTACTAATGTGTCGTTGTTTGTGAAGAAGAGATCTAAGATGTTGGACTGTGTTTCTGTAATAAGGACAAATTGGTCTAAGAGTGAGCTTTACATATATGTAGGATTTGATTACATTCTGATCTATGACTCACATTTGCTTTGGTAGTCTCCTTTGTCCAATCTATACATGGGAGGTTGACGTCGCCTTCTATCCAAAGATGGGCTCCATTGTTCTTCCATAATTTGTTATATAAGATTATGGGCAGCACGGGGGGGGGGGGGTAACTTCCTATGTAAGGTATACGTATATGTGCCAAGAATATGTGTAGTTTTTTTTTGAAAATTTATATTAAAACAATCTTATATAAAGATGGGTATGCTTTTTAATCTTAATTGAAGAAACATCTGGTCTCATATAAATATGTTTCATGTTTAATATATAATAAAGTGTAATTTTAATAATGACATTGTGTTTTCTTCGTCACTGTGTTATCATTTTGTGTATATAAAATATGATCTTCTTTTTAAGTTTACAGAATATAAATATTGGTTGTGAAAAATGCTCATTGTATATAAATATGGGTCATGAAAATGGAAATTTTATATAAATATGGGTCATGAAAATTCAAAATTTAATATAAATATGGGTATTGAATTCAAAATGGCACATCCCCACCCAAAAATTACCAAGTTACCCCCCCCCCCCCCCCCCCCCGTGATGGGTAGCTAATCATTTGATGTTCGACTTCGACTCGTGATTTAAAATAATGAATAGTTTTACTATACAATATGTTTTTAAACTTTATCATCGATCTAAATTTTACAGACGGCATACAATGAATTATTTATCTTAAATTCATTTGCACGAGTAATAGAGCGTTTGGGCAGCGTTTGGGCTATCATAGTTAGCGCGTCGTAGTCATTATCCTGTCCCTAGACAGATTTGTTTAAACGAAATCAGGACTAGTCTGTTGATGCATGTCTGGTGTAATGTGTAAAATTTTGTTTAGAGAATTGTTTTATTACTCAGAAAATTTGTGAAAAATTTGTGAAAAAGGAAACAACAGTGTCACCACGTGGCTCAAATCCGGGATCTAAGCATTACAAGCCGACCCCCTTTTAAGTAAGCTTTAAAGAAGTACTCCGATAGCTCAGTCGATTCACAGGGGCTTGTACAAATCTATATTTACTTTCGCCTTCGAATGATACTGGGTCGATTTTGTTATAGTGTGGACAAAATCGACCCAGTATCATTCGAAAGTGCAAGTAAATCGATTTTTACACTTTGACTGTCTCCCTTTGCATAGTAACACAGGTAGTTCATATACCTTGATGCTAAGCAACATGTATAGGCAGCTACTTTTGGTTTTTGAAGCAGCATTTGCACTATATTTTGAAGACGAGCATAAAATCAGTGTGTAGTATCTATTACTGTTAGCTGAATACACAACAAAGGTCATAGTTCAAACAGACAAGCTGCAATGCATGAATGTTATGACAAGAAATCTTTGTTAAAATAATTTGGTGCAAATCTAAATGTGTATAAAGTTTCTGTTTCAGGATTATTCAGGCAGTTTGAGATAAAATTATGGACATTAGCACGATGGAAAGTCTGACACAACATGGTGGAAAACTTTGGAGGATATATAATGCATATCCTATCTGACTGACAATGTACTAGTAAATTAGAGACTGGTCATGTCCTTTAGAGACTGACCATGTACTTTGCAGATTGATCATCTCCTTTAGAAGTATATTTCAAATTAATGTTGGACTACATTCATGTAATATTCTCTTTTCCAACAGTACTCAGTTATTTAGGTGATACAGGGTTAAGAGTAAAAAAGCTCTAAAAAAATTGTAATTGAACTATGAATAACCTTAAATTGGAAAACCCTAATGTCAGCACTGGATCACTTTCTGGTGCAGAGAACATAACTGGTTTCCAGATAAAATTGTACTGTTAGTCTACTCCTGAATACTACATGGGTCTTTGAGCCTTTATTCACGCTGACTGTCAGGGAGCTATTACATCTGTGGAGTAAACTACTACTTCTAGTAGCTTACGAATAATTATTATGTTACCTGTATGAACTGTTGTATTCAGAAATCTGTAAAGTGCAAAAATTTTTCTAATAATTATCTGGAGTCATGCAATAGGTTAATGTGATCAAAGACAGAAAGTCTAGTTCCATGTCATTAGCTGTCAGACACTGCTTATCAAAAGCCTGATGTGACACAAATGTCTAATAATCATAGAAACTAATAATTTAACTGCTAGCGCAATACTTATATAATAATTGCTTATAGAATGCATGTTATGCACGAGGGGCATTGCCTTTCCATACCTTAGACCATACGTGTTTTGTAATGGAACCTTTCCATTCAAGATGCCAAATTATAATATATAAATGGAACTAGTCCATGTAGAAGACCATATCTGCGAAAAAAAGTATTTTGACAGCGATGAGAGAAAGAGAGATCGAATAAGTGCCCGAAATAGGCGATACATATATCTTATGGACTAGATTATATGCATTGCCAACATTCGCGTCAACCATTCTGACTTTAACGGTCTGTCAAGTCAAGGATTTACCATGTTGGTAACCAAATAAACCAAGAAGGCAAAAATTTCCTCTTTCGGTTGTTAGAGTCTCTCTAATTTTACTAGATCGTATTAGTTTACAGATTACTGTTAGATAAACTATACAGGACATGTCGCAATAATCGTTGTTTCAGGTAAAAAAAAAATAGTTCCTTTTAAGATCACTACCTGTCTACCTATCGTTTTTAATTTATTATCATTTTATCCTAATTGAATAGTAAACATAAATTATTTGCAAATTTAAACAAGTTCCTGTTTTATATTGTGGGGGGGGGGGTGTTGTTTGTTTAAATGGTGTTTTAACGCCATTTTCAGCAATTTTCCAGCTATTTCATGGCGTCCAGTTTTTATTGGGGGAGGAAGCCGGAGTACCCGGAGAGAACCCCGACCTGCGGTAGGAAAACTGGCAATCCTTGTCAATTAAGATTTGAGTCGAGTACACCCTGCCTGCAGTGAGAATCGAACCCGCAATCTCAGTGCTGACAGACCACGTGATCAACAGTAGACGATCTACCTTGACCACTCGGCCACCGAGGCCGCGGGGCGGGGGGGGGGGGCGTGATTGTATGTTTAAGGACACTGCTTCCAAAAATCAGCCTGTTTACTAGATACTAAAGAATCTATTAAGCTAGTCAAATTTATGTCCCTGTTCCAAGCCAATAGTTTATGCGTTTGTTATTCGATGCTATTCAGTTTTCTGAACTTATGTGGGACTTATTGTGCTGTCAATGAATAACTAATTTCATTGGAAAGTCATGTTAAAGAATGTGGCGATAAAAAACGCAAATATATTATTCCTCTTGCAACTTTGAATAACTTTAGGTTACCATACATTTTTCTTGTGGGGCTCCATAGTTTATTCAGTTATTATATGATACAGGCTGAAGATAGGTGTCAATCTCCAAGCATAGGATTCTGGGTATCTTACGTCAACCAATATGTCTCATGGCGGCTAAGCCTCGAATATAAACGCAGTACATTATTTAATTTAAGTCGTATCAAAAGTGTATAAATATACTATACGAATATAACTAGATCTCGTGCACAAACATCAGAGTTAGTTTACAAACATTACTGACAGACGACAAATAAAGTCACGCAATAAACGGGTGATGACGTATGGCATAGGTTATATCTGGGAACCAGTTATGTTCTCTGTGCCAGAGAGTGTATAGGTTTAGCCTAAATGCGACCATCACACATTCATGACAAAACATACTATCATTCTAACAGTGCCTCCAGTGTTCACGTGACGACCTTCCCAATAGAGTGTTTCAGAAGAGAATATTACTGGTTCCCGGTTATAATCTCTGCCAAGATATATCTCATGGCGTCAAACAATGTTGTGGCAGATGTGATTGTGGTTAAGGTAGGATATCCAGCTGAACACCTTGGATATTGTTTTAGAGACTTCAAAAAAGGTCTGTTGTTATATATTTTAAGCAAAAGACTTATTTTGTACCGATGTTATATTTAGCCCTTTACGCCTTCCATTAAAAGAAATTTAGTGCTCTTCAATATTTTCTTCGGATAATATTTTACTTCGTCACGGTTTCCTGACAGTACCAACTTTCGAACAAACAAAAATCACTATTTTAGTCTCATGATACATAACTATAAAGCTGCCTTACCGCTCTTCGTGGGCAGATTCGCAGCCCGCTATATATAAATACAAAATGCCTTTATATTTGAGAACCATCATTCATCACCATGAAATTTGATTTTTACGGCAACCTTTATTGAAAAAGGTCTGTTTTTCTGACGATTTCTGGTTGTTTTTAACAAATAATATGGCCTTCCACACCAGTGAAACCTTCTAAGAATCAAAATTTGTGAAAATGGCTTTAAACCATTTAAAACAAGAACCTGTATACGATGATTGGAGTCATTAAAGGTCTAAACTAGCAACCGAATTCCCCGTCCCTGGTGTTGCTAGTGTTAGCAACTCCATAGACTCCATCGTCTTTGTTTCTTGAATGCAGGCCTTTGAATAATTGGTAGGCACCTGGTTTTGAAAAATAAATCGCAAAAATAGCCACGTGTGCACTGTGTATATTGAGCATGTACATACATAAAACTATATTTGTGTCTGGTTTCATGTTAGTTGCATTTTTATGTTTATTTTTTGCTTTGAACTTTGTAATTTTATTAACGTTTCGATAGTTCTCCATTTATTTCAAACAAGCAGTTTGTTCACATAACTGTTATTTTTCTTATTGAAAACCTGCTACCATGATGTAAAACTGAAAGCTATAGAAACGTAAATAAAAAGCTTTAAATGTAATGACGAACAATATTTAATACGTAGAGCTACTTGTGTTGAATTGTAACGATTTGATTGATTGATTGATTGATTGATTGAGACAGTGTAATAGAACAGACCAATAAGTGGGTGGCGGCACAACAAAAACAGTAATATAAGGGCAGATGCACATACATGCAAGTCAGACCACAGTTTTTGCATACACCATTATTGATTTTCAGTTGTCTACGTATCAATAAAGTCCACGGCAAACTGCATTGACTTTGGGGCATTATGACAAAGTTTACGTATTTAACATGCTTTCTGTGACAAACGAAATGATTAAACACATTTTTGTCAATTCCCATTTTATTGTAACAAAAATCATTAACTTTCAATCTGCGTGTATAAGGAAACCAGAAAAATGAGTATGCTTTGCACCATCACTGGCTCTGTAACCTGCTATTGTAATTTGTCCGCCTGTCGGACCTATTTCAATCCAAACTCGCTCTCCTCTGGACAAATGCAGCACAGATGAAGCCGCACGTTGGATCCAGTACTGGGTATTACTATCGAGGAATAGGTACATTTGGTTGCTTCCATCGCTTTTCTTAATGAATAAACGTGTACCATGGTCGTTTGAATCAGGAGGGACAGATGCTACAAGAGTGAAGTGGTATGTTCCAGTAACAGGAGCTACAAATACCCCATGGACTGGATCATATGCATTGCCGACGTTAGTTTCAACACCACTGAATATAACTGTTTGTCCATTAGAAGGATTTACCATGTCGTTGACCAAATGAACAAAAAAGGCAACACTTTCATCTTTCGATTTTAGGATGGCTAAAAAGAAAAGAAAAATAGTTCGTGTCAATCCATTGTATTTATTATAGTAAACTAGCTTTGGAGCAACCAGTAAACACCATACATGATACACCTAATCAATCGTAGTTGAAGTACAAAAAGAAAAGCGAATTGCCTAAGAATGGTAGAATTTAGTATCTTTTATGCTTTTTGTTTTCTTGTTTTCGTACAAGATAACATAATCAATTTCGTATGTTTTCCCCAATTGGAACATTGCAATAGTGTTACCGATCAGTTTCGTCCCCTGTTTATATTGTTGAGGCGTATATTGTATCTTTAAGGATGTTGTTTCCCCGTAGCTTTGTTTTGTAGGTATAAATAATGGGAGGGTATAGCAAACAATTAATCGGTTATTCATTGCCACATAATTGTGTGTGTGTATCTGTGTGTGTTGTCCTGTTCACAGCCAGTAGTTAATTCCTCAATCGTCCTTTTCATTTGGTTTTGTTAATTTATATGATTATTGTACTGTCCTTCGATAACTTTGTTCAAAGTTTGTGGGTTTTTTATTTCTTTCACTGATATTTAATCATGGCAATACAAACAATGCAAACATTGCTCTAGTATTTCTTTCTGTAAAAAATCCTTCAAAGACAGAAATGGCCGGATTTCGTTAAACAGGAAGTAGTTGAGCGACAGACCTGAAATCGAATCCCACGTTATGGGAGGCCATGCTGATGCTGCATACCAAATTTCAAGAGAATGTAATTAGTAGTTGCTGAGAAATCTGTGGGGGAAATGGGGAAATGTTTTCCCCGTCCGCTGCCCGCCCGACATTCACTATATTATAACCCGGCCAAAAATTTATGCACGAATTAAAAATATTTTACTGTCAGAATGTTGCTTCTCTTGTTGGCTAAAGCAATTAGTGGTTATTAAAAATATATTTACGTAAAATTATTAATACAACACCATTAATATTAGAACAGACTGCAACTGACCTACTTCTTGCTCCAGTCGAAGCAACTCGTCCATCATCGTCTGGACACGACGTTCAAGGGATAAATCAGTGACACCTACATTGTCTAGCAGCCCCTCAACTACAGTAAAATATAGCAATAACAGCCACATATTTTTGTTATACATTAATAAAGCCTTCAATGTCTACGTGTCTTATCAAGAAGATATGGAGGTCATTGGGACCACATTGTTGTTCTGCTTATAACACGAATACAGATCACATAACAGACTATAAATCCTCCCAAGTCTGGAATTCTGGTTCAACGTTCGCTCAATCATCATGATTATGCATGTAGCGAACTTGGAATCCCCTGATTTCGAGGATCACTGTAAATATAGCTGAATTGATCTTTGTCGCAAATGGGTACAACAAAAATGTACCTCGGGTGAATACATGTACTTGTATACAAATATGTTCCTCGGGTAAATACCTTGCAGTTTGTTTTGGCGAGAAATTGTAAAAATAAGACCAATTCAGCGTAAGTGATCTCCATTTGCATGAATCCGTTACGACGCGATCGTCAAGTAAAAATCACGATCTCTGCGAACAAGATTTCGATCTGGGATAACATAAATTTACACAGGTTACAATTTCTCTCCAAAACAAACGGTGAGGTACATTTTTGTATACAAGTATGTACCCGGGAAACATTTTTGTAGTACCTTATACGACAAAGACCAATTCAGCCTAAATATATATTCTTTAGAACAAGAACTTAACACTCTAATGTGGAAAATCATGAATAACAGTACAAAATTTTAAAACTTTGATTTTCGAAGGAAAAGACAATGTAAAGGCAAATGAACACAATAACAGTTTTTAATTGTTTAGATTCCAATAGCTTCGTTAGCATTTAAATCATAATCAGACTCCAATTTTTTTACGTCAAAATATTTTATAACCCTACAACTATGTTTGATGTTAGAAACCTTGTTGTTAATTCTAAAGTAAAAAATGCACACTAAAGATAATATTAGAAATTCGGTAACGCATCTGAATTCTGGGAAATAAATGCAAAAATATACCATACTTAATTTGTTTTTCTTTTCAAAACGTATAGATTGAGTTTGTCGCACAAAAAAGCTTCTAAAAATTTTTAAACATCTTTGCTTTGAAGTAAAAAATATCACACTTAATGATAATACATATTGAATGCTAGATGTTTTACACGTTGATATTCTAGTTAACATCTGTAACCTTCCAAGTAAGCCATAAATGCATGAATGTGTGTACTGATTAAGATTGACTAATACCAATCTAAAAATTTGCCTATGGGTGTTTGCTATTAATGTAGTATTGCAATGAATATTTAGGAGTATTTTGGAAGAACACGTGGCATAATTATACAATAGTTGCTAATATAGAGGGCATTGTCATGATATCTTGACTGTACAAGTGAGTGGGTTTGCCTGAAATATTGATAATGCCCGAGCCAAAGGCCAAAACCCCTAGGAATCCATATCACACCCCTCGCTGAACTGACATATGGATTTACTAACTGAAGGAAAAATGTTACTTTTTTAATTTTATTTTTCCGTGAAACATTAACATGTCCGTATCCGTTTTTTTTTGTCGTCCAATATTTTATGCGGTAAGCGGAAATAGGAATCCTGTAGGCCGCCCTACGTCACAACGTAAATATCTTTTCTAAAAATATTTTCTATTTTTATCAATCGATGTCAACATCCGGTCAAGATAGTTAAGCGCCAATTTGCAAAACAAAAATGGCTCTGTTTGATTTAGGGCCCGCATGGCACCCGTTGAATGACAACATTTACAGGGGTTTTGTCCGGGCAAAGGTGGAAGCAGATGCTGTCATCAGAGCTTTTGAGGTTGCTCACACCACCACCTTTGTTTCGGACAAAACAGTGGAAAATTTCGGTCAAAATAATAGTAAGCATGCTGCACACGTGTACTATATATATTCTATTTACTTCGGGAAGGACATTTATGTCTTCTTCACAAAAAAGTCAAAATATAAAATGTTCATTCTTCTTCTTCAAGGTTTAGAGTGTATATTTGTCCATGCATCCATCAAACTGTACACTTGAAAGCAAAACATATTTACAATTTAAAAAAAAACTTAGTAGTTTACATGGTGGATTGCATGGCATTTTATTCAATGTATTATACATGTATTTGAAAAAATTGCTCATACGTTCTGGTAAACTTATGCATTAAAAGATATCATTGGTTTTCAAACATTAAAATATAGGCCGCGGCTACGAGTAACAATAACGATAACTAGTATATTTGCCACTACACAAGTCAACAATAAACATAAGATCTATGCAAGCTATGATGCCACTATTAACGACCATTTATAGCAATTATTAAGGCGTGTGGAGGAAGAAAGCCCAAAGTTCCAAGTCAGAAAATCTGTGAAACCCTGGATAAAATCCTATTTTTATTTTGGTATTTATTTCAATCATGATTAGCTAAAAGGAAGAAAAGCATGGTTCAAAATACAGAAACCATTTTCTTTAGATAACCCTCACAGCCTGTTAGAAAAATTATTTAATACTCTAGTAGAACCAGTCATTTAATATAGTAGGTAGGTATGGGAGCTGTAAAATACTACAGATCGAGGCTCTGACCTATATGAATACATTGTGTTTACATCTAAATTTGTTAAAATTCTGGGTGTCCATTATAAAACTGCTAACATTGTCTGTTTTGCAGAATTTTTAATTCATATACTAAATTTCCCTAATTCTTTAATGTCTATAGTATACAAAATTTGTAAAAATGTCAAAGATGGCAAGATTGTCGCATGTTGATGTGACATGTCAATAAATATCATGGATTTAGCCATTTGAATTTTAATATAAACAACATTGAATGTTACTTAAAAAAATATTGTTAAAAGAATAGAAGACCAAAATAAACAAAACATGAACAGTGCCACAGAAGCAATGTAATAAACTTTCTTTTTTTTTTTATAATATATATAACTGCGGGCTTTTTTAGATGTATGTAGAAATGAATTGCAAACAAACCCTGAAAATTTTCAGATAGTTGAATCCAAATAATTAAAACTTAGATATTACCAACTGGTGTAATAATTTTTAAAAAGGTAAATTTTTCAGACACTTTTATACATGCCCTTCTTCAATACAAAATGACTGTAACAAAATCCAAGGTATTATAAGATACATGTTGTCTAAATCCCAGGTCTGTTTACAAGATCTCCAGGTCACTGTACACTATATTCTATGTTAGATACATGTTGTCCATACCCTAGGTCTGTCTACCGGACACCCAAATAACTCTGCAGGATATCCTTTGTTAGCTATCCATATCCAGGTTATCCATACCCTAGGTCTGTCTACAGGATCCCCAGGTTACTCTACAGGATATCCTATGTCAGATACATGTTGTCCATACCCTAGGTCTGTCTACAGGATCCCCAGGTCAGCCTGCAGGATATCCTATGTCAGATACATGTTGTCCATACCCTAGGTCTGTCTACAGGATCCATAGGTCACACTACAGGATATCCGATGTTAGATACATGTTGTCCATACCCTAGGTCTGTCTACAGGATCCCTAGGTCACACTACAGGATATCCTATGTCAGATACATGTTGTCTATATCCTAGGTCTGTCTACAGGATCCCTAGGTCACCCTAAAGGATATCCTATGTCAGATACATGTTGTCCATACCCTAGGTCTGTCTACAGGATCCCTAGGTCACACTACAGGATATCCTATGTTAGATACATGTTGTCCATACCCTAGGTCTGTCTACAGGATCCCTAGGTCACACTACAGGATATCCTATGTCAGATACATGTTGTCTATATCCTAGGTCTGTCTACAGGATCCCTAGGTCACCCTAAAGGATATCCTATGTCAGATACATGTTGTCCATACCCTAGGTCTGTCTACAGGATCCCCAGGTCACCCTACAGGATATCCTATGTCAGATACATGTTGTCTATATCCTAGGTCGGTCTACAGGATCCCTAGGTCACCCTACAGGATATCCTATGTCAGATACATGTTGTCTATATCCTAGGTCTGTCTACAGGATCCCTAGGTCACACTACAGGATATCCTATGTTAGATACATGTTGTCTATATCCTAGGTCTGTCTACAGGATCCCTAGGTCACCCTACAGGATATCCTATGTCAGATACATGTTGTCTATATCCTAGGTCTGTCTACAGGATCCCTAGGTCACCCTAAAGGATATCCTATGTCAGATACATGTTGTCCATACCCTAGGTCTGTCTACAGGATCCCCAGGTCATCCTACAGGATACCCTATGTCAGATACATGTTGTCTATATCCTAGGTCTGTCTCCAAGTTCCCCAGGTCACCCTACAGGATATCCTATGTCAGATACATGTTGTCCATACCCTAGGTCTGTCTACAGGATCCCTAGGTCACCCTACAGGATATCCTATGTTAGATACATGTTGTCTATATCCTAGGTCGGTCTACAGGATCCCTAGGTCACACTACAAGATATCCTATGTTAGATACATATTGTCCATACCCTAGGTCTGTCTACAGGATCCCTAGGTCACACTACAGGATATTCTATGTTAGATACATGTTGTCCATACCCTAGGTCTGTCTACAGGATCCCCAAGTCACCCTACAGGATATCCTATGTCAGATACATGTTGTCCATACCCTAGGTCTGTCTACAGGATCCCCAGGTCACCCTACAGGATATCCTATGTCAGATACATGTTGTCTATATCCTAGGTCTGTCTCCAAGTTCCCCAGGTCACCCTACAGGATATCCTATGTCAGATACATGTTGTCCATACCCTAGGTCTGTCTAAAGAGGTTCATAATATTTAGGTCTCCTGCATATTTGCAGAAGATGGTATATAGGGATCAATTTTGCATTTGTCATCTAGTGTCAATCGTCATGCTCCCTGCGATGTCACAAAACTTTCTTTTCTTTTCAATTTTCTCAGGAAATGCCAAGTCTAGCTGAAGCTTGAAACTTTACAGAAGTATTACTCACATAGGATTTTATAGCTTATGGAACTGCTATTATATTAATAGTGATAAAACATCTACTTGTTGAAAAAGTAACATGTACCAATGATTTTTATACAACATTTTTGTTGCACATTTTTCAAGGATTAATCAAATTAAAGGTTTCATATTTACATGCTTTACTCGACAATAGATAGTATACCAATTTTATAAAAGTAACTTACTTTTTTTCCTTTTTTAAAAAAACTTAACAAAAACAAAACCAATAATTAAAACATATATGGAATTTTAGTCCAATATTCATCATAATTCATTATTTAATAACTTCTCATTTCTTAAACTAAATATGTTTATCTACATGTATTTGGAGGTGTAGGAAACCTTTTACTTAGTGTGTCTCTACTTTTTGGAATGTTTGGTTGTTGTAGTTCTTCATCGCTTCATGTATATATTAAATTTTGCCCTTCAATATGTTTTTAGCGAACCAAGAGTCAAAACACATGTTCTGTTTGTCAAAATTATTTCCTTTGATGACATCAAAAGTGATATACCATATATAGTGTAAAAGCCCTTTTACATTTGTACATACATGTATCTATTGATATTAATATTTTTATATGTTATAGCGTTGGTCCTGGGCTTTCAGGAATGGGAAAGGTTTGCTTGTGAACACTAACAATGGCCTGGAAAGACAAAACAAAGTATTTAAGTACAAGTATCTAGAAGAAAAAAGGAATTCCAGTGTCTCAGGGATGATTACTATACTGCTAATGGAATATCTACCTGGCATGATGATGAAGTAAGGATGTATATGTAATTATACTACTCTATACATGTTGTGGAAGTACTGTGGTTTCATTATTATTCGTGGGTATCAAATTTCGTGGTTTTCATAGATGGCCTTGACCCATGACATGATTTAATTTTGTAAAGTGACTAAAAAATGATTCAGTATTGTGTTTGGATAGTATTCGGTTTAAAAGGTTAAATTACTATATATCTTATTAAAAATTTTATGGGACTTGGGAATTTGTTCGGTTTGGACAGATTTCACTGTATTTTACATTATATTTCCTTAAAAGTATATATTTAAATGTATTCTTCAGATCAATATCAGTATTTGCAAGTCATTGAAAGTTTGTATGTTTTTATGTTACCTAAGTGACATGACATATTAGGGTCCTTTTGCAATCTGTCATCTTGCCTTATATGTTGTCCTATCTACTGCTTGACAAAAATAAGATCTCTTGCAGATTATTATCCATAAGTTGAAAAAATGTACAATGTATCTTTCTAATTCAGTCTAGAGTAAAAGGTAAGTATTGGTGAAGGATGTAGAAAGTAATATGCACTATTATAACTCTCTCATAGATTCTTATTTAATATTGCTGTACTTAGTAATTAATATACTTGTCTTCAATTTATGTTTTTGGTTAGTTGTGTCACCCATATGTATGTTGTATGTTCATGTCTGTGTCCATTGCCCAAACTTACTCAAGTTTATGTCCAACATTGCTGTAACTTGCACTAACATATACTAGAGTCCTGCACACGTAAATATGTATTTGTGATGGTTTATAAAGTAACTTAGATGGTTACTATATATATTTAACTATAAGCAACTATGTTGACATGTACAAGATCGAGTCACACAAATTTTTTAAAAATATAAATGTATATAAGGCTGACAGTATAGAGATGGAATCAGTCACTGCATCCAATATTAGCAACTTGAAAGACTGGCTTAATTCACCACATTGATTACCTACATGTACGTTTTGAATATAATTATTGCAACTGCTTCACATTCCTATACATTCCTATACTTGTACAAGCATTTATATTTCCTATTTCCTTGCATGATATAACCAGTTATACCTAGAGTAGTTTAAATAATCTGCATATGTCTGCATGTGTGTATAACTAATATTAATAAAACAATATCACTAAGGCCCTACAAAGTTATTGAATTGGTTCTGAGGCCTTTTTCAATGAAGATTAAAGTATTGTCGCTGTTATCCCATTTTGCTTTATATACAACAATTTAAAGGTAGGGAAAATAATAAACAATTTAATTACTTGGTATATTTTATGTTCTGGTCATGTGGACAAAGAGGAATAAAATTACCCCCTTGTCATTCAGGAGTCTCTATGTCTCTGTTTGATATTTGATTTTCTCCAATTACGGTCCTGCACCAATTGGTTAAAAAGTAATAAACCACATGTAGATTAAATTGTGACGTCAAAATGAAAGAAAAGACTTTACAATAAGTAAAAAGTATGAAATAATGTCTGGCCCTGGAATACTCCCATAGTAAATACAATGAGTTAAGAATATTCTCAGACTTAAGTTTTTTTTAAACTTTTGTGTCGACAGGGCCAGGTGTTTTTCATTAGAGTAACAGATTCTACAACTTTATTCTGGTTGCCAAGCCTTGCTATTAAAATAGTTAAAATTTATTTTACTTGATGGTAGAAATTTTATAATCAAATTACTCGGTCACATTGTAGAATCTATATTTATTCCTTTCCTCTGACTTTCATTGAAATTAATGGAAACCTGCAATCAATTTTTGTCAGGTACATCCAAGAAAATGCCACTTCTATGGAAAAGGTTGGGCGTCAGTACAATAATGATGTTCCTGATTGGTTAAAGGATAAACCAGCTGTGTTTATAAAGAACTGTATGGATAAGATTGGGCTTGCCTGTACAATAAAAGAAACAGATATTGTGAAAAAGGCTGATTGTATTTTTGAGGTACAAATGTATGTGATTGCAAAACTTGTTTGGAGTGAATGTGCATGGGACCAAACATTAAATTTTGTATTGTATGTCTAACCAACTAATGATTGCAGGTAACTATAGCTCATTGATAAATACATTTTTGAGTTGATTTCTGGGGATACTCCTTGTAAAAATAGGCTAAAATGAAGCTAACTTGTTTACAAATAAGGAGACTTTTTCTATACTCTGGTAGAATTAAATTATATGTTGTGTTATTGGTCTCTAAACTGTTAGAAGTATATTCTTTTTGAATAGGTGAAAAGCCAGTCCAGTAACAATGCTGACACAATATACAAAGTTAACATTAACCAACCTGACTGCCAATGCCATTCATGGAGGTGGACCATTCAACCATGCAAACATATGTTTGCAGTTCTTCACCATGATTCAAATACAACCTGGTTGAATTTTCCAGATAACTATAGAAATTCACCATTTTATACCTTAGACTTTGATGTTGCAACATTTTTATCCACTACTACGACTTTACTTGACAATGACAGTGATAATACTGGAACCAGTTCACAGGATGTTTCATCACCTTCATCTCCTGTGTATGAAGATCTGAATAACAGGAAACATTTATCCACATTAAAAGCTGCTGCATTGACATGCAGAGAAATTGCAAGTGAGATTGTCAACAGCACTTACTTGTGTCAGAGTGCTGACACTCTTGGACAGCTCTCTATTATATTAGATGATGCTAGATCTTTTATCCATTCAAATTTATATAAGGAGGATATCTTAGTGCCAGAGGTCAAAAATCAAAAAACTTCTAGGGGTAAAAGAAAATCCTTGCCCAAGAGTTGTATCACAACCAATAAAAAATCCAAGAGTTCCATGTTTATGGAATCTAAAAGCAACAAAAAAACAAGACGATATGGAATTGCTAGTGATAGACAAACACCAACTTTGACTACAGTTGAAAGAGAATATGTTAATGATGTTGTCATAGACGGACACTCATCATTTCCAGCTGAAGAAAACAATTTAGAAGTGGAACCTGATCAAGATGCAGTCGTAGGCAATGAGAAGTGCCCTATTAATAGTAACTCAGGTATGCATTTTAATATCTCATTGATAGTTTGCTTTTTTATACCCCTGCCTGTAGTCAAATGGGGCATTAGTGTTACATTTGTCCATGCATACGTCTATCCATCTGTCTGATAAAATTGTCATAAAAGATTTTTCTGACTACGTAGTATAAATTATTTTTCTTTGGCTAAATTAACATCTCTAGTTTAATGCATATTCAGGCAGTTTTTTTTTGCTGAATGGAATTTAGATGATAATAATTTGTTCTTTATTAAATAATGCTATGCAATAACTTGTACTTTAGTTTTCAAAAATCACCCTTTTTAATTTGTTAGCACGAAATCCACCAACATGTACAGAGAGGGATAAAAGCAACAATAATCAAGGTACTAACTTGCACTTTAGAGATTTCAAAAACACCTGGCCAAGTGAGCTTATGCCATCACTTTGTGTCTGTCCTTCATAATTGTCCTCTGTAAACTTATAAAAAAAACTTCTCCTTTAAAACTGCTATACAGATTTGCTTGTTGGCCACTAAAAATATTTATTCTGTAGTGATCCAGCAAATAACATGGCCACCATTACCAAAAATAGAACATAGGGGTCTGACAGCAGCTTTTTGGTTGTTTTTTTGTGGCAAATTGCTTAAAAACAAATACAGATATCAAAATTCTGTTTGCAAATTAAAAAATGTTTGGCATGAGATCTACCAGTGTACAAATTTTCATGAAGATCTGTGAACTTGTCGAGGAGTTATTGCAAGTGAATTGTCATTTTTGGTAAATTTTAAAATTGACCCTTTCTTTAAATAATTTCAGGTAAAAGAAGAATGGGGGTGTTAGATGAAGGTGCCTCGAGATTTCAGAAAAGGAAGGAGTCTGGTATGTTAATACAATCTATTCGATATCAGTATTTTGTTTGTGAAATATGATTCATATGTGGTAGGGAAAATATCAGAAGAGAAGTCTTGTTTCTAGTTTACTTAAGGAATGACTCTCATTTTTATGCCCCATCTAGGTAAGCAGGGGGCATATAGTGTTCGGGTCTGTCTGTCTGTCCCAAATGCTGCGATATGGGATTATGCAAGGTGTGAACACCCAAAATTTATTATTCAATCCCAATAAAAAAATTAAAAGTGAAAGTCATTCCTTATAAATAAATTTGTTAACAGAACCTACAAAAAAGTATGATTTGATATTTGCAATCAGAATTGCTATATTACCTTTAAAACAGAATAAAATATATCTTTCTTTTTACATGTACCTGGCATTTCTTGCTTTTTAGTTAAGGTGTATATTTTTTCTGTCATTATTATCCTATTTATATATGAGAAAAAAAAAGAAACTTTTCAATATCTATATCTGATAATTTTCTCAAGATGTTGTTTGCATATGAATTAGTTCCATATTTCTTTACAGGTGCAAGAAAAAATGTATCATTTAGGGAACCACTAGAAGATGTCAGACTCTTAACAACAGGTAAGTAATTTTTAAAAAGTTCATCTTTAAAGAGTCTGGTTTATTTTTTTCTTCATATGTCAATTTTTCCAGTGCAAATTGACTAATGAAAGATTGCTATATCTAGTACCATTATCATCAGTTATGATTTTTGAATGGAATAAAGATATTATTGGTTGTACCATGTTGATTTCTTATATTAATACATTGTACCTAATTATTTTTTATACTTTGGTGTATTGTGAATGATGGGTCAGCTACAAAATATCCTGCTTTTGATATTTTTGCATTTCGAACCTTTTTTTTAAAGGTTACTTGACTCTCACATCTGACTGAACTGTGTCATGAATGAAATTAAATTTTTTTTGGAGATATGTTAAAAAAGTAATTGTTTCAGGTTCTATACATGACAGATACACATCTGAAGATTTGCTTACTTCAGGATTTGTATCAGTGGGTAAGTCTACATATTTAATACATGTAAGAAAGAAGGTTGTAAAATGCAAACTTGAACAACTTAACTACCACAAAACAAAACTAAGGTGAATGACATTGTTTTTCTACCAATGCTTCTTAAAGTTTCTTTTTTTATCATTCATTTTACTCTGCCTTCCTCTTAACATATTTTTTTTTTTTTTTTTTGGTTTGTATTTGCAATTTGTGTTACATGTGCTCTGACATGACAGTTGGCACAAATTATTAATTTTATATTTCTAATGTTTGATATTAAGAAACATGACATCGATTAATAATAAAAAATTTGAGGCGTTCTTTACTGAAAAATGAAAAAGGCACTACATTTTGAACAGTCATATTTACAGATTGACCTTGTTTTATTATTTTTAATTGAATTTGTTTTGTCATGAAATATTGCTTGTTTATTTTAGAAAATGAAGATTTAATCTTAAGTGTTTCTGGGTTTAGAATTAATCGTCAGAGCTTTGAGGACATGGATCAGGAACTGCCTGATGAGGTACAAAATGATTCTTTATGTACTGACATACAGACATAACATGGCATAGTGTAGACTGACTTGTAGAACATATAACATAACGACATAACAAGGCTTTAGTGTAGACTGATTGTAGAACATAAAACATACCGACATAACAAGGCATAGTGTAGACTGACCTGAAGAACATATAACATACCGACATAACAAGTCATAGTGTAGACTGACCTGAAGAACATATAACATACCGACATAACATGGCATAGTGTAGACTGACCTGAAGAACATATAACATACTGACATAACAAGTCATAGTGTAGACTGACCTGAAGAACATATAACATACCGACATAACAAGACATAGTGTAGACTGACCTGTAGAACATATAACATACCGACATAACAAGGCATAGTGTAGACTGACCTGAAGAACATATAACATACCGACATAACAAGTCATAGTGTAGACTGACCTGTAGAACATATAACATACCGACATAACAAGGCATAGTGTAGACTGACCTGTAGAACATATAACATACCGACATAACAAGGCATAGTGTAGACTGACCTGAAGAACATATAACATACCGACATAACATTGCATAGTGTAGACTGACCTGAAGAACATATAACATACCGACATAACAAGGCATAGTGTAGACTGACCTGAAGAACATATAACATACCGACATAACAAGGCATAGTGTAGACTGACCTGAAGAACATATAACATACCGACATAACAAGTCATAGTGTAGACTGACCTGTAGAACATATAACATACTGACATAACAAGTCATAGTGTAGACTGACCTGTAGAACATATAACATACCGACATAACAAGGCATAGTGTAGACTGACCTGAAGAACATATAACATACCGACATAACAAGTCATAGTGTAGACTGACCTGTAGAACATATAACATACCGACATAACAAGGCATAGTGTAGACTGACCTGAAGAACATATAACATACCGACATAACAAGTCATAGTGTAGACTGACCTGAAGAACATATAACATACCGACATAACAAGGCATAGTGTAGACTGACCTGTAGAACATATAACATACCGACATAACAAGACATAGTGTAGACTGACCTGTAGAACATATAACATACCGACATAACAAGGCATAGTGTAGACTGACCTGTAGAACATATAACATAGCGACATAACAAGTCATAGTGTAGACTGATTGTAGAACATATAACATACCGACATAACAAGTCATAGTGTAGACTGACCTGACCTGTAGTACATATCAAGTCAAGTAATATTTATCTATAAGTTGGTACAAGATACAAACAAATAACACAAGCTCTTATGAGCTTTTAAAACTGACATTACATTACAAACATTAATATTACATATATTTATATATAAAGACATAATAAACACAAAGTTAAATGACAGCACAAACATTCAAGCACATGCATACACAGTCAGCACACTATTACATTATATAAGCACTAGCAAAGCATGCATATATAGCAAAACATTTAAATGGACAAACACACTTAAGACACATAAAGCTAATAAAAGCAAAGTTTTCATGCAAACAATAAATAGACAAAAAACATAATAAATTAAAAATAAACATAACATCCCAAATTTTGTTTTCTGTTGAAAATTCCAGTAGTTATTTATATATTTCAGATAATGAATGCATACATTTCTGTTTTGGCTAAGAAAGCAAAGGTAGGTAGTTTTTGTTGTAATCTTGAATCAGTTTAAATATTTCTTTGGTTTATCATATCAAAAAAGAAATCAGTTTCATGGTGTAGTATTCATCTTTTGAATCTTTAATGACAAGTCTTTTCCTTGGGTGTTACAACAATGTTAGATGAAAACAAAAATAGGTACACAGGGTGTATTTCTTGTATAAGCTTGTTTCACATGAGTTTCATGTAAAGACTCGCACTAATTTCTTGTGGAAAATTTTACATAAACTCACATGAACTTCTAGTATTGGCTTCACATGAGTATCACCTAAAACCAACAATTAACTTAAATTTCACCTGAAATATATGTAAAATGTTTCACAAAAGCCAAACGTATAAGCTCGATTCACATGAAATTCAACTGCATCAATTATTTTGAAATTCATATGAACAAATTTTACATGTGAATACCTTGCCAGAAAAATATTATTTATATTTGGCTAATGCACATATATTTGATCATGTGTTGCAATATGTTTTAGGCTCTAACTAGAAATTCTGTAAGTCTGACCGGTCTTCCAAATTTTTGTCCTAGCATGTCCGATGAATGTTAATCCACAAAAGTGTTTTACACACAAATAAATTTTGCTATTTCATTATAAATTATAATCAATCACAAGATGTGAATCATGTCTTTTTGGCATATATTGCATTTTCTTTTTTTTTTAATATTAACCGAATAATAGTGTTTCTTTTAACTATTCCTCTCATAGTAGATTTGATGAAGAAAAGATCTATTCAAGAACTGAATGCACATGTCAGCTAATATTCTTTTGTAGAATACAAAGGTTGCTTTCATCACAACTGCAAAAATGACATCAATCTTCAATGACCTAATTGATCCATTGGATCCCTTTCCAAGTCATGGCTATCTAAATGAGGTAATCTATAAAAATTTTATCTGTTTATATTATATTTTGCATCAAGATAAAGGAGTGTAATTTCAGTTTGATGTTAGAAGCTCAAGTGTGTTAAATTATAAACCTGAAATACAATGTGATTATTTTAGTCATTAGTCTACATGACATTTTATATGGTTTATTTGTTATCATTGAATTGTTGTGTTGTCTGCATGAAGCAGTGGCAACTTAAAGGAATCACAATCTGTCATCTATTATTGTTGTCTAGATTGTTCACAAAATTACAATCACATTAGTAGCAAAGATCAGCTTTTTTGTATTTTGCACAGATAAATAGTATGGAGAACTGTACCATGTGACACATTTCTAACTGTCAAACGTCTATTTCCTGTTTGTTAGACCTACAATTTTTCTATGGTAAAATTTTCATTAAATCATTTCTTCCACAATTTTCTCAGAAACCACACAGGCCAGCTTCCTGATTTTTTACACAGATTATCAGTGCTGTATTGTGTAACACAGTCCTACACATAACACCACTTAATGACAGCTACAAAGTAGCAGTTGTTACATAGGATTCAATGAGAGTATCAAATTTCAACACTGGCATTAAGTGATAGACTAACATATTTATATCAAACATTGACAGATTCAAATGTTGTATCAGTTTGTCTTTTGATTCCTTTATATATTTTCATACAGGAAATAGACACTTATTATTAGGGTATAGTTAAATCTGAATGAATTGAAAACCTGTTTATAATAAGCTTTTTATTGTTCCAGATCAATCTAGAAGAATTTGAAATTTTAATTGGTGCTCTATGTGAGAATGACAGTCACTGGTGTTTAATGGTAATAGACATATATTTTCTGATAAGGCCATATTAAATTTTTATGTAGATTCTCATCCCAACCTGCCACACATTTATAGATGGTAATTTTTATTTTATTTTTTATCTATTACATTATCTGATTTTTTTTATAAGAAGAGGTAAAAAATAAATAATTAAAGCATCCCAATTGCCCCAATATTTTCAGCATAGTTGAATGAAAATCTATTAACTAACTTGATGAAGCCTAACTTATATTTATTTACCTAATTTGGGTGGTAATGTTTGCATACTAATAGGCAGGATCCTTTATAATCACATTTTGGCCCCTAATGAAAATCTTCAGTTAGCAATCCATAATTATTATATGGCTGTAAAATATAATCTTTTACCTCAATACTGAAATAAGTCATGTATCTTCTTTAAAAATTGATGTTACAGCAGCTGTTGTAAGCATCTATGCTGAACAAGTGGAAACATTTAATCACATAAATGGCATAGTCCAATGCATTTCCTCAACAATATTTTAAATTTTGGAAATAATATAATAAAAGAGTACAATTAATTTTGTAATTCAAATACAAAATCTACAACTACTAAAAAACACTATAACCTTGTGTTGCCTGGGTTAAAGCAGTCTATGAGATGAAAACCTTAAATGAATTATAATGTATATATTGGATGTAGTATGGTTTGTGTGTTTTAGGTGATTTATCCAGCATCACAACAATTATTATATATGAACCCTCTTGGTGAGACTAAACCAAAGAAAGACAAATACCTGCAAAACTGGCTGTAAGTTGCATGTTTAATGACACTTTAATATTGAATTTACACATATAACTTAATGGGTCACAGTAAACACACAATGTCTAACATCACATACAATAAGAGCTTGTACAAAGTTATCTTTTTTTGTAGTTTTTGTGACTCCTTGTAAATTATAAGCTAAGCAATCCCAATATAATGTTCAAACCTATATAGCAGCTACTTTAAGATAACAGAAGTCGATGTGCTCATTATTTTTAAAAGATATGAATTATTGTGGCAATTTTTCAAATAAGTCTTGGCAATTTACAATCACTACTAATGAAAATATTGTTAAATTACAGTATATTGAAGAAATTTGCCTGTAAAAACAGTATTTTTATAATCTATTCAGGCTGTTTCTAGCTGAGAGATATAATCGAGGCACTGGACTGAACCCAGGTTTGAATTGGACTCTTGTCACAAGAAAACACAGAAAGCAGTTAGATTCAATTTCATGTGGGGTGTTTACTTTAAAGGTACTATTAACACACAATTTTTTTCTGAATCATTAAAGTAGCAAAATTGAGTGTGATTGATTTTATTTTTCATTATATATTGATAAATTTAATACTCAAAATACTTGTCTTGAGAATATACACGTAACTCCTAAAAAGTAAAAAAAAAACAGATCTCTAATTTATTGTTTGAGTATCATCTTAAATGTAATAAAATTTTCGGAAATTTCGTTTAACATGGTACATAAATTGAACTTGTATTTTTTTCTTTAGTTTGCAGAACTTGTACTTTGTGGTAGTGACAACTTTAATTTTGATTCATCTAAAAGGGGCATAAGTGCATATAGGCATGTCATAGGACAGACACTTGTTGAAAACAGTGGTAAGTAGAAACAATACTTTATGACTTAATTTATCAAAAAGTATTTGTTTGTTTTAATTTAATACTTTCAACACTTGGTTTCTCATTTATTGTAGTCATGTTTAAAGATATTGTCAAAAGTGAAGGCCAATAGAGATTTTGTCATCACTTTGTATCTGTCCTTCTTCCTTCTGTGTATTGTCTGTCTGTTAACTTTTAATATTTTTATATTTTCCTATGAAACCACTGTACATACTTTAATCAAACTTGGTAGGCAGTAGCTATATAAAGTCAATTACATTTTCTTGATTGAACAAGAAACTAACCGCCATGGAGGATTCTTTTTTTTAATTGACTGATGCATAAAAAAATCCTCTGATATAAAAGTACTTCACCACTGCAACATAATTTTACAGGAAGCATATCTATGATAAGTTTTATAGAATAAATTCAGTTCCTCTCAATTTGACAAATAACATTGCTGCCAAGGGAAATTCTTCTTTCTGATTGGCTGACACATGAAAATTATCTTCTCGTCTGAATTTTTTTATTAAGTGTCAATTTGAAAATATAAACACTCTTGCAGAACCAGCACAGGATCAGTTGTCCTGTGAACATGCCCAGGATCAAATTTCCTTTGAACAGACACAGGATCAAGTACCATGTGAACAAGTCCATGATCAAGTTTTCTGTGTACAGGCCCAGAAGCAAATGTCCAGTGAACAGACCCAGAGACAAATGCCATGTGAACAGACCCAGGATCAAAGGTCCTGTGAACAGACCCAGGATCAAATGTCCTGTGAACAGACCCAGGATCAAATGACCTGTGAACAGACCCAGGATCAAATGTCCTGTGAACAGACCCAGGATCAAATGTCCTTTGAACAGACCCAGGGCCAAGTGTCCTGTGAATCTGAACTCAAGCCAAGACTAAGAAAACCAAGGATTATAAAAAAGGTAAACAATCACTGTTTGTATTGTGGTATGTAAGGTAGTTTTTAAGGCTCAAAATTTATTTGTAAATCCCCAAATGAATGTAGCAAATTTTCCTGAAATAGCCCTTGCTACATTTATAATTTTCTTGAAATTTATTGCTTAAAGCGTGTTAACTTCATGACTGTAAAATATCAGGTGCATTTTATTAATTTATTCCAGCTATGAGGAGTATTCAAATATATCAAAAATTCACTTTTCACTCTCTGTACTGTGCATTTTCTAAAATTACATTACAAAGCAAACAGTTAAAAGGAGAAAATTCATGTGATTATAACACTGATATGAGACATAAAGGATCAGAACAAAAGTCCCCAGGGCAAGTCCCTCTGACAAAAGAATTTAGTGACAACTTTGAAAAATTCAAAATTATCAAAGCTTTAAAGAAGTTGACTTGGATACATTTTGCATTGTACTATTTGCTGCAGGTATCCAATAGACATGATAGAGAAACAAAAGAAACAGTAATCCATTGGTTATTTTCTGCTGTGTGTGCTAAGGTTAGTTAAGCCATTCTATAATCTATGAAAAATGAACCGAGATATGAAATGCAACTTAATTCTAATTTTAGAGAAATTGACTTAATTACAAAATTTTTTTCAGTTTATTCTTTTATGCTTTCATTGGTTTGAGTGTAGTAATGATAGACTAATTCAGATCTTGACTAAATTGAATGAATGATTTTAAGACAATGAAGAAATTTTTTTTAATTTTGAACAGGTTATACAACAACTTTGTTTGGAGCATTCTATGCTTAATTATAATATATTGCTTTATTCTCAAACTGAAACAAGTACATTTAAAGTAGACTAAACAAAAACAGAAAAAATCTTATTAGCTGAGAAAATATTCTTATGAAAAGTCTGTTAGAATAGTTGCATCTCTGATGTTCTTCAATCTTTAAAATTCTTAATTGCTATACAAGTTTGGGGGGTACTAGGAATCACCCCATCTGTCAGTCTGTCCACATCCCTTTTAAGCCCAATTCCTCCTAAACTGCTTGATGAAATTTAATGAAACTTAGCATAAAGGAAGTACATTATATGTAGATGTGCATGAAGGATTTTTATTGTCCTCGGATATCATTAAGGGGAGATAATTGGACTCGAAAGCGGGGGGGGGGGGGGGCAGTATCGCTTTGTGAGTGTGCTCACAGTCCACACTTGTTTTATTTGTTTTTGTATATTCTCTATACTGAACAGCAGATTTTATTTTACAGACATGTCAATTTTGTCACAATATGACTGCGGCATTGTGTAATGTGTTTGATGGAATGCCATTGACAATCACAAAAGGATTCTCATCAATGAATGGACAGAATTTAGCAACATTGGTAAATATAATATTCATTGTATTATTCTTTGAAACAATGTTTAAATGTAACAGATACTTTAATTATATCTTAACTTTAAGGAGATATGCAGAATAGATTGATTTCATACTCTTTACAGGATAAACCTGCCTCATGCATGTTAGCATAGTATTTATGTTTTAAAAAATTTCATATTTCAGTTTGATATTTACGTGAAACCCAAACTACAAGAGGTTTTGGAGATGACAGATGGAAGTGCTAGGTAACTTTTTATAATTTATTTTTAGCAAGTAATATAGATTGGTTGGTGTGAATAGTTCAAACGACCCTCATATATTTAATTTACTTATTTTGGCAAATAGTTTTAATTATATAAAACATGTAAAACATTTAAAAGATCTAGTTTAACTTATTTCTGTTCCTTAATGTTTACCATAGAGTTTCACATGAATAAACTGTGTCTTCACTTTTGATATTTGAAGAATGCATTTATCTTTCACATGATTTACCAAATTTTCACTCTGAAAAAGGATAAAAGAGATACAAGCTAAACGAATTGTTCCTTCTGGTAGAATATAAGACATAAATGATTATAATTTTCTTGTTGAAAATTGTCCCCAGCCATGGACATGAACAATTATCTCTCATTTTTACATATTTAGTACGCTTATAAAATATTTTCATTCTTAAGATCTAGAAATGGAGATAACGTATAAGATAGGAACAGATTGACATGTGAACAACTGTTAAACTCCTTATGATGACGTCTAACAGATATCATTCACATATCTACTAAAGGATACCTTTAAATTCATGTACGATCACTTTCCATTTACAGATACTACAGTGCACACTGGCGGCATGTCAGATGGGTTAAAGGAATTACCTTGTCCATGCAACTGGAAATGAGACAAAACAAAACTGGCATTGCTGAAAGAATTAATGTTTTTGGAAACAGTGTAAATATATAGTATAGTCTTAGATGCTTTGAATACAGTTTGAAATTACAGCTTATGTTTAAGAAATAATGCTTTGGTATGTCAGTTTATTATCATCCTTACCAGGGGTCGGCCTTTTATATCAAAGATTCTACAGTGAGCAAAAGTTATTGGAAAAAATGGAAGCATAAAGGACCAACTCATGGAAAAAAATCATAAATTGAGGATCACATGAATTTTGTTAATTCTGAGATTGTTGCCTCCTTGGTTCCAGTCAGTTTAGCTGCTGTTTAACAATATGTATATTTCTATGACACCCAGATGTTTGCCATCAAAATATTAATGATTTTCCAGAATCAACTTTGTCTGTCTATTATGATTACCCTTTAATTATGTATACAAGGACTTAAGGAAATATTTCTTGAATCTGCTAACTACATTGTACTATGGACTATGGTACGTGCATATATCATTCTTTTGGATAAATATATATATTTACTTCCTAAGCATTCTTAATTTGCATGGTTTATGAAAGAAATATTTTACATTTTGGAACAGATTATAGGATATAACCTGTCCCAAAATTTGAAATATTACTTATAAATTAATTTTTAAATAAATATTTAAATAATTTACTTGATAGACAGAGAATATTTCATAGAACTATTTGAATTTTCATGGCGTATTTATACGTCACATGTTAGTATATTTTAATCTGATTCTGTTTGTTTGTTTGTTTGATGGTGTTTAACGCCACTTTCAGCAATTTTTCAGCTATATCATGGCGTCCAGTTTTTATTGGGGGAGGAAGCCGGAGTACCCGGAGAAAACCCCCGACCTGCGGTGGGAAAACTGGCAATCCTTGTCAATTAAGATTGGAGTCGAGTACACCCTGCCTGCAGTGAGAATAGAACCCGCAATCTCAGTGTTGACAGACCACGTGGTCAATAGTAAACGAACTACCTTGACCACTTGGCCACCGAGGCCCCTAATCTGATTCTGAGGTACATCATTTACATGTAATGCTGCTGCTTTGCAATATACATGTACATGCACATTTCAATCCATTTTCTAAAATCATTTCAGGCTTATAAGGAACTTTATGCCTTAGTTCTGGCCGAGTTTGCTGAATGGAAAGTGAAAACAAAAAGGTAGGTGTACATGTAACAGTGTGTTCTTTCCACCAGTGTAATATTTCCTGAGGTTAAATTACACTAGTGTAAAATTTCCAATGGAAGTTTTGCACTAGTTCCTTTTTTCCATACACTATTGACAGAATAAACTTCCTAGTAAAAAATGGTTGTAAGGAAGAAATACACGCCGGAATAAAAGTACCCTTACATACATATGTTCACTTTTTTCCCAGAACTAACCTGATATCTCAACCAGCAATTTCGCTTCAAATGATTTTCATTTGAAATTCACAGAAAAAATATCACATGAATTTCATGTGAACATCTGGTGACATTTGAGAATTTCTTGTATCTTATTTTAACCTTGGGCAATCACAAAACGGCTGGCTGTTTTCATTTTGTTTTTTAAATTTCCGCTTGTTTATGCGGGCTGTTTCGCATACACCTATTCCACATCTCATTATATTCTATTTACACCAACAAGATGACGTCAACTTGACATCTGAAACTAGATTATTTCAATCAAGTGTGATATTCTTTGATAATTAAACATTAATACCTTAAATATAACTTATTTTATGGATAACCATAATTTGCTGCCAAAATTCACCCTTTAAGGCAAGATCTATTTACCTTTCAATTTACCTTAGTTGGGTTTTTGTCCGTTTTATTGTTAGAATTTTTATATACAGGTAAATATTAGCATGATTTTTAAATATGATATACTTGTATATTTTATTTTAATATTTATGCTTACTTTTCAGACGTCTAGGGAATACACATGGACACTATTTATCAGTAAAAGACAGTGTTAAAAACACAAAACTATTTGACACCTTAGACAGTATGTAAGTGTTTGAACTACATATTATGTCACATTTGTCTCAGTTAACAGAAATAATACAAGTTGAAGTATTATAAATTACCAGACTTTTTGAAAGGTGATATCGGTTCATTGATCTATTTTTTTGTATTTTTTCACTGCATGCAGTGAATTTAAACAGACAGTTATAAAAACTGTTTTATTAATTGAGATATTTAAGTTCCATCCGTCACGAACACTTACTTGATATTTTGTCAGTTAAATATTATGTTCTATCCTGATTTTTATTATTTTTTCAGAGTAATACATTATTGGTAAGGTAACTAGAGCTATTAATCTATTAACATGTCTAAAAAAATATTGTTATTCCATTTATAATTGCTTTTGTGAAATGGTCTGGTTTATTATGTTTAATTCTACTGTGTATGCATTTAGTATTACTAAATATTAATAATTTATTTATGTATTTGTAGGATGTCTCAGAATAATAATAATGGTGAGAAGTATTTCAAAGATGTAGTATTTGTGGAAGCTGAAATTTTGATTGTTTCTAACATCAAAAAGATTAGTATTCCGGAAGCTGACAAACTACTTTATCCAATGAGAAATTGCACATTATGATTTTTATACTATTAACTTCATGTGATGGCTTTTTCCAAAGTTGATGGTACAAACATTTTTATATATCAATGAAAATTTGTGAGTCCAATAAAAAAAATTACTTTATGTTAGATGCAGGTTGGAAAATTAAGGTGTTAAGTATTTAAAAGACCTGATACATTTTGAAAGCAGTTTGTTTTTTACCTATCAAGAAATCAGAAATAAGATTTTTACATTAACATTTTATGTTGCTATAGTAAGCTTTCTCAGATTCCAAAGAGTTACAAAGATATTGTCAAAGGACACTGTAATATTGATGTAATTGTTAATTTTAGTCCTGCTGACTCATTTTGGGAACAAATACTGCAGAACAAGAAACCAAAATATGTATATTTTCAACTCATTAATGATCTATTTTGTCAATCAAAAGAAAAAAAATTTAATGCGAAGATTTGTTACAATTAGAAATTCATGACTGGCTGCTGGCTGCTGGCACACATATTTCTTGTTGATATAAAAATGTACAGAGTTTAATGCGAGGAATTTTCAGTACAAACTGTTGCATCGTATTATTCATTTAATTCATTTTAATTCAAGGTTACGTTGAAACCAACTAACTTGTGTTCTTTTTGTAACCATACAACAGTTATTTTATGACGTTATATCACAATCAATTTTGGTTATCCTTTTTAAATAGTGAAAGACTGTTGATTATTGCAAAAAATTATATTTATATATGTAAACTGCTCCAATTATTATTGGACTTTATAATCGTGTAAAGCAGTACCAATCTTATGAGAGATATATTGTATATAAAAATCGCACACAGAAAAAATATGAAAGATTTTGGGTTCTTTTACATGTCTTTTTTCCAACATGAATATACTACATAACAAAAAGCAAATATTTGTACTACATGAATTTGATGTTTTTGTATTTGTCATATTTACATTGTGGTACTTTTTAATGATTTAAATAAACCTTATTAAAATTGCAGTTTTAAAAATTTATACCTTCTTTATTGCTAGTCTTTAAAAAATTAAAATACATACATTGTTATATATTTGGTAAATGATATTTATGAGTGACTCGTGACTTTAAAATTGGTATTGTCCTGTCATTTGCCATTAACTTATTAAACCATACAGCATGATATAAAATAAAGTGAAAATTACATTACCACAAATGCTTTAAATATATTTGATGAACAGAGAAATGAATTTCCACAATGTCATGTATTGTGTTTTTAACATACCAGTATTTTATACTTCTGGTTTCATGTATATAATTTACCTTTTACATCAAGCTAAGTTAAAGACAGGGTCTGAAGATTAAACTGATATGAGAGGTTTATTAGACGTATTCACTTTGGATATGTGAGGTCTTTCAGAACCAGATGATGTCACTTATTCCTTTCAAGCAAATGATCAGTAGCTCAGTGTCTTTATTGTTTTCTACATGTATGTTTACACCAAACACATTCCATATGGAAACCTTTATGTAATTTTGTTATAGTTTTCATTATGTATGAAATTTTCTATACTATCAAGTTGTATAAGAATAAATAAAATATCAGAGTTTATAGTTCATTGCTTTAATTTATAAAAATATATACTAACAAAGAATTTGTATTTTCTGAGTGTGTAGGCAGGAGAGACATAGTTTTGTGTTAACTCTTGTTTATGTTTTCCAATATTGTGACATTGAACATCTTCTTGTCTGAAACTACTGGGCAGAATTAAAATTAAAACTTGGTGTGATTGTTCCTTAGGATATTCAGCACCAAATGACCATTGGGAGTTTTGATCCATTGAAAAACATGACTGCTGTTAGTAAAAATAGAAAAAAAGAGGTCAGACAACAGTTTGTTTGCAAATATTTCAAAAACCGTTGCATTTAGCAAAATTATGACATATGAAAGTATTGTTCAGCATGATAAGATGGTCCTATGCTGCAAATTTCAAAAAGATCCACCATCAACCAGTCTTAGAGTTATGAAATCTGAAACAGGTTTTTTGACATTTTTCACTGTTTAAAAATCATCTTGTCTTGAACTACTGTGCAAAATTCAATGAAAGTTGTCATTTCGGATTTTTAATCTTTTAGCTGAAATTATTAATTTTAAGAAAGGGTCAATTTTAAAATTTACTTAAAATAATAATTCAACGGCAATAACTCCTACACAGGTTCATAGATCATCACAAACATGTGTATACTGGTAGTTTTAATCATGCCAAACATATTTTGTTTAGCATGATCCTAGGGTATAGACAACATGTATCTAACAAAGGATATCCTGCAGAGTGACCTGGGGATCTCTTGTAGACAAACCTAGGATATAGACAACATGTATCTAACATAGGATATCCTGCAGAGTGACCTGGGGATCCTGTAGACAGACCTAGGGTATAGACATGTATCTAACATAGGATATCCTGCAGAGTGACCTGGGGATCCTGTAGACAGACCTAGGGTATAGACATGTATCTAACATAGGATATCCTGCAGAGTGACCTGGGGATCCTGTAGACAGACCTAGGGTATAGACATGTATCTAACATAGGATATCCTGCTGAGTGACCTGGGGATCCTGTAGACAGACCTAGGGTATAGACAACATGTATCTAACAAAGGATATCCTGCAGAGTGACCTGGGGATCCTGTAGACAGACCTAGGGTATAGACATGTATCTAACATAGGATATCCTGGAGAATCTGTAGACAGACCTAGGGTATAGACATGTATCTAACATAGGATATCCTGCAGAGTGACCTGAGGATCCTGTAGACAGACCTAGGGTATAGACATGTATCTAACATAGGATATCCTGCAGAGTGACCTGGGGATACTGTAGACAGACCTAGGGTATAGACAACATGTATCTAACAAAGGATATCCTGCAGAGCGACCTGGAGAATCTGTAGACAGACCTAGGGTATAGACATGTATCTAACATAGGATATCCTGCAGAGTGACCTGAGGATCCTGTAGACAGACCAAGGGTATAGACAACATGTATCTAACAAAGGATATCCTGCAGAGTGACCTGGGGATCCTGTAGACAGACCTAGGGTATAGAAAACATGTATCTAACAAAGGACATCCTGCAGAGTGACCTGGGGATCTCCTGTAGACAGACCTAGGGTATAGACAACATGTATCTAACATAGGATATCCTGAAGAGTGACCTGGGGATACTGTAGACAGACCTAGGGTATAGACATGTATCTAACATAGGATATCCTGCAGAGTGACCTGGAGATCCTGTAGACAGACCTAGGGTATAGACAACATGTATCTGACATAGGATACCCTGTAGGGTGACCTGGGGAACTTGGAGACAGACCTAGGATATAGACAACATGTATCTGACATAGGATATCCTGTAGGGTGACCTGGGGATCCTGTAGACAGACCTAGGGTATAGACATGTATCTAACATAGGATATCCTGCAGAGTGACCTGGGGATACTGTAGACAGACCTAGGGTATAGACATGTATCTAACAAAGGATATCCTGCAGAGTGACCTGGGGATCCTGTAGACAGACCTAGGGTATAGACATGTATCTAACATAGGATAATATCCTGTAGGGTGACCTGGTGATCCTGTATACAAACCTAGGTTATAGACCGACATCTATCTAATATACGGGTATAGAAAACATGTATCTAACATAGGATATCCTGCAGGGTGACCTGGGGATCCTGTAGACAGAAATAGGGTATAGACAACATGTATCTAACAAAGGATATCCTGCAGAGTGACCTGGGGATCATGTAGACAGACCTAGGGTATAGACAACATGTATCTAACATAGGATATCCTGCAGAGTGACCTGGGGATCCTGTAGACAGACCTAGGGTATAGACATGTGTCTAACATAGAATAATATCCTGTAGGGTGACCTGGTGATCCTGTATACAAACCTAGGTTATAGACCGACATCTATCTAATATACGGGTATAGACAACATATATCTAACATAGGATATCCTGCAGGTTGACCTGGGGATCCTGTAGACAGACCTAGGGTATAGACAACATCTATCTAACAAAGGATATCCTGCAGAGTGACCTGGGGATCCTGTAGACAGACCTAGGGTATAGACATGTATCTAACATAGAATAATATCCTGTAGGGTGACCTGGTGATCCTGTATACAAACCTAGGTTATAGACCGACATCTATCTAATATACGGGTATAGACAACATGTATCTAACATAGGATATCCTGCAGAGTGACCTGGGGATCCTGTAGACAGACCTAGGGTATAGACAACATCTATCTAACAAAGGATATCCTGCAGAGTGACCTGGGGATCCTGTAGACAGACCTAGTGTATAGACATGTATCTAACATAGAATAATATCCTGTAGGGTGACCTGGTGATCCTGTATACAAACCTAGGTTATAGACCGACATCTATCTAATATACGGGTATAGACAACATGTATCTAACATAGGATATCCTGCAGGGTGACCTGGGGATCCTGTAGACAGAAATAGGGTATAGACAACATGTTTCTAACATAGGATATCCTGCAGAGTGACCTGGGGATCCTGTAGACAGACCTAGGGTATAGACATGTATCTAACATAGGATATCCTGCAGAGTGACCTGGGGATACTGTAGACAGACCTAGGGTATAGACATGTATCTAACAGGATATCCTGCAGAGTGACCTGGGGATCCTGTAGACAGACCTAGGGTATAGACATGTATCTAACATAGGATATCCTGCAGAGTGACCTGGAGATCCTGTAGACAGACCTAGCGTATAGACAACATGTATCTAACAAAGGATATCCTGCAGAGTGACCTGGGGATCCTGTAGACAGACCTAGCGTATAGACAACATGTATCTAACAAAGGATATCCTGCAGAGTGACCTTGGGATCATGTAGACAGACCTATGGTATAGACATGTATCTAACATAGGATATCCTGCAGAGTGACCTGAGGATCCTGTAGACAGACCTATGGTATAGACATGTATCTAACATAGGATATCCTGCAGAGTGACCTGGAGATCCTGTAGACAGACCTAGGGTATAGACATGTAGGGTGACCTAGGGTATAGGTAACATGTATCAAACATATGATATCGTGTAGGGTGACCTGGGGATCCTGTAGACATACTATGGACGACATATATCTAACAAAGGATATCCTGCAGAGTTACCTGGGGATCCTGTAGACAGATCTAAGGTATGGACAACATGTATCTAACATAGAATATCCTGTAGGGCAACCTGGGGATCCTGGAGACAGACCTAGGGTATGGATGACATGTATCTAACATAGGATATCCTGCAGAGTGACCTGGGGATCCTGTAGACAGACCTAGGGTATAATCAGCATACATCTGACATAGGATATCCTGCAGAGTGACCTGAGGATCATGTAGACAGACCTAGGGTATAGACAACATGTATCTAACAAAAGATATCCTGCAGAGTGACCTGGGGATCCTGTAGACAGACCTAGGGTATAGACATGTATCTAACATAGGATAATATCCTGTAGGGTGACCTGGTGATCCTGTATACAAACCTAGGTTATAGACCGACATCTATCTAATATACGGGTATAGACAACATGTATCTAACATAGGATATCCTGCAGAATGACCTGAGGATCCTGTAGACAGACCTAGGGTATAGACATGTATCTAACATAGGATATCCTGCAGAGTGACTTGGAGATCCTGTAGACAGACCTAGGGTATAGACATGTATCTAACATAGGATATCCTGCAGAGTGACCTGGAGATCCTGTAGACAGACCTAGGGTATAGACATGTATATAACAAAGGATATCCTGCAGAGTGACCTGGAGATCCTGTAGACAGACCTAGGGTATAGACATGTATCTAACATAGGATATCCTGCAGAGTGACCTGGGGATCCTGTAGACAGACCTAGGGTATAGACATGTATCTAACATAGGATATCCTGCAGAGTGACCTGGGGATCCTGTAGACAGACCTAGGGTATAGACAACGTGTATCTAACAAAGGATATCCTGCAGAGTGACCTGGGGATCCTGTAGACAGACCTAGGGTATAGACAACATGTATCTAACAAAGGATATCCTGCAAAGTGACCTGGAGATCCTGTAGACAGACCTAGGGTATAATCAACATGCATCTGACATAGGATATCCTGCAGAGTGACCTGAGGATCCTGTAGACAGACCTAGGGTATAGACAACATGTATCTAACAAAGGATATCCTGCAGAGTGACCTGGGGATCCTGTAGACAGACCTAGGGTATAGACATGTATCTAACATAGGATATCCTGCAGAGTGACCTGAGGATCCTGTAGACAGACCTAGGGTATAGACATGTATCTAACATAGGATATCCTGCAGAGTGACCTGGAGATCCTGTAGACAGACCTAGGGTATAGACATGTAGGGTGACCTAGGGTATAGGTAACATGTATCAAACATATGATATCGTGTAGGGTGACCTGGGGATCCTGTAGACATACTATGGACGACATATATCTAACAAAGGATATCCTGCAGAGTTACCTGGGGATCCTGTAGAGAGATCTATGGTATAGACGACAGGAATCTAGCCGGATATCCTGTAAACTGACCTGGTGATCTTGTAGAAAGACCTAGGGTATAGACAACATGTATCTAACACAGGTTATCCTGCAGGGTGACCTAGGGACCCTGTAAACTTTTAAAATGCCTACTTTTCACAAAACCTGCCAAAAGATCGGATGGCGAGAATTACTTGCCGGTGAGAACTACACCGTGACCAGTATGCATATTACATATATAGGACCATTGTTGTAATATTGCATGTTTTGCGGTTTCAATATATGATTTATATTTATATTAAAAAAAACCTTTGTCTATTTTTAAACGAAAACAATGCGCATGTCCATTACGTCGGGCGGTCTACAGGATCTCCATTTCCGCTTACCATTTTATGCGGGGATTTTCCCAATCGGAACATCTCTCGGTCATTTCCGTCAAGGGTACTTTCCGACCATAGGCGGAAAAAACCGAGGTGATCCGATTGGGATTTTCCCCCTTTATGTATATCGGCTGCTAAAAAATGGAATCAAACGATAACCGAACGTTTGGAATTGAAGAGAACATCTTCGTTCATTGAGGAGATGAAAAACAAAGACACAAATCGAAAAACGATTTCTGATCTTAATTTAATAAACAAAATATTTTCAAACATTAGGAGAGATAAGACCTATGGAAGAAATACAACCGTCAGATTTGGATTTGTGTTTGGCCAGATTTGTTTGAATATACGTAAATCCAAAAGGTGACATACGGTTTTCGCGACAAAACATGGGGAACAAAACGATTGGTTGCATCATGCAAGATATGTGCAAGTCTGCAGGTTTAAGTGGAAAAAATCGAATCGCTTTACCAGAAGAACAACTATTAAAGTTTTGGTTCCATATCAACCCGAGACCCCTATATCTACCAGAGGGCCTTTAGGCCCGAGGGTAGATATGGTTCGACGGTTGATGTGGGATGTGATATGAAAATTGCCATACAATAACCTTTTAGTATTTGTTAGGATATATATTCTTAAGCAACAACGAAATAATTTATTTAGACACTTCTCTTAAAAAAAACATTCAATGGTGATTAAACTATACAATATTTATCACATTCAACCCATAAAAGCTAACATAGTCTGACGTTATCTATGAATATGACTCATGATATAAAATAATGAATAGTTAGAGCTGTCTTACTATACGAAATGTTTTTTAAACTTTATCATTGAATTTTCAAAGACGACATACTATGAATTATTTATCTTGAATTCATGTTCACGAGTCATAGAGCGTTTCGGCTATCCTATAGTTAGCTTGTCGTGGTCATTATCCTGCCCATAGACAAAGGGAAAGAACCCAGATTTATTTTAAACGAATTCAGGACTTGCCACTGCTATCATGTCTAGAGTAACGTATACAATTTTGTATAGAAATTTTTTTGTTATTACTCAGAAAATGTGGAACTTGAAACAACAGTGTCACCATGTGGCATGAATCCGGGATCTAAGCATTACAAGCGGCCCTCCATATTTAAACTTACTGGGATAGCAGATTTTGAACTGGCTCACTCGACTACTAGTACAGAGTCCTGTTATTGAACCGTTCAAAAATTTGATTGTCTCCCTTTGCATAGTAAACACCGGTATAAAGTAGCTAGTATTGAAAGCTACATGTTCAATTTTGGTTTTTGAAGCAGCATTTGCACCATTTTAAAGAAGAGCATACATCCAGTTTTATAGTTACTATTACTGGTTAATACTGTACTTAATGCACAGCAAAGGTCAGAGTTCAGACAGACAAGCTGCAGTGCATGCTAGTTATGACCAAAAAAATCTATTAAAATAACTTGGTGTAAATCTAATTGTGTATATAATTTAGCATTGTCAGTTCTCTTTCTGTTAAGATAATCTTATGGACATAGGCAACATGGATAGTCACACAACTTTTTTGGAAAACTTTGTTTCTTGTCAAAAATTTAGACACAGACTGACCAACAAATGGCCGTAGTCATTCAATGTCAATATAAATAAATAAGAGAAACAAGTCATAACATATTGATCTTAAACTTTCTAACTCCAACTGAACCCAAAACTTTTATATAGTATTATATTTAGTTTTATATGCATGTAATTAAAATCACCTACATGTATCTGACTGAAACTGTAAATTGGAGACTGACCATGTCCTTTGAAGACTTACCAAATACTTTGGAGACTTACAATCTCTTTAAGAAGTAAGTTGTAATTTAGAATAATGTTGGACTACTTAATGTTCTCTTTTCAACAAGATTCCTTACTGTAATTATTTAGGTGATACAGGGTTCAAGTATAAAAAAGCTGTAAAAAATTGCAATTTAACCATGAAATACCTTCACATTGCAAAACCTTCATGTCATCTCCAGTGCAGAGAACATAAATGGTTCCCAGATACAATGTATAGTGATGTAGGATACCCAGAATCTGGAGTTTTGAGTTTCAGACAAAGTTAGAATAATTACTCATGAAGGGTAACCTGTTTTCCTAACAAATTCTGGTTTTTTAACAAATTGACTAGTTTTTCTGCCAGTAATAGTTGACCTTAAAGCCAATAGCTGAAACAATGCTAAAAATGCTGTAAAACAAGAAGAAACACCAACAAATAAGACCCTAAGTTAACAGTAATTATTGAAGATATTGAGGGGTCAGTAAATTTTGTATACTTGAAACTGAATCCCCTTTTATCGACTCTTGTTAGGGTTAGTTATTCCATGGGCTCCACCATGGTGGATAAGTTAAGCAAGGCCTTTGTGATACCTGGTAAGATGAGTCCTACTTGTTTGTGGCCAGGTTGCTCCAATGTACCGTTAGCTTACTCCTGAACCTTACATGGGTCTTGGAGCATTTATTGACTCTTCTGCAGCTATTCAATCTGTGAACTACTACATAATTACTTACAGTAACTTACAAATAATTATTTTGTTACATGTATGAACTGTTTTATTCAGAAATCTGTAAATTTGTGATTGTTTAAAGTACAAATTTTATGATAATTATCTGGAGTCATGCAACAGGTTAAGGTGATCAAAGAGAAAGTTTAAAAATGTATTCACTTCTGTAACAAAAAACTTGTGGTTCAGCGACCATTTTTTTTTACTACAAACCAACATTAGTCTTACCTTGTTATCCACCCTGATTTAAGTGATTTATTGTTGGATGAACTTGACTTTTGACAGAAGGGACATTTATTTATTTACAACAAGGCGATAATTAAGATATTACCATAACTGTGGCTTTAAACTTTTAATGTGTGGTTTCCGCTTTGTGGTTGACTAATATTAAAAAACAAATCCTTTCTTTTCAGATGTGTTTGAAAAATTCGAATCTCAGTTATCGTTGATTAGTTTTGTCCACACAAGTTTTTAGCGGAGAGGTTACTGAGGTTGTGAACTCAAAAAACCCAATGAATAATAATGTTTTACATGTTAAGTGACAATGAAGTTATTCATTTGTTAAAAGTTTAACAGTACAATACATATATAAATTTATATAGAATTGTAACAGGGGGGACCCATGATTTGCAATTAAAGGGGTGTAATAATAATGGCAGGGGCACTTGAGGCCCCCCCCCCCCCCCCCTTCCCCCAAGAAGCTGACGTTCAATGATGAATTTGGTTTTATGTTAACTTTTGTTGGTGCTATCAAATGCATTATCATGAGCTGATTCTGTCACCTTTAAGTCATATAACAGTGATAACATTGAAAGTACAATAAAAATCGATTTGGACTCCTATTGCAACTGAAACAGTCATGTTAACATGATTTCCACTGAGCCTCTCGGTGATTTTACTAATTGCATCTACTTTATCTCTCTCTTTCTTTTTTAGAAAGGGGGGAGGGCCGGGCATATGCCCGACACGCCTGTTCCTTGATCTGTATCTGATGATTAAAATAACAGCAGATTTGCATTTTTTAGCTCACCTGGACCGAAGGTCCATGTGAGCTATTGCTATCACTTGGCGTCCGTCGTCCGTCGTCCGTCGTCCGTCGTCTGTCGTCCGTCGTCCGTCGTAAACTTTTTCAAAAATCTTCTCCTCTGAAACCACTGGGCCAATTTTTTTCAAACTTGGCCACAATCATCCTTAGGGTTCCTAGTTTCAAGTTTGTACCCAGGGTGTTGATCAACAGACAAATATGGCCGCTGTTACTAAAAATAGAACATGGGGGTCAACACAGGTTTTTGATCATTATCTAAAAAACTATAATAGCTATAGAGAAAACCGTTACTTCAAATTGATCAGCACATTAAGGTCTACAATAGTTGCTATTAGTGCGAAGTTGTGTATTGGCTTTTTGTAGGAGTTATTGCCCTTTTTTGACGATTTTTGACAAAATTTTTGGTATTTACAATATAACCTGAAAAATATACGAGGTAGAGTGAAAGTGTAAATGGCAAAAATGATCAGCAATAAAAGCCCTACAATTCACTTGATTGGTCTGAAATTGTCAGATGACTCTTTATATGAGTTATTGCCCTTAAATGGTAATTTTTTATGAAATTTTCCGTTTTTGTCTTGTAACTTTAAAACTATAACAGCTAGAGTAAAACTGTAAATAGCAAAAATGATCAACAATACAAGCCCTACAATTCACTGTATTAGTCTGAAATTGTCAGATGACTCCTTATAGGAGTTATTGCCCTTAAATGGCAATTTTTTATGAAATTTTCCGTTTTTGTCCTGTAACTTGAAAACTATAGCAGCTAGATTGAAACTGTAAATTGCACAAATGATCAGCAATAAAGACCCTACAATTCACTTGATTGGTCTGAAATTGTCAGATGACTCCTTATATGAGTTATTGCCCTTAAATGGTAATTTTTTATGAAATTTTCCGTTTTTGTCCTGTAACTTTAAAACTATAACAGCTAGAGTAAAACTGTAAATAGCAAAAATGATCAACAATACAAGCCCTACAATTCACTGTATTTGTCTGAAATTGTCAGATGACTCCTTATAGGAGTTATTGCCCTTAAATGGCAATTTTTTATGAAATTTTCCGTTTTTGTCCTGTAACTTGAAAACTATAGCAGCTAGATTGAAACTGTAAATTGCACAAATGATCAGCAATAAAGACCCTACAATTCACTTGATTGGTCTGAAATTGTCAGATGACTCCTTATAGAAGTTATTGCCCTTAAATTGCAATTTTTTATGAAATTTTCCGTTTTTGTCCTGTAACTTAAAAACCATAGCAGCTAGAGTGAAATAATAAATTGCAAAAATGATCAGCAAAAAAGCCCTACAATTCATTTAATTGGTCTGAAATTGTCAGATGACTCCTTATAGGGGTTATTGCCCTTAAATGACAATTTTGTTAAGAAATTTTCCATTTTTGTCCTGTAACTTGAAAACTATAGTAGCTAGATTAAAACTGTAAATTGCACAAATGATCAGCAATAGAAGCCCTACAAATGATTGCTTAGTCCAAAAATTGCAAGATGACTCTTTATAGGAGTTATTGCCCTTTCATTATGAATTTGGACATATGAACAGTTTTTTAATTATAAATTAGTCTATAACACACCTATTAGTAGAGTAAAACTGTAAATTTCTAAAGTACCCTAAAGGACAATGCCTAAAAACCATTTAATTTTCAGAAATTGTGGATGGCACCTTATAGGAGTTATTGTATTTAACAAATTTTTTGAAGAAATGTTTAGTTTTTGCACAGTAACTTAAAAGCTATAACAACTAGACTGAAACTGTTAATTTCAAAAATTTTAATATAGTTTAAGTCATTTGGATTCCAGGTGAGCGATTACAGGCTCCTGGGAGCCTCTAGTTAATATTCTTCAGCATTTAAGTTAACTAATAATATGTTTGAACTAGTACCTGTTAACTTAATTATATGTAGTTATAATCACCTCAATAAGTTACATGTATCTTATAATAAATAAGTTGTTAAATTTGTTTTCCAAATAGGGAATATGTCATTTGGAGATGAAAGTTGTCATTATATTTTATGTTAAACTGGGACATACATGTACAGAGGCATAGCTCCATGCGCCATGGTCATTTAAGAATTTAAAAAATATAATTGTATAGGTCATTTTTGATAGTGCTTGATGTCTTTTTCCAGAGATCTATTGAATTGGAAAGTTATTCAACATTCAAAATTAAATTGATACTAAAATGTGTGCATTTTAAGCTAGACATATACAGGTCAAAAACATCTTCAAATTTGATGAGTGAATTTTTAGGGAATCACCAATTTAAAACTCGTTATGTTAAGGCACGTTACAGGTAGCAGAAATGCACAGAATACAGGATTTTCCCCCAATTTTCTCAAAGCTTTTGGTTACATTGAACGGCCTTTAGAACCCCTGCCATAAAGCCACTTTGCTACATGTATGTGAGGTGAGACATTGATGGGCGACCACCATTCCAGTCTTTCTTCAATTTGTGCTTGTACATGTACTTCATTTAGGGCTAGGAAATGTCTACAGAGCATCACCACCTCTTATATCTAAATTGATATCACATTTTAATGTTGCAAATATGCAATGAGAAAATTGAGATCATTAAAAAGTTCAGGTTTACCTGTACAATGTCAAATTAAGAGCTCAAAAAATGGACACCATTGAAGATTAGTCTCCCCCCTCCCCCCATTCTTAGCTGTGTCAAACTTAGTTCCATATCTTCATGCTTCAAAGAAAAGCTTTCATGTCAGATTTAGCAAACATCTTATACAGAGAAAACTATAAAAATTGTAAAGCTGAAATGTTTTTGAGAATCTATTTGTTGAATTTCTAACACCTTTATAATGCACTGTATGCTTGATAATCATATGACGTAATTCCCCATACAAACCCCATTCTAAGTGAATAATTAGTTTGATATTCTCCTCTGTCTTGCTGTCATAACTGACCCTAAATTTCTTCTACTTATTCAACTTCTGATTGTATTTTTCATATCTCATAATTACAAAATAATGATCTTTATATCACTTAATTATATTTACAGATGTAAATTTTGTATAGATGAGAAAAATGACAAAGGAAGTTGAAGCCATGATGGACCAGAGCATATGCAGCAGACGGTCAAAATGTGTAATATATTATACTATAGTATATGGATACAAGATAACTGAAATTTACACAAGCTGTTTTATTTAGTCAGAAATAATTGATTGAGTCATAAACTTCATTTCATTGGGATGATTTATTTCTATACACCATAATCAAGGTTCAAACTTGTACTGTTGAAACTCAAATGTGTGCAGTATGGCCAATACCAAAAACCTTCATTTCTATACATTTGTATTGCCCTTTTCATCATTCTAGTTCAGGGTATCTCCATGGCAGACTGGTTAAGGTAGTTTGTCTTCTATTGATGACATCATCTGTCAACACTGAGATTGCAGGTTTGACTCTCACTATGGGCAGGGTGCCCTTGTCTACAATCTTAATTGACGAGGATTCTTAGTTTCCATACCGAAGGTTGGGTTTTTTTGCAGGCATTCCAGCTTTCTCCCCAATACAAACTGGATGTTTTGATGTAGCTGAAAAATTGCTGAAAGTGGCATTAAACAAAATTCAAACAAACAAACATCATTCTTGTTCATTTCCAGGACAACCTCAAAGTCAATATTTTACAGCCATTTTTGTAGCTCTAATGATGTTTGCAGTTAATCACATTATACAATACACAGACTTTAATGGAAGTCAGGTCTGTTTCAAGACTATTGGGCTGGTTAGTTTTTTTTCTCCATATGGTTATAATGGTAACTGCATTGTTGCAAGATCAAGAATCTTGACTCTGTAATAAAAGAAGATACATATCTATAGATGTTTGCAGCTCCCTCTTTTCTACCTGAAACCTAAGAGCTTGTGGGTTGAATTCTTTAGCAGGGCAAATCAAAGACATTTAAAATTGGGTACATGTTGCTTCACTTCTGAGCACCCAATGTTATGTAGTTTGGATATTTAAAAAAATAGGCAAGAGTGGGGGGACTATATTATATTATAAGGTAGCTCGTCTACTATTGATCACGTGGTCGATCAACACTGAGGTTGCGGTACGAGTCTCACTGCCGGCAGGGTGTACTCTACTGCAATCTTAATTGACAAGAATTGCCAGTTTTCCTACCGCAGGTCAAGGGTTTTCTCCAGGTACTCTGGCTTCCTCCCCCAATAAAAACCGGATGCCATGATATAGCTGGAAAATGGCTGAAAGTGGCATTAAACACCATTCAAACAAACAATAAAGTGTTTTCAGAATGATTTGTATGTGGGTTTATTCATGGTAAATGGATGAAAAATGTCCATCCTTAAAAAGCATACAAATGATTAATAAGTCAGTCCTATACTTCATTCATGATTTCCATGTCTTAAAATTGAAGAGTGCTTTGCTTGTCAAATTTTTTATTTGTCTTAGGTTTCCAATTGATTGATAAAATAAAACTCTTGAAGTGTAAAAAAGTATCATTAAATATGTATTGCCTGGTCTAAATTAAAACAGAAGAACATTTTTATCTTCTAGTCTTGTGAAAAAGGTACTCCAGGTAGTTAGAATGACCCAATGTTTGATAAGAACCGTATTATAAATTTTCAATTTTGCATTGTTAAATGAGTCAATAAATTTCTGATGACTTTATTGCAGGTCTATAAAGTTTATGACTTGAGAAGGAAAGGGAAAAACAAGATCTTTTGGAAATTTGTCAAAATGATAGATACTGGACAATAGCTTGAAAGGAATTTGAAGATCTGCTGAATTTAAGGTTTGTAAAATGTGTATTTTACTAATTACTAATTATCTCTGGTGTTCTGATGATCCACAGCAAAAATTTATTTGTTTGTATGAATGGGATAAATGTCACTTTCAGCAATTTTTAGCTACTAATATAGCATGACTTCCATTGTTTTGGGGTTGGGTGGATGAAACCTCAACTTGTAACCAGAAAAATGTCAGTAATGGTTGGAGTCGAGCACGTATTGCCCACAATAATGAAGGTAATAACAAAATACTGAACGACGATGAAACTGGCAATCTCCAGAACCAACAACCAACATAAAGCAACTGCAGCAATGGTCCTGACTTGGTTCAGACATTTCAAAAATAGTGGGATAAACCAGGTTTTATGGCATGCCAAACCTCCCACTAAGTTAAAGGCAGTATTGACAGGCACAGGGTTAATACATGTACCTACCTTACCCACTGGGCCACCAAGGCCCCTCTATCTGCAGTATTCATTATACATGTATTACTGATGTATAATGACTACTGCAGATAGAGAGCCTTATGCAAAGAATAAAAACTTCAGTAGAATTTAGTTAACCTGCACATATACAAGATGCATAGGATAGTGTTCCCAAAGCTGATCTGAGGGGCAATTTAGGCCATATTTTTACTGCCCCACCAAACTGGGCCCTACCCAGGTATTATATGGGTTTTTGATAATTATTTTTTACTAATTTTAGCATGCTGTTATGTGTTTCAGGGACTTTTGAATAAGAAAATATAAATTGCATAACTACTAAACCCACTTCTCAATATGTTTGTTGAAAACAGTAAACAGAACAAGTTCAATTTCTGTTGTTCTGTTTAAACTGTAAAATCAGTTTGATTATTTTTATCATCACAGAATAATGCATTAAAAATTGTCAAGCAAAGGTTGTAAACAGTAGCTTCTTGTTCTGTTGAAATTTTTGTTTCAAGTGTCATGCATCAAGTTAACACAAATGATATCTGCTGTAAAGATAGTTGTTTAGTATTTGACTGGTTTCTGACATTATTTGGTGGTTTTATGATCCATATTTAAATTAGCGAAATGAGTTAAAAAATTCATGTATCCTAGCCTATGAGATTT